>OU342743.1:337346425-337946425 GCA_910589775.1 Avena eriantha | reverse complement strand
AAGAAGCCAAGGCGGCGATCACCATCGAAGTCATAGGAGGTAACAACAACAACGGCTCGCCTCCATCACCCTCAACATCCGCCATTGCCAACACCGAAGCCAACCCCGACTCCGTCCTCGATGCGCTATACGCCGACATCATATTGGATGCCGGTGGATCGTACGTTAACTCGGAGGAATACGATGCTGTTATGAGGGAGATCGAGCACGAGATCAAGAAGGAGGAGCGCCCCGGGAAGACCAACACTTCCCACCAGGTGCCAGTCGTCATTGGGAACGTGATGGAAGAAGACATGCAGGAACAGGAACATGAGAGAGCTCCGCCCATGCCAGCGGTCACCAGAGCTACAACAGCTAAAAAGGCCGCCGAGCCCTCGGCTCCGTCCAACGCCGCACCTCCTCTAGTTACACGCTAGCCACCGGCACAGGTACTTACCACACCCTCCAACACGGCCTGACAATCGAATCAACCGCCAGTGCCACCGTCAATGTCAGCAGCTGGCAACCCACTAGCCACCCCCGCTGACAAAGCAATCTATGGTGCACTCCTCGTTGAGCCAATCACCGTCGCCCATATCCGGAGCGTTACAGAGCTTGATGAGAAGCGTGCAGAAATCTTGGTGGAGGCCAAGTGCATCACGGAGCAAGGTGCTAAGCTGGACGAAGACATGGCTAAGGCGTAGTCCATCAAGGCGGCAAGAGCTATGGAGGCCGAATATAAGCAATTGTTGTTGAAGCATAAGGCAAAGAAGGTAACAACTCACGTCGTCCAAGATCCCAGCATTCGGCGAGGCTTGGGATTTGATGGGTCTAAGCCGACAAAGGCCACCCCTTACATAGATTCAGAGGGGAGGCACGTCATGCCAACTCCCGCTCTCAACATCGTCGTCGCCAAGACCCTCCTGGAGTAGGACAGGTTGCCAGAAGAAGTTGCTTAGGTGTACGACCTCGTCGCTAAGGCAGACGCTTGAGTCCGACCCGGAGCTTTTCCAGTCAACCCTGAATAGCCGCAGAAGGCCAAAATCTCCCCATGACGAAAGACCGCATACAGGATCTACAGAGAGACCACGGAGAAAAGGCCCGTCCCCACCGCTCGCCACCACCACCACCATCTCGACGTCACGAGGAACCAGCACCGTGCCACCGCACAAGCATGCCACCTCCAAGGCTGTCACAGCCTGGTATCGTTATACGTGATCAGGGCGAACATCCTCGGCATGCGGGAGAGCGCAGTGGCCATGACGGACACAGGAGCAGCTCCCACTAGGAACCGCCACGTCCGACAAGCAAGAGCGACAGTCGTGAGGAGTCGCGGGAGGGGCATAGCAAGAGAGCTAACCCACCCGCCGCCATCGCCACCTAGCAGCCATCATGGCGGAGGTCATGGAGGATCTCACAAATTGCGCCACAACTCTCCTCCCCATGACGGAAAAGGGAAGCAGCCAGAGCCATATGATGCACGATCGCGGCTGGACAAGATCCAAGAAGCTCGGGAGCTCCCATACCTTGGGCCACGTTGTTTTGGACCAGTCATACGGGCCACAACTTACCCCAAGGGCCTCCAGATAGACAAGACTATAAAGCCCTACAACGGCACCGCCAGGCCCGCAACGTGGTTGCAGGACTACATCGAAGTGATTCACATCGCAGGGGGAAACCCCAACATCGTCGTCAAGTACCTCCCACTCATGCTGATAGGCACTGCCCGGCAATGGATCGACGACTTACTGGAGAAATCAATATGCAATTGGTTGGACATGCATGAAGCATTCACCAAGAACTTTTAGGGTAGATACAAACGTCCCTGCACTATCGGAGACCTATAGCGGTGTGTGCAAGAAAAGGATGAAACCTCCCATGCCTACCTCTCTCGCTGGCTGCATACGAAAAATTCTTACACAGGGGTGCACGAACAGACCTCTATGGCCGCCTTCATTGATGGACTGGAGAAGGGTACTATGCTCTGGCATACATTTAAGCGCATGAAAGACAATAATGACCTCAACCTCAACGCAATGATCGCCATGGCACTACCAGGAAAATGGCTATAGGTAATCTGCACATCCGTGGCGCACGTGCTAGTGGTGCCCCACGGATAAAATAGGCGTGGCGCACTGGACATAGGTGCCCTACGGCTATCTACCATAATAGTGGCGCACATGCGGTTGGTGCGCCACGGTCATGTGTGGGCCAGGCCACTATCGGCCATAGACCACATAGCCGTAGCGCACCCCTGTGAAGTGCGCTATAGGTGTGGCCGGTAGTCGTGGCGCACATGGCCTCCGTGCGCTACAAGAATGATCGGGCCACCCGTACTGTTAACTAGGAAAACACGTCTGTGGCGCACTGCCGGTATGTGCGCCACGAATGTTCTTTACTCCTGTGGCGCAACCCCCATGTGCACCACGGATGTGCTTTCTGCTACTTCTTTTTGGCAGATACACCTTTGCACATTTGACTAGATCTCACCATCTCACACTTCACTTTCCCCTCCTTCTTCCTCCTTGGATCTCGCCCCCCTCCTCCTTCCACCTCAATTTCTCCACTCTTTCACCATTTGTAGCATGTAAAACTTACCTTGGAGGCTACATACATAATAGAGGAAAGCTCTCCTTCCGGCCACCATCCTCTCGGTCTCTTACCTCTCCTTCGAGATCTTCTCCGTCTCTCATATTGGTAAGTTGTCTATGTAAGAGGATGTGTTTATGTGTATGGATGATATATGGTCACATATCTATGGAGAGGATCGATTCTCTCATGTGTTTGGAGAGCATGCATTGTATGCTCTCTCATATATTGGCATTGTTTTGCCAAAATGTTGATTCATTTCCATTTTGGCAAGACTTTGGCATTTCACAAAGATCCTAATTTTAGGATAGGTCATGCCGAAATTTTCCATCGACCATTGCATGCATGCATTGGTTCTGTGGTTGTAATAAACTTCTAACTCTACCTTGTACACCACGCAGGCAACCATGGTCCGCATAATGAGCGAAGGCATTGTGGCTAGATTTTTGAAATGCGTGACGGCTGACATGATACGGAATAACATGGCGGAGATAAGATGTCCGTGCAGAAGATGCAAACTCAATTGGTTGATTGACCCAGATTCCAGAAATCTGCAGGCGCACCTGCTCCCCCATGGTTTCATGGATGGCTACACTCGGTGGATAAGTGATGACGAAGATGATGAGGCCATAAATGGGGCGGCGGAAAATGAGGAAGGCGAGCAACATGATCATGATCACGGCAAGGACGGGCGAGATGAAGAAGAGTCTCCTGGAGATGGTGAAGGTGCGGAAGCAGACCAGGATGATGATGATCTAGATGTTGGAGCAGACGATGGAACAACGTCAGGCTGGGTGCGGGACCCTTATGTTCAAGAACTACTTCTCAAGCAAACGAGTAACACCAGGGCTACCGCTAGAGAGAAAGCCAAGCTTGCGCAACTTGAGAAAGACGCGGTTACTCCATTGTATGAAGGATGCAAGCCCGATGATACCCGGTTGAATGTAACGCTCAAGGCTATGGAGATGAAGGAAAAACACAAATGGACCGACGCAAGCTTCGACGATATGATGGCATTCTAGCACGATCGTCTCACTGAGGGGAACACGTGTCCAACTAGTATCGAGGGAGCCAAGAAAATCGTGTGTCCTCTTGATCTACCGCACATTAGATACCACGTCTGCATCAACAATTGCATCATTTATCGAGGCGAGGACGCGGAGAAAACCACATGCCCGGTGTGCGGCGTTAGTCAATACAAGAAAGGAAAGAAAGCTCCTCGAAAAGTGGTATGGTACTTTCCTATCACTCCTCGTCTGCAGCGCTATTTCGCAGACCCTAAGGAAGCAAATCTCATGCGCTCGCATGCGGAAAGAAAGAAGCCAGCAGATGATAATGACCTTGAAAAGGAAGAACTGCTGATGCACCCTTCAGATGGTAGCCAGTGGAAAGCATTAGACCTCGAATTCCTCGAATTCGGTGGAGATTCGAGAAACATCAGGCTAGGTGCAAGCACCGATGGACTCAATCCGTTCGGTAGCCAGAGCAGCACGCACATCACTTGTCCCTTGTTTTTATAGATGTATAACCTCCCTCCCTGGTTGTGCATGAAAAAGAAGTCCATACAAATGAGTATGCTAAATCAAGGGCCAAAACAACCTGGTACCGACATCAATCTATATCTCGGGATGTTGAAAGAGGAGCTAGCCATGTTATGGGAATCCGGAGCCAATACGTATGACGCTGTCGCACAAGATTATTTCAGTATGAGAGCCGCGTTGGCCACTACGGTGCAAGACTATCTAGGTTGCGGATATTTCTCGGGACAGGTTATCCAAGGATTCTACGCATGCATTAGGTGCATGGATAACACGACCTATCTCCAACTAGAGAAAGATCCAGGGTCTTCGAAAACCGTGTTCATGGGGCACTGAAGGTGGCTTGGAAATAATGATGCATGGATAAAACGTGGAGATCTGTTCAATGGAAAATCCGAGACCCGACGAATCCCTGAGCGGAGGAGCAGTGAAGAAGTGGATGAATTGCAGAAAAACTGGAAAGAGTGTCCTAAACCGGGAAAGAAGCGAAAGAGGCAGCAAGACAAGCCATTGATGAAGGTATGGAAAAAAAGGTCTGTTTTCTGGGAGTTGCCATACTGGAAGTTTCTCCTCACGCCTCATAGCCTTGACATCATGCATATCATGAAGAACGTGTGCGAGAGTCTAGTCGCCACCCTAATCATCATGCCAGATAGGACAAAAGATGGTCCTAAAGCAAGGAACGACTTGATATTCATGGGCATCCGGAAGGATCTTCATGGAGGACGCCCTACTCCTGATGATCCGGAGGAATATTACCGCCCCCCTTCGTGCTTCACACTAAGCCAGGATGAGATCAAACAGTTTTTCAAGTGCCTTCTAGGAGTCAAATTTCCTTACGGCTACGCTGGCAAGATAAGCAGGTACCTAGATGAGGCTAAGCAGAGTTTAGTGGGATGAAGTCTCACGACTGTGTCGTGCTAATGACGCAGATACTTCCGGTTGCACTACGAGGTATAATGGACGAGCATGTCCGAGAAACATTGTTTGGGCTCTGCAAGTTTTTCGACGTCGTCTCTCGAAAGTCAATTGGCGTGAAACAGCTTGGGAGGCTACAAGAGGAGATCGTGGTGATACTATGCGAGCTCGAGATCTACTTCCCGCCCACATTCTTCGACATTATGGTACATCTGCTGGTCCATACCGTGGATGATATCATCCAACTCGGGCCGATGTTCCTCCGCAGCATGATGCCGTTCGAAAGGATGAACGGAAAAATCAAATGATACGTTCGCAACAGGTCCCATCCAGATGGAAGCATAGCCAAGGGATTTCTGGCTGAAGAGTGCATCCCTTTCTTCATGAATTATCTAGGCATCGAGAACCCTGTCGGTCTTCCCGTCAATAGGCACCTTGGCAAGCTCGATGGATCGGGTCACCGAGAGGGTCACCGCGTACTGCATGCAGACTACGATTGTCGATGCGCAGACTTTGATAGAGAAAACCTAGTCGCGCTACAACATTTAGAACTGGTCGATCCTTGGGTACAAAAGCACAAAAGGTCAATCGAGAAGAAGTATAGTGACCGGGGCATACAGAGGACGCATGGAGAAATAATCAAAGAGCACAACTCATATTTCACGCGTTGGTTTAGGCAGACGCTCCTAGATAATCTCCCGCAATCGCATTCTGCGGAGGAAAACATCATATTCACCTTGTCGCAGGGACCCATGCATAACCTGGTGGCCTATCAGGCGTATGATATCAACAGCTACACATTCTACACGAAGGAAAAGGACAACAAGTGTGACTATCAGAACTCAGGCATAACATCGGAATTCTACACCAATGACAACGTGAAGGAAAGATTTTACGGAAGGATCGAGGAGATCTGGGAGCTTGACTACTGTGGAGAAAAGGTGCTGATGTTCCGTGTCAGATGGTCCAAGAGCGTCGAAAGAGAAGACCAGTATTTCACAACCATGTTAATACCCGAAGCAGCCAAATCCAAGGCCGCCAGTGCGCACGTCGCCATGAAAAATGAACCGTGGGTACTGGCTAGCAAAGTGGACCAATGTTTTTTTATTACTGACCCGACAAAGCCTAGCCGTGTTGTCGTGAGGAGAGGAAAAAGAAACATCATCGGAATGGATAGAGTCGCCAACGAGCAAGACTTCGACCAGTACGGTGATCCAAAGATTGAATATGACGACGACTACGATGAAAAAACATACATCACAAGAAGAAAAAGGACAACCTTACCCAAAAAAGGTAGCCCGTTCGAGCAAACAAACATAAAAGTGCTAGGGCTAAATTATTCAACCGCGACAAAGAAGGGAAAAAAGATTGTAAAACGCTAGCTCAAAAAAGATTGTAAAACGCATGCTCAAAAAAGATTGTATTGATGCATATGGATGGCATATTATTAATGGACACATTATTATTTAATTTCTTTCTACTTTGAATCACTCTTGTACCACTTTTGATGATATATATTGTAACTACCTCGGTGAATTACGCTCTTAGTTACATGCCTGGATGAACGAAAGTGGTTAAAATAGTACGGTGGGGCCCAGGGCCACTCACGGTAGACCTTTCGGCTGTCCTAACCACTTTCAGAACATCGGGACAAGAATGAGCGGCGTAATCGGCAGGCGAAGGGATCAACTACATACACAAATGAGTATGTATGCAAGCCACATACAACAGTCCTTAGAGCCATTCCATCTAAAAGAAATAGAAATATTGCAACGCCATACGACAAGATTCAATTATCCTAGATAGAGATAATATTTTAGGATAGCTCCTCATACATCACACATCAGAGTACCAGGCGGAAGCAGAAAACAAAGTCCGAGTACGGATAAGAAGCAAATCGACATAAGATGCCACATAAATAAACACATCCCGCCCACAGATCTCACGGATCCCCGTTCCCGAAATCTCTACACCGAGTGATCGTTGCCAACGTCATCTGTCTCCTCCACCCAGTATCCTTCTTGCGAATACAACTGTTCATCTGAATCAAACAATTTATCGTGTGAGACCCTAGGGGTACTCAGCAAGTCTTTATGCCACTAAAGGAGACACAACCTGGGGTGACGCAATTGCAGCAAAAGATAAATAACTAACAGGTCTAAAGATACTCGCTAACCATCCGCCTAACCAATGATAGACGGATGTCCGTGAATTTAGAACAACAGTTATAACAGTATAATTAGAAGATCCATCCTCCTCCTCGCTTACCAATGAGGAAGCGGACGAACAACCCCCATCATCCGTTGGCAGTTTTATTAACCATTCCATGAGTATTGTAATATTTACTAATCAAGTACTTAGTCAATTGAAAAGCGATACTTTAGTTATACTTGTCTATGATCGAGAAACTGTGCTCCAAGTCGTCCATAACCGCGGACACGGCTTTCAGAAAGATTTACCTTGCAGGGGTGCACGAATAGCAACACACACTCAATCAACCTTGGAAAAACCAACTCAAAACCCTACGAGGCATTCACGACAAAGCAATCACAGGATTCAGAAATATTTCAGGGGGCCACCCCATTAAGCTACCTGCGATGAAGCTATCTGACTCCGAGACGGACTCAAGGTTTGTGTGGACGGCGGTAAACAACTAGGAACCCGAAAATGTGACTAGGCTTGTCGATACAGCGAAAACGTGTCACGATCCAAAATAGTACAGGTGCTCCTCACACAATCTTAAATAAAGCAGTAACATGGCATAAGTTCAGGATAATAATAAAGCCCCAAACTAATTGTGGCCCCAAGGAATAAGTATGAATCAAGCTCTGGCTCAGGGGGTCTATAAGGCCTCCCGGATGTGGATAGTGCGAATAAACAAGGAACATGAATCAAGTACTCGGGGTCCTATGGGACACAAGTGAGCATGAAAAACCAAATAGCAGATATTGGTCACCTGTGCCTCTTTCATTAGTTATCCTATTACTACTGAGGTTATGTTGTTTAGGTATCTCGTTATTCATCAGACACTCACATACCCTACACATGCTTTCCTATGACTCGCATGGCTCAAACAACTCCTGTAGTAATGGCTCATGGGATGGAGAAACAAGCTTCGGTGGGGTTTAAAAGTAAAGGCTATCCAGTACTTGGGATTCAATTTAATGCAATCGCGACTCAATGATGCAAGAATAAGATAGAGGCAATAGGTATTATATGTATCCAAGGATGTGGTAGTGCTTGCCTGGCAGCTCAGTTGAAGCGAGAGACGGATCTGGGTAGAACTCCTGTGATTCCTGGTAATTCTCTTGCTGGGCGTCTATTCGAACAAGAACCAAACAAACAAGGACCAACAGAAATAAAGTGCACAAGCATATGAATTAAAATGCGACAAGCAAACAAGCATGCCATGATGAATGATGCACAGTTTACATGGCATTAAAGTAGCATGGCAAGTGTGAGGTGTGGGGTACAAGAATAAAGCATTTTATTAATTTCTTAGCCAAGTTTTATTGGCATAAACAGTTCAGATTTTTAATAATGACATGATGCATGCTTCAATTCAGAACCAGGACTGCATAGTTTGAAAGGGCTCGTCGCGCTGATCGATTTAGACATATTATTTGACAAATTTGGAGTTATAGATTTAATGTTATTAATTTAATAAGAAAAGGGCATTTATTGGTAATTTTCATCATCTCGAAAATTTAAAGTTCTCAAATAATATTTTGAATTGCATAGTTGAATTCCTCACATTTTTCTGATTCAAAAACATATATCATTTGTATTATTTGGATTTATAATTTGAAAGTTATTTAAGAACTGATTTGAATTTGTTTTATTAAAACAGATAACGGAATTACTTTTGTTACCCAGCCCGAGCTAGCCCCAGACACAGACATGCGGGGCCTGGGGGCAGCGGGGCCACGCGCGCGCGCGGGCGTCGGGCGCACGACACGTGGGCAAGTCGGGGACCTGCGGGTGAGGCGCGCGAAAAGACAGGGGGTTTTCAGCAAAAGTTTCGGGGTGGTTGGATCTGGTTGAACTGAAGACAACGACGCGGAAAAAAAAGAGCTAGCTGATCTAGATTTCGGAGGAAGATGTCGAGCGTTACGCTGGGAATTTGAAGATGACGCAAAAACCAAAATTAGAGTTGAAGGAAAGGACTACAAGTTTCATGTTCGTAGTTTCCCCGGAAGATGACTGTATCGTCCGGAAAATACGATGAACATGAGGCTTTGTGGGTTGCCAGACTGACGGCATAACAGCTAAGAAAACAGAGAGATCGCGCCGACTTTGCGAGATGATGGCGATCGCGTTCCTGCACGGATTGAGACGTGCGTCGGCTTGTTGGAAAGAGGGGAGGTCGAGCTATGATTTGTGTTCAAGAAGTGTGGCTAGAGATGGACTCGGACGGCTGGGAATCTACGACGAACATGGGCCAGAGAGGCCTGCCAGGCGTGCAGCTGCTCGTGTGCAGAAGGCGGTGAGCGTGGCGGTAGATGCAGTGTGACAGGAGGCGGCGGTGCGGTGCGGCTGCGCAGTGTGGCAGACGATGCAGCGACTCCGACAATGGTACAGGGGCGAGGAGGGAGAGATCGTGCTCACCGAGAGGTGGTCGGAGAAGACCGGTTGGGCGAAGATGGTCGGAGGCGACGGAGGGAGGTAGAGGGCCTCGGCGAGGTCCAGGCGAGATGAACGCTTCGGAAGAAGGACTTGGCAACCTTAGCTCCGTCGTCTTCACCGAATCGGACGCAGACATCGCTCCCCAGCTGCTCTCGTGCGCCTCCCGACTTGGCAACGAACATGGCGACGACACAGGGCCCTCGGGTCTCTCTCATCAACAGAAGGGGATGGGAAGGATGGGGTACCTGGTGGCGGCGCAAGTAGGGAGAAAACAGCCGGGTCTGGGTTCGGTAGGGATAAGGGGGAAGGTCATCCACATGTGGTGGAGTCGCTGCGGTGTTTGAACAGCGATGCTAGGGAGGGTCACGGCTTCCGCGTGAGGAAGGAAGACGATAGAACAGAGTTATGTTCAACCGCGGGAGGGGAAACGGGCCAGGGGAGAGAGTGCTCGGCCCAAGAGAAAAAAAGGAGGACCCCGGGTGGGCTTGCTGCGGGTGGAACTGGCTGGGCTGCAGGGCTGCTGCTAGGTCTGCCTCTCTTTTTATTTCTTTTTATTTTATTAACTATTTTGATTTTTTGGTTTTGTTGCAGTTTTAAACAAGCCCAAGAAATACCCCTTTCTGGAAGTTTTTGCAAATTTTGAATAATGGAATAGAGATAGCTATGGAGTGAGGAGAGGGCTTGGTGGATGAGCACAAGTTGTTGGTGAGGAAACAAAACAAGAGAGAGAGAGAGGGAGAGGGTTTTAAAAGTCCAAAAGAAAATCCCACATGATCATGCTTAATGGGGAGAAGGTATTGTTAGGATCATGGGGATGGTGAAGAGATAGATAGATTCTCACAAAAGAAAGATCCACTAAAACAAAGAGAAAACAAAAGAGCTAAAGATGGTGATGCTATTGCATGGCCCATGCATGATAATTAAATGCCATGTTCTATTCTTGTGAAAAGAATAATTTTATAACATGGCATGATCCCATGCATTACTAAAATGTGGAATAAAGGCCAAGCAAAAGAAAAAGGGATGGGATCCACACTAACCCACATGAGCTAGATTAAATGCCAAAATAAATAAAAGCCCATGGGTATGTAGAATGGTGGAATTATAAGGTGGTGACAAAGAAAGGTGGTGGAGTTGAATAAAAGATATGCCCCAACTCAACTTGGGCATTAAACAATATATCAATAACCAAATACGATATCAAGAGGCAACAACAATTAATAATGCATATGAGAGAAGAACCAAATCAAGAGGTTTTATATGATGCTCAAATGCAAGGTGGCATGATGACATGCGCATGATATAATTACGATGCAACAATTATATGTAAGGAGTAGCCATTATCTTACTAGACCAAGTAGCATTACTATTGTTATACAATTGGGATGCTACATATATGTACCATTTTTGTCATATAAAACATATAACATATATTTTATATAGTTCACATAATTTTTGGGATATTTTTTAACATTTTAAAGTAGCTTTAAAATAAAAACAAAAAATGGGGGCACCAGGGTTCGAACCTGGGTGCTCCAGGTTTAGTTAGCGTACATAGCTAGGGTGGAACCAGTGGGATATGCAAGTGCTAGTGTCAACTAACGGGGCGACATCCTTTTGTTTGACTTGACACGACACTTAGCCGTAGCGCACCCTTACGGGTAGCACACTAGGTAAGGGTGCGCTACGGCTAAGTGTCGTGTCAAGTCAAACAAAAGGATGCCGCCCCATTAGTTGACACTAGCACTTGCATATCCCACTGGTTCCACCCTAGCTATGTACGCTAACTAAACGCGTCCGTGGAGGAGGAGAGGAGGCTGTCGCGTCCGTGGAGTAGGAGAGGAGGCTGCCGCGTCCGAGGAGGAGGAGAGGAGGCCGCCGCGCGTCCGTGGAGGAGCTCCGTCCGCGCTCTTCGTCATCGTCTGCGCGCTCTTCGCCGTCGTCGTATTTGAGGTGAGCGTCCCCTCTCCCCTCTCTCCCCTCTCTGACCTAGAACATAGGGCTGCCTGCCGAGGGTTTCCTGACCTAGAACACAAAATTTCAGTAATAGTGTTGTTGGTGATAGGTTTGATTCAATGATAGTATTGCTGACCTAGAACAAACTTAGGTTGCCGAATTTTTGCTAACCCAGAACAACACTATCACTGCCGAGGGTGTGTGTTTTCTTATTGGGAGGTTTCTTGTTTGGTTAAATTTGTAAAGTAATTGTGTATAAGCATAGGAGTGCAGCTCTGATGGATTGATATTTTAAATATGCATTTGAAAAGTACTGTTTTTGTTTGTCCCATTTATTTGTTGAAAGGCAGCACAAGAGATTTCTAATTGTATATAAGCAAGGAAAACTGGGAGCAAATGCAATGTTTCAGAGGCATATAATAGTAGCCTTAAGTGTAATTATAGCCACACAACAGTTCATGCTATACAATTGGGAAGTTGACCCAGGCATCATATAATAATTATATAATTTAATTGCATTCCTCAAATAACACTTTCCATGGATTAGTTATCAAATTATGCAATGTAGAAGTGTAGAATGATGACTTCTTCTCTGTTAGGATTTTTCTCTTCCATAAATAATACTACCAGTATAAGGGATTAAGACGCTTGGCCTTGCAAATCTTTTAACATATCCCCATAGGGTCACAAGCTCACATTTAAAAAGTTGAAATATTCCAATTTTAATGGTCCCTTGCTATTATGGAAACCTACATACAAGTATATAGGTCACTCATTGCAGAAATGGCAGAGTACATCAACTTGCTATGGAGTATTATCTAGTACAGATGTGTATCTAACTAACTACCTGAACGGATCTGGTTGACAGAAAAACAAGATCTCTATGCACGATACCAGTGCAAATGCTGCATAACTACCTGCAGCAAACAAGGTACATAGTTCAAACATTTAGTTGAAGTAGCAGTGAAAAACTCTTCGCATGTCAGATACATACTTGGTAAAAAAGATATTTGTAGTGGCAATCCTCCCAATGCCGTTTCAACGAGGAAAATGTATCTTCTAAGATGAGATCACTGACACCATAGAATCTGCTGAGTATTTGTTGCTGATTTCCGCTCATTCTTACACCCATGCTGTAGTTATGTTATCACGACAGTTCATGTTGTACACTTGGACAGTCAAAGAGCGTCTGACCACAGCTCCCAAAGATGCTCTGGTAACGTAATTTTAGCTGTAAGACAAGCTTCATATTGTTAAATAATTGAATTGTATTCCTCAGATGATAGTGTTGCCGAATTGTATTCGTATGCAGGTGCTTGTATGAAATGAGACCCGATTTTCGCCAAAATGTTGATTAACTTCCGTTTCGGCAGAAATCGGGCACTCCAGGTTTAACAAAAATGAGCGATGGCCATGCCGGATTTTTCCGCGCACTTTACTAACCATTATTTGCCTTTTATTAGTGCAAACATGTGTGACAACGACGAGGCTGGATCTTCTCAGCGTATCAATGCTGAAGGAGAAGTGAGACCTCAAAACAGACCCTTATCATTCTGGGAGGAGGTCAAGCGGCTAGAAAGAATGATAGAGGGTGATGAAGAATACAACCCTTCCGAGAGGGACGCCGATGAGATGGAAGATGCAGAGGAAGAAGAAGCGGCCGAAGGAATGGCGGATGATGAAACCACTGATGGCGGCGAGGGCACAACAAGTGGTAGTAATCCGCCTAAGAAGAAGAAGGAAAGGTGCCCGAACACGATCGGCACCGTCAGAGAGGAAATTACCGAAGTGAGCCCAAAAGGGGTTCCTTTGGCGGCCGACCATGTGGTCAAAGGGTATGGTAGGGAAGTGGCGGCTATCACCCGGACCACCATCTCGATCAACACCGAGAATCTCTGGCATAAAGATAATGGCCATTTGCGCACACTCCTCTTCGAGAAGCTGCACGCAAGATACAAGTTCCCCCTTCAATATCGGAACACAGATTATCATGGGAATGAAGTAAATAAATCCGCCCTCACGAGGATGAGCACCGCCCTGGCTAGCTGGAGAACCCGAATAAAGAAGAAGACATTTAAAGAAGAGAAAAGTCTCGAGGAGATCTAGAAGATTGACCCGCAGATCACCGAAGATCAATTCCAGGAGCTCAAGGCCAAGTGCACCTCCGAAGCAGCCAAGGCCTTGAGTAAGTGGGGACCGGAATTGCAGGACATGAATATAGGTCACCACCATCTCGGATCTGGTGGTTACAGAGCTGCGGAACCCAAATGGGATAAGGAGGACGACGAGTATAGAGCTAAGGGGATACCTAACCCCTTTTCGAAATTCGAAAAAAAGCAGCTTCGAAACTTCATCAGGGCTCGTTACCATGTGGAACCCAAAACCAAAGAACTCACCGTGGAAACTAAGGTGAAGGACTTCGAGGTTCTTGCGGTAAGTAATTTAATTACCGCGGATCAAGTCGATTACATTATAATCGATCAAGTCGAATTTCTAAACGGTTCACGTTACTTCTTCTACAGGACGAGGAAATTGCTAGTCATGGATCCCATCATCGGCTGGCCGTCTGGCCGGCTTCGGGGCTAAGAATTGGGTGGCTCATTTTGGTCCACTCCCGAGGACGCGTGCGGAGGGAAGGAGCGACGAGGAAAACTGCGAGGTTCAGGAACTTAAGGAACAAGTGGCGCGGATCCCGTAGATCGTCCAAGACAACCTGGCAATCACCCTCACCTCCTTCCTGCCTACCTTGGTGGAGTCAATAGCGAACTGGAGTGCGGGTGGTCGACAAGGGCCATGCCTGATTCCAAGCATTGTTAGTAGCCACTCAAACAATGCGGCGCTAGTGATCTTGGTGAATTATGTGTTCGTGACTCCGCCCGCTAGCACGGCGGCGCCAGAAGCATTGGTGACTATGCCCGCTAGCGCGGCGGCGCCGGAAGAATTGGTGACTCCCCCTGCCATCACCGCGGCACCGGAGCTTAATGCAACCGATAGGGAGAATACATCGGCGGCCAGCACCGTGCCATCAAGCAGCCCCTCCGTCTCTTGCACGCCCGTCGTCGTATGCGGTGC
Source organism: Avena eriantha (assembly GCA_910589775.1). NCBI lineage: Eukaryota > Viridiplantae > Streptophyta > Magnoliopsida > Poales > Poaceae > Avena > Avena eriantha. The sequence continues at coordinate 337,931,747 of OU342743.1, read as the reverse complement.
CTCGACATTAGCCGAGCTCGACGCCATCACGGTAAAACAAATACTTTACTGCCTTGCCATTTGTTACTCTTATGGCATCTTTTTAATGCCATACATGGTGTTCGCAGACGGATGTTCCATGCACTCTCTTAGGCTTCGTGAACAACGAGTTGAGGGATGTTGCCAAGGGTACCATCATTCAACCCTTGCACCGCACGTTCCACTGAAAGCCGATGCCAGATAGCGTGCATAGGGTTAAAATTATCCGGGTGCTAAGGGGCTGTGATGACCTAGAACCTCCCATTCAACCCCCAGGAGCGGATGAAGAAGAGCCTGCTGTCCTCAGAAGTTGCTTCGACTTATTCCTGCTATGGCCAAAGAGCATGATTCGTTTTGGGACGGCCAGGGCCATCACCCCACAGACAACAACACTGCCTGTCGTGCTAGCGCCAAGCCATGGCAAGACCCCCACACCGTCACCTCCATGCGATTGTTCAGCTGGTCATATTGACATGACCATGGCGCAGGATCTGAAGGAGGATGATGAAGATTACTTTGATGATTTCATCAACACTAATCTTTTCCCCGGCGACCTAAACGAAGACCCAGCTGGTGGCCCAGCAGAGAAAGCCACTTGCAATAAACGTCTATTTGGTTCTCAGGAGACGCCTCCAGCTTGCACCTTCACCAAGCCAGCGGATACATCCAATCGGCCCTTTGTTCTAAGCCCTGACACACTACATAGGGCGATCGATGCTTAGATTGCGGTGCCTACCCACTTCCCAAAAGGCAAGAAGACCAGGAAAAGAAAATCTCGTAGCTCGAGCTAGCCGGTGGCGTCAACTGTGAATCTGATCAGGTTTCAGGACGGGCCACCAAGACCAAAGGGTATTATGTGGAGGATGCATGTGGCGGGTGAGCCCATGCTAACTAAGAAATTGCTCAGGCTCGCCACTTCAGAAATGAGGAGTGTGCATGACGGTGTGCTGACAATAGAGAGACGCCTTCTTGCGGAGAAAGATCCCTCGCACCCTGTATTCGTGGTTAAGTTGCCACGAGGCTTGGGCTTCGTTGATAATGTCCCCGCGAATCTGTTCTTCCTGCGGTTTGACGACATCTTCAATATGTTCCACCTGTATCCGCTGCACTATACCATGGTACACCTATTTTCTCTCAGCCTGGCCATTCAGATCATTAAAGAGAACACCCCGGGCATCGCTATAGTGGACCCCTACTACATGCATGATGGCTGCTTGGGAAGCGCCATTGAATGGCGATTCGTGGCCTCGTACCTCCAAGGGATCTTGGTGGCGAACAAGACAAAGGAATACATTATCGTGCCTTTCTTTCCCGAGTAAGTCATTATTCACTCGCCACCATAACATGCTTTATTAGATTTTCATCATTCTTTTCCAACACATTCCGTTTGAATTGTTTTGCGCAGAGATCAACACTGCACACTGATCTGCTTGTCGCCGAAACATTCGCAAGCCATGTATTTCGACTCAGGGAGTCAAGAGAAGAAGAAAAACTATGACAAGATCAAGGAAGTTCTGGATGATGCTCTCACCGGCTATGCCTCAGCAGAAGGGGCCACCTTCATGCATCAGAAGCTCAAGTTTGGCAGGCACGTCTTCACCCATGTGACAGAATTCCCCTGCGTGAAGCAGCCGGCAGGCAGTCAGAAGGAAGCCTACTATGCACTCAATCACATGAGAGTGTTCCTACTAGAGCAACAGAATTCTACGCTGCCAGATCATCTCAAACGGTGGGCCGAAGTCAAGGCCAGGATCAATGATTCAGATATTAGACAAGAGATGTATTGCATCTAGCAACAGTTTGGGGCAATCATCAGCCGTGATATCATGACTTCAGGGGGGGTCTTCTACGGAGGCAATCCCCCAAATAACCGTGACGTAGTAGATCGCCTAAAGATGCAGGGTGACTATAGGGCGTTCATGACGAAACAAGGTGTCCTCCCGTTCCCTGAGCCGAGCCAGAAGTTTTGATGTGTTGGTCTAGTTGTAGTTCTTTATCGCCACGTGTACTTGTGTGTGTCGACATGTACATGCTACTACTTGGTATTTTTTGCTTACTTTGTTACCTTATTTGATAAGTATATCTTTATATGCGACTTTTACTTGTTTTTTCACCATCATTTAATTATTATTGCCAACTTTTAGATGACGTGATACGTCGTGTACAAGGGACGGGTTCCTAGAGTCTATGATGATTGGGAAGACTGCCGGAGACAGGTGCACCGTTTCAGCGGCAATAGCTACAAAGGGTATAATACTATGGCGGAGGCGGAAGCTAGATACGCGCGCTATCTAGCGGGAGTTAGGACGAGGAACCGGATGAAGACCTTGGTTGTCGTGTATTCAAGTTATCGTCCTTGGTTGTCTGTCATGCATGTTCCTACTTTAGATGTCTAGGCGAGCTTCCGCGAGCTCTAACTTGGTTGAGACATGTATTCATGTCCTCACTAGCTACTTTCTAACTCGAAATAATATAACTTATACTGTGTATTTATGTATGTGACTTATCTATATGTATTTGTTTCTATCTTGTCTGTGTATTTATTTCTGTATTGTATATTGGTGTATTTATTTCTGTACTGTATATCAGCTGTATTGTATATAATATGTATTGAATATCATCTGTATTGAGTATTTTTTTTATTTTTTGAAAAGCTAAGTCGTGGCGCGCATACACGTGGTTAGTGGCGCACCAGGTTGGTGGTGCACCTGGTGAGGTACTAGTAGCGCACTACGTCATGTGCCACAGGAATAACCGTAGTGACGCACCAGCCAGTGCGCTACTACTAACTAGATACTAGCAACGCACTTGACATGCGCCATAGGAAAAATAGTGGTAGCGCACTGTGTTATGCGCCACTACTATGTCGAGATACCTGTAGCGCACCTGGTAGTGTGCTACGGGCACTCTTTAGCCGTAGCGTAGTAGTCGTGGTGCACCCCTAGTGCGCCACGAAAGGGGAAAATAGGTGCGCCACGGATTAGTTGTTTTCTAGTAGTGTAGCTAGCGAGTTCGCCGCTGCTGATGACGACACGCGTGGATCGTTGTTGGCAATAGCAATTGCTACCCAGCCCAAGAAAAACAACAATAACAAGCGGAAGAATGCGCCCGAAGAGAAGCAAGTAGCCGACATGGTCACCGCAACGTTCAATGGCAGAGGAATGGCGGACAACGTGGACATGGCCGAGGAACCAGCAGTGGCCAGCAGAGGAGTGACACTACACCCTCTACGCCTCGTGTTCCCCAAACGTACGAAGAGTACCACGATATGCCATGCTTCGTCTATATTGACGCCAATGGCAAATCCACCCACACCAATCGCCAGTGCAAGTTTGTCAATGATCTCAAGGAGGACCCTGAGTCCGACTACAAGCGAAGTCAGAAGAAAAGACGCCATAGAAAGGGCAAGGGGAAGAAGAAGGAGGAAGAACCCAAGGAATCAAGTGATATGGATGAGGACGTGGACCCAAAATCTTCCGACGAGGGAGAGGATAAAGGGAAAAATCCCTTCAAAAAGAAGGCTCCATGTTACCACACCTTCCTTGGTACCCCAACTGTCCGGGCCTAGAAAACCTCTCTGAGGATACTGATGGCTACCCTCCCTCCAGTTCCCTAGTACGTCAGGTGGTCGGAAGTTCCAATTACTGGTGATAGGAAGGTTCATCCAGAACTTATCCCAATAGAGAACCAATATGCCATGGTCATCAATGATACGTCCATTTTGCATCACTATTCTATGTCTTAATTCACTATTATGCATTGATATATTTCGTATTGAGAGGTGATACTTATGTTATTTCATCTGTTTTTGCATGGTTGATGACTTTTAGAGCATGGACCGCTACAGTCAGGATTCTGATGGAAAAGGTGCTGTTTGGAGGCAAAATTCGTGAAGATCAGAAAATCCGGGAAAATATACGGAAAATCCTATTTTTCTAGAAGACTAAGGATGCTAGAAGACGGAGTGGAGATGGGCCACAGGGGGCCCACACCACCCCCTGGCGCAGGAAGCCCTAGGCCATGCAAGCAGGTGGTGTGGCCACCCTGGCCCACTCCAGCCTCTACCCTCTGTCGTATATCATCCTCCCGAAACCCTAAGACTCGGGGAGCGACCATGAAAGATTCCGCCGCCTCTGTGGGGCGGAAAACACCAAGATAGAAAGATCTCTCCGGCAGACAGATTTCTGCCGGCGGAATTCCTTCCCATAGAGGGGATATCGTCGCCATCAACACCACCATCAAGCTGGACTTCATCGGGATCATCATCACCACCACCATCGTCACCATCCGCACCCTCATCACCATCTCCATGTTGCTGTAACAATTGGTTGAATCTTGCTATAGTTCATAGGGAAAACTTTCCCAGTGTTGATTACTCTTTGTAGTTGGTGCTATTGAGTGAACCATTGAATAATTGTTTATGTTCAGATTGTTATACATCATTATTCCATATCTGATCATGATCCATATGATGTCTTGTGAGTAGTTCGTTTTGTTCTTGAGGACATGGGAGAAGTCATGTTGTTAGTAGTGGAGTTGTGTTGAGAAAGATTCAATAGTTTGATATTTAAGTCGTGGTGTACTTCTTCGAGTGGTGTCATGTGAACGTCGACTACATGACACTTCACCTATATGGGCCTAGGGGAATGCATTGTGTATTTGGCTACTAATCGTAGGGGTTACCGGAGTGACAGAAACCTGAACCCCCGTTAGGAAACCATTGCACAAGGGACATAAGGGTCTTAGAGTTTAAAGTTGTGGTTAGGTTTCTACCTTAATTACTTTCTTGTACTTATGGATGTTTGCAAGGGGTATAATCACAAGTATGTATTAGTACTAGGAAGGTCGGTACATTAGCACAGGTTCACCCACACAACACTTAGCAAGCTGAAGAACATTAATCAACTATATGAAGCGAAAGCACTTGACAGTCTTCCCATGTGTCCTCGAGAACGTTTGGTCATCTTAAGTAATACAACTGGCTTATCCTTTGCTGCATAAAGGGTTGGGCCACTTGCTGCATTTATTCCTACTGTCTTTTGTTTACTCGTACTTTGTTTACTTGCTCTATCGAAAATCCCTAAAAATCTGTTCGTTAAGTATTTGCAGAGAATTCCTGATCCATACTACTAGCCAGCACCTTCTGCTCCTCGTTGGGTTCGACACTCTTACTTATCGAAAATACTGCGATACACCCCCTATGCTTGTGGGTCATCAAGACTATTTTCTGGCGCCGTTGCCGGGGAGTGAAGCGCTATTGGAGAGTGGAACTCGTAAAGTAAACTTCTACTGTGAGCATTGTTTACTTTTGCTAGTTGCTTTATTTTCGTTATGGATAATTCGTTGAGTTTCTTATTTGGTAATGCTACTACCACTTCTAAGGTAGTAGATAAGCCACCACCTGCTGACAATGATGTTTTTAAAATACCTACAAGAATTATTGATCGTGTTATGGATAACTACCATGTTGGGGATGGAAATGTCCATCCCGGTGATCATTTACTCTTTATACACGAATTATGCGGGTTGTTCAAGTGTGCAGGTATTACTACAAATCAAGTTAAGAAGAAGTTATTCTCATTGTTACTGAAAGGAAGAGCTGAGTAATGGTATAAGCTGCTGAAGAATGGTCAAGCTCTAGAATGGGAGGAAATAGTGCCTCTCTTTTGTTCAAAGTTTTATCCTCCTAGTGAGATTCATAAAGATCGGAATCAAATATACAAATTTTGGCCTCTTGATGGAGAGAGTACAGCTCAAGCTTGGGGGAGATTGAAGTTATTAATGCTCAAATGTCCCATTCATGAGCTCCCCAACAATATTATTATCAACAACTTTTATGTAAGGCTTTCTATGCATGACAAGGATTTATTGGATGCTTCTTGTGCTGGATCATTCACTTGTATGGAAGAAGAAGCTAAATGGGATCTTCTGGACCGTATTCAAGACAATGCTGAAGCTTGGGAGAATGACAAAGGTAGAAAGTCAGGTATAAATTATGATTATGAATGCATTGAATCTTTTATGGGAACTGATGACTTTCAAAATATTAAAAATGCTTATGGTCTAGACTCTCAAGCTATTGCTTCTTATTTTAAGGCTTTTGCTTCCTACATTGAAGTGCCTAAAAAGAAGTGGAATAAGTATCAAGAACCTTATAAAGATATTGCTAAGAATGTTCCCGCAAGAAATACTGAAGTTTATACTTCTAATCATGTCTTACCTAAACCTTACATTGAGAAAATGCCTTTCCCAGTTAAGATAAGGGAACACTCTATGATGGCTAGTATGGTAGATGAAAGTATGAATAAAGCTGTTGAACCGGATAAACAAATGGTTGATGAACCTATTATAGCAAATGTGAAAGACTTTATTTACTAAATATGAAGAAGAGGAACACACTATCCTTTGTAAGGATACCTCTAATATTGTTTCACAAAGTAGTGTTATGAGAGCTAGCATTCCTGTGTTTTCTGTTAGAATAAGCGATTAGTGCTATGATGGTCCTAGGGATAGCTATATTGTTAAGTTTATGCATGATACTGAAAGTTACTATGAGAGAGGGAAAAGTGTTCTTATGTATCTCAATAATATCAAGTTTCCTCGTTTTATGCTGAAAGCTTTTATGTTGCACTTCTTTTGCCTTCCTATGCTTGTAGCCTCTAGCTTCAAAACCTTGTTTGTTTACAAAATTCCCTTGCATAGGAAGTGGGTTAGAATTAAATGTGTGTGTGTGTTTTTGCTTCTTAATGCTCTTTTTCGCTTCAATTCATATTCCTATGTGAGCATCTTCAAAAATTATCATGCCCATCTTAATGGCTATAAAGAAAGAGATTTTTGGGAGACAACCCAGTTTATTTTTGCTTTCTGTTTGTTTTTGTTTCTTTGAGTCTTGGAAGTTATTACTTCGGTAATAACCGCTCCTTATCCGTTTTGTTTGGTTTTTGTATCAAGATCAACCTCTTATGAGAGAAAAGTAAGATTTGGGGAAGTTGTTGTCCCGAAAAAGATTTTTGTGCTTCACCGTAAAAATTTGTGAGAGATCTCTGTATGTCGGATTGAGCTGTAATTTTTTGTGCTTCTGCCCCAGGTTGTTATTTAAATTTCGTTAGTTTTTCACTTTTTGATTTGAGCAACAGAAGAATTTCTAAAAAATTGATCTTTACCTGTTGTTCTGTTTTGACAGATTTTGCCACTCTTGCATTTGCTTCTTTATTTCATTTCCATTTTGAATTGTTTTTGGGTTTTCAGAAGGAGTTGCTATAGTAGTTTATGTTTTGATGGTTTTCAGTTGAAGTTGGACTCAAAAGGTTTTATCACTACATATATACTAATGTTGCTAATGAGAACTGTGTGAAGTTTTGTGTGAAAAAAAATTCCAGGAAGTGGAGATAATGGTGTAATAAGGAAGAGAAGGGTTTTATGACTCAAATAATAAGTGTATGAAGATGAAGATATCGATGATATTCAAGTGGTGACTCCGGAAGAACCCACTAAATACCAAATTCAGAGACCTGCAGAGTCCGTTTTCAAATAGGTAACAGTTCCGGTAAGAAAAGTTCCGCGAAAATACAATCCAACTATATTTTTGTAGTTCTCAGTCAATAAGGAAAGTTACGAAGAGAAAAAGGGACGGAAACAGAGCCAGGGTGGCTCACACCACCCTGTGGCGCGGGCCCTCTCCTAGCCGCGCCACCAGGTGGTGAGTCCACCCCGGACTCCGCCTCCGACTCGTTTTCTCCCAGTACCTTCCTTTTGACATGAAACTTCGTAATATATAACCCCCCGGATCCCCCGAGGTTCGTATATCGTGTTTCTTCGTGTTTTTGTTTCGATCTGTTTCTGCCAGGACATACTCTTTGAAGGTTTAGAAGCATAATGGTGTCTGCCAAAGATAAATGGAAGGAGCTTATGGAGGAAGACCTCCAAGACCCCGGGAAGGAGAAGGAGATCAAGAGTGAAGGTGAAGAGGAGCAAGGCCAACACCCGCACACCGGCACTACCATTGCAAGCATTGGAGTGGTGGCAAACCCTGCCAGGACTATGTCAATTGGAGGGAAGCCTCCTCATCACCGTTCAGATCCCTGGTCACTTCCTCCACGCACTAAGAATCCTTTCCATACCCTTATCCATGAGCATCAATACCAGAATATGCCCAAGGGGAAATTACCCTCCAATTGGGATTTGCCTCATTCTAGCCATGCAGGAAAAGAAGACTTCAAGGAGGAAGAGTGGGGAAAGAATAGCAAGAACTGGAATTCTCAACCCGACATGATCATGAGCCGCATTGAGAAAAACTCACAGCTGATTCGTATTCTCACCTTCGAGATTGAGGACTTGGGGAAACATATCAGAGAGCTCATCGAGACGATACCACCACCACCAAAGGAGTAATTCGTCATCAGGTTTGGCATCCCCTTGGTTTGTTCCAAGCTTGGGGGAGTGCCGCGGTATCACATCACTATCTCCTATCTTTTTACCTTTTTTAGTAGAGTCATATCATGAATAGAGGAGTTATTATGTAGTATGGTTTGCATTATGGAAGTGTCCCCTCTCTCATTAGATATGTATCCCTTGATGTGAGTTGCCGTTATGGAATATTAATGAGAAGTTCTATCATTTACTCTTTTTCATAGCTTATATTAGTTTTAAATTCGTGGTTATATGATTGATCTTGTTGTTAGTATTGGTAGCACTTTGGGATCATTGAGTTAATTTAGTTGGTTTGGCAAACCTGGCTCGGTCAGTAGCACACTATTTTTGAGAGTTGAAAGAAAAGATAAAAGTACCTTTAAGGAAAAATAATTTCATCATCTTTCTTTCTTGATTTGCTCATAAGTCTAGTATTCTCTAGTTAAGATCTTTTGTGCTTCCGAGGAAGATTACATGTTTGTCTTTATCGCTTGTATGTTTGTTTGTTTCCTTCAACTCTTATACTTGCTACCCAGCCTTGCTAGCCAAAAACCTATACTAAGAGGGAGTTCTTCTCGTGCATCCACCTCCTTTAAACCAAAACCTTTGCCATTTGTGTCCACCATAGCTACCTAGTAGCATTATTGCTATTCCAAGTAAATTCTTGTTTTATCTACCTCCCAAATTAAACTTGTTATGTGAAAATTAGTGATTAAAGCTCTCACGAACTTGATGGCACACCTTACATTCTTGCATTTAATAAACTTGAACCATTGGGTCCTTCTTTGTTGCGTATATGCTTGCGCTTTATGAGTTGAAGTTAGCAGAACGATGTATCATGGGGACCGCTTTCAACACTTCATTGGTACTTGTACCTAGTTGGTATCATGTTCTTTTGCTTATGGATCCCGGCGGTGTGAAATAAAAGTGGAACTTGTAAGATCATGGAGTTTATATGTGTGTTAGAGAGACGCCTAGGCCACTAGCCTAAGCCATGCCTAATCATGGTGGAAACTTGTAGCATAACTATAGTGAGCATTCTATGAAGCATCCTCAATAAAAACCTATGCAAATAGCAAATAAAAAGACCGCTGAGATGCTCACTGTCTGCTTGCCTTGTCATTTTGATTATCGGATAGCTCCTGTGTCATGTGCAAGGGGTACCCCGTTGGCGGTTCTCAATGATACGCATGTATTTACAATGACAAGAGCTTGCTCGTGACTGATGTTGAGTAGCATGAGGTTCGGTACTCATAAGTAAGGGGCATGGGACTTCAATTTATAACTTGTCAAGCATATCCTCTTAGTTTTGTCACTTTAACCCTAATCACCAAAATATGCCTATGATAGGGGCAATGAGAGCTGAAAGCTAGTAAGTATCATAATTTTGGGAGATATTTATGAGACTTGCATTCCGTGCTTCCCTCTACGAATGGCCTTTCTTTTACTTTTTAGTTGAGTCAGTAAACCTATTCCTCTCTATCTCAGCAAGTATTTTGAGTTGTTGTGTTTCATTCATTCATATGATGATTTATTCAATCATGTTTCTTATGTTCCTTGCTTTGCGCACTGCTCTTATGTTGATGTTTACTACTTTGAAAGCTTTCATTGAAAACCAGTTATTTGTGAACTCCAGCAAATTATCAACTATTCTTCGACCAAGAGCTAAGTTTGCCATTACCAATTATGATTCACTTTATGTATCTTTATTGTGTTTCCTTTACTCATTGCAAGTTAAGTTATATAATAGTGAGTTGTCTTCTATTATGATCTATGTATTTGATGAAGGTGATGCTTCTTGTCCGTATTCTTTTATCGACTCTTCACTCCATAAACCTGAGGCCATGTTTATTGAGCTCAGTTCCGCTTGGGGACAAGCGAAGTCTAAGCTTGGCGGGAGTGGATACGTCCATTTTGCATCACTATTCTATGTAATAATTCACTATTATTCATTGATATATTTCATATTGAGAGGTGATACTTATGTTATTTCATCTGTTTTTGCATGGTTGATGACTTTTGGAGCATGGACCACTACAGTCAGGATTCTGATGGGAAAGGTGTTGTTTGGAGGCAAAATTCGCGAAGATCAGAAATTCCGGGAAAATATACAGAAAATCCTATTTTTCCAAAAGACTAAGGATGCCAGAAGACGGAGCGGAGATGGGCCACAGGGGGCCCACACCACCCCCTGGCGTGGGCAGCCCTAGGTCACGCCAGCAGGTGGTGTGGCCACCCTGGCCCAGTCCAGCCTCTCCCCTCTAGCGTATATCATCCTCCCGAAACCCTAAGACTCAGGGAGCAACCACAGAAAGATTCTACGGGGCGGAAAACACCGAGAGAGAAAGATCTCTCCAGCAGATAGATTTCTGCCGGGGGAATTCCTTCCCGGAGAGGGGAGATCGTCGCCATCAACACCACCATCAAGCTGGACTTCATCGGGATCATCATCATCATCATCATCATCACCACCATCATCAACATTAGCACCCTCATCACCAACTCCATGTTGCTGTAACAATTGGTTGAATCTTTCTATAGTTCATAGGGGAAACTTTCCCGGTGTTGATTACTCTTTGTAGTTGATGCTATTGAGTGAACCATCGAATTATTGTTTATGTTCAGATTGTTATACATCATTATTCCATCTCTGATCATGATCCATATGATGTCTTGTGCGTAGTTCGTTTTGTTCTTGAGGACATGGGAGAAGTCATGTTGTTAGTAGTGGAGTTGTGTTGGCAAAGATTCAATAGTTTTATATTTAAGTTGTGGTGTACTTCTTCTAGTGGTGTCATGTGAACATCGACTACATGACACTTCACCTATATGGGCATAGTGTAATGCATTGTGTATTTGGCTACTAATCGTAGGGGTTGCCGGAGTGACAGAAACCTGAACCCCCGTTAGGAAACCATTGCACAAGGGACGTAAGGGTCTTAGAGTTTAAAGTTGTGGTTAGGTTTCTACCTTAATTACTTTCTTGAACTTACGGATGTTTGAAAGGGGTATAATCACATGTATGTATTAGTCTTGGATGGGGCGGTACATTAGCACAGGTTCACCCACACAACACTTAGCAAGCTAGAGAAGATTAATCAGGTATATGAAGCGAAAGTACTTGACAGTCTTCCCATGTGTCCTCGAGAACGTTTGGTCATCTTAAGTAATACAACCGGCTTGTCCTTTGCTGCATAAAGGGTTGGGCCACTTGCTGCATTTATTCCTACTTTCTTTTATTTACTCGTACTTTGTTTACTTGCTCTATCGAAAGCCCCTAACAATCCGTTTGCTAAGTATTTGTAGAGAATTGCTGATCCATACCACTAGCCAGCACCTTCTGCTCGTCATTGGGTTCGACACTCTTACTTATCGAAAATACTACGATACACCCCCTATACTTGTGGGTCATCAATCAACCCTTTGATTGACGACATAGAGTTCACCACGTGCCTCGTGGACAGTGAAAGCAACATCAACATCATGTACCTGGACACACTACATAAGATGATCTTGACGGAGACCCAGCTAAGGAAGAGCAACATCATGTTCCATGGGGTTATCCCTTGCCGACAAGCAAATTCCCTAGGCTTCATCACCCTTCTGGTTGATTTTGGCGATGTAAACAATTACCCCCAAGAACGCATGACCTTTGAAGTGGTGCCTTTCAAGAGCGTGTACCACGTCATCTTCGGAAGCGATATCTTCCACTCCTTCCTAGCAAGGCCATGCTTTGTCTACAACTAACTCAAGATTCCCGGACGAAATGGCGTCATCATCGTTGACAGAAGCTTCACCAAGGCACGGGAGTGCAAGCTCAGTGAAGCCGCCTTCGCCGAAGCAATCCTCTACGGTGAGGAGTTCAAGGAGATCTAGAACCAGGTCGATGCCTTGGAGATGCCGGCTTCGAAGAAGTAGATCACTGCTGCTGAACCCGGCTTCAAGGCCGCCATCAAGACCAAGGAGGTAGAGCTTGTCGAAGGTGATTCCTCCAAGACCACCGCCATTAGCACAGACCTGGATACCAAATAGGAAAGCATGCTCGTCGTTCCTTCATGAGAATAGGGACATCTTTGCCTGGCAACCTGCTGACATGAAAGGTGTACCTCGAGAACTTGCCAAGCACAGCTTGAATATTGATCCTAATGCCAAACCGGTGAAACAACCTCTACGAAGCTTTGGTGATGAAAGACGAAGGGCTATAGGCAAAGAAATAGCTGGTTACTTAAGGCTGGCTTTATCCGAGAAGTTATTCACACCCGATGGGTGGCAAATCTTGTACTTGTCCCCAAAAAGGGAACCAATGAGTTAAGAATGTGCGTTGATTACACCGGCTTGACCAAAGCATGTCTGAAGGATCCGTTTGCTTTGCCTTGCATTGACCAAGTCATTGACTCGACGGCTGGCTCGGAACTTCTGTGTTTTCTCAATGCCTATTCAGGATACCACCAGATCCAGATGCAAAAGTCGGACCATTGGCCACTTCGTTTACCACACCCTACGACACATATTGCTACGTCACGATGGCCTTTGGGTTGAAAAACGCTGGTGCTATGTACCAGCGGACGATGCAACGTTTCCTACACGTCCAAATAGGTCGCAACATACACGCTTACGTGGACGACATCGCGGTAATGTCAAAGAAATCAAATGATCTTATCGCTGACATGCTGGAAACCTTTGACAATCTCCAGAAATACAACATGATGCTGAACCCAAAGAAGTGTGTCTTTGGGGTACCATCCGGCAAACTGTTGGGCTTCATCGTTTCACAGCGTGGAATCGAGGTGAACCCGGAGAAAATGAAGGCCATCCTCAGCATCAAACGCCCGACATGCCTGAAGGACATACAAAGGCTCATAGGCTGCGTTGCAGCAGTAAGCCGGTTCATTAGCCGACTTGGTGAGAAGGTTATGCCGCTCTACAAGTTGCTCAAGAAGGCGGACAAATTCACATGGACAGACGAGGCTGACGCAGCACTTCATGAGTTGAAGAGAATACTCTCCTCCCCACCTATACTTGCAGCACCGGTGCCAAGGGAGCCTATGTTGGTATATATGGTGGCGACCAACCGAGTAATCAACATCGTCATCATGGTGGAGCGCAAGGAACCAACGCACGAATATGGAGTTCAGCGACCCGTTTACTATGTGAGCAAGGTCTTGACGGAATCGAAGCAGCATTACCTGCACTACCTGAAGATAGCTTATGGAGTTTTCCTTGCTTCACGTAAGTTAAGGCATTATTTCCAGGAGCCCCCCATCACAGTAGTGAGCAAAGCTCCACTGTCCGACATCATCAACAACAGAGACGCTACAGGTAGAGTGGCAAAGTGGGGCATTGAACTTGCCTCCTTCGACATCACCTACAAGCGACGCGACACGACGCGACATTAGCGGATTTTCTTGTAGATTGGACAGAGCTGCCGGAAGACACTCATGTCCCAGAACCAGAGTATTGGGTCATGCACTTTGATGGATCCAAGTTACTCAATGTCTCAGGGGCTGGTGTATTATTACAATCACCAATAGGAGAGAAGTTACAATACGTCCTACAGATCTGCTTCAACGCTACAAATAACATGGCGGAGTACAAGGCCCTCATTCCTGGACTTCACGTAGCCAAGGATATTGGCATCAAGTGGAAAGTTTGTTGTGGAGATTCCGACTTTGTTGCCCAGCAAGTAGCTGGCACCTGGAATGCACGGAACCCTATGATAGCGGCATATCGAGATGAAGTTGACGAAATAGCCAAGTGCTTCGACGGCTACGAAGTCAAGTACATCAAAAGGGAGGATAATGAGGTGGCACATCTGCTGTCAAAGCTTGGATCAGCCCATCGACCAATTCCGCCAGACGTTTTCCTGGAGCATTTATGGACTCCATCCATGAAAGGAGCGGACCCCGACAACCAGGATAGAGTGGACTCATTTGTTAATCCAGTAAAAGTGACCTATCGGGTTTGGAAGAAGCTGTTCATGGAACTTTGCCCACTGACGAAGTTGAAAGCCGGCAAATAGTACGCAGGGCAAAAGGGTACGTCATCATGACGGCCAGCTATACAAAATAAGTACCACAGGAGTCTTCCCACGGTGCGTCTCCCAGCAGCAAGGTATTGAAATCCTTAGAGAAATACATCTCGGAGATTGCGGCCATCACGCCGCTCCCCGATTGTTGGTGGCCAAGGCCTTCCGACAAGGATTCTGCTGGATACCTGCCAAGGCAGACGCCGACAAGTTGGTACCAACATGCCTTGGGTATCAGTTTTATGCAAGACAACCAAATGTTCCAGCTGAAGAATTGCGAAAAATACCAATAACTTGGCCGTTTGCAATATGGGGGCTGGACATGGTGGGACCTTTGTAGACAGCACCCCGTGGATTCACACGCTTGCTAGTAGCAGTGGATAAATTCACAAATGGGTTGAAGCTAAACCCATTAGAAATCTTGATGGGGCGACAACCCTAAAGTTTGTCCGGGATCTAGTGGTGAGATTTGGTCTCCCACATAGCATCATCACCGACAATGGCGGAAATTTATCTCTCGGACAAGTTGAGGAGTACTGTCATGAGAAAGGCATCCGCTTTGACCTAGCATTTGTGGCACATCCACAGTCAAATGGGCAATTTGAAAGGGCCCATGGACTAATTCTGCACAGAATCAAGCCACGCTTGGAGGCACCGCTACATAGAGCAGCAGGAGCCTAGGCAGAGGAACTACCATCTGTTTTGTGGAGTTTATGAACAACACCTAACAGATCTACGGGCTTGAATCCTTTCTTCATGGTTTATGGAGCAAAATCAGTTCTTCCATTCGACATCCTCCACGATGCACCAAGAGTTTCTGCCTACAAGGAACATGACGCTAAAGAATCCAGACGGCTATGTGTGGACCTACTGGAAGAAGAGTACGTGTCGGCACACTAGAGATCTGCCGTCTACCAGCAGAAGCTGCACGGCTACCATAGTCGCCGTGTAAAGCATCGCTCGTTTAAAGAAGGGGATCTGGTGCTGAGACTCAAGCAGGAAAAATCACACAAATTATCCCCACCTTGGGAATGACCGTTCTTCATAAGAAAAGCATTGCTCAATGGTTCCTATTACCTCGTCGATATTCGCGAGTTGAAAGATAGGCCAAAAAATCACAAGCGCAAGCAACGTGACTCCGAGGATGATTACCCGGAGACAGATCGGCCATGGAACATAGCACAGCTACGTCCCTTTTACACTTAGCACATTTATATTATGTAATAAATTTCTTATATGATCAATGAAACAAAGCATTTGGTTCACTCATATTCTCTAAGTCTTTTACCTCCTTTAGTTTTTCATTTTTGGATCATATAAACCCTTTGTGTGTAAGGTCAACACGTTTTCTGAAGTTTTTATGTGGATTCCGGAGTAGTGACTTTTCGGGACTCAAAGCCGACGATTTTGTTCTTAGGTTTTGGATGGTGCTATTAAGCATCATCACATGAGAGCATAGTTCTGTGCTGAGAGTCTTCTGTCTCACGAAAGGTCAAGCATACAAACTAGAATAATGGATAAGCCAACACTTGCTTAAAAAATATATACACATGCTAGAAACAGATAAGTTGCAGGAGGCTTGAGTACAAGTTTTCCTCCTTAGAGACAAACATAAGTTTTTTCCGCACACTTTCTATAGACACACATTTAATACAGAAATTGTTTTTCATGGCTCTGCTACAAGGGGCTTCGTGGTGGTATCATTAGGAGAGCCAGGCTGGGAGAGCTCGTCAAACTCGGAAGGAGAGGGGCTAGACTTAGACGAAGTCACGTCATCATCCAAAATCTCGACAGGCACAAAGACATCCGCCTTGACCATCCTGGCAACCCTGGTGTCGAAGCCGGCGAGAGAATTCCAAATAGCATGGCTATCGATACCTCGACCTTCCTCATCTATCTTGGGAAAGCCGGAGGTCACCAGGTCGATGTCGGCATTATCATAGTGCGCCTTGACTAAGGACAAGGTCATCCTTGCACCAGCCCAGACGCAAGAGGTTTTCCAGTCCTTGACTATCTCGGGGGCTCGGCGTAGGATTTCCACGAACTTGGCTGCTGAGTCTACTGTCTTGATATTAATACCCAGAGGTTGAGTTATCTCCTTGGCTTAGGCGATGGCGGTGCTGACGAATTTACCGGCAAGAATCATGCGTTCCTTGGAACTTGGAGCACCCTCACCCAAGTTGGCTAAGCCAATGGGAATTGTGGTTTGCACAAAACACAAGGATACTGAGTACAAACTAGTAAAATGGTTGTCCAACTTAGAGAAAAGACCAAGACGGAGAAAGGTTACCAAAGATGCTCGTTTCCGCTTGCATGCATGTCTCCGCTAAGACATCACGCTCCTTCTAGACTAACTTGAACATCTCAAGACTCCTAGCATTTTGCTCTTTGGCAACTTGGTTTTAGTCTTTGAGTTGTGTAATCTCATCCTTCAGGCGCTGCATCTCGATGTCTGCAGACTCTTGCATAACCTTCATCATTGCCTCATGGCCCTTGACGGCCTCAGCCAGGTCGTTCTTCAAGACCTTATTTTCATCATCGAGCTCCTGGATATGCTTGGATTGCTCGACAATACTCTTGGCCTTAGCAATGGCTTCTGTTTGACGGAAATTAGAAAGTGCTATCATAAGACAGAAAAAATGAATCAATGGGAAAGCAAGGATTTGTCGTAAGAAACAGACTCTGGCTACTTTTTATCTGTTCCTTCAGGAATTTGGTTTTACCATGTTCAAGGTCCATCTCCTTCCGGAGAGCAGCAAATCTCTCATTGGCGGCTATCCTCCGTTTATTCTCATTCTGCACATGATATAAGCATGCTTAGTTTCTCTAGAGCTTCTAGTCGGAACTATTCAGTTTCAACTAAACGCTCAGGGGCTATAGTACACGATTTTAAAGTAAGCTAGTTTCTCTAAGAGCATCTAGTCGGAACTTTGCAGTTTCAACTAAACGCTCGGGGGCTACACGGATAAGTTCTACACTTAGTTCTCTGGAGCACTCAAGCCAATAACTATTGACTTATTCGCTAAGAGCTCGGGGCTACAGTGGGATATACTACACAACGCAAGTGAAGTTCAAAAAACTTACGATGGCAATGGTCCTGAGATTATTGGCCAGATGAGCATTCTTATAGATTGCGCCGGCCTGCTTGATGAGATCATCTAGGCTCAACGTTAGAGGAGTCGCAGCCAATGGAGAGGTCGAAGCTGGAGAAATGGATGAAGCCCTAGCTGCCTCCTGCACCTTCAATGCAGTAGATGGCGTAGTGGCTCCCGCCTCAATGGCAGCTTCCACGTCCACCTCTTCCACTTCCTTCCCCTTCTCAGTGGCATCCTTAGTCAGAGCTTCAGCCACTTTAGAAGAGGTGCACTCCTGTGTCGCCTGGCTTGTGGGAGCAACGTCTGCCTTGACAGAGCCTGAGACATCAAGGTTTGGATTGATATCTATCTCCATGGCAGAGGTCTCAGGGATGCCGGGAGATGACGGCCCAGCGGGGCCAGTAGAGGGAATGGCGGCAGGAGTAGGGGCAGAGGTGGAGGGAGAGGGCTTGGGGGACGGACCCTTGGTTAACATGTCACGAATGTTTTTTGACCCTCCAACATCTTTGGAGGATCTCTTCAAACTAACACTGGCTTTCCTCCTGAAACGTACAAGGTATAAGTACAAGAGTTGAAAAAAGGTATAGGCTGAAAAAGCACAAGCCGGAGAATGAAGATACTTACTCCACGGAAGGAGCCTTGGTGAGGGGAATGCCGGTGGACTTCTTCTTCTCCACCTCTAAGGCGGAAGTGGATTGTTTGGAGACTCCACTCTACGTTTTGTTCTTCTTCTTGGCCCCGGCAGCAGCGTTAGAGGTGGAGCTCTTCCGCTTTCGCGCTGCCAGAGCTGGTTGATCCTTGGAGGCGTCATCGTCGGACACCACCTAGATATCCTTCAGCTTAGGATCATAAACCTGGGAGGCCATTTGATCAGCCTCCATGGTCGCCAGCTGAGATACATGGCAATGTTAGATGCACAACTTCAAGTCGGAAAAACCTTAGAGTATATAACGAGCAACAAAGGAAACATAAGCTACCTCTGGGCATGTGCCGCAATCGAACATGTCGAAGGTGATCTTGAAGCCACGCTTCTTGTCCTTCACCTTGATGATGTCCTTTAGCTGGAGCTTGATGTGGTGAGTGGAGAAATTATCCCGGGAAATTCGCATGGGATCCCTCCTGTCTTGGCTATATTTGCACATCAGCTGGGTGCAATGCTGCAGAGGCTGGATCCGCCTAACGTACCAGCACATGGCAAGATCCAGGCCCGTTCGTCTACGAGCCATTCGATCTGCCTTACAGCGTGATTGGCTTCATCGTCATAGGGAAGAGAGGATGGGGTCCGCCATGCACGTACTTTAGTGGCGGCTCCGTCGATAAAGTCGGGGTATGTCTCAAGACGGTCTGGCAGAGGGATATGTGGCCCATTGAAATGCATGCGCTGCTAGTTCTTGCAAGACTCATGCCCATGATGTCGGGGAAGCATCCATAGTTCATCCTTGGACTCTACAGACTCTCTCTTGATGGTGAAGAAATATACAAAAAGATGTAATCTAGGTTTGATTCCTAGATATCCTTCGCATAAAGCTACAAAGTTGCTAAGGACTAGGATGTTGTTGGGAGAGAGGTTGTGGGGAAGTACCTGGAAGTGTCGAAGGACATCCAGGAAGAAGTCGGAGATCGGCAGGCTTACGCCAGGTACCGGCTGAGATTTGAGGTACCCTTTCTCTCCGGCTTGGGGAGAAGGGACCACCTTGCCGGCCGGCACCGCCCGCCAGACGAACTTCTCCGCCACAAGGAGATAGCCCTCATCGATCAGCTCTTTGAGATCTTCGACAGAGAGATCAGAACCTCTCCACACCCCCTTATGGGAGTCACTTTCTTCTTCAGTGGCTACGGGCACCGCTCATTCTTGGTCATCGCTAGTGGATTCCGTCATGGCAGAGACAGGGATGACCACCCCCGCCGGTAGAACAATAACTCCTTGGGATGGCTCCATCATAGCCTCGGGAATCACCACCGTGGAAGGAGCAGAGCTGCTGGAGGCCATTACGACGAGGAGCATGTGGAGGAAGAAAGGGTTCTGGCTAGGGTTTTCGCAGAGGAGCTCGAACGGTCGTGCGACTGGAGGAAGACGAAGACTGGGAGCAAATGCGGGTAAAAAGAAATAAATTGACTACAGTGGAAATATATAAGCCTCGCATCAAGATTCGTGCAAAAAGATCTAATGGATGGAACGTTGCCAACGTGGAAGTGAACGTGCGAGGTAATTTCTCCACGTCCTCCGTCTTTTGCCGCTCTGCCGTTTCGGATTTCGCGCGCGTAAAAGTAGCTAATGATTAATTCTTTGATTTTGTGAGTTTCAAGGTAGCGTAGGTTGTACCCCACGTCATCCTCCTGGCAGTTGCAGAGAAGGGTCATGTCCGAAGATTCCATCAAAGACAGAGAACATCCGACTCTGGAAACAAAGACTCAAGGAATCTCCAGCTACATTGCGAATCCGGAGAGGATTGAAAGGTTCTTTGGAAGACCTTTGAGATATTGCTTGATAATTGCCAACATCACTTAGACGGGCTAGTCAGAGATCAACGAGCAAGACGGCGCAGATTTCAAAGTCCTCTGGGGGCTACTGTTGGGGATATGCTGTATGGGTATCCTCATAGCATGTCACCAATCCGCCTAACCTAGGTGGCCCATAGTTGATAGTAAGGTCTATGGCCTGCTGGGCGACCTAGTTAGATGGATCCTGAAGGAAGGCCCATGCCGGATAAAGGAAGGCTACGCAGGAGTCATCGACATACTCGGAGCCTTGGAGTACAAGACACGGAAGACTAGTTCCTGTAGGTGTAGGACTCTTTACCTTGTCTGACAAGGACCTTTCCCTGTAAACCCTAGGTCTTGGCGCCTTTATAAGACGGCCTGGGGGAGCCTTTAGGGCACAACTTCTCTGATTGCAACGTCCAACATGCAACACCTCGCACAGCGAACCTATCTCTGTAACTCGACATATTGCCATTATAGTGATTTATAGCAGGAGTAGAGTTCCGCCACTATTGTGGGACTTGAACCTGGGTAAGCTGTGTTACCTCGTACCCGCCAACTCTCCGCCTTACCCCACGTCTCTAAACACGCACTGTGAGGACCCCTCCATGGCGTACTCGTCAGCAATACTAGGACAATGAGGATGGTACCACCCACTATGATTACTACGACAGCTATCCATCCGATTGATGGTTTGTGTGGGTCTGCTCCTGATGTATTATCTTCAGGTCAGCTCTTTATGTGTTCACTTTGTTGAGTGATCATCTATGATATTTGCAAGTTCTATGGTGCCCGTGTAATACAATGGACGTTCTCCCTGTTCCGGTAGATCGTGTGTTGTACCTCTTACAATTTCACTGTTTTTTCATGTGTGTGTAGTAATTCAGATAGATGCTCAGTTTGTAACAATCCTCAAACAACTTACAACTGCAAATTACAGTAGATTATTACAATCCTCAGTAAACTTGATAGTAATAAAATGAAGCATAAAAGCTGCATCAGAGTCCAGACAACTAAAAAACACCATAACTGGTGTTACAGAAAAGGTCTCTATGGAGCTTGCATCCCGAGACATGTAACAATTGGCTTCCCATGAGAGCTGCATATGAGATTATTAAGTCCCTTCTATGTTAAAGCTTGCCTGTTTTTCAATTCTTATAAGTCTTTGCGTGCTATGGAGATTACTGAATCTGTTTTGTTGACTTATTGCTCAACAATATCACGGGCATCTTGGAGGGCATCCTCAAATAATCTTTCGGCTGAAAAACGAGGATCAGTCAAAGCGGTGTGCCATGAGCAATAGGTATTATCATTGCTGCTGTGTGAAACCAAATCTAAACTTGGAGAAGCGGGTCTTTGTTTGGCATTTAGAGGGTCATTTGCAGCCTGAAACAAACACAAAACAAGTTATCACAGCATTACCATGCAATCACACCACCATGAATTTTAAATGTTTCAATGCGGTAATATATATGGAAGGAAGCAATTAATAGTGGTGACTCATACATCTATTTCTTCTTGAATAAGTGGACTAGCTGGTGCCAGGAGCGATGCGAGCATGTGCTGCTGTGTGAAATGACCGCTCTACTTGAAGATGGCTGAGACCAAGACAAAACAAGTTACGTAAACAACAGACTTGGGAAACAAACTACAAGTTCATTTTGTATAACAATGTGAGCAATCAACCAAAGAACCTGATGTAGACTGCTCAAACTAGAATGTGCAGAACATGAATAAAATGAATATTAAAACTAAGCCATTACGTTTCTCATATATAAACTAGCCAGGAACTACACAACGAAATCTGCCACTGATTTAATCATAGGCAAAAAAAGAGTAACTCGGCCAATAAAAACACATGAATTGTGAGCCTCGAATATGCTAGCTAGATAATTTCAGACAAACAATGAATCAAGCAATCATACATTGAATTATTCATGAATATCTAGATAATTTCAACGCTTCAGCGGCCTGAGAACAACAAAGTGAACCATCAAGTGTCTCGTATTAAAATAGCCAGTTCATTTAACTATGATACACGGTAGATACAAGGGTGAGATGAATTGCACAGGGTTCCTTATAATACATGTGAGGATCTTATCGCTAGTGTGGCCTTGTTCTTATTATTAGACAACTCAGATGCAATACACCTGGCCTCTCCATATCTAGGAAACTGAACTAAGCACATGGATAAAAAGCAGACCATAGTAGGGCTAAAATGTTTGACGCTAATTTTTGGCAAAAAAAATGAAAACAAGAAAGGCAAATGGTAAATTTAAGCAAACAAAAAATGTGGCAAGGACCAAACTTCGGGTGGGGGCCTTATGGTAGGTGTTACACGAGAAATACGATGGTTCGTGTGGACGGGCGGAGTTTGTACTCCATTGTTGCTCCTCTGCATAAAGGTAAGGCCAACTATAAATACAAACATGTTCCAACGTGATATACGTTTGCATGAAGTGAAACAAAAGTGATGGGGTATTACGAGATTATAGGAGCCATTCACTCTATGATATTGTGTGCAAACTGAGGCTGCTCCTTGCATAATAACAGCAAAAAGTTTGAGCCGCAGGTTAAGAGGGATCAAATCGACAGTACATAATGGTCAAATAGTATGACGTGTGTAAATGTGTAGTATATGATAGCAGGACAATAGCACAATGGAAATACTATAGTTCGTAAAATGGCGAATGAGATAGATATTATATAATCATATCTCATGTGGACATGTACAACAGAGAATGTAAACAAATATGTTAAGTGACTAATAATTCACAAAGAAATAGTACAGTACATAAAAGCAGTTCAATGCGTGGAGTTTAAGCGTAACCACAATGGGTTAATTTAGTACTTCCTCCATTTAAAAATATAAGATGTTTTAGCTTTGTGAAAATAGTGCATCTAGACCTCTTTAGTGTGTAGGTTTATCTAGGTTTGGAGTGAAGCTACACACTAAAATGAGTCTGGATACACTTCTTTCACAAAGCTAAAGCATCTTATATTTTGAAACAGAGGGAGTACATAACAGGTGTATATCAAGTAAATAACCTGTTAATTAGGAAATTTAGCACGAATATAGTACATTGCCAACAAACAAATCGCGCAAGGAGATCTGGTTTTACCTCGGTCAGGGCGGCATCTAGGCCTCCTCCGCATCCTCACGAGTCACGTCAATGTCGCCGAAGGTGCTACGGTCGTAGTGGGTGTCGACGACGGGGAATCAGATCTTGGGCGGGCGAGGATATGAGCATAACACTGGACCACGGCGTCCGTTGAGCAGATCAGGTGTGCGGGTACACCGGCTAAAGTGCAGCGGGGATGTTCCTACCGATGACGTATTCCTGGAGGGGAGATATGGGGAGGGGGTGGGTTGGGTTTAGGTACTACTAGCACTATACTGGGAAAATTACGACCGAAGCCCCCCACCTACCGAATTTAATAGGGGTCAAATGGCAATTTCGAAGTATCTAAAATTTTGGGGCACGAACTATGTCCGGATGCACGGGATCATTTTCAAAAGGTGTTCAAAATTTTCATGATGCAAAGTCTTAGCTAGAAGTCGAACCACTCGTCAAAATTTTCCGTGGTTTTTGATATATTAATTAACTGATCGATGGGTACCTCAAAAAGCTTTCGTTTTTCATAAAACTTTCAAAGAAACCTATAGTTTATTACATGTAATTCAAGTTTGACCTAATTTCATTAAATTCAAGAGCAATCTATCGCACTTAGTTGTAGCTCAAGTTTGACCTAATTTCATTAAACTATCAAGACGCAAAATCTTAGCAAGAAGATGAACCAGTCGTCATAACTCTTTTTTGGTTTCTGATAGTATATTAATTGACTCCCCCCACGTGCCACCTCCGATGGGTACCTCTAAGAGCTTTTCCGTAAAACTTTCAAAGCAACCTACACAGTTTACTTGTAGTAGTTCAAATTTTACATATTATATTTTTTCCGCTTTGACTATTATAATTTTTTATAGTGATGATATGCTAGATGTCTATTATCTGAGTCTCACGTGCAGGACACCTGCAATTTACTAGTACTTGTAGTTTCAAATTTGACCTAATTTTGATAAATCGACATAAAGTCATTCTAATGGGCAGAGTTAGCTGGGTGAAAACTCATAAAACATGGGAATTGTTGGTACAACATGTTGGTCCAATATATATGTATGTAAACTTGGCTTGTGGCATTCAGATCCAATATTCTTCGGACTTTTCTTTAGGAAAACGAACAACCTCGATCGTCTTCTTCACTAGGAAAATGTAGAATTGAAAGTGCTTTCTTGATAGTTGGAAACTCACATTGACGACACTGTTTACTACAAGAAGATGCCCCGATGATCTACCTATGAAAAGACATTTAATTCAAGAGCAATCTATGGCGTTTACTTGTAGCTAGCTCAAGTTTGACCTAATTTCATTAAATTACCAATATGCAAAGTCTTAGCGAGAAGTTGAACCTATCGTCGAAACTCTCCCTGCTTTCTGGTATATTAATTTTGAACCCATGATGGGTATGTCCAAAAGCTTTTTCATAATTCTATCAAAGAAAAACCTACAATTTACTTGTAGTATCAAATTTGACCTAATTCAGAGATATCGACATAAAGTTATTCAAATGTGCGGGGTTAGCTATAGGAAGCTTCAAAACCCTAAAACATGGGAATCGCAAGTACAACATGTTGTTGATCCACTATATATATATATGTCTGTCAACTTGGCTTGTGGCATCCACATCCAATATTCTTTGGACTTTTCTTTACGAAAAAGAACAACTAACCTCGTTCGTCTTCACTTAGAAAACATAGAATTCAATGTTCTTTCCTGGTAGTTGCACACTCACACCCACGACACTGCTTACTACTAGAAAATGCACCCATCTACCTCTGAAATGACATTTAATTCAAGAGCTATCTATCGCGCTTACTTGTTGCTCAAGTTTGACCTAATTAATTTCGTTAAATTATCAAGATGCAAAATCTTAGCAGGAAGTTGAACCTATCTTCAAAACTCTTGTTGTTTTCAGTTATATTAAATGTCACCCCTCGATGGGTACCTCCAAATTAAAAGCTTTTTCGTAAAAGTTACAAAGCAAAACCTACAATTTACTTGTAGTTTCACATTTGACCTAATTTCGATAAATCGACTTAAAGTCATTAAAATGGGCAGAGTTAGCTAGCAAGTTTGAAAGCTCATAAAACATGGGAATCGCAAGTACAACATGTTGTCAATCGACTATATATGTCTGTCAACTTGGCTTGTGGCATCCACATCCAATATTCTTTGGACTTCTCTTTACAGAAAATAACAACTAGCAGCCTCGCTCATCTTCACTCCAAAAATGTAGAATTGAATGTTCTTTCCTAATAGTTGGAAACTCACACTGACGGCATTGTTTACTACAACAAGGTGCCTCGATCTTCCTCTAAAAATACATTTAATTCAAGAGCAATCTACCGCGCTTACTTGAAACTCAAGTTTGACCTAATTTCATTAAATTGTCAAGATGAAAAATCTTAGCAAGAAGTTGAACATATCGTACAACTCTCGGTGTTTTATGATATATTATTGTGACCCCTCGACGGGTACCCGTAGCACCCCGCTAAAACAACTACTAGAAAATCGATGTGTTTTGCCCTTGTGCATCATCATGATAGCATGCTCATGTCATCATGCCACATTGCATTTGAGCATCATCATCATTATGCATCTGTTGGCCTAAAACTATTTTCTAAAAGCCTATCTTTGTTTGCTAAATACCCTCTCTATTTCAAATATAAAACCCTCGGTCCGCCGAATCTTTTATTTGTCTAGTCTATTTTACAAAAGAATATTTCAAACTAAATAATAATATAAACTAGTTTACCTGGGGAAGCCGCCAGCCTGCCGGGCCGAAAGGCTAGCAAGCCAGCAGCCTACTACCCTGCGAAACCTAACCCTAATCCCCACCTAATCCTACTCCTAGCCGCCGCCACACCCTACACCTATCTAGCACACCACGTCGCTCCCCACCCCGACCCACCTGCCCAGATCCCCACACGCCCCGTACGCGGTCAACCACCCCGACGAGACCCGAGCCCCACATCCTCCCCTCAAGCCCCAAGCCCCACCGCCAGGCCTCCCTCTCGTCCTCCTCCCGCGCGTGGCTGCGCCGTCGGCGACCTCGCCGCCTCCCATTGACCGACCGCCGCGGCCACCTCGACCCCGACGGTCTCCCTGCCGCTCGAGCTCCGCCGACCACGGACTCCGTCTCGCTGGCCGACTCCGGAACCTCTCCTCGCCGCTAGCTCCCTCCTCGATAGGCCCCGAGCCACCCGTCAGCCGTTGTCATGAGCTCCTCCGGCCAGCCCACCTCGTTGTCGCGGTCCTGAGCCCCTGGTCGCCTCCTCCTATCGATGGAGACAATGCCGCGTGCGCCCGACCCCTCTTCCCCGCGACCTCTGCACGGCGCCTCCTCCCGCTTCGGTTGTTGTTCGTCATCGAGCCACCGCCATGCCCTGCATCTTCAGCCACCAGCCCTGCTTTCCCAGCACGCCGTCGGCCTCTGTCCAGGCCGCCTCGCGTCCCTCTGCCCTAGCAGCGACCCCGCATGCCTCTCCCTCTCTTACCCTGTCGTAGAGCCACTGCGCGTGTCTCCCGAGCCCGGCCGTGCGCCTCGCCTCACCCGCCTCCGGCAAGCACCCCTCGTCGCGCTGTCCTCTGCGGCACCTGGTCGCATCGTCTCCATCGCCAGTGCCCCGTACTGCTTGATGCTGCCCGACGCCTTGCGCTGCTGTTTTCGTGCTACGGTTTGACAAGTACCTTGCCGATATATGTGCGGTGGGCTATGAGTACCTAACTATCCTGTTGTGAGGACATAGTGCAAACCGTGTGGAGATAGTATGGGGCCACGAGAAGAACACCTATTCCTATGAGATATTTTCATTCGGTGCCTCGTTTTACAAGTTCTGCCCCAGCAAGGACAAAACATCCGAAGACTGGACTGATGCTGGACAAAGATCGTCATCGTAAATGAAGCCAGAACATCAAGGCCTCCTTCATGGAAAACCCCAAGGGCTTCGACATGGACAATATCTACCACACAGAAATCGAAGACCATTGAACCCGAAGGTCGAACCCCGACGCTTTCTCCTTCCTATCCGAAGACCGATCTTGGAGTCCGAAGACCCAAACCCCGTGGAACCGTCAAAACCAAGATGGTCGAACCCTAATGTGATCCCCTTTTCGAGACCCCTATTTTTATAATATATGACATATATCTTGTTACATAATTAAATCATCATGCTTCGCATACATATTCCTTTGTTTGGAGGTATTTGGATGATTCACCTAAATTAAATATGGAGACCATATGCAGGCTATTCTAGTCTTATATTGGCTCCATTAAATTTATGTAGCGAACCGATGCCATGTTTTGCCTTGTTAAGCCAACATTTAAATTGCGGGGTACCTAAGCAACTTGAACCATTTAATTAATTGTCAGGACCCTGGTTCCGCTTAATATTGCCTAGTCGCATCGCATCTTTGGCATGTCATACATCATATCATAAACAATGCTGAATCTTCAGCCATAGTATTAAATAGTGCATCCGGTGTTTCTTTTAGTGCTTTGCTTCTTTGCGGATTAGGTCGTTGAGTGGATGCGAGTATTGACAAGTTCTTCGGATATGTACTTTCGACAGTGTTTCCCAGGCGAGCATCTCCTCCTTTCTACCTATTTTGCTTTTATAGTGTTTATTCCTCCTGTTGATCTATTGTTATCCGTGTTACGATGCTTTAGTTTCTGTGCACCATTTATACTCCTTGCAGCCTCATATTTCCATGGACACATCCTATTGCTTGTTGTTTGATAGATAGTCAGCCTTGCGAGTCATAGTTGCTTTATTATGTGTTGCTTCACGTCGTTGTCGTTCCACCGTTGATGGCAAGTTGGCACATGATAAATGGTGGAGATGCTTAATGGTGGAGATGATCATGACTTTAAATACAACTTGATTAATTGCTGGGAACAGATATAACTAATGTAGAGGCATCGGTGGGCAATAGAAAATATTTGGTTTTTAACTGCTCACTTGTGTCTCGTAGGCCCCGAGTACTTCATACCCGTTCCTTGACTATCACACTATACGCATGTGGGACCATGAATCCCCTTAGCCAGAGCTTGATTCATTTCTTATTTCTTGGGGACACAAACTAGATTGGGGCTTAATTACTATCCTATACTTATGCCATGCTTTACTACTTTATTTACGATTGTGCGTGGAGCACCTGTACTGTTTAGGAATTGCGGAGTGTTTTCGTAGTATCGACAAGCCGAGTCACATTTTCATGTTCCTAATCGTTTACAGCAATTAGCGCAAACCTTGGGTCTGTCTCAGAGCCGGCCAACTTCGTTGAGGGTAGCTTAATGGGGTGGCCCCCTGAAATATTTTATGAATCCTATGACTGCTTTGTCGTGAAAGCCTCGTTGGGTTTTGATTTGGTTTTTCCGATGTTGATCATGTGTTTGTTGCTATTTGTGCACCCCTGCAGTGTAAATCTTTCTGAAAGCCGTGTCCACGGTTATGGACGACTTGGAGCATAGTATCTGGATCATAGACGAGCATAACTAAAGTAGTGCTATAAATTTGACTTAATATGTGACTAGTAATCAGCTTCACTACAATGGAATGGATAATAAAAGTGCCAACAACTGCTGGGTTTGGGATGTCACATGCTAATTGTATCTGACTAGTAAGTACTACAACTACAACTGAATGGTTAACTAAAACTGCCCACTACTTATGCTATCTGGAGGACTCATGCTATCTATATCTAACTAGTAAGTGTTGCAACTAAAATAGAATGAATAAAACTGCCAACTGTGTGAGTTCCTCGGTTTGACTTGCTCATTTGGTCTCGAGGGGGAATACCAGGATGGGTATGATTGGCGTTAGTATAAGGTTGGTTCCGAATAGGTCTTTCTTATCTTTCTCTAATAGCCGACAGTTTATCGAGTCTCTATAGGTTGTTTAGTGCATGCTGCGCTGCCGCTTCAGACCACCATACCTATGTAGGCGAGAGCCACCGAATTCTAGCCTCGCCGTGTACTAGCCTCAGTACTGACCGCTCACTTGTTCTTTTGCCCTTTGTCGGCACACCTTTTATTTAAACAGGTATGAGATCGACGTCGTTAGCAGGGTTACCCTTTCGGCTTGGCCTGGGCAGGGTTATGAACGCCATTGGTTATTCTTCAGGGCTCTTAGCCCCATTTGCATCTTGTCCGTAGTCGGACGCTCTATCGTTTTCAAGGTGATTTGGATCTTTGTATATTATATATGTATTCTTAACTCATGGAGTCGTTGTTGTATATGTATGTTCTGTGGGTTCCATCGTGGACGATTGTGTAATGTTATTACTTTGTTTTCCACCCGCACGTAAAGTGCCTGGTGGGCATCTTTGAATCGTTTCTATGCGGGTTTGGCGGGAATCGCTAAAACTTGCATAGGGCCGATTCGAGGGTGTTACAGTACCTCCAAAGGATTTTTCGTAAAAATTTCAAAGCAACCTACAATTTTCTTGTAGTTTCAAATTTGACCTAATTTCGATAAATCGACATGAAGTAATCTCGTCAAATGGGCAGAGTTAGCTAGGACGCTAGAAGACTCATAAATAAAACATGGGAATCGTTGGTACAACATGTTGGTCCACTATATATGTTGGTAAACTTGGCTTCTAGCATTCAGATCCAATGTTATTCATCGGATATTTCTTTACGGAAAAGAAGAATCTCGCTCGTCATCACTCGAAAAATTGAGAATAATTGAATCTTCTTTCCTGATATAGTTCGAAAAGCACACCGTACCGACAACACTATTTACTACAAGAAAATGCACCCATCTACCTCTCTGAAAAGTCAAATATTTCAACAGCAATTTATCGCCCTTACTTGTAGCTCAAGTTTGTCCCAGTTTCGTTAAATAGTGTCATGCAATGTAAAATCTTAGCAAGAAGTCAAACCTGTTGTCAAAACTCTCGGTTGTTTCTCATATATTGATTGTGACACCCCTCCCAATCGGTACGGTACCTCTAAAAGCTTTTTCGTAAAACTTTGAGAGAAACCTACAATTTAGTTATAGTTCAAGTTTGACCTAATTTCGATAAATCGACATGTAGTCATTCAAGTGGGCAGAGTTAATTATCTAGGGAGATTGAAAACTCAAAAAACATATGGGAATCATAAGTAAAACACGTTGGTCCACTTAATATGTCTAGAAGCTTGGCTTATGGCATTGAGATCCATATTCTGCTTGGAGCTTTTTTTACAGAAAAGAACCATCCCGTCATAACTCGGAAAACTGAGAATTTTATTTCCGGATAGTTGGAAACTCACACTGACGACATTGTTTACTACAAGAAGATGCACCCATCTACCTCTGAAAATACATTTAATTCAAGAGCAATCTATCGCGCTTAATTGTAGCTCAAGTTTGACCTAATTTCGTTAATCGACAAGAAGTCAGTGAAGTGTGCAAAATTAGCTAGGAAGCTTGAAAAATCTTAGTACTAAAAACTTGGGTATTACGTATAAGAAACGGTGGTCCAGTTTGTTTGATAATTGGGATGGTTGCATTTTATTTTAACCGTGGTAGGTCTCATAGGAGCGAGGTGCTTGAGAGTTAACACGGTCGGTGGAAGTACAAGTTACATCAAGGACCTCATAAAAATGAAAATTGCACCCAAGTCCATGCATTTAGCAGAAGGACCCTGAAACTGAGCAATGAAGTGTGTGTTTTGAGGTTTGCGCATACTAGCATTCATTGTACTAAAGACTATCAGTAGAATCTTTGTAGATGCTAAGAATGGAAAAGAAGATCCAATGGTTAGCAATGTTTGGATTTGCCGGTCTTGAACCAACGGTCAATGTTCGAAGTTATCCATACACTATAAGGTGGTGTGGTATGATATTGTAAGAGATAAGACAAGATAAAGATAAGATAAGAAGTACTATGAATGGCCGATCTTCCCTCCTGATTTTTGGGAAGCATGTGACAATTTCGAAAATCGAAAAAGTTTTAATTTTGCCGCCAATGACGAAAGTGGTTTCCTTCCTATGTACTCCTCGTCCCTACTCCACACCAACGCAGTTTCCGAACACACCATAGACACTAAGCTGCTATACCAAGGCTGTTCATCCCGCTAAAACCACTACTAGAAAATCGCTGTGTTTTTGTGCTTTGTATCATCATGACCGCATGCTCATGTCATCATGCCACATTGCATTTGAGCATCGTCATCATCATGCATGGTTAAACTATTTTCGAAAAACCTAGTTTTGTTTTCTACACGTCCCGTCTTTGTTTCAAATCAAAAACCAGGTCTCCGGAATATTTTGTTTCATCTACAATCAGATTTCAAAAGCCCCGTTTTAAACAAATAAATTTTTTATTTTATTTTAGGGGGCAGCCGAACCAGGCCCGAACTGGCCCAGCCGGCCACCCCCGAAACAGGCAAACCCTAGACTTGTCTAAACCCAACCCTACCTAACCTAATCTAACCCAGCCCCACCTACCTAATCCCTCCAATCCCTCCCAGCCGCCGCCACCTGCTGCCCGCCCCTTGCGCCGATTCCACCCACGCGGCCAGCAAGCACAAGCTAGCACGCACACAGCCGCACACCAATCATGCACGGCGCCCAAACCACCTGGTCCACCCGCGCGGGCCACACCCCCCGACAGCCTCGGTTTCTTCCCCTGTCTCTCTCTCCCTCCCGCACCTCGATCCCCTCCCTCCCCGTGGTCTGCCGCCACCTCCCCGTTATCGCCCCCGGCGCCCTTCCTCGTCCTTCCCCAAGGCAGAGCCCCGCCTCCACCGGTCGCCCTCCCCCATCAGCATCTCCCTCTCAGGCCGCCCTGCTCCGGCTCTGCACCGCGCGTCCCCGCTTCGCCGGCGACCCCGCCCTCTGTCCCTTCTCGCGTGGGCCACCTCCGCGCGGCTCCCTCACCTCGTCTCCTCGCCACCGCCAACGGCTGCCGCGAGCTCCCCCTCCTCTGCACCTCCACGTCGCCGCTGCGCGCCCGCTCCTCCAAGCCGCGGGTGCCCTCTGCCACCACGACCGCCGAGCTCCTCCTCGAGCGGACGCCGTCTATGCCTCCCCGTGTGACCTTGCCGTCCACCTCCCTCTGCCCATGTCGTCTCCTCGCGCCATCCCGCCGCGGCTCCCCCCTCCTGCTCGGGCACCGCCGGCCTCGCCCACTTCCCCGGCCATCCCGCTCTGCCGTGGCGCCGCCTCCTTGCCGGCCTCCTTGCGCACTCTGTCCTCCGCTAGGGGCCCGCTCCTTGCCATGTCCTACTCGCCCTGCTGCTTCCCTGGTGCGTGGACCCTAGTAGGCGGTGCTCCTGTTGGTGCGTGTGCAGATGGCGTGGCGGTGGCGTGTTGAACGGCTTCCCGAGACCACCTGAAGACGAACTCCAACATGGCTATGATGTTTCCGTGTGAAGTCCCTACAAAGATGTTAGGGCGATGACAAGGTGATGTATGTGTGAATATGGAGCTTTGCCCATGACTCCGTCTACCTCGGCTCTGGTAGCCTCTGTCCTCGGCAAGATCTTCGAATGCCTCTGCTGAACCAGGCAAGTCCAAACCCGGTGACACTCGACAAACCGCGGATGAGATCTTCTACATGGACACAGAGTACTTCTTCCCAGCTCCGAGCAAAGTTCGCCATCGACAATTGAAGCCGGCACCCTCGAAGATCTTCTCTCCGATACGACAAGTACTCCATCCCGGATCCGATGCCTGAGGGACCTAGACGCCAAGATCCACAACTCGGAGATGCCCGGAACACCAAGTTTGTCGAGACCCGGAAGACCCGTTCTCGGAGGCGAAGTCTGGACCCGATGACCGCCAAGATCGCCACCGGAACGACAAGCACTTCACCGCAGAACGCCAAGTCCTTCTTCCTGGAATGCCAAGTCCTTCTTCCCGGAACGCTAAGCTCTCCTTCCGTTGTCCGAAGACCGATCTCGGAGTCCGAACTCGATCCCCGTCAAACCCTGGAACCCGAACCCCTCGAAACCCAAGATCGTCGAACCCGATGTGTGACCCCTATCCGAGACACCTATTTTTATAATATATAATAATCATCTATTGCATTTAAATTGTCATGCTTGCATACATGTTTGTGGTTATATGGGGGCTTTTAGCCGATTCAACTAAATTAAATATGGAGCCCATGTGCGGGCGATTCTAGTCTTATGTTGGCTCCATTTAAATTTGCGTAGCGTACCGATGCCATGTTTTGTCTTGTTAATACAACATTTAAAATGCGGGGTATCTAAATAACTTGAACCATATAATTATTTGTCGGGACCCCAGTTCCGCTTAATATTGCCTAATTGCACCGCATCTACATCATATCATAAAGCATGCCGGATCTTCTACCGTAGTATTAAATATTGCATCCGATGTTTCTTCTAGTGTTTACTTCTTCGCGGATTAGGCCGACGAGTTGATGCGAGTATCGACAAGTTCTTCGGATAATGAGTCTCCGGTAGTGTTTCCCAGGCGAGCAATCTCCCCCTTTCTACCTATTTTGCATTTATAGTCTTTACTTCCTTCTTGTTGATCTACTGCTATCCGTGTAGCGATGCTTTAGTATTCCGTACCAGATATATTCCGTGCAGCCTTTATATTGCCTTGGACACATCCTATTTCCTGTTGCTTGATAGATGTAGGCCTTGCGAGTCGTAGTTGCTTGCTCATGTGATGCTTCGTGTCATTGTCGTTCCACTGTTGATGGAAGGTTGGCACATGCTTAATGGTGGAGATGCTTAATGGTGGAGATGATCATGACTTTAAATACAAATATTAAATTGCTGAGAATAGATACAACTAATGCAGAGGCATCGGTGGGCAATAGATGTTATTTGGTTCTTCCATGCTCACTTGTGTCCCGTAGGACCCCGAGTACTTGATACCTGTTCCTTGACTATTCGCTCTATCCACATCCGGGAGACCTTATGGGATCCCCCTGAGCTAGAGCTTGATTCATTTCTATTTCTTGGGGCCACAACTAGTTTGGGGTTTTATTACTATCCCGTACTTATACCTTTATACTACTTTATTTAAGATTGTGCGTGGAGCACATGTACTGTTTTGGATCGCGCCACGTTTTCGCGGTATCGACAAGCCCAGTCACACTTTCGAGTTCCCAGTCGTTTACAGCCATCGTCGCAAACCCTGGGTCCGTTCCGGAGCCGGCCAACTTCGTTGCGGGTAGCTTAGTGGGGTGGCCCCCTGAAATATTTTATGAATCTTGTGATCGCTTTGTCGTGAAAGCCCCGTTAGGTTTTGAGTTGGTTTTTCCGAGGTTGATCGAGTGTGTGTTGCTATTTGTGCACCCCTGCACGGTAAATCTTTCTGAAAGCCGTGTCCGCGGTTATGAATGACTTGGAGCACAGTATCTTGATCATAGACAAGCATAACTAAAGTAGTGCTATAAATTTGACTTAATATGTGACTAGTAATCAGATTCAAATACAATGAAATGGATATTAGAAGTGCCAACAACTGGTGGAGCTGGGGTTCCTTGTGTCTTGTTATACCTGCCTAGTAAGTATTGCAACTCCAATGGAATGTGATAAAAGTGCCAACAACTGCTAGATTTTTGGGATTCCTTAGGACAATTATATCTGACTAGTAAATGTTGCAACTACAACGGAATGTTAACTAAAACTGACCACTACTTATGATATCAGGATGACTCATGCTATATATCTGATTAGTAAGTGCTGCAACTATAACGGAATGAGTAAAATTGCCAACTGTGTGAGTTCCTTGGTTCGACTTCCTTGTTTGGTCTCGAGGGGGAAATACCAGGATGGGTATGTTTGGTGTTAGCTTTAGGTAGGATCCGAATACGTCTTTCTTACTCATCTCTAATAGCCGCCAGTGATACCGAGTCTCTATAGGTTGTTTAGTGCCGCTGCGCTGCCGCTTCAGCCCACCATACCTATGTAGGCGAGGACCGCGAATTCTAGCCTCGCCGTGTACTGGCCTCAGTACTGACGCTCCTCTTTTTCCTTTGCCCTTTGTCGGCACCCCTTTTGTTTTAGCAGTTTTGTGATCAACGTCGTTAGTAGGGTTACCCTTCCGGCTTGGCCTGGGCAGGGTTATCGATGCCATTGGTTATTCTCCAGGGCTCTTAGCCCAATTTGCTTTTTGTCCGTACCCGGACGTTGTATCGATTTCAAGGTGATTTGGATCTTTGTATTGTATATCTGTATTCTTGACTCGTTGAGTCGCTATTGTATATATATCTGTTCTGTGGGTCCCATCAGGGACAGTTGTGTAATGGTATTTCTTCGTTTTCCACCCGCACGAAAGTGCCTGGTGGGCGTCCTTGAATCATTTCTATGCGGGTTTGGCATAAAGGGATAAAACTTGCATAGGGCCGATTCGAGGGTGTTATAGAGTGGTATCAGAGCTCAGTAGTTGCGATACCCCACAAGTCCAGCCTGTAGGATAAACTAGCTAACGGCTGAAGTAGAGTGTCAAAACTATTTGGAAAATCGGTTGGATAGATCTGACTAGGTCTGATTTTACTCCTTACCCTCTACTATTCTCCTCTTACCTCTGTGTGTTTTGGATCTATTCCCTTATCTTCTCTTCGAGTCTAGGATTTCTCGTGGTTGGGTTTCCGTCGTACCTTTAGGGTTTTGTTTCCTCCTTTGGTAACGGCGCTTCTACATCCGGTCTTCGTACTATCTGAGGAATCCTTCATCTGTTGGACTTCTCGTTGTTCCTTCTTTGTGCCTTCCGGAGTTTCCAAGACTACGTCATCAGCTATGCCAGATCCGATGCAGAGTATGCATCCCTCTTTTGTTTCTGGACCTCGCTTGTCGAGATCTTCAGTCTGATTTCGAGAGTTGGTTGCGTAATTCTCCTATTCGGCTGCAGAGTAATGATTTGGGTGCGTGATGGACTGATCACCATTCGACTACTCTTATCATTCGCTCTTGTACATCGAATCGGTGGATCAAGCAATTTTACTCCGTCCATGGAAGCTAGAGGTGGCTTTATTTGTTGATGCCCCTACCTTCGTCCTTGTTTCTCCGGAGTGTCCCCTCGACGAATGTGAGCAGCGACCCCATGTTAGTGGTGTCGTGAGGATCTACACGAAGCGAGAAGATTCAGATCACCGACCTTCTTCCCGGTACCATGAGGCGGATCTTGAGGGCCAGATCCCTTGTTAGTGGTGTCGAATTGTGGCATCCCGCTAAAACCACTACTAGAAAATCGCTGTGTTTTTGTGCTTTGCATCATCATGACCGCATGCTCATGTCATCATGCCACATTGCATTTGAGCATCGTCATCATCATGCATGGTTTGTTTAAAAAATATTTTCGAAAAACCTGGTTTTGTTTTCTACACGTCCCTTCTTTATTTCAAATCAAAACCTGGGTCTCCGGAATATTTTGTTTCGTCTACAATCGGAATTCAAAAGCCCCGTTTTAAACAAATAAATTTTTTATTTTATTTTAGGGGGCAGCCGAACCGGGCCCGAACCGGCCGAGCCGGCCACCCCCAAAATAGCCAAACCCTAGACTGTCTAAACCCATCCCTACCCTAACCTAATCTAACCCAGCCCCACCTACCTACTCCCTCCAATCCCTCCCAGCCGCCGCCACCTGCTGCCCGCCCCTTGCGCCGATTCCACCCGCGCGGCCAGCAAGCACAAGCTAGCACGCACACAGCCGCACACCAATCCTGCACGACACCCAAACCACCTGGTCCACCTGCCCGGGCCCCACCCCCGACAACCTCGGTTTCTTCCCCCCGTCTCTCTCTCCCTCCCCCACCTCGATCCCCTCCCTCCCCGCGGTCTTCCGCCACCTCCCCCTTGTCACCCCAGCTCCCTTCCTCGTCCTTCCCCGAGGTAGAGCCCCGCCTCCACCGGTCGCCCTCCCCCATCAGCATCTCCCTCTCCGGCCGCCCTGCTCCGGCTCTGCACCGCGCGTCCCCGCCTCGCCGGCGACCCCGCCCTCTGTCCCTTATCGCGTGGGCCACCTCCGCGTGGCTCCCTCACCTCGTTGCCTCGCCACCGCCAGCGGCTGCCGCGAGCTCTCCCTCGTCTGCACCACGGCCGCGCCTGTGCCTCCTCGCCGCCGGACGGCCCCTGCACCTCTAGGTCGCCGCTGCGCGCCCGCTTCTCCAAGCCACGGGTGCCCTCTGCCACCACGACCGCCGAGCTCCTCCTCGAGCGGACGCCGTCTGCGCCTCCCCGTGTGACCTCGTCGTCCGCCTCCCTCTGCCCCTGTCGTCTCCTCGCGCCACCCCACCGCGGCTCCCCCCTCTCCTGCTCAAGCACCGCCGGCCTCGCCCGCTTCCTCGGCCGTCCCGCTCTGCCACGATGCCGCCTCCGTGCCGGCCTCCCTGCGCACTTTGTCCTCCGCTAGGGGCCCGCTCCTTGCCATGTCCTACTCGCCCTACTGCTTCCCTGGCGTGTGGATCCTAGCAGGCGGTGCTCCTGTTGGTCCGTGTGCAGATGGCGTGTGGGTGGCGTGTTGACGCGGCCTCCTGAGACCACCTGAAGACGAACTCCAACAGGGCTATGATGTTTCGGTGTGAAGTCCCTACAAAGATGTTAGGGCGATGACAAGGTGATGTATGTGTGAATATGGAGCTTTGCCCATGACTCCGTCTACCCCGGCTCCGGTAGCCTCTGTCCTCGGCAAGATATTGGAACGCCTCTGCTGAAACAGGCAAGTCCAAACCCGGTGAAACTCGACGAACCGCGGATGAGATCTTCTACATGGACATCGAGTACTTCTTCCCAGCTCCGAGCAAAGTTCGCCATTGACAATTGAAGCCGGCACCCTCCAAGATCTATTCTCCGATATGGCAAGTACTCCATCCCGAATCTGATGCCCGAGGGACCCGGATGCCAAGATCCATGACTCGGAGATGCCCGGAACACCTAGTTCGTCGAGACCCTAAAGACCCGTTGCTGGAGGCGAAGTCCGGACCCGATGACCGCCAAGATCGCCACCGGAACGACAAGCACTTCACCGCGGAACGCCAAGTCCTTCTTCCCGGAACACCAAGTCCTTCTTCCCGGAACGCCAAGCTCTCCTTCCGTTGTCCGAAGACCG
The DNA here is from genome assembly GCA_910589775.1 of Avena eriantha. Classification (NCBI taxonomy): domain Eukaryota; kingdom Viridiplantae; phylum Streptophyta; class Magnoliopsida; order Poales; family Poaceae; genus Avena; species Avena eriantha. Next base: position 337,893,575 of record OU342743.1, on the reverse strand, counting down.
ATCTCGGAGTCCGAACTCGATCCCCGTCGAATCCTGGAATCCTAACACCTCGGAACCCCAAGATCGTCGAACCCGATGTGTGACCCCTATCGGAGACCCCTATTTTTATAATATATAATAATCATATGTTGCATTTAAATTGTCATGCTTGCATACATGTTTGTGGTTGTTTGGGGGCTTTTAGCCGATTCAACTAAATTAAATATGGAGCCCATGTGCGGGCGATTCTACTCTTATATTGGCTCCATTTAAATTTGCGTAGTGAACCGATGCCATGTTTTTTCTTGTTAAAATGCGGGGTATCTAAATAACTTGAACCATATAATTATTTGCCGGGACCCTGGTTCCGCTTAATATTGCCTAATTGCACCGCATCTGCATCATATCATAAAGCATGCCGGATCTTCTGGAGTAGTATTAAATATTGCATCCGGTGTTTCTTCTAGTGTTTGCTTCTTCGCGGATTAGGCCGACGAGTTGATGCGAGTATCGACAAGTTCTTCGGATAATGAGTCTCCGGCAGTGTTTCCTAGGCGAGCAATCTCCCCCTTTCTACTTATTTTGCATTTATAGTCTTTACTTCCTTCCTGTTGATCTACTGCTATCCGTGTCGCGATCCTTTAGTGTTCCATACCAGATATATTCTGTGTAGCCTTTATATTGCCTTGGACACATCCTATTTCCTGTTGCTTGATAGATAGTCGGTCTTGAGAGTCGTAGTTGCTTGCTCAGGTGCTGCTTCGTGTCGTTGTCGTTCCACTGTTGATGGAAGGTTGCCACATGCTTAATGGTGGAGATGCTTAATGGTGGAGATGATCATGACTTTAAATACAACTAATAAATTGCTGAGAATAGATACAACTAATGCAGAGGCATCAGTGGGCAATAGATATTATTTGTTTCTTCCACGCTCACTTGTGTCCTGTAGGACCCCGAGTACTTGATACTTGCTCCTTGACTATTCGCACTATCCACATCCAGGAGACCCTATGGGATCCCCCTAAGCCAGAGCTTGATTCATTTCTATTTCTTGGGGCCCAACTAGTTTGGGGTTTTATTACTATCCTGTACTTATGCCATGTTACTGCTTTATTTAAGATTGTGTGTGGAGCACCTGTACTACTTTGGATCACGCCATGTTTTCTCGGTATCGACAAGCCCAGTCACACTTTCGGGTTCTCAGTCATTTACAGCCGTCGTCGTAAACCCTGGGTCCGCTCCGGTGCCGGCCAACTTCGTTGCGGGTAGCTTAGTGGGGTGGCCCCCTGAAAAATTTTATGAATCCTGTGATCGCTTTGTCGTGAAAGCCTCGTTGGGTTTTGAATTGGTTTTTCCGAGGTTGATCGAGTGTGTGTTGCTATTTGTGCACCCCTGCAAGGTAAAACTTTCTGAAAGCCATGTCCGCGGTTATGGACGACTAGGAGCACAGTATCTTGATCATAGACAAGCATAACTAAAGTAGTGCTATAAATTTGACTTAATATGTGACTAGTAATCAGATTCAAATACAACGGACTGGATATTAAAAGTGCCAACAACTGGTGGAGCTGGGGTTCCTTGTGTCTTGTTATACCTGCCTAGTAAGTACTGCAACTCCAATGGAATGTGATAAAAGTGCCAACAACTGCTGGGTTTTTGGGATTCCTCGGGACAATTATATCTGACTAGTAAATGTTGCAACTACAACGAAATGTTAACTAAAATTTCCCACTACTTATGATATCAGGATGACTCATGCTATATATCTGATTAGTAAGTGCTGCAACTATAACGGAATGAGTAAAATTGCCAACTGTGTGTGTTCCTTGGTCCGACTTCCTCGTTTGGTCTCGAGGGGGAAATACCAGGATGGGTATGTTTGGTGTTAGCTTTAGGTAGGATCCGAATAGGTCTTTCTCACCCCTCTCTAATAGCCGCTAGTGATACCGAGTCTCTATAGGTTGTTTAGTGCCGCTGCGCTTCCGCTTCAGCCCACCATACCTATATAGGCGAGGACCGCCGAATTCTAGCCTCGTCGTGTACTGGCCTCAGTACTGACGCTCCTCTTTTTCCTTTGCCCTTTGTCGGCACCACTTTTGTTTTAGCAGGTTTGAGATCGACGTCGTTAGCAGGGTTACCCTTCCGGCTTGGCCTGGGCAGGGTTATGAACGTCATTGGTTATTCTCCAGGGCTCTTAGCCCAATTTGCTTCTTGTCTGTACTCGGACGTTGTATCGATTTCAAGGTGATTTGGATCTTTGTATTGTATATCTGTATTCTTGACTCGTTGAGTCGCTGTTGTGTATATATTTGTTCTGTGGGTCCCATCGGGGACTGTTGTGTAATGGTATTACTTCGTTTTCCACCCGCACGAAAGTGCCTGGTGGGCGTCCTTGAATCGTTTCTATGCGGGTTTGGCGGAAAGGGCTAAAACTTGCATAGGGCCGATTCGAGGGTGTTACAAAGGCACACGTGCGCAGCACCACGCTGTGGACGAGGGAGAGATCAGCCAGGCTGGTGTGCGAAGGGAAAGGGTAGGAGAGAGGAATGGTGGATGGTAAGAGGCAACAAAGGAGAGAGAAAACACACAATTTGTTTGGCGTGCATAGGTCCTGAAATTTACTAGTACTAGCATAGTGTAGTATAGTGTAAGGCCGGAGGAGTACCTCGTGTCAGAAACCCATCATAACTTTTCTCTAACATGGAACTGCCTTCAACTTCTCTTCGATGCTGCTCTCTTCCCCTTCCAACGTATTATTCTCTTAGCATGTACAACACGTGGACATAGGTGACCATTTGGCTAAGCAAATAAATATACTACTCCCGCATTGTGTAAAAAAGCACACCTTAATATGGCCTACTACCCGTTCAAAAAAATGGCCTACTATGTGGCATCCGCTAAGGTTCACCTTATACATAGTGGAAAAAATAACGTTATCTTTAAGCCTAAGGTGCACCTAGAGCTTGTGGGTTGCCCATAGATAATAGAAATATCATTTCCCCTCTCTCCCTATTCATGTTATCGTTTTCAAACGGTGTTCAAAATTTTCATGATGCAAAATCTTAGCTAGAAGTCGAACCACTCGTCAAAACTCTCTATGGTTTCTAATATATTAATTAACCACTCGATGGGTTCCTCCAAAAGCTTTTTCATAAAAATTTCAAAGCAACATACAATTTATTACTTGTAGTTCAAGTTTGACCTAATTTCACTAAATTCAAGAGCAATCTTTCGCACTTAGTTGTAGCTCAAGTTTGACCTAATTTCATTAAACTGTCAAGACGCAAAATCTTAGCAAGAAGATGAACCTACCATCAAAACTCTCTTTAGTATATTAATCCCCCCCCCCTGCGCTCCCCCTCCGATGGGTACCTCTAAGAGATTTTCCATAAAACTTTCAAAGAAACATACACAGTTTACTTGTAGTAGTTCAAATTTTACCTATTATATTTTTTCCGCTTTGCCTATTATAATTTTATATAGTGATGATATGCCAGATGACTATTATTTAAGTCTCACGTGCAGGGCACGTGCAATTTACTAGTACTTGTAGTTTCAAATTTGACCTAATTTTGATAAATCGAAATAAAGTCATTCTAACGGGCAGAGTTAGCTGAAATTTTGACAACTCATAAAACATGGGAATCGTTGGTACAACATGTTTTTCCAATATATATGTATGTAAACTTGGCTTGTGGCATTCAGATCCAATATTCTTCGGAATTTTTTTTTGGAAAAAGAACAACCTCGCTCGTATTCTTCGCTCGGAAAATGTAGAATTAAATGTTCTTTCTTGATAGTTGGAAACTCACACCGACGACACTGTTTACTACAATAAGATGCACCGAGGATCTACCTATGAAAAGACATTTAATTCAATAGCAATCTATGGAGTTTACTTGTAGCTAGCTCAAGTTTGACCTAATTTTGTTAAATTACCAATATGCAAAGTCTAGGCAAGAAGTTGAACCTATCGTCAAAACACTGATTGGTTTTTGGTATATTAATTTTGCACCGTCAATGGGTACGTCCAAAAGCTTTTTCGTCAATCTATCAAAGCAAAACCTACAATTTACTTATAGTTTCAAATTTGACCTATTTCCGAGATATCGACATAAAGTTATTTAAATGTGCGGGGTTATGTATAGGAAGCTTCAAAACCCATAAAACATGGGAATCACAAGTTCAACATGTTGTCGATCCACTATATATATATGTCTGTCAACTTGGCTTGTGGCATCCACATCCAATATTCTTTGGACATCTCTTTACGGAAAAGAACAACTAACCTCATTCGACTTCACTCAGAAAATGTAGAATTCAATGTTCTTTCCTGATAGTTGGATACTCATACCCATGGCACTGCTTACTACTAGAAAATGCACCCATTTACCTCTGAAATGAAATTTAATTCAAGAGTTATCTATCGCGCTTACTTGTAGCTTAAGTTTGACCTAATTAATTTCGTTAAATTGTCAAGATGCAAAATCTTAGCAAGAAGTTGAACCTATCGTAAAATCTCTTGTTGTTTTCGGATATATTAATTGTGACCCCTCGATGGGTACCTCAGAATTAAAATATTTTTCTTAAAACTTTCAAAGCAACCTACAATTTACTTGTAGTTTCAACATTGACCTAATTTTGATAAATCGACATATAGTCATTCGGTTAAATGGATAGAGTTAGCTAGGAAGTTTGAAAACTCATAAATGAAAGATGGGAACCGTTGGCACAACATGTTGGTCCACTATATATGTCTATAAACTTGGTGTGGCATTCACATCCAATATTCTCCAAACTTCTTACGAAAAAGAACAACCTCGCTCGTCTTCACTTGGAAAATGTAGAATTGAATGTTCTTTCCTGATAGTTGGAAACTCACATTGACGGTATTGTTTAATACAACAAGAAACACCGATCTACCTCTAAAAATACATTGAATTTCCAGAGCAATCTATCGCGCTTAATTACTTGTATCTCAGGTTTGACCTAATTTCGTTAAATTGTCAAGATGCAAAATCTTAGCAAGAAGTTGAACCTTTCGTCAAAACTCTCGATGTTTTATGATGTATTAATTGTGACCCGTCGATGGGTACCTCCAAAAGTGTTTTTGTAAAACTACCAAAGCAACCTATAATGTACTTGAAGTTTCAAATTTGACCTAATTTTGATAAATCGACATAAAGTCATTCAGTCAAATGGGTAGAGTTAACTAGGAAGTTTGAAAACTCATAAAACATGGGAATCATTGGTACAATATGTTGGTCCACTATATATGTCGGTAAACTTGTTTTCTGGTATTCAGATACAATATTCTTCGGACATTTCTTTACGGAAAAGAACAACCTCACTCGTTATCACTCGAAAAATTGAGAATTGAATGTTCTTTCCTGATAGTTGGAAAATCACACCGACGGCATTATTTACTATAGGAAAATACACCCATCTACCTCTGAAAAGTCATATATTTCAAGAGCAATCTATCATGCTTACTTTGTATCTCAAGTTTGACCCAATTTCGTTAAATAGTGTCATGATGCAAAATCTTAGCATAAAGTCAAACCAATTGTCAAAACTCTCAGTTGTTTCTCATATATTGATTGTGACCCCCCGATGGGTACCTCCAAAAGATTTTTCGTATACATTTCAGAGCAACCTATAAAACTTGTAGTATATAGTTCAAATTTGACCTAATTTTGATTAATCGACATATAAAGTCATTCAAGTGGGCAGAGCGATAAGCTATAGCCAGTTTGAGAACTCATAAAACACAGGAAATCATAAGTACAATATGTTGGTCCACTATATATGTGTGAAAACTTGGCTTGTGGCATTTAGATCCTTATTCTTCGGACTTCCTTTAAAGGAGAGAATAATCTCGATATCACTCGAAAAATTGAGAATGTTCTTTCCCGGTAGTTGGAAACTCACACTAACATCATTGTTTACTACAAGAAGATGCACCCATCTATCCTAGAAAAGACATTTCATTCAAGAGAAATCTATCGTGCTTACTTGCTTGTAGCTCAAGTTTGACCTAATTTCGTTAAATAGTCAGGATGCAAAATCTTAGCAAAAAGTTGAAACTATCGTCAAAACTCTCGGTGGTTCCTGACATATTGATTGTGAGCCCTCGATGGGTGCTCCCCAAAAGCTTTTTCGTAGAACTTTCAAAGAAACCTACAATTTACTTGTAGTTTCAAATTTTCCCTAATTTTGACAAATCGACATAAAGTCATTCAAATGGGCAGAGTTAGCTAGGAAGTCATTTACATATCGACAAACATTTAACTCAAGAGAAATCTTTCGCGCTTACTTGTAACTCAAGTTTAACCTAATTTTGTTGAACTATCAAGATGCAAAATCTTAGCATGAAGTTGAACGTGTCGTCAAAACTCTTGGTGGTTTATGATATATTAATTGTCTCCTGAATAGGTACCTTCAGAAGATTTTTCATAAAACTTTCAAAGCAACCTACAATTTACTTTCAAAGCAAACATCCGACAAGCTCAGGACGTACCACGGTGTGCCACCGTGGTTCCTGATGAAGGTTGGACAGTCCACCCATGTATCTTTCTGGATTTGCATCGACAGGAAAAAATAATCTTAAACTACGGCTGATGATCAAGACTGTAATGGTGTATTAGCAGATAAATAGTACTACTAGTAGTACTATTTTACTACTCCAGTTTACTAGTAGTAGTCGCATGTAGGTTCTCTTTTGGTACTAGGAAGGATGCATTTTAGATGTAAACTAAGTTTGCTGCTAATGTTATTACGGAGTATTTAGGGGCTTAGTACGACTTTTATATAATTGTTCATTATATATCATCACGAACCATGTTTTCATTATATATGCATTTGACATTATGTAGGTTAGTATTTTTGTACATATAGTTGGTCAAACTTTATAAATATTGACTTTGACAAAACCTAGTATGCTTTCTAATTTGGAAATGAGGGAGCATCTAAGTACTAAAATGCGTCGAAATACTTGTGTATCTAGACAAAGCTAAGTCAGTAACTACTATTTTAGGATGTAGGGAGTAATTATTTATGAGTAATCTATTTTTCACAAAAATATTACTGCTATGGCACGTGCCCACGACTAGAGTATGGACCAATGCATAATAATCACGCGACCCTGCGGTGGCGATCTACTTTGTACTGGATTACCCTACGTGCGGAGACGCACTACTGGATCACACGCTCGTACCATTCCTGAGTACGCAGTAGTACTACTAGTATACGCAAATAGGAGTACAAGAATAGATAGATATTGTTGCTCATAGTACTATTTTTTTCCCTGTAAGGCAACCTGGACGTGACTACTACAGTACTATGAATGTGGAACTCTTTGTGTCCGTTCAAAAAAAACTCTCTGTGTGTAACATTAGTGTACTAGTACTTCCTGTACTCCCTAGTTTTTTGGTCACGCAGTAAATTAGTGTAGTAAGTCTGTTTGGTCAAGCTGCATGCAACGAACATTGGTTTGAAAGGAAAATTCAGGTTTTTAGATATCCAAATTTCTACTCCAGCTTGATGGCTCAAGACACGAAGCAGCTAGTACTCCTCTATCCTCCGGCTATTGCCCAGATCAAAATGAACAAGCAAAACATTGTGTATCTTGGAAATTGTCATGGCCATTTATTACCTGCAGAGCTTTATTTTGTTTTCTTTCGAGGCACCTGCAAAGATTGATACTGTACTATACTAGTATTACTCTTGTAGATACGTGCTACGGTTGGGCCCTACAGCTGGTACTAGACATAGACTTTAGTAGCTACTCTCATCACAGTGAATTGTCCAAGAGGTGGAGTTCTTTTTTTTCTCCAATAGGTGGAGTTCCTTTTTTTATCCAAGAGGTGGATGTGAGATCCAGGCACATGGCTTAATAGGATTGATAGGATACCCATATCAACAAGTTGCAACTTCTTTTCCGAAAGCTCATTAGAAAAGAACTCTAAGGTTAAGCGTGCTTGGCCTAGAGCAATTCTAGGATGGGTGACCGACCGAGAAGTGGGTAACCGGGTGCGCATGAGTGAGGACAAAGTGCGCAGAACAGACTAGTGTTGGTCTGTGGGGCCAGTCTAGGTATCCTATTAAGCTACCAGGAGTGACACCCCCCGGGCCCAGGAGTGGACGAGGTGTTACAGTGGAGTTCCTTTATTTTTCCTGAGAGAGGAAACTTTTTGTTATTCCTTTTTTTTGAGGAATTACAACAGGGGAGCCTCCTACTGCTCTTAAATTAAAAAACAACAATAAGGTTACATTATGTACAAAGGGTTAGGATTTTCCTAAACCTAGAGGTCAAAAAGATAGAAGCTAGATCCTCAACTCTCTTACAAACATCTTAATCTGATCTTTAATATGAGAGTTCAGCCTAGCACTTAAAATATCAATATCTAAAGAGAATTGAGCAAGCTACGAATATTTGGCACAATACCATCAAAGTATGCCCTGTTTCTTTGTTTCCAAATATTCCAAGCACTCAGGATTATGCATTCTAGGAATAGAGGCCTACTTCACAGTCGCTCTGCAAATTCTAGCCTTAGACCTAGGTCTTTTCTCATGTCCTACGTGATACCCAGCAAGTCCCAGCAGAGAACACTGAATTTACATTGAAAAAACAAGTGATCGCTCGTCTCTCTATGCTGCTGGCAAATAACACAGTTAATATTTTTGATGGGGCACTTCCTGTGTTCTAGCATGTCCCTTGTATTCAATCTATCGAAGACTAGTAACCAATCAAAGACCTCGTGTTTCATCAAACATTTTGTCTTCGAAATAAGGGGCAAAGTTTGGTGTGGTTGAACTTCTCTGATGTAGAACTTGTAGTATTTCCTTGAGTAGTAGTTTTGACCCCAAGAATATCTCCATTGATCCGGTAATGCTATATCTCTGTCTAGCTCATGTACAAATTCAGATATCGAGTCAAACTCATTAGCAGCCTCTAATGACAAAGGAAGTGTGAAATGATCCAAAGGATTCTATGATTCCATGAAGGCAGCTACAGTAATATCTTCAGTTTGAGAGAAGGAGAATAGCCTTGGCAGTCTGTGTTGAAGAATAACCTCACTAAGCCAGAGATCCTTCCAAAGTAATACAGTGTCACCAATATTTACCTTGCAGGTAGAAATTCCTCTAAAAATATCAGATAAACTACAGACATCCCTCTACCCAAACGAGCCACATTTGGCCATTGCGTGTGGAGCTTCGTCCATATAATATGCATGCTAGACTAACATGACCCAAGGGACATCCTTCTTATGATAAAATTTGTGAAGAAACTTGAGTAATAGAGCTTGATTCTGAACTTTTAAATTTAAAATTCCGAGACCCCCTTTATTCTTTGGCATGCACACAATATCCCATGCTGCAAGGGAGTACGATCGATCATCCATGTCGTCTGTTTTTCGCCATAAGCAGTGGCGTCTAGCTCTATCAATAAACTCAACGAGTTGCCAGGGAATCTTTAGCACACAAAGAGCATAAGTAATCAGAGGAGTAAGCGCTGCATTAATAAAAGTGACCCTTCCACCATAAGTCAGGCAAATAGAAGTACTAGTGAGTCACCTCTCAACTCTGTCCACAAGAGGCATAAGTTCAGACACTGTTGGTCAAGTTGTACCTAGTGGTAGTCCGAGATATGTAAATGGCATAGTACCAACTTGACATCCAAGTGCAGCAGCTAGATCATTTGCCTTATTTTGTTTCAGGTTAATAGGTATGAGATGTAACCTATGATAATTAATTTCCAAGCTAGTGGACAGAGCATAAGCATCAAAAATTGCTTTTAAGTTCATAAGTTCATCCATTTCAGCTGGAAGGATAATCAAAGTGTCATCAGCATACTCTACCACAGGGAAATCTTCAGATGCATGCTGTCCAATTGGTAAGGATATTAGTCCCTCGGAGCATGTAGAGTTAATAGCCACCTGTAGCAATTCGGCACCAGCCACAAATAAGAGAGGAGAGAGGGGATCACCATGTCTAACTCCCCTTTTACACTGAAACTCTTTGCCAGGAACTCCATTGAGAAGAACAGAGGATGAACCATATTGAAAAATCAATTGTATCCAAGAGATCCATCTATCATCACATCCCATATGCCTCTGAATCTGAATAATGGATGAATGCTCAATGGTGTCAAATGCCATGGCAAAGTCAAGCTTTATAATTATAATTTCTCTACCAGAAGCTTTGCATTGATGGAGGTATTCAAATGACCAAGCCAAACAGTCTTGAATATTCTTCCCCTTTATAATCCATACTTATTTCTATGCACCAATTTGAATATCCACTTCTGAAATCTCTCAGCCAATATTTTTGTCAAAACTTTCAACACACAGTTCAATAAAGAAATGGGCCAATAATCATTTACAGTTTCAGGAAACATAACCTTGGGAACAAGTGTGATCAATGATGTATTCAAACATTGCAAGCTGATATTGCCTTCCCAAAACCACTGCACAACTTATAAAAATCTTCCTTCAAAATATCCCAACAAACTTTTAAGAACAACCCACTGAAACCATCTGGCAATGGTGCCTTATCAGCAGGAATCATAGCAATTATTTTATCAACCTCTTGCGAAGTAAAATGGACAGATAGCTCCTGAAGACCATCCACTCTTGTGAAGAGAGCATCCTGATCAAAAAGCATGTCTAAGGAATGAGAAACACCCATTCTGTTTTTAAAGGAGGCTAGGAAGGCAGCAGCCTTTTCTGCATGATTATCCACTTGTCTCCCATCCTCCAGTGTAATAGTAGGTAATGAGTTGTGCCTGTACCTCTCAGTGTCCCGGGCATGGAAATATTTAGTATTTTCATCTCCAAGTTGGGCCCATCTGTAAGTGCATGTCTGCTGCTAGTATTTATTTTGATAACCAAGCAATCTATTGATGTGATTCTTCAAAATTCCTCTAAAATTCCTCTCCTGAACAAAAAGAGGCCTCTTGTCCTCAATATTGTCCAATTCCAGCAGCACTTTATTACAGTTATCGATCATGAGCTTTAACTTTGAGATGGATTTACTCCATACTGTCAGACTTCTCCTTAGGTTTTTCATTTTCACAGAAAGCACTGCAGCACTGTTAGAAGCTCTAACTTGCTTCCCCCAACACGACTTTACCACATCCAAAAAACCTGGGTGTAAAGGCCAGAAATTTTTTAATCTGAATATTCTGCTCTTGGGTATTGATGTTTCAATCGACAACACACAAGGGACATGGTGTGATATTGGCTTTGAAAGAGGCGTTACCCTTGTGTTGGAAAAAATTAAAGTCCATTCTACTGTGGAAAAGAACCAGTCCAACTGTTCAAGAAGAGGATCAGACTCATTCATATTACTCCAAGTGAATCTGTGACCTTTCAAAGGGATTTCAATTAAAGACTAACCATTGATCAACTCGTTGAACTGCTTCATTTCTACAACATTTCCACCTGGCTTGTTTCTATTATCCTGTGACTGGATGAAGTTAAAATCCCCAAGAAAAAACCATAGAATGTCAATAGGAACATCCAAAATTTTAAACCAATCAATAAAAGTCTGCCTCTGAGGATTTCTACACGGCCCATAAATATTTGTTAGGGTCCAAGAACGGTTCAAGTGAACTGAAGAAAACTGAACAGAAATGGCAAACTTCTCCTTATGAACCAACTGTCCCAGGAAAATTGAGTTATTCCAAATGATGATTATCCCTCCCGAAGCTCCAATTGATGGAGCAAATTCAAATTTATCAAAACGTCTTGGACACAATTTCCGAATATAAGAGTGATCAAAATCCTCCTTTTTAGTTTCTTGTAAGCAGATGACTGCACATCCTGATTCCTCTATTTTGTTTTTTAGTGCTAACCATTTAGCTTCACTATTTAACCGTCTAATGTTCCAGGATAAAACAATCCAGCACCTAGATGACATGACTAGAGGAAAATAAAGGAGTACAAATAATGCCCACAGGGCTTACAAAGCAAAGGTTCAACTCATATGAAAGCAACATGGTGTGGAAATAAAATCTAATAGAAAAGGCCTTCGGAGCAGACATGGACACTTTATTAAAAAGCCAGTCGTCCATCTAAGCATCAGATGGCTCTCCCTCTGCCTCCTTCTGGATAGACGCAAGCAGCAGATCAGCCTTAAGCTCCTCTGCATAAATGCCACACAGGTGAACACCAATATCCTGAATAACAGCCATTGGAGTTTTAGGCGGGATCTCAGCCTGAGACTGCATCGGTTCCTCATAGAGACGCTTCATCGCATCGTCAGATATCACAACCTTAACATTAATCGCAGATGGCACCAAACGTGCCTTCACTTTGGACTTCGTTTTCTGAGTATTAGACATGTTCTTCCCCTGAAAACCCTTATAACGAGTAGTTCGAGGACTACGGCGCACCGGCTGAATATTATTTGGTGTAGCAGGATTGTTATGATGTCTCTTGCGTGATACAACCTCAACCAGACAATCAGACAAGTCCAACACCCTGTCTTGGCCTTCCATGCCATCCAAAAATGAGACCCAATTCACAACAGAAGCTTCAACAGATGTAACAATCAAAAAATCAGTTGACCCTTGTGCTCCCATTGTCCTAAACTGAAAGTGAAGTAGGTTCTGCAGTGATTCCACCACTAAAGTAGACAGAAAAATCATCACACCAGTACCTACCAGAGACACATCATTCACAACATCATCATCAATTGCATTGAAGCCAAGATCAGAGAGGTCATCAACTACATTATTAACAGGAACCATGCCATCTTCAGGGTTAACACCTTGCTCAATAGGAATGTGAAACAACTGCTACAAAACTCCAACTGGCACAAGAATCTGATCCTCTAGGGGAAGTTGTAGATTATTGTGGAGGTTTAAGAACTACTACTGAATATTGTTTTCAGGTTGTTGAACATTATTCCACTAATGGATGACAGGCAGAACATGACCATGAAACGGGTGAGGGCCAACATTAGGTGGAGGTGGCGGCTCCTCCATATTCACCTCCAATGGTGGCGCCAAACCAACAGCTGCATGAGCACCAAACCCCCGTAGGAGATATGTGGGTATAGTCCAAGAATTATTAGGCACTCCAACCTGACGAATAACCAGACAACACGGCACCAGTGCTTCATCCATCAACTAGACCCTAGCTAGTACTCTCGACAAATTTCGATTGGTCTCATGCCATAGGATAAGTCTACCAAAGCCAGCACATGTAGATGTGATAAAACTCTCGGTGCGATAATCCAAGGGGAACCCCAAAAACAGCACCCATCTCTCTTGACCAGTACATGAGTTCTAAGATTTAAGGCAACATCATGACGAACAAAAGCAATGTGTGTATCTTCATCTAGTTCATATCCAGGCCCATCTACTATTGCATCTCTAGCAATGACATTTTCAAAGCGAAGCAGACCAATGCCAAAAGGAGAACTGTGAGCACTTCTAATGATGACATGATGATCATATCTAAGCAAACTCACCAAGTCCTCCAACATCTCAGGCCTCATCAGATCAGGTACCTCCCAGTTGGCCATAGCAATTGCAGTATCACAATGAAAAAGGGGGGCTTCTGCACGAACCGCCAAGTGAGCACGAACCAAGCGATCAGCAGGGCCATCATCCAACGTCAAGCCATCAGGAACAAAGCGAAAGGGATTAACTGGAAAATAGGCCATGGTGCTATCAGGTGGATAAGGAGGAAAAGGAGGGGAGGAGCGCTCAACACCCCTTAAAATACCCAAGGTATTGCCAATATTGTTACTAGAAATAGGAGATAAGCGCTAAGGTTGTTGCTTCGGTTTCCAGACTAGAATGATTTGCACTTGACAGAAATATGACCCTCTTTACCACACTTGAAACATCGGATCCTATTGGAGCACTTGAGTCCCCAATGGCCCACATTCAGACACCTTGAACAAAAATTCATTGATAATGGCCTTAAAGCATGATGCTCAAACTAAACAGAATAGGCTGCATCTGTAACGGAATTAAAACTAAAATTCCACTGATCCTCCACGGAAATAGAAGAGAGCTAAACCGGGCATATTTTCCAGATGTGTCCATGTATCTGACAAAATCTGCAGCGCGGCCCAATAACACATTTGGGTCCATTATGATGGTAGAACCGGCCCGGACCAAGACAGAGAGGGCATTCTGTTTGCAAATCGAAGATATCTGGCATAAAAGAGAGGCCCACTGCATGCATGATTTCCTTATCAAAATACTCCACTTGATGTAAATCACGCATGGCAGCTAACGTTGGAGCAGATCCATCCAAAAAATCCGTTGGTGCAGGATCAGGTTGTTTTGACTTTTGAAATTTCGAAATTGAACGTGCCGGTTTCACCGGGAAAGTTAGATTACCAAAAAAAACTGATGATGGCGTTGAGCTCACCGGCGGCGCCGAACTAGCTGACATTTTCAGAAAACTCCGATCAGGCTGAAAACGAACAGATGCGAGAGGATCAACTTTTTTTTGGAACATACATAGGCTTGTAATTCCTTGTACGACCTTTAGGAATTGACCAACCTTACTCCAAATCATTACCAATCACCGTATCCTTTAACTTATCATGAAACAGATGGAAAGTGCAATGAAAATCAGGCCAAATACGTGACTCCAAACTATGAATAAAGTGACCGATTGAATTGGAATCCACCGAAAATCTGAATGAAACATCACTCAATTGCAACACTCTGAATCAAGATGGATCTCCACCCAGACAGCAATGCAGTGCTAGACCCACTGGTTCCTCATTCAGATTGAAAGAAGCAGATCGGAAGAAAGCCACCAGAAAAAATTCCTTGGAAGAACACGAGGGAGAGAAGTGGACCGAGGAGTTGTAATGGCGATGCACCTGAGCAGCGAAAGCCCTATCTGGGGAGAAATCCCAAAGGAGTAGTGCGTCCATGGAGATCACCAGAACTAAGGATCTTCACATGGGTCGGAGAGAGGTGGGAGGGGGAGAGGAGAGCCATTCTTTTTTGTTTTTTTCAATATGTAGGAAAAAAAAATCAAAGGTTTTGCGAAGGATCTTGTCCCTTAGGAAATAATCCTACGCTGTTTTGTTTGATTCATAGGATTCCAATATGTAGGAATTATGTCCCGTTTGGAACGCGGGATAGGAAAAACATAGGAATAGGAAAAACACGGGAATTGAGATTCCTTCAAAATATTCCTTTGCCCTCTATTTTAGGAAAATTTCTGTCCACTCCAACCTCATGGTATAATTGCTTTGCTTTCCCTGTGATTCAAACACATACTTGATCCAAATTCCTGTAGTTTCCTCTTCTTATGTTTTGAGAATCCTGCAAATCAAACGATCCCTAAGAGATGGTCTTTCTTTTTTTGTTTGTCTTTGATCCTTTTTTTTGTTTGAACATAGGGTCATAGAGCTTTCTCGGAACACGAGGAGGGTGGAAATTGCACAAACCTCCAACAATTGAATTAGAAATTGCAGGGAACTCCAGATAATCAAGAAAGTCTAGTTGCAAGAAACTACTATACTACAATTACTTTTGGGTACAAATGCTGCACATAGCATAAAATTCTCGATTAGCCCTCTTAGCATTATTTCTTACATACCCAGGGCTCAATAGTTGGAGCTCTTTGCAACTACGGCTCAAATTGTTGGAGGTTTGTGCAACTAGCCTTAGTTGGATCCCCCCACTCGCCCAGCTTCTGTAGTACTACTAGTAGTAGAGTACTAGTACTACGCACCATCATCCTTTGTCTTCTCCATCGCACCCCGGCTGCCAGCTCACGCCAACAATCTTCCCTCCCTCCCCCACCCCACCCCACCCCAAAAAATCCCCAAAACACCATTCGCAGCCTCCTTCCATGGTGAGATCGAGCATGTTCTGTAAAGATCCTGAGAAGTTTCAGAAGGTGTTCACCAAAGGCCCTCTTCAAGTACTCATCAACCATTGCGACGCCACCACCGCCGCGAGGCCCGTCAATTCGTCCAAACATATTTTCCAATCAGCAAAAGAGAGTGGAACTATGCCTTCTTCTCATCCGTTTGGCCTCCCATGTGTTCTTCATTCTCACCTGACGGTCAGATTGTGGGAATCGAAAGACTGCTTCGGAGTGACGGGCAGCCCATGCAAGCTGACACCGCTGGACAGGTTCTCCTCCGATGCAGTGATGCCAAATGGTTTTGATGAGTAGCGAGCAGGCGGCAATGGAGATTGGATCGTCATAGTTGGGCCTGATTTCATGTGGGACCTTGTCAACGTGTACACTCATCGCAAGATTTTTATTCCTTAAGTGTCGGGGTTTGAACCGACTGAAGGTTCTGCACTTACATTTCAAGATGATGCTGATGAAGGTCGACGTACTAAACTGCAGAAGATAGTCATTTGCCAAGTTTCGACAGCTGCTGGGGGATACAAATATTTCTCTCTAGTCGCCATTTTCGAATTCAATATTGATGTCATCAACGGGAATGATTGTCATGGATGGTCAGTTTGTGTGAACGAGTTCCAGAGCTACTTTAGATACTGCGATGCTATTATCCAACAAGATCGTGTGTTCGGCGTGACCGAGAGCGACTGTGTTTATGTATGGAAGTCTCTGGAACTTGGTAAATTCTCCTCCCTACGTATTTTATTAGCTTTGTTCCTGAATCGATGCAAGCTATTTTTTCTGAACTTTCATTGGTTAGTTGGAATTCCGTTAAAATTTTAGTTTCTTTGATTCGAAGGAGTTCCCTAGAAATTTCAGAGGAATGCAATCTTTAGGAGGTTTTCTTACATATAAGTAGTTTGTTTTATATGATTTGGTTCTGCTGATAGTATTGCTTCGTCTCCTAGTACATCCCATGGAAAATATGCTATCTACTATGTAGTAGTAAGTACTTATGTGAGACCCAGATATTATTTCTGAATCAATGTAAGTTAAGTTTTCTAAAGTTTCTTTGTTTAGTAGGAATTTCATAGGAATTTTAGCCTCTTTGATTCGTATGAATTCCCTAGAAATTTCTGAGGAATGCAATCCTTACTAAGTTTTCTTACATATAAGTAATTTGATTCAAAGGATTCAGTTCTGTTGATAGTATTTCCTTGTCTCATAGTACTAGTACATCCATGGAAAATATGGTATCTACTAGTAGTATTTACGTGAGACTCATATACTAGACATATGACATATCATAACTATATAGAATTATAATACTAGGTAAAGCTCAAAAAATTATAAATTTGATCGACATCTATAAAGTATGGGCGCATATTTAGTTCTTGTATTTCTATCATGTAGAAGTCGATGTTTATTAGGTACTAGTACTTGTAAATTTTGTTAACATGGTTGTAACATCCCAAATCTTTAATCAAGGCTATCAAAGTTCAAATCACCCAATTTAGGGTTAACAAAAACCTTTTATTAACTAAATAATTATGAATGCATGTGTGTTTGTATTAATATAGAATTGTTTAAAAATGCCATGTTTGATTGTTCTAATTATTGTGAAATGGTTTAAAGGTGAATGCCGCATCATCTAGAGCATTTACAAACAAATCCAAAGAAAAAGAAATCAAATAAGATTTAATAATGCAAATGGTCATTTTGACAATTTTAATCCACTAGGCCACTTTAGGTGTTCCTAGAAGTCTGTTTCAAACAGAACCAATTCTATCTTTGCACCCCTTGCTAGTACAAGTAAATATGTACCAAGGCCCACTTTACAAACATACAAAAACACTTAGCCACTGATGACCCACAAGTATAGGGGGTGTATCACAGTATTTTCGAGGGAAGTGAAACCCAATTTATTGATTCGACACAAGGGGAGCCAAAGAATATTTATAAGCCTTAACAACTGAGTTGTCAATTCAGCTGCACATGGAAACAATCTTGCTCACAACAGTTTATCAGTAGAAACCGTTTTGTAGTAGGAATAGTAAAGTAACAGCAGTAGTAAAGCAAAGACAGTAGTAACAAAAGCAGTAACCAGTGGGATTCAAGTGCGGTAGGCATAGGGATGGATGGACGGGCGTTGCATGGACAAGACAATTCACATAGCAATCAGAACATAGGGCAATTGCAGATAAATAAGATAAAGCATCCAATTACTAGATAATCCTAGGCATATGTTCCATATATAGTCGTACATGCTCGCAATGAGAACTTGCACAACATCTTTGTCCTGCCAACCCGTTTGCAGCGGGGCCTCTAGGGAACTACTGGCAATTAAGATGCTCCTTTTCATAGAGCACCGGAGCAAAGCATTAACACTCCGTGAACACATGTGATCCTCACATCAAAGCCATTCCCTTCCGGTTATCCCGATTTCTGTCACTTCGGGGCCATAGGTTCCGGACAACAACATGTGTATACAACTTGCAGGTAAGACCATAAACAATACTATCATAATGAATCAATAACATGTCCAGATCTGAAATCATGACACTCGGGCCGTAGTGACAAGCATTAAGCATAACAAGTTGCAACAAAGTCAAAAAGCACTAATAGTAGATACTAGGCACCAAGCCGTAACAATCCGATGCCATTTCATGAATGATCTCATCCAATACCTACCATCCCCATAGCCTACAGCGGGGGATTACTCACTCATAGATGGGGGAAACATGGATGGTCGATGGAGAAGCGATGGTGATGATGATAACGATGATCTCCTCCAATTCCCCATCCCGACAGGGTGCCAGAACGGAGTTTCTGGTTCTGAATCGCGGAATCTGGTGGTGTTGGTAGAGCGGAACTCTTTCTGGAAAAACGTCAAACCCCCCTAGGTTTTTAGGTCAGGAGGCAACTTATAGGCGAAGAGGGAGGCCGAGAGGTGCCTCGGTCGGCCAGACCACCCCTTGGCGCGGCCAAGCCTAGCTCGCGCGGCCAGGTCGTGTGGCCGGGCCCTAGCCCCTCCCTGTCTCGTATTCTGGCTCCTGGTGTCCCTTGGTGAAAAACTGACTTTGCCTTTTGTCCCGTCGAATTCCAAGAATATTCATTTTCTGACTTTCCTAGAACCAAAAACAACAAAAAACAGGCAGCTGGCACTGTGGCTCTTGTTAATAGGTTAGTACAAGAAATCATATGAAAAGTACTCCAAAGTGTGGACAAAAAATAAGAAAGTAGATAAAACAAAGCATGGAACATCAAAAATTATGGATAGGTTTGCAACGTATCAACATCCCCAAGCTTAACTCCTGCTGGTCCTCGAGTAGGTAAGTGATAAAAAGAAAGAATAATTTTTGAGGTGACATGCAGCATCATACACTTGATCAAAGTATTCGTAAAACATTGATAGCTAGGACCATAGTACTTCAACATAACATGAAAGATAAAGTTCTAACAATAAGATAAAGCAACTATGTTGCAACATGAAAAGGCACAAACAAAAGATTCATGAATAACAATGCTTTGCAAGACGTTTGTTTGTTTTACATAAAGAAAACATAGCATAGTGACATTCATCTTGTCCCTCATAGAGTAGCAAACATGAATCCATAGGACACCTTCAAAGTTCATAAGAGTGACTAGATACAAATAGTTTAAAACAAGCAATATCAAAGCTATGCATCAATCAATAAGTCTTGGGACAATGCACATAGAACTAAGAATGGCCACTATGCTGTCAAAGTAGGTGCATAAAGATAGAAGGTGGACACTGAACATAAAAGTAAAAGAAAGGCCTTCATAGAAGGAAGTATGGATTCAAGTTTCATAAAGAGCTTCCAAAAATTATGGTACTTATTAGCTTTCAGCTCTCATTGCCCCTGTCATAACCATCTTGAAGGTGATTAAGGTTAAAGTGACACAACCAAGAGCATATGATTGACAGGTTATAAGCCGAAATCTCATGCCCCTTACTTACGAAGACCGAACCTCATGCTACTCAACTTTAGTCACAAGTAAGCTCTTGTCATTGTAAGTACATATGTATCATAGATAACCGCTAACGGGGTACCCCTTGCACATGATACAGGAGCTATCCCATAATCAAAATGACAAGGCAAGCAGACAATGCGCATCTCAGCAATCTTTTTATTTGCTATTTGCATAGCTTTTTATTGAGGATGCTTCATAGAGTGCTCATTATGGTTATGCTGCAAGTTTCCACCATGATTAGGCATGGCTTAGGCTAGCGGCCTAGGCGTTTCCCTAACACACATACAAACTCCATGATCTTACAAGTTCCCCTTTTATTTCACACCATAGGGATCCATAAGCAAAAGAATCATGATATCAACGGAATATGAGTGCAATGTTGAAAGCGTTCCCCATGATACATGGTTCTGCTAACTTCAACTTATAAAGCACAAACATATACGCAACAAAGAAGGACTCAATGGTTCAAGTTTATTAAATGTAAGAAAAGTAAAGTGTGTCATCAAGTTCGTGAGAGCTTTAATCACTAATTTTCACATAACAAGTTTAATTTAGAAGGTAGAAAAAACATGAATATATTTGGAATAGCATATGATAATAGGTAGGTATGGTGGACTGTTTGGAATAACTTGGTTTTAGGAGTTGGATGCATGAGTGGAACTCATACTTGGTTATGGAGGCTAGCAAAATACTGGGAGCGACCAACTAAGAGAGCAATACTGGCCATAATCATGCAGAGCGACAAAACATCATTAATCAAAGCATAAAGTGATACTGCAAGTTCAAAACTAAAGAATCATAAAGGCTATGGTGACTTGGGATAGTCATAACATGGTGTGAGCATGCGCCAAGTCAACCCAAATAAAGCATCAAAGGAGAATACCACAATACTATGCTTTAATATGCTAAAACAACGCTTGATTCTTCAACGGCACATTAAGCAATCTCAATTGTTTATAACAAGTCATGCTACAGCAAAGAATACTAAGCATAAAGCCAAATCAATATCAAGCATGGCATGAAAAGCATAGGCCACAGTCAAAAACAAGCTCTCTTTACCACTTAAGCATGAACTTTCCTACTCTTTTCCAATCCAAACCAAACTATTTGAAAACCAATGCATGAAAGAGGAGTTCCAAACAATTTATTCAGCAAACTAAGAAAACAAAGCAAACAAAAAATAAAACCAAAATGAAAAAGAAGACGCTCCAAGAACAACACAACTGTGCATGAAACAATAAAAATGAAGTGTTTGGAAGGAACCTAAATTTTTATTGATGAAGAAGGGGATGCCTTGGTCATCCCCAAGCTTGATGCTTGTACTTCTTCGATATTTCTTGGGGTGACACGCGTGGAATCCCCATGCTTAAACTTTAGTCCATCCTTCATGTAACATCCCAAAACTTTAATCCAAGTGATCAAGATCAAATTTACACAATTTAGGGTTAAGAAAAACTTTTTCCATTTAAAAATCTCTAAGCATTCATATGTGTGTGCATTTAAAATAGGAGTTTTTGAAATTCCATGATTGAGTGATCTATTGCTTGTAAAATGAGTCTAAGGTGAATTGCACATCATCTAGATCATCCCCAAGCAAATCCCAAAGAAAAAGAAATCACAAAGAATTAAATAAAGGAAATGGTCACTTTTGCCATTTTAATCACCTAGCCCACTTTGGCTGTTCCTAGCACTCAATTTCCAACAGAGACAATTGTGGATCTTTGCATGCATTGCTAGTACAAGTAGTGATGTGCCGAGGCCCACTTTGTTATCTCCCCAAAACATTCAAACTCTAATTTTAAATGACATTTGAAAATTGAATCTAGTTCATATGTATAGATTACACTTTTTAAAAAACCACTCAAATGAATTCCATTTGGAAAATCCTTAGCAACCACGGATGTTTAAGCTTGTGATAAACAACTCCACCAAAAATCATTTCAAAATTCAAATAAAAGTTTCATGCGGCCATTTTGTCGAACAGTTGGCAGGCAGAAAAATATTGGCCTAACTAATACTGTTGCCAATTGGTTTCTGGTCCCCATTCGACCCTCTCTACTCTTCCCTGTCTCCCCTCGTTCCAACCAAGTCACCCAGAAGCTACCCCTAAGCCTGGATCAGCAGTGGCGTGCCGCCCCAATTTAGTCGTCACCGTCCAAGCATGGACAACACGCCAGAGACACCGCCGCGCCAAACCATCTTGCCCATTAGATTCACCAATCCCTACCGTGACTCCATGTCCACCCCACAATCACTGCCAGCCCCTAGACCACCCTAGAGAAGCTCCGCATTATCCTCTCTGCGCCGCGCCAGAGCACCCTCGCCACCAGCACGCCACATACCTTGCCTCGACACCAGACCGCGCACGCCGCTCCGCCTTGACCCCCTCACCCTGCCAGACACGGTCGTGCACCATCGCGCGAACCATAGTTACCAGGAACCCCATCGAGCACCGCCTTTGTCCCTCAGAGCGCGGGAAGCTCCCGACCGTTTGCCACCGCCCCTAGCATCACCATTAAGATCTAGATGATCACCAGGGAACTGCCCACCGTACGCCTACCTTGCCCACGTCGGTATCCCACTGTGTTGTTGTCACCGATGAGCTCGTCGTCGCCCCTTCTGTCCCCTCATCGAGCCTATATAAGGAGGCCACACCCAGCCTCAATCGCCACACCATTCCACCCCCCCTATCCACTGATCGTTTCCCCTCTCTCGCTGGAGCCGCTCGAACAGCCCATCACCAGAATTTCGCCGGAGGTAGCCGCTGTAGAGGAGGAGACGTTGTCGTCGATTTCGTCTACCTCAACCCCTGCCACGACCTCGCTTGAGTCCACCGTTGTTGTCTCGTTTGATTGCCCCCATCGCCGCACTAGCTGGAGCCCTGGTATGCCCTCACCATACCCCCACCGACCGCTTTAGGGTTCAGTCTCGCCGGCGATGTGTCCGTCGTCAATGACGACCGTGAGCTGTTGATCCCGGGTCTAATCGTGTGGTCCTTATCGCCCCGTACCGCTTCACGTTTAATGAGTCACTAACAGGCGGGACCCCCCTGTCAGCAGCCTTCAGCGCCGCGGAGTGTACACGGGCCGGCCCATTTAGTTTCCCGCGCTGACCCAGTAATTCAAATATATGTTTCTTTATTTTAATTAAAACTTAGTTCTGTCCCTTAGTTCAAAAATCAATTCAGGGAGTTTTACAAATCGAAATTGAATGATTCCAATTTTTTTGGAAAGATAATGAAAATCTCTATCCAAGCCTGTTGGATTTAAATCATTTAGAGTTAGATATCTCTCCTAGTAAAAAGAACAAGACAGAAGCTTTTTCACATTCAAACATTTTTCTAAAATCAACCATAATAGCTTTTGAGTAGATTCCAACTCTCAAAATCACATTTAACCCTACCTATCTGAACATGTAATAATATTAAGGTTTGTATGCAGTGACTTTGGACTAGTACCAAAATAATGCTATATAGGCATTTCTAGTCACTTTAAATCATTAATTATTCAACTTAAACTTAGTAAAATATGATCCAACCTTTAAATCACATTCCCATATATTAGAATATATGGTGATGACATGTGTCCAAATGATCCCATATTTTAATTAGGGAATATTAAATCTTAGTTAATTTCAATTAGTAGAAATTACTTTTCTCAAATAAAAAGAATGAAGATAGTTCATTAAACCTTGTGATGCTTGTGATGATAATAGATCATCAAATGTGTGCCTTAGTGTGCTAATTAGACTAGTTAAGTATTGTTTGGTGATTGTGTATTCCGTATGTATTTATAGACGATAGTACCGACCAAGTCTACGAGGAGGAGGATTTCTACCAAGAAGAGGAGGAAGAGAATTTCAACCACTTCACCAACCAAGGCAAGCTAACACTTGCAAGTGTCTTAACTATGCAAGACATTATTAACAAAGAAAGCTAACCCTTGCAAGCTAGATAACCTAAGCGAATGCACTAGGCATTCTTTGGTTATACCATTTTGACTTATACCAATTCCAAGTTTTATTTACAATCTTTACTTCCTTTACTTTACCAAAGTCCTTTACCTTTTTAAAGGTAGCATAAAGAGTATAAAACTTGACCTATCTAGTTATACTTAGATGTCATTCTATGGCATGAGATTGAGATTAGCATCCCACCTTAGTGAACAGTCTTAACTTAGTAGTTGGAACAAAACCAAAACTTGCTCACTTTAGATGGGAATACTTGGTGAAAATGACTTGTGAAAACCTTGGAATGATGAGTCATTCTATTAAAATGTTTTGAAAAGTGTTGAGAAACACAAAGGGTTTATGATGATGATGAAAATATTAAGGCATGAGCCTTAGCCCCTTTTATAAAAAACTTATGGTTGGTTTTGGATGCGATACCATTCCAATTTTACCGTACAACCACAATACCTGAATTGGGTAAGGCTTAGCCGGAAGTTTATATGCACTAGTATTAGTTCCCTCGCGGGAGAGGTTTGAGCTGAGGCTACCTCTCAATGTTGTCCACCTATGAAGTGCCTAGGATGACAGATGGTCATGGCTGGGAGGCCATGTTCATAGGAGAGGTGTTTATACTAGAGTGTGTAAAGGAAAGGTTATGTTTGATTATCTACATACTAAGTATGATGATTCAGGGTTATCCCTGACAAATGTATGGAATCTTGTGGTGAAAGTGTACCACCTCTGCAGAGTGTCAAACTATTTGAATAGCGGCGTCCACGATTATGGAAAGTTGGAGTGGCCATACTGTTCCGTTGTCAGATGTTTTCAAAACGACTTATGAAATGAATTGTCACATGACTTGACCACAACAGAGTTGTGACTATGACAACTAAGTTCCCACTTAGGTGTTTTCAAACTTCTTTTATCTTTCTTTGTTTCTGAACTCAGCTTAGGTTTCAAACTTAACTTTAGAAATAAACATAGAGTTAGCGTGCCTACTAAAACTATCCTATTTGTTAGTGGCAGTTTGCGAGTACTTAAAGAGTACTCATGGCTTTTGTTCCTGGCTATTCCTATGGCCAGACTATGAGGAGGACTACCCTGCAGGAGGATAGAAGGACGACTATGACAACTAGGATCATCTCCCATCGTTAGCATTGCCTGTGACTCTGAAGATGGACCCCACCGCTACACTATTTATTCCGCTACTTGATTGTACTAAGACTGGATCATGAGATCCTTTATTTGTGTAAGACCTTATTATGGTTTGTAATGGATGATGTACTGTGATATGCAATCTGTTATGTCTCCCAAAAATGGTAATCCTAAGATTGCGATGTATGGCATAACAGGCATTTGTGATTAAAAACCCGGGTGTTGACAAGTTGGTATCAGAGCCATCCTGACATAGGGGACCTTAGTTAGAATGGACGTCCAAACAAAAACTTAGATTCAGAAACCAAAGTGAGTATTTATGAAAACTGTTTCCTCTCTTACCAATGGGGATTCTTTCTCTCAAAAAAATTCATGTTCCTCCAAATTCTTACATTACTACATAAAACTTTGACACACTTGATCACTTCACTAACTTTCTCATCCTAAAATTCTTATAGATGGAAGCCCAATACAACAAGTTCTACCAGTTGGGCAACGGAGGCCAACTGATCTTCGAGAGGGATCGTGATTCACTGTCTGAGTTCTTGGAGCGTCCTCATCCGGAATTTCTTGGAGCTCAACTCCCGGTTCCACCAGGAGGAGAATTACAATGGCTAGTAACTGCTGATCTTCGAGGCAAGATAGAAACACCAGTATCTAGGAGGATTCAGTTCTCCATGAGAGAGATCAACTGGCTAGATGGATTAGCCAGGGAAATGCATGAAGCTCTCGCATGTCTGTGTGCCTTGAGTGTCAACCTAATCCAAGGAACCTACTTTGTTCACTATGCAAGGCGTGATTCCATGGGAATGCCGCTAGAGATGCCAAGTCACCCAATACTGAAGCGTCAAGTGGAGAACCTCGACTTCCTACTGTACGACAGACATAAGGAGTTGGACAATGCTAGAGAGGTCGCCAACAACAACCTCTCCCTTGCCGCCCAGAAGGCCCAGAATTTCTCACTGCTCGTCAAGGATCGTCAGTCTCTTCGCCGTCAACGTGCCAAGAAGGACCGCACCATCGACCATCTTCACAAGAAGGTGGCCGACCTCGAGAAGACCCTCAAGGAGTAAGAAGCTCAGCTTGCAGCCAAGGAAGAAGAAGAGGAAGGTGAAGATATCAAAGGAGATATTGACTCCTACCTCAGCAATGATGATGACTATATAGAGGAGGATGTTGTGGACTTCTACACCGACGATGATGACTCCGACTTCATCTATGATGAGTAGATGCACTAGAGCACTATCGTAGAATGAGGAGTATCGGTCTCATTGTATCGTAGCTTACGGAATGGTTCTTAAAACCATCTGTTTTCCTTTGATGTTGTGGTGTGTGTGGGTTTGTATCGTGTGCTTTACTTGAATGAATGAAAAAGAAGTTAGTTGCAAAACCTGAGTCAAACTCAAATTTGTAGCTTTGAAATCAAAACCATGAACCTTAGAACTTCCCTCTTACCCCTTTATCTATCTCAATCTTCAGATGACTCATGGAAACCAAGGAGGGAGCAGCTCATCGCAAGACCTAATGCTGCAGATTCTGTAGACTCTCATTGCAGACCGTGAAGCTAATAGGGCAGAGCGCCAAGCTAATCTAGCAACACTACAGCAGATCGCCCAGATGGCTCACAACCATCAGAACCATGGAAATCATGATCATCGTGGATCCAAACTCAAAAACTTCCAGAATACAAATCCCCCAATCTTTAGCACCTAAGAGAACCCACTGGATGCTGATGACTAGTTGCAGACAATGGAGAACAACCTAGAAGTAGCAGGAGTGGATGCCAACGAGAAGGTTCTTTTTGCCACCCACTATTTGGCAGGAGATGCAAGAGCATGGTGGAATAGTACCTGCACAATGAACCATGGTCAAGTGATGACATGGGAAGCCCTCAAAATCAAGTTCTGCCGCACCCACGTGCCGCAGGGTTTAGTCACCAGAATGAGGGTTGAATTCAGAGAGTTGAAGCAGGGCAGAATGACTGTAGTGGAGTACCGTGACAGATTTTTATCCCTTGCCAGGTATGCACCTGATGAGATCAACATGGAGGCCAAGAAGGAGAGATTCCTGAACGGACTACATGATGAGATGCAGACTGTCCTCGTCAACATCCGTTTCGATGATCTCGAAGAGCTAGTCGACTCTGCCATTCAGATGGAAGGGAAGCTTAATCAAGCAAACGACAACCGCAAACGTCATATGATGCACCAAGTTGCATCCAACAGTCACCAGAAGTACCATCCCAACCCTTCTGCGGGATATGCACCAAGGAACAATCGACCCCCAATGTCTCGCCCAAGCTACCCAACCGTAGCGGAGGAAATGTGAAGTCCGGAGGAAACAACAATCACCCCGGCAACGCTAGCAATTTCAACTGTGCACCTCCCAAGAGAAACAACAACAACAACACTGCACCCAGAACTAGAAGCAATGTTGTGCCCGTGGCAGCGAAAGACAAGTCTCAGATTACTTGTTTGGAGTGTGGAGTGAAGGGTCACTGTTCCAATGAGTGTCCCACGAAGATTGTCGCCACTGCCAATGTCAATGCCCCAGCTCAACAGCAGGGTCGTGTTCAACCCGGAAGAAGATTCACCCCAGGGAACCCTCACAACCACAACGGCCGTCTCTTCCACAGGAACGCCGAAGAAGCCCAAGAAGCGCCAGATGTAGTGTTGGGTATGTTTTCTGTCAACTCAGTTTTAGCAAGAGTGTTGTTTGATTCTGGAGCATCGCACTCATTTGTCACCGAAGAATTTGCATGCACTAGTAAGATTCACCCAACCAACTTGAAACATGTCATGATAGTTCAAATACCTGGTTCAACTACAAAAGCTAGAAAAATTTGCAAACCTGTGCCTATCAGAATACATGGGATAGACTTTTATGCCAATCTAATAGTACTTGGAACCAAAGGTTTAGAAGTAGTACTAGGAATGGATTGGATGTCAAAGCATAAAGGATTGATTGAATATGCCAAGAAAGCCATCACCATGACCAGTAGCACTGGAGTCTCAGTAGAGCATATATCTGAAACCTTGCCCCATCAATTCAAGTGTAATAAGAGTCTAGCCTTGCCCGCCATTAACCAAGTT
The DNA here is from genome assembly GCA_910589775.1 of Avena eriantha. Lineage (NCBI taxonomy): Eukaryota > Viridiplantae > Streptophyta > Magnoliopsida > Poales > Poaceae > Avena > Avena eriantha. The sequence goes on along the minus strand of OU342743.1, from coordinate 337,865,560 downwards.
AGAGTAGTCTGTGAATACTCTGACGTATTCCCAGATGAATTGCTAGGTATGCCCCCTTATAGGGATATTGAGTTCATTATTGAACTAATCCCTGGAACCGGACCCATAGCCTAGAGACCCTATAGTATGAACCCCTCAGAGTTAGTGGAATTGAAGATGCAGTTGGATGCTATGTTGGCAATATGCTTGATTCAACCAAGCGCATCGCCATGGAGATCGCTAGTGTTATTCGTCGACAAGAAAGATGGAGGCAACCGTTTGTGCACAGATTACAGGAAGCTGAATGACGTCACAAGCAAGAACACGTACCCTTTGCCAAAGATAGAGGATCTATTTGATCAGTTGACTGGAGCAAATGTGTTCTCTAAGATCGATCTTAGGACTGGTTATCACCAACTTAAGATTCGTGCAACGGATATTCTGAAGACCCTCGTTATGGATTATATGAGTATACGGTCATGTCTTTTGGATTAACCAATGCCCGTTCTTATTTCATGAATCTCATGAATAAGATCTTTATGAATTTTCTAGACAAGTTTGTCGTTGTGTTTATCGACGATATCCTTATCTACTCCAAGTCAGAAGAAGAGCATGAGCAACATCTGAGAATCATTCTTGAAACCCTTAGAGAGCATCAATTGTATGCCAAGTTTAGCAAATGTGAGTTTTGGCTGAAAGAAGTAGGATTCCTAGGACATATTGTGTCTACCGGAGGAGTCGCTATTGATCCCGCCAAGATCAAGAATGTCGAAGAATGGGAAGCCCCAACCACTCAAACCCAAGTCCATGCATTTCTCAGATTAGCGGGATATTACCGCAAGTTCATAGAATGATTCTCGAGCATCGCCAGACCCATGACCCAATTGTTGAAGCAGGACAAGAAGTTCAAATGGATTAACAAATGTGAAGCAATTTTTCAAGAGCTGAAGAAAAGATTGATTTCAGCCCCAATATTGATCATGCCAGATATCAAGAAGCTGTTTGATGTGTATTGTGATGCATCCAAGATTGGTCTCGGATGTGTATTGATCCAAGAAGGCAAAGTCATCGCCTATCTGTCTCGACAACTGAAGCAACATGAGCAGAATTACCCTACCCATGATCTTGAGTTAGTACGTAGTTTTGGCATTGAAGACATGGCGTCATTATCTTATGGGTAATCGATGTGAGATTTAATCAGATCACAAAAGCTTGAAGTATATTTTCACTCAGAAGGAGCTGAATATGAGACAAAGGAGATGGATAGAGTTAATCAAGGATTATGACCTTGACATTCACTATCACCCCGGCAAGGCCAATGTGGTAGCGAATGCTCTTAGCAGATTGCCATGTAGGTTAAACACCATGATCAAAGAGAACCAACCAAGTTCGTATGAGGAATTGGAACAGTTTAGGACTGAGCTAGTTACCAACAGATTTCTAGCTAGCATTGAACTTCAACCCACTTTGATTAGCCAAACCAAGGAAGCCCAGAAGGGAAATGAAAGTATCGATGGAATCAAATGTCGTATTGGTACAGAAAAGGTACCTGGATTCACCGAAGACGAAGAATGAGTTATGTGGTCCAAAGGCCGTATCTGTGTGCCAGTAGATTCGGAGCTGAAGCAAGTTATCATGCAAGAAGCTCATGATACTCTTTATTCTATCCACCCCGGAGGAATGAAGATGTATCAAGATTTGAAGGAGCAATTTTGGTGTCACAAGATGAAGAGAGAAATCGGAAGCTACATCGCCAAGTGTGATATCTGTGAACGAGTCAAAGCAGAACATCAGAGACCCACAGGACTATTGCAACCATTGCAGATTCCGAAATGGAAATGGGATGCCGTTGGAATAGACTTTATCACAAATTTGCCTACTTCTAGTAGGGGAAATGACTCAATTTGGGTCATTGTTGATAGAATGTCCAAGGTAGCTCACTTTATACCTGTCAAGACAACCTACCAGAGTTCGAAGCTAGCAGAGTTGTATATTGCCAGAATTGTTAGTCTGCATGGAACCCCCAAGACCATAGTATCGGATCGACGAACCCAATTCACCTAGAGATTTTGGTAGAAAGTCCAAGAAGGATTAGGAACCAAGTTGAATTTCAGCACCGCTTATCACCCGCAAACCGATGGACAGACTGAGAGAGTCAACCAAACATTAGAAGATATGTTGAGAGCTTGTGTGTTAGAATATGGATCAAAATGGGAAGATTGTCTGCCTTTCGCAGAATTCTCATACAGCAACAGTTATCAAGCCAGTTTGCAAATGGCACCATTTGAGTTCCTATACGGAAGAAAGTGTCGTACCCCTTTGAATTGGTCGCAAGTAGGAGAGAGTCAGATTTTCGGACCCGACATTCTCCGAGAAGCTAAAGAGAAGGTTCAAAAAGTCCATGAGCACCTCAAGACCGCCCAATCCAGAGAGAAGAGTTATGCCAACAAGAGAAGGAGAGACCTGACTTTCAATGTCGGAGATTTTATGTATCTCAAGGTTTCCCCATTGAAGGGAACCTAGCGTTTTAGTCTAAAAGGAAGTTAGCCCCCAGATATATCGGACCCTTCAAGATTTTGAATCGCCGAGGAGAAGTATCTTATCAACTGGAACTGCCTGAAGAGATGTCTGGCATCCACAATGTGTTCCATATCTCGTTACTTCGCAAATGCTTAGAAGTGCCGGAGAAGACCGAAGTTTTAAAGAACATCGATCACCTAGCTGTTGATATCAACAAGGATTTGACGTATCGTGAAGTGCCCATCCGTATCTTGGAGGAAGCCTACAGAACCACCAGGACCAGGAGTATCAAATTTCTCAAGATTCAATGGAGTAACCATACCGAAGAAGAAGTCACTTGGGATCGAGAAGATTACATTAGGATTGAGTTCCCAGATCTCTTTAGTTCGTAGTTTTCTTTATTAAATCTCGAGACGAGATTTTGTATAAGGGGGAAGGTTTGTAACATCCCAAAACTTTAATCCAAGTGATCAAGATCAAATCTACCCAATTTAGGGTTAACAAAACCTTTTTCCATTTAAAAATCTTTAAGCATTCATATGTGTGTGCATTTAAAATAGGAGTTGTTTGAAATGACATGATTGAGTGACCTATTGGTTGCAAGATGACTCTAAGGTGAATTGCACATCGTCTAGATCATCCCCAAGCAAATCCCAAAGAAAAAGAAATCACAAAGAATTAAATAGAGGAAATGGTGACTTTTGCCATTTTAATCACCTAGCCCACTTTGGCTATTCCTAGCACTCAATTTCCAACTGAGACAATTTTGGATCTTTGCACCCCTTGCTAGTACAAGTAGTGATGTGCCAAGGCCCACTTTGTGAGCTCCCAAAAACATTCAAACTCTAATTTTAAATGACATTTGAAAATTGAATCTAGTTCATATGTATAGATCACACTCTTTTAAAAACCACTCAAATGAATTCCATTTGGCAAATCATAGGAACCACAGATGTTTAAGCTTGTGATAAACAACTCCACCAAAAATCATTTCAAAATTCAAATAAAAGTTTCATGCGGCGATTTTGTCGAACAGTTGGCAGGTAGAAAAATACTAGCCTAAATAATACTGTTGCCAATTGATTTCTTGTCCCTCATTCGACCCTCTCTGCTCTTCCCTGTCTCCCCTCGTTCCAACCAAGTCACCAAGGAGCTACCCCTAAGCATGGATCAGCAGTGGCGCACTGCCCCAATTTGGTCGTCGCTGGCCAAGCATGGACAACACGCCAGAGACACCGCCGCGCCAAACCAGCTTGCCCATTAGCTTCGCCAAACCCTACCGCGACTCCCTGTCCAACCCACGATCACTGCCAGCCCCTGGAAAACCCCACAGAAGCGTCGCACTATCTTCTCTGTGTCGCGCCAGAGCACGCCAGAGCGCCCTCGCCGCCTGCACGCCACAGACCGTGCCTTGACACCAGACCATGCACGCTGCCCCGCCTTGACCCCCTCACCCTACCACGCATGGTCGTGCACCGCCACGCGACCCACAGTCGCCAGGAACCCCGTCGAGCACCGCCTCTGTCCCTCAGAGCGCTGACAGGCGGGACCCCCCCTGTCAGCAGCCCTCAGCGTCGTAGAGTGTACATGGGCCGACCCATTTAGTTTCACGCGCTGACCCAGTAATTCAAATATATGTTTTTCTATTTTAATTAAAACTTAGTTATGTCCCTTAGTTCAAAAATCAATTCAGGGAGTTTTAAAAATCCAAATTTGATGATTCCAATTTTTTTGGAAAGATAATGAAAATCTCTATCCAAGCCAGTTGGATTTAAATCATTAAGAATTATAGATCTCTCCTAGTAAAAATAACAAGACAGAAGCTTTTTCACATTCAAACATTTTTCGAAAATCAACCATAATAGCTTTTGAGTTGATTCCAACTCTCAAAAATCACATTTAACCCTACCTATCTGAATATGTAATAATATTAAGGTTTTCATACAGTGCCTTTGGACTAGTACCAAAATAATGCTATATAGGCATTTCTAGTCAATTTAAATAATTAATTATTCAACTTAAACTTAGTAAAATATGATCCAACCTATAAATCACATTCCCATATGTTAAAATATATGGTGATGACATGTGTCCACATGATCCCATATTTTAATTAGGGAATATTAAATCTTAGTTAATTTCAATGAGTAGAAATTACTTTTCTCAAATAAAAAGAATGAAGCTAGTTCATTAAACCTTGTGATGCTTGTGATGATAATAGATCATCAAATGTGTGCCTTAGTGTGCTAAGTAGACTAGTTAAGTATTGTTTGGTGATTGTGTATTCTGTATGTATTTATAGACGATAGTATCAACCAAGTCTACGAGGAGGAGGAGGTCTACCAAGAAGAGGAGGAAGAGAATTTCAACCACTTCACCAACCTAGGCAAGCTAAAACTTGCAAGTGTCTTAACTAAGCAAGCCATCATTAAAAAAGCAAGCTAACCCTTGCAAGCTAGATAACCTAAGCAAATGCACTAGGCATTCTTTGGTTATACCATTTTGACTTATAAATATTCCAAGTTTTATTTACAAGCTTTACTTCCTTTACTTTACCAAAGTACTTCACTTGTTTAAAGGTAGCATAAAGGGTATAAAACTTGACCTATCTAGTTATACTTAGATGTCATTCAGTTGAATGAGATTGAGATTAGCATCCCACCTTAGTGAACACTCTTAACTTAGTAGTTGGAACAAAACCAAAACTTGATCACTTTAGATGGGAATACTTGGTGAAAATGACTTGTGAAAACCTTGGAATGATGAGTCATTCTATTGAGATGTTTTGATAAGTGTTGAGAAACAAAAATGGTTTATGATGATGATGAAAATGTTAAGGCATGAGCCTTAGACCCTTTTATAAAAACTGATGGTTGGGTTCAGATGCGATACCATTCCAATTTTACCGTACAACCACAATACCTGAATTGGGTAAGGCTTAGTCGGAAGTTTATATGCATTAGTATTAGTTCCCTCGCGGGAGAGGTTTGAGCTGAGGCTACCTCTCAATGTTGTCCACCTATGTAGTGCCCAGGATGACAAATGGTCATGGCTAGGAGGCCATGCTTATAGGAGAGGTGCTTATACTAGAGTGCGTAAAGGAAAGGTTATGTTTGATTATCTGCATACTAAGTATGATGATTCAGGGTTATCCCTGACAGATATATCGAATCTTGTGGTGAAAGTGTACCACCTTTGCAGAGTGTCAAACTATTCGAATAGCCGCGTCCGGGGTTATGGACAGTTGGAGTGTCCATACTGTTCTGTTGTCAGATGTTTTCAAAACGACTTATGAAATGAATTGTGACATGACGAGTTGTGACTATGACAACTAAGTTCCCACTTATGTGTTTTCAAACTTCTTTTATCTTTCTTTGTTTCTGAACTCAGCTTAGGTTTCAAACTTAACTTTACAAATAAACTTAGATTTAGCGCTCCTAGTAGAACTATCCTATTTGTTAGTGGCAGTTTGCGAGTACTTAAAGAGTACTCATGGCTTTTGTCCCTGGGTATTCCTATGGCTAGACTATGAGGAGGACTACCCTGAAGGAGGACAGCAAGATGGCTACGACAACTAGGATCATCTCCCATCGTCTGCATTACCTGTGACTCTGAAGATGGACCCCACCGCGACGCTATTTATTCCGCTACTTGATTGTACTAAGACTAGATCAGGAGATCCTTTATTTGTGTAAGACCTTATTATGGTTTGTAATGGATGATGTACTGTGATATCCAATCTATTATGTCTCGCAAAAATGGTAATCCTGGGATTGTGATGTATGGCATAATAGGCATCTGGGATTAAAAATCTGGGTGTTGACACTTCATCTCATTACTCATTCCTTCCATACACCTGAAATTTTTCCTTCATACAAAACTACACACAATCTCTATTAGCAACATTAGTGCACTCAAGATAATAGGTCTTTGGGTTCAGTTCCAACACCAATAAAACTTCCATTAAAACAAAATCTACTGTAGCACTTCCCTCAAAAAGCTCAATTCCCCAAAAGAACTAAAAAAGGAACCAACAAGGAGCAAATGTGAATAATGGCAGAAATCTGTCAAAACAGACCAGTAGGTAAAGACGAATTTTTTCGAAGGCATTATGTTTCTCAAATCAAAAAGTGTTGAACTAAAGAAAGTTAGATAACAACCTGTGTCAGAAGCACAAACATTCACGCCTCAAAAGGACGTACAGAAATCTTACACGAATTTTTACGGTGAAGCACAAAAATCTGTTTCGGGACATCAACTTTCCCAACCATTACTTCTCTCTCATTAGAGGTTACTCTTGGCACAAAAAGCAAATAAAAGGATAAGGATCGGTTGTTACTGAAGACTCATCTAAAACTTTTGGGTTATCTCCCAATAAAACTTTAGGCATGATAGTTTGAGAGGATGCTCACATAAGAAATATGAATTGAAGTAAAAGAGAGCATCAAGAAGCAAATTCAAAACACATTTAAGTCTAACCCACTTCCTATGCATAGGAATCTTGTGTGCAAATAAATTCACAAGGAACAAAGTGACAGGCATAGGAAGATAAAACAAGAGTAACTTCAAAACTTTCAGCTCATAGAGAGGTGTTTCAATACCATGAAAACTTCTACAACCATATTTTCCTCTCTCATAATAATTTTCAGTAGCCTCATGAATAAACTCAACAATATAACTATCACATAAAGCATGCTTTTCATGTTCTACAAAAACATAATTTTTATCAAGCTCAAAAATAGTGGGATTAAAACCTTCAAACCCACTTTTAACAATTCTATAACAAGATGACTTATCATTCAATATAGGACCATCGTCTAGAGCTTTATCATAAACAATTTCTAAGAAAAACTCTTTAGTACCATGCATCTCGAAGTTAGGCACAAATAAAGGATTATCACAGATAACATGAGCATAACATTCATACTCCTTTGGTAAGCATGGGGGACAATCAAATAATGTATGGGATAAAGAGTTACTCTCATTAGAAGGTAGGCATGGGTAGCTAATCCATTCTTCCTCCTTTTGTTCATCACTCTCCTCCTCTTTTTCATCTAATGAGCTTTCAGGTTCATCAATTTCTTCTTCCATAAGATCCTGTAAGGTATTAGTCTCTTCCATTTGTGGAAAGCATCTATTAATATATTCAATAATATAGCCATTTTCTTCCATGTAATTATCAAAGAAAAATTTAAGTATATCATATACCTCATATTTATAAGGTGAATCATCAATATTTTCAAGCAAACTAGCAAGTTCAAATGCACCCTTCCAAGCAATAAATTCCTCCATTTGTTCCACATCATAAAAGTCATAATTTTCTTTACCATAAGAAGATATGGTAACATCATCATTATACTCACATTGAAAAGGGAGGTGTTTGTACCTCCTACAACAACAAGATTTATCAAAGCAATAAGTAACATTAGAAGTAGAGCACACGTTTATAGCAATGGTATACAATTTATCAATTTGTTCCCATAAGTGTTTCCCTTTTTATGACAAGCGGTGTACCTTATAATAATATTTTTGTTCTTCCGTGAACCCACCTTGCCAATAAGATTCAGTTTCAAAGAAACCAATCATTGATAGAAAGCATGATAAAGCAAGACAATAAGAGACCAACAATCATAACAACTAGAGTAGGAACTAATTTTTTTGTATTTTTGATAAATAAACAAGCAAACAAGGCGGAAATAAACAAAACAAAACAAAAATAACAAAGTGAAGAGATTGGTTATGATTATGCTTGAACAACAGTGATTCCAAGTGAACTTGATAAAGAAAGCTATGCTCCCCGGCAACGGCGCCAGAAAATAGTCTTCATTACCTACAAGTATAGGGGGTGTATCGAAGTGTTTTTGAGGGAAGTGAAACCCAATTTATTGATTCGACCCAAGGGGAGGCAAAGAATATTTATAAGCCTTAACAACTGAGTTGTCAATTCAGCTGCACCTGGAAACAATCTTGCTCACAGCAGTTTATCAGTAGCAACAGTTTTGTAGTAGCAATAGTAAAGTAATAGCAGTAGTAAAGGCTAGTAGTAACAATTGTAGTAAACAGCACGATTAAAGCGCGGTAGGCATAGGGATGGATGGACGGGCGTTGCATGGACAAGAAAATTCATATAGCAATCAGAACATAGGGCATTTGTAGATAAATAAGATAAAGCATCCAAGTACTAAATAATCATAGGCATCTGTTCCATATATAGTCATACGTGCTCACAATGAGAACTTGCACAACATCTTTTGTCCTACCAGCCCATTTGCAGCGGGGCCTCAAGGGAACTACTGGCAATTAAGGTGCTCCTTTTAATAGAGCACCAGAGCAAAGCATTAACACTCCGTGAACACATGTGATCCTCACATCCAAGCCATTCTCGCCAGTTATCTCGATTTTTGTCACTTCGGGGCCTTTGGTTCCGGACAACAACATGTGTATACAACTTGCAGGTAAGACCATAAACAATACTATCATAATGAATCAATAACATGTTTAGATCTGAAATCATGGCACTGGGCCCTAGTGACAAGCATTAAGCATAACAAGTTGCAACAAAGTCAAAAAGAACTAATAGTAGATACTAGGCACCAAGCCCTAACAATCCGGTGCCATTACATGAACGATCTCATCCAATCCCTACCATCCCCATAGCCTACAGTGGGGGATTACTCACTCATAGATGGGGGAAACATGGATGATCCATGGAGAAGGGATGGTGATGATGATGGCGATGATCTGCTCCAATTCCTCATCCTGGCAGGGTGCTAGAACGGAGTTTCTGGTTCCGAATCGCGAAATCTGGTGGTGGCGGCGGAGCGGAATTCCTTCTAGAAAAACGTCAAATCCCCTAGGTTTTAGGTCCGGAGGCAACTTATAGGCGAAGAGGGAGGCCGAGGGGGTGCCTGGGGCAGCCAGACCACCCCCTGGGGTGGCTAGGCCTGGCCCGCGCGGCCAGGTGGTGTGGCCGGGCCCCAGCCCCTCTCCGTCTCGTATTCTGGCTCCTGGTGTCCCTTGGTGAAAAACTCACTTTGGCTTTTGTCCCGTCCAATTCCGAGAATATTCATTTTCTGACTTTCCTAGAACCAAAAACAGCAGAAAACAGGCAGCTGGCACTATGGCTCTTATTAATAGGTTAGTCCAAGAGATCATATGAAAAGTACTCCAAAGTGTGGACAAAACATAAGAAAGTAGATAAAACCAAGCATGGAACATCAAAAATTATGGATACCATCAGCCACTAATTTTAAATGGCATTTGAAAATAGAATCCAATGCATATGAGAAGATCCCATTTTTTTGCAAAAACCCACCAAACCAACTCCACTTGACAACCCCAAGCAACCAGAGACTCTCAAGCATAAGTGTAGATAACACACCAAAAATATTTCCAAAATTCAAATATAAATTTCTTGTGGCTATTTGATCGAGCACTTGGTAGGCAAAATTTATCTGGCCTAACTATTACTGTTCTATAGCAGTGATCAAGCGCCACTAAGGCCTCAATCCACTCCCCTTGTCCCCTCTAGTCACAACCAGGCCATAAACGAGCTACCCCTTAGCCGCTTGCAGCAGTGTCATGCCACCCGAGCGCCATGCCCGCCGGTCGAGCATGGACCGCTCCTAGCAGACCACCCCGCTCTCTCCCGCCGTGCCTAGGAGGATCGTCGCACCCTACCGCCCCTCTCTATCCCTTCCCCAAGCGATGCCACGCCCTAGACCACCACAGAACGACCGCACCCCGCGTGTCTGCGCCATGCCAAGCACGCGCCAGAGCGCCGCGCCCGACAAGCCAGCACAGACCGCGCCTCGACCGCAGTTCACGCGCACCGCCTTGCCAAGACCCCAAGAAGCGCTCAGATATGCTCGTGCGTCGCCGCTTGACCCGCAGCCACCATGCACCGCGTCGAACGCCGCTTCTGCCGCGCAGAGCCCCAGCCGAGCCCAACAAAATGCCACCACCCCTAGCCGTGCCTTTAAACTGTAGAGGACCACCAGGAGACCGCGCACCGTCCCCTACCTCCAGCCACGCCGCTAGCACCCCGTAGCCATGTCGCCACCGACGCCTGACCATGCCGCTATGCCCCATCGTCGAGCCTAAAAAAGGAGGCCTCCCCCATCCTCAATCCTGACACCATCTCACTCCCCTCTCACCGCTAACCACCCTCGACCTTTCCCCGGAGCCACTCGAGCTGCAGTTCGCCAGAATTTTTCTGGAGCTTGCCGCAGCAGAGGAGAAGAGGCATCGTTGATTGCGACTGCCCCAAGAGCCTCCGCGACCATGCCTAGATTCGCCATCGTCCACCAGCTCGATCGCCCCCATCACTACGTCTAGCTGGAGCCCTGGAAAGCCCCCACGTACCCCCACCGTGCCGTGATAGGATTTGTTCTCGTCGGCGCTTTTCACCGGAGACAATGATCCTCAGCCGTAGATTCCTGTTCTAATCGCACGGCTGAGATTGCCATGTACCACTTTGGTTAGAATTAGTCGCTGACATGCGGACCCCCCTGTCAGTTGCCCTCGGCGGCGCGGAGCGCCACTGGGCCGGCCCGTTAGTTTTCCCGTGCTAGCCCACAGATTCAAATGGAGATTTTTCTATTTAGGTTTAAACTAGATTCTGTCCACTTGTTTAAAAATCAACTCAGAGAGATTCACCTAACCAAATGGCATGTTTCAACTTTTGTTAGAAAGATAATTAAAATATCTATCCAAGCCCATTGGATTTGAATCAAATGGAGTTAGAGATCACATATAGAAAAAATAACAAAACAGAGACTTTTGCAACTTCAAATATTTTTCAAAAACCAACCATGATAGCTTTTGAGTTGATTCCAACTCTCAAACATCACATTTGATAATATCTATCTGAGTATGTAAAAATATCTAGGATTGCATGCAGTGACTTTGGACTAGTACAAAATAATGCTATATAGGCATTTCTAGTCACTATAAATCATTTAAATAATAATCTTAAACTTTATAAAATGTGACCAACCATTTAAATCACATTCCCATGTATTAGAATATGTGGTGATGACATGTGTCCACATGATCCCATATTTTAATTGGAGAATATTAAAGCTTAATTAATTTCAATGAGTAGAAATTACTTTTCTCAAATAGTATAAATGAAACTAGTTCTTTAAATCTTGTGATGATGCTAGACCATTAAGTGTGTGCCTTAGTGTGCTAAATAGACTAGTTAAGTATTGTTTGGTGATTGTGTATCCCGTATTTTATTTATAGACGATAGTACCGACCAGGTCTACGAGGAGGAGGAGTCCTACCCCGAAGAAGACGAAGATAACTTCAATCACTGGACCAATCAAGGCAAGCTAACACTTGCAAGTTTCTTAAATATGCAAGCCATCATTACTTAGCAAGTTAGGATTATATAAGATAACCTAAGCAAGATGCATTAGCCATGCTTGGTTATACATTTTGATTTATACCCATCCCATGTTTTACTTGCAAGCTTTACTTTTTGCTTTACCAAAGTTTCTTTACTTTTAGTAATGCTTTGTGAGATTTTAGAAAGTAGTATAGATAGCATAAAGAGTATAAAACTTGGCCTATACTAGATGTCATTCTATGGCATGAGATTGAGATTAGCAGGCCATCGTTCGCAGGTCAGCGCATGGTGGTACCTAAGTTGCCTAAAATTGCTGCGTTTTGAAATGTTGGGCCGCCAAATACTGAGAGGGGCCATTTCGAGGCAAACTCATCTCACCCCTGCCAAATTCAAACATTCCGTTAAACTGCCCCGTGAAGTAGACGGTCAGGACCCTCATGTCGGTCATCTGTCCGTGACGCGAGCACCAACACAATAACCTCTTAGGAAAATCGAGTAGCTAAGAGGATTGGATGCGTTGACCAATTTCACAAATCCATTTCCACCTTTCCCCTAGCACTGGCGGCGTCGGAATCCACCCTCCAGGAAGGACGATCCCTTCGGGCATTTGACTTCCGAGGCCAAGTTGCTGCGCCCAGTCACTGATCCCAAGCTCCAATGGCGCATGCCATAGCCGCCGTTGCGAGGCTCTAGCCTGCCTCTGCCACTGATGAGCCAAGCAGCTCAGAGGATGGCAGATCCTACTACCAAGGAAGAGGATGTTTTGGCTACAAGCGGGTGAGGTACCCTACTCTTTGCTATTTGCACTAATTATAACTGCTAGCTGGCTACTGAACCTCAAATTGTTTGTAAGCCCAACACTGACAAACAAATTTTTTCCACAGTTTTCTGTCAAGTGGGATCTTCGCGGACCTCCCTTACCTGGTTACGGTAGTCCTCTTCAGGTACGACTCTAAGGGCAAGTGATATGGACACCATTGTATCACGATGGAAGAAGCGCCTGCGCAGATCTACACTATATCTGGTATGGTTGCTACTCTGTGTAATCATGATGAATTATGGCCGAAGTAGACTGCAAAGTTCAGCTTCATGGATGAACGTGGCATCATGGTTGCTCTAACGTGTGACAGTCAGCTAATTGGGTTGATGAAAAGGTATGCTTCGGCTTGCATGTTTGAGTTGAATTGTGATGTACTGGATGTGGAAGCTGCTGCAACTGGGAGTCACCCTTCTATTCTTGGACAGGGTGGTTGATCGAACCAAATTAGCTCCTGGTAAGCAAAGGTCTCTTGGGGTTCGCATGTTTGTGCTGAATTGTAATTTTTGTTTTATTTACTCTGTAGATATTGGGCAGTTATGCAACAGTCTTGTTTCTTTGACAGGAAGCGCCGCAAGGTTAGAAACATGACTACCGGGTCAGTCATTTTGCTGCCCGAAGAAATTAAAAACGAGTAGAAAGATGATGTTGGGCACGATTCTGGTGCCCATTGTCCTGGCGATGCAGAGTACGTCAAGCTAAGAAAATTGGCACCAAGGAAGAGGAAGAAGGCAGGAAATGAAGAAGCCAGTGGACGTGAATTCTTGGTACCCAGGCTGCGGAAGAAGGCTGCTTACAATGAAGATGCATAGTAATGTGTTGAACTTGAACCTATATATGTTATTCAGTTAAATTCTGGAGCTCTATGTAAGCAACCCACATTATCTAAGAAAAATTTACCATGACTTAGGGTTTGGAAACGTCCGAGTTAGTAGTTGAATCCGAAACTGTGATTGTGCCATTGCTATCTAAAAACACGTAGCAATGGTTCCACGATTGTTGAGGAGCAGGAGGTCTTATGGAATGTAAGTGGCACAGAAATAAATTATTTAAGTTGCCACACTACACGAAGCAGCAACTTATTTCAGATGCTGCATGATGCACTCGACGATCGACGTAGAGCTTGAGGAAGGTATGATGAGCACAGCAGAAAGTTTCCCTCAATTATGAAACCAAGGTTTAATCGAACCAGTAGGAGCAAGGAAACACCCCAAAGGTGTTACTAGCTGATGTTTGGCAGGGCGCACTATCGGTGCTAGTAGCAACATGGAGACCTCAGAACTTTGTCCCCAACTTGCGATGAGGTTGTCAATCTCACCGTGTTTTGTGGAAAACAAAGGATTAAACGTATCAACTGGAAAGAAGTAAAAGTTTGCAGAAAGTAAACACAAAGCAGTAAAAGATTGTAGATTGTATGTAAAGTAAAAGGACCGGGATCCATAGTTCACTAGAGGTGGCTCTCCTTAGATAGATAACATGCTGGGTGAACAAATTATAGCGGGGCAATTGACAAACACCGAGAAATGAATATATGCATATACTAATCATCTTGACTCCTTTGAGACCTGATTGGGCATTACAACATAATACATAGACCGCCATCCAACTGCATCTATGACTAATAATCCACCTTCTAGTTATCATCCGAACCCCCTCCAGTATTAAGTTGCAAGCAACAGATTATTGCTTTCCGAACTGCATGTAAAGTAAACAATACAATTGTTCTATGAACAAAGGATCGTTGTTTTCTCCCTTGTAGCAACAGCACATCTAGTACCTTAGAGATTTCTAGCACTTCCCCAGATTACCAGAGGCATGAACCCACTATCTAGCATAAATACTAACTCTTGGAGTTGCTAGTATCTACTTGGCCAAGATAGCTACTAACAACGGAAAGCATGCAAGATCTCAAATAACAAAGACATGATAGAATCAATAATCAATCTGAAATAGCATCTCAATATTCATTGGACCCCCGCAAACACAACATGTATGAATTACAAATAGATGATCTTGATCATGAACGGAGCTCACAAGATCTAAACATGAAAGCACAAAGGAGGAGAAACCAGCCATCTAGCTACTACATGGATCCGTAGTCCAAGGATGAACTACTCACGCATCACACCGGAGGCTTGCATGGTGATGAAGAAGGCCTCCTGGGTGAATTCCCCTCTCCGGCAGGGTGTCGGGAAGAGCTTCAGATTCCCCCGATCTAGGGACAGAGACGACGGCGGCTATAGACTCTTTCGTGGATTTTTGATCGGGTACTTAGGGTTTTCGTCCCGAGGGAAACTTATAGGCGGAAGGAGAGGCCGAGGGGGTGCTGGGGTCGGCCAGACCACCCCCTGGCGCGGGCCAAGCCTGGCCGCGTGGCCAGGTGGTGTGGCCGGCCCCTGGCCCCTCTCTGTCTCATATTCTGGCATTTGATCCCTTCCGGAAAAATAGGCACTTTGGCTTTTGTCCCGTCCAATTCCAAGAATATTCATTTTTTGACTTTCTTGGAACCAAAAACAGCAGAAAACAGGCAGCTGGCACTGTGGCTCTTGTTAATAGGTTAGTCCAAGAAAACATATGAAAAGTACTCCCAAGTTGGAACAAAACACAAGAAAGTGGATAAAAATAAGCATGGAACATCAAAAATTATAGATACATTTGCAATGTATCACTACACAACAACGTGGCAACATAATACCCAGATGAGGAGGAAATCGGTACCACTTTTTGGCCTAATCCTGAGCCTGTCTATCTCACCGCCTCTCTGCTCCTGCATCCCTTGCATCTGGCGAAGCTCCCGGATCTCCAGTAACTGGGTGTATGTGCTTCCACTTTATAAATTGTGGTTGTGCCATTTGCATGCGGCACAATCCACGTAGATTACGTTTAAACAAACCACCAATGTCAGAATACACTAGTAGAAAAGGAGTCTTTGGTCCACGGTCATGTTCCCAATCCGGGACATAGATCTAAAGGCAGAAATTGATCTAAATCAAAAATTCTTCCACAAATTAATCGAGAGAGAGATCTAAATCGAGGAATTTCATTAATTCAACTACAAATTCTTCTAAACAAAGGTGCAATTTCACATCCTACATTAATTCAACCACTAGTCAAAAATTTCACTTCCGCTGCCACTATCCTCCGAGCCGCCGGCTTCCTTGTCGTCGTCAGACGGAACCTCCACGATTTCCGCATTGTTCGCGAGACGGAGCACCTCTTCGCGGCGAGCAGCGGCAATGACGGTGTACTTGGTCCATACAGGGACGAACCAGAACCTCTCCTACACTTCTCGGTTGTGGAGATCCCGATGCACCACGCGGCCGTCAACGATGCGGTTTCCAATCTTGGCCTTCCGCTCCTTCTTGAACAGCGCCGGCTAGTACAGGCTGGCCGCCGCGTACCGGGGCAGCGCCCTCTTCCACACGGGCATTTGGCGGTGGCGCGCCATGATTTCACTCTCCATCTCAGCTCGGCTAGGGAGCGGAGCCACCGACACCCCCGCATAGATGATGCGCCATCCGTGGGGCACCGTCGCAGCCGGCGGCGCGAGGATGTCGAAGTGCGCGAACATCACCGCCTCGTAGAAGTTTTTCGCGGGCATCTCCATGGCGGCGTGGAGGAGATTGGAGAGGGAGCGAAGGGATGGACGACGAAGCGACGACGTGGTGGAGATTGGAGAGGACGAGGGGATGGATGACGAAGCGACGCGTTGTGGCGCGTCCTATTTGTAAACGAGGATGACGAAGTGACGGCTAGAATATCCAAGGGGCATTGGTCAAACAAAAGGAAGTAATGCAAGGTTAAGACAGATTAACGGGCAACCAATTATTTTCCTCCTAGGACTCCAGGGCCAATAGTTCAAACCTCTAGGTCAACAAGTACAACTATTATAACTTAAAAAGGCACAAAGCTTAAGCTAAATAGAACTGTTGGGGGGATACCCCCGGGTAGGGTCACGCCGGGGTATAAAAGGCCGAGTTAGCCGAGGTTCGGCAAGGCCAAAACGGACGCTGGCTGGGTCACCTCAAGGCAGGCCGAGTCTCGGAGTAACCCGGACCAAGGGATGTCCACCTAACGGAGCCTCGACCGACTTAAGCAGTAAGTCGGATAGGAGAATTTAACTTGTATGCAGGAACGGGTGTGGCCGGGTCAACTATGATCCGGGTCATATCTAGCTTCTAGGAGAAGGAAGGAATCTCGCTGGTCAAAAGTAACCCCGGTACGCACTGCATGAGCGAAGCGAACAGGGGCAGGACCACCGAGGCGTGGCCGACAAGAGGTGACGACGCTCGTGTCAGCTGACGCGGGCGCCGGAGAGGCTCAAGTAGCCTCTGCATGGGTGACACGGGGGAAAAGCAACCCGGTCGGCTTGCCATTTTGGGAGGAGGCATATTCCCTGGATTATGCCTCCACGTATGCCCTAAGTGGAGACCTAGCCACCCCTATATAAGGAGGGCCAGGGCCTCTGTAGAAGGGGCTCCGCTATTCTGATTGGTTTAGGTTCTAAGGGTTGATCTCTGGTAGGTCTTGTATGGGTCTACTGTGGGTGAGAGTAAGAGAGTTCCTTCTTCCTCCTCTCGCCAATACAGCTCTAGGAGAACTTGTAACCTTGGAAGTAAATCATATATAAATCTTTTTTGTGAGGAATCACCTCATTATCCCTCCCTGGATTCCCCTAGTGCATATAGTCCCCACCTTTAGCCTATACATGGCATCTGCCGTGACACCACCACGACAGTTGGCGCCCACTGTGGGGCTAGGGGCGCTAGCAGGGGTGAAGATCCGGACAGGAAACCTCATCGGCACCGGCGAACGCATCGTCTCCGGGCTCGTCCAGCGCTTTGGAGCGCTGGATTTCGTCAGCGACAATGCTAGCTGCTTCAGAACATGCCCTCTTCCGCGCAACAGCCTCTTCGTCAAGCTCGGCGCGCACAAGGTCTACATCGCTGTGGATGTATCTTGCGTTCATCTGCGGCACGTCGTCGAGGCGGGCGAGCCTCCCCTTAGCGTGGCTCACGGGGCGCGTATCACTCGGTCCCCGGACTGTGCTGAGGTGATGATGAATGCGCCTGGCGCTGGCACAAGCAAGGATTCGGCACCAGATCCGGAGGTAACACCCAAGGCACCAAGGAAAGGTAGAGGTCCTCCGCTAGAGAGGCCAGAGAATGTGTTGCGGGAAGCGATGGATAGCTTGGCAAACCCTATAGCAGCGGTAGTAGATCCGGCTCAGGCACAGGTCGAGCTAGAGGAGACTAGGCAAAAAATTCTAGAAGGTGCGAAAAAGATAGCTGTGGCTCAGCAGTCGTTGAACATGACGCTGTGTGAGTACGCAAAGGCAAACAAAGTTGATGCTGTAAAAGTAAAGGGGAGAAATCTCATGAGTGTACTGAACAAAGAGGGTGATTCTAGGATTGAGGAGTCAGAAAACTGCTTGTCCGTGGGGCTGCCGAGGTACAATACCCTAGCTAAGAACCTCAGAGCAGAAGATGCAACAGCATCCGAGCTAGAGGGTGTTACAGGTGAAGTCTGTCAGAGGTAGCAAGAAACGGTCAATGAGTTGGTTCAGATCGCGAACAGACAAAAGGAGGAACTGCTCATGGCAAACCCGGAGAGAGCTGGGGCCTCCAAGATCGTTCATTCGGCAGTGGGTAACCTGGAGAAATCTGCTGGAGCCGCATCGTCTCCTCATGGCGACCCTAGGAGAGAAGAGGTAGTAACCTCGGCCAGAAGAAACAAACAGATCATCCTGTATGACCCGACGAGGGCAGGGAAAGGAAAAGAAGTATAGAGAAATGATGATCGACGAAGTGTGAGCCAAGGTGAAGCTGGCCGAGGTAATCGCAACCAAGGCAATGCCGGTCAAGGAAACGCTGTAAATGGCAATGCCGGACAGCGTAACTCGGCAAGACAACCGCAATAGCGGAATATACCAAGGCAAGAGCAAAGTGTCGGCCGGGGTATGCAACACAGAGGCGCTCCAAGAGAGCAGGACCGGTATAATGATGGAGATTCGGAAATGGTGAATGCGGGATACCCAAGGCCGAACTATCATGTGATAGGGTCGAGATTGGGAAGTAGAGATTTGATGCCGGATGATGCCAGGCTAATACTGGATCGACTGTATAGGTCGGAACAGATTGAGTGTCAAGGTCCTCCGGGTCCTGCGTGTTTTGGGACCCGGATGATGAAGGAGCCTCCGGTGCCCAACTTCCAGTTACCCAGAGGTACTAAGATGTATGACGGTAGTACAAAGCCGGAGGATTGGTTGATAAACTATGCTACAGCTGTGAAAATCGCCACAGGCAACTTGAGATGGGCTGTGAGATACGTACCCCAGATGTTGGAGGGGCCAGCAAGGGTATGGCTAAACAATTTGCCGCCAGGAAGCATTAACTTCTGGATCGAGTTTGAGGAAATGTTTATCAACAATTTCTCAAGTACGTATCAGAGGCCAAATAGGCCACATACCCTAGCCATGTGTAAGCAGAGACCAAACGAGACGGACAGAGATTTCTTAACCCGGTGGTGCACCGTGAGAAACTCATGTGAGGGCGTGATAGAATCACAGGACATAGCATGGTTTGCGCAAGGGTGCAGATATGCAAGCGAGCTGTGGCAAAAGTTGCAAAGGAAAATGCCAACTACACTGGCAGAGATGATCTGGTTCGCTGATTCGTATGCTCTGGGTGATCCGACTCAACCCAGGCTCCTGTCAAACGAGTCAAATGATGAATACTACCAGAGAGATGGAGCAGGATCATCCGGGAGGAATGATTACAGAGGTAAAAGAAGAGATGACAGACCGGATCACCAGTACAGTTTGCAACAAGTAGCAGCTGTGAATCAAGATCAGCCCGGAGCAGGGAGCAATCAACGTCAGAAGACTGGAGGGCAATTGACTCTGAGAAACGATGGCAAGAAAACTTGGACGCCAGAGCAAAAGAAACAGTGGCAGGAAAAGAAGGACCGTCTGAGGTATACTTATGAGTCAATGTTGGATCAGCCATGTAAATTTCACACGCCAAATCCGAATAACCCAGCGGGTCATACAACAAGGCAATGTAAGTGGATGCGCAAAATAGAGCAAGGTGGTTTGGGGAATGCTCAAGCACCCCGGAATGATCAACCTCGGCAGGAGTTACCCAGGCAGCAATTGCTCTCTGGAGCGAACACGCAACAGCTAATGTTCCCTTCCCCTCCGTCGAGGTATGATAACCATGAGAGAAGGGATGCAGTGCATCAAGTGGAAAACCAGCATCAATCGGATCAGAGGTACCCCGGAAATGAAGGGAGGAATGAGTACAGAGAGCATCATCAAAGTTACTGTGTGTTCACCACTGAGGAAACAGATAGAAAAAGCTTGCAGCGTCGACATATGGAGGTGAATGCGGTAATGCCTACAGTGACGAGGTATATGCCTTGGTCAGATCAGGAAATTACGTGGAATATCAAAGATCATCCCAAGCTTATGCCAAGTCTTGGTTCGTACGTGTTGGTGCTGGATCTGACATTCATTGGGCCAAACATCAATGTGAGGTTCTCCAAGGTACTGATTGACAATGGCAGTAGCATTAACATCATGTATGCGGATACAATGCGCAAGTTAGGTATCTCGGAGAACATGCTCCAGGCTACAAGGACAACTTTCCATGGTATTGTGTCCGGCATCTCTTGTGAGCCCATAGGCAAGGTCCGGGTTGACGTATTGTTCGGCATGAGAGAGAACTGCCGAACTGAAAATTTGGAATTCGAAGTGGTGAACTTGGAAAGTGCGTATCATGCGTTACTCAGAAGTCTAGCACTGAACAAGTTCATGGCAAGTTGTCACATCAGTTACTTGAAGATGAAGTTGCCCGGGCCAAACAGAGTGATTACCATTGTTGGGGATTTCCGACGTTCCATTGAGTGTGCGTCGGCCGGGTCTAACCTGGCCGAGCCACTCGTGATTGCGCAAGAGAAGAGGAAAATCCAAGAGGTGGCAGTGGCTCAGTCCGCGCAGCAGTATATGCCAGCGCTGAGTAACCCGCATGGAAGTGTCTCATTCCAAGCCACAAAGATACCAAGAAAGTTCCTGTTGATGATATGTTCCCAGAGCGCACCGTAAAAATTGGTGCCGGGTTAGGTGACAAATAGGAAAGCGCGCTCGTCAACTTCCTCCGTGAGAATCGGGATATTTTTTCTTGGTCCACACAGAACTTGCAAGGTGTTCCGAGGGAGTTGGCTGAGGACTCTTTAAATGTGAGACCCGGAGCAAAGCCGGTGAAGCAACCTCTCCGCTGCTTCGCCGAGGATAGGAGAAAGGTCATTGGAGATGAGATAGCTCGGTTACTAGCTGCAGGATTTATCAGGGAAGTTCTTTACCCGGATTGGCTGTCTAATCCGGTGCTGGTGGAGAAGAAGAAGGACGATATGAATGTGGCGGTGGTTTGGCGTATGTGTATCGATTACACGAACCTGAACAAGGCGTGTCCAAAAGATCCATTTCCATTGCCAAGGATAGGTCAGGTCATAGACTCAACTGCTGGATATGAATTGTTGTCGTTCATTGATGCATACTATGGTTTCCACTAGATACCTCTGAATCCAGATGATCAAATAAAGACTGCATTTATCACCCCGTGTGGGGCTTATTGCTATCGCACCATGCCGTTTGGCTTACGTAATGCAGGGGCAACGTACCAAAGATGTATGCAAAAATGTTTGCATGACCAAATTGGTCAAAATGTACAAGTGTATGTGGATGATGTGGTTATCAAGACCAAGGAAAGCAAAACGCTCCTTGATGATATCAGGCAGACATTTGCGAACCTAAGAAGGTTCCGGATGAAGCTTAACCCGGAAAAATGTACCTTCGGTGTCCCGGCTGGAAAGTTACTCGGATTTCTTGTCTCCAGCCGAGGTATCGAAGTTAATCCAACTAAAATCCGAGCCATTGAACGAATGGAACTGCCAAAGTGTCTTAACGATGTCTAGAAGTACACAAGCTGCCTGGCATCGTTAAGTCGGTTTGTATGTCGGTTGGGAGAAAAGGCATTGCCTCTTTACCAACTCATGAAAAAGTCGGATAAGTTCGTTTGGACGCCGCAGGCCAATGAAGCCTTTGCCCACTTGAAGAAGATGTTAGCCACTGCACCAGTGTTAGCCTCTCCACTATCAAAGGAGCCAATGTTGCTCTATATAGCCGCAACCAACCGAGTTGTAAGTGAAGTGATAGTGGTGGAGCGCGACGAGGAAGGTAAGTCGGTGCAAAGGCCAGTGTATTACCTGAGCGAGGTATTATCAGCCTCAAAGCAGAACTATCCACACTATCAAAATGTGGCATATGGCAGCTAAGAAGCTAAAGCATTACTTTGAGGAGCATCCCATCAGGGTAATATGTGAGGATCCTATATCCGAGATAATGAGTAACAAGGATGCGAGTGGCAGAATTGCAAAATGGGCAATTGAACTAGCTCCTTATGCGCCACAATATGACAGAAGAGAGGCAATCAAGTCTCAGGCTGTGGCGGACTTTTTTGTGGACTGGGCCGAGGTGCAATACCAACCGCCGCTACCAGATCCGAACTATTGGCGAATGCACTTTGACGGGTCAAAAACAAAAACCGGGCTAGGCACCGGAGTCGTACTTACCTCGCCAAAGAAGGACCAGCTGAAATACGTGTTGTAGATCTATTTCGCAGCATCAAACAATGTCGTTGAATATGAAGCACTTGTGCATGGGCTCAAATTGGCAAAAGAGATTGGGATACGCCGGATCCTGTGCTTTGGCGACTCGGATTTGGTAGTACATCAAGTGTCGGGACCGTGGGACGCCCTTGATCCAAACATGGCTCTGTACAGATTTCATGTGCAGAAGATATCTGGTTACTTTGAGGGATGTGAATTTCACCATGTACCCCGGGTGGGAAATGAGGCTGCTGATATGTTGTCGAAGCTCGGGTCAACCCGACAAGCAATTCCACCGGGTGTAGCATTACAGCACCTCAGGAAACCATCCATCAGGCCGTCCCCAGAAACCGACTTAATTTATGTCCCGGAGGACACGGAATCCGGAGCTGTGCCCATGGACATTAACATGGGAGGGGGTGCGCGAAACCCGGGGACTACCTCGGCAAACCCGGGGACTGCCTCAGCGAACCCGGGGACTGCTCAACGTGATCCAGTTGAAGTTATGCCGGTGGATCAGAGGGAAATTGATGAGGATGTGTTCCATGTGCGAGCAATACTAGCTTGGGCAGTAACCATATTTCAATTCCTGAAAGATGGAACTTTGCCCACTGAGGAGGTACTATCCAGGCAAACACAGAGGAGAGCTAAGGCATACACGATCATCAATTCTGAGTTATACAAAAGGAGTGTGACCAATGTCCTCCAGTGATGCGTTGACCCGGATGAAGGGCTTGGCATCCTCCGAGATATACAACAAGGGGAGTGCGGGCATCATGCCTCGTCCCGAGCCTTGGTGGCAAAAGCTTTCCGACATGGATTCTACTGGCCAAGTGCCTTAGAACAAGAAGAATATGTAGTGAGAAAATGCAATGGTTGTCAGAGGTATGCTACCAAGACACATATGCCAATGTCGGAGCTCAAGACTATACCAATTACATGGCCATTTGCTGTATGGTGCTTGGATATGGTTGGCCAGTTTAAAGCAGCAAGGGGGAATATGACTCACATTTTGGTCATGGTGGACAAATTTACAAAGTGGATTGAAGTGAAGCCTATAAGAAAGTGTGATGGAGCTACGGCCGTAACATTTCTCAAAGACATCATCTTGAGATACAATTATCCTCATAGTATCATCACTGATAATGGCACAAATTTTGCTGAAGGTGCATTTGCGCGTTTCTGCCGGGATAAGAAGATCCGGCTGGACGTTGCCTCAGTAGCCCACCCCGCATCGAACGGACAAGTGGAAAGATCCAACGGATTAGTATTATCCGGGATAAAACCCCGACTCATTGAGCCGCTGAAAATATCAGCGCGGTGCTGGATAGAAGAACTACCAGCGGTACTGTGGAGTTTAAGAACAACTCCGAATCGATCAACAGGCTATACGCCGTTTTTTCTGGTATATGGGGCAGAAGTTGTATTACCAGCCGACATAGAGCATGATTCGCCTAGGGTCACCCAATACAGAGAAGCCGAAGTGCAAGAAGCCCGGCAAAATGATGTTGATCTGCTGGAAGAAGCGAGAGAACTAGCATTGTCCAGATCCACCATATATCAGCAAAATCTCCGACGCTATCATAGCCGGAAAGTAAGCCCCTGAGTCTTTCGGGAAGGCGATCTGGTGCTCCGGTTGGTACAACATACTGCTGCCATGCATAAATTATTCCCCCCATGGGAAGGGCCATTCATTGTGAGCAAAGCATTGCACAATGATTCTTATTAGCTTATATATGCAAAGCCACAGGAAAAGAACAAGGCGGACAGGTCCGGTGAGGAATCTAAGCGTCCATGGAATGTAGCTCTACTTCGTCATTTCTACAATTAACTAAGAAGTGTATGTATCCGAGTTTTCTCAGATGTCGGTATGTATGCCGGCAATGAGCCTATCAATGAAATGTTGGCACCTTGAGCAGTAACTCGGGGACTGCCTTAATAATATTTGTTATCTTTTATTATGTATACGTCAGCTGGAGTAAGTTGTTCTACTTAACTCGGTTTAGTAGTGTGTGGGCAGCAAAAACCCAACTCTTCGACTTGCTGCTGTCCAACAAGAATTGGCTTCATGGCAAGCAAGAGAACAAGTTTGGAACTGCCTAGCACATGAAAAACGACTAAGGAAACGAACTTAATCGAACCGACGTTTGTTTTCTGGACTAACCTAGTATTTACATTCAAATTACTATGTTGAATTATTTTGAGCTAAGCCTAAAGTTTCCAAGTATTGTTAAAACAATTTTTGAAGCTCGGATTCGTAAGTTGTAAAACCGAATCAAGGTAGACACGAAACGAGCCAAAAGATTGGACGAACAAGAAAATGAAACTCAGGGCCTACGCCCAAGCTAATCCGGCATAAGAAACTTAGTAGCAAAATATCACATGCGTACTGGATACAATTCCACCAGGCATACCAGGGATCTGATAAGTTTTCAAGTGTTTTCACTCAAGGAGCAGCAGGAGGAGGATGTTCGACATCATCTTCACCGTCTTCGATATCCGAGGCATCGTCCTCTCCATCCTCGTCCGAGCCATCTTCAATGTTCTCAACCTCTTCGTCACCAGTGGCTTCCAGGAAGCTCGGTCCCTCAGTCCATTCATGAATGGGAGCATATTCGATGAGGCTATGGGTGCAAGCATGGTGCCAAGCTACCCACTCCGGGTCATTGGTCCATTTGTACCCGGTGCATAGGCGCGTCAGGAGGTTGAGATCGATCTTCTCGTACCACGTGAGTATGTGGTGAAGAACGGTATCAGCTACAGCACGTCCAGCGGACTCCCTCCAGAGGTCGAGCTGGGTCTCGATTTCCATTAACTTCTCAACAAGAATTGTGGTAGTCTCCGGAGTGTCTTCTCCAGGCCAGAACGTGTTGAAGATTCGAACTGCAACGTCGAGGATATCCTTGCCATAGTTCTCGATGAGTTCCACGCGATATGACAGGCTGACCAACAGGTCCTCCATGTGATAAGGAATCTCCTCACCGCCAGGAGCAGCGGGAGTACCCCTCTCTCGGCAGAAATCAGCAACAGCGGCGCTCGCAATGGCAGTGCCCTTAGGAAATTTGCCTGAAAACGAGACAAGAGAAACAAGTAAGAGAAAAGACATGTGAAGTAACCCGGAGAAATATGTCGGATAAGGGAAAGGAGCTTACATGATATATGGCTGAGGATCCAAGTCAACTCCCTGGTGCAGTCATCGCGTCTTTTGCGAAGCTGCACAAGCTCAGCATTTGCCGACTTAAGCTCAGTGTCGGCCTCCTTGAGTAGATCCTGGTCCTTGGTGATCCGGAGATTCAGGCGCTCCCGCTCTTCAGTGTAGTCCTGGACAACCTTTTGGAGCTCATACTGGTGTTGTGCTTTCATTTTCTCCATATCAGCCTTGAGCCTAGCGATCTCATCATCCTTGGTCCGGAGGAGGGCGAGCTCATCGTTTTTCTTTTTAAGCTCGGCTTGATGCTGTCCTGCTTGTTTGAGAAAATGCAGCATCATATCAGGCATGGGCACACTATCTTCAAGAGATGCTGAAATAGTGTATTGACCCGGTAGAGCCGAGGTATGAATGTTCGCCGAGCCAAGGAGAAAAGGAGATGGAAAGCATAGCAAGGTCGGACAAAAGTAACTTACCCTTGATCTGATCCAGGTTCTTCCTCATAAGCTTGTTCACAGCCTCCACCCCAGCTGCGGAAACCGAATGATAGGTTAGTTTGGCAGAGGAAAATGAAGAAAAACGGAGAAGTGCCAAGGAAGAAACTTACCCCTTTTCTTGTGTTCAGCGAGAAGGGCATTATGCTTGGCGCGCAACGTCTTATGGGTATCAAGGAGACGCTGAAACTCAGCGCTATGTCGGTTGGTGGTCACCTGCAAAGAGTACAAAGATATAACTTAGCCTTGTGCATATTCGAAGTGTACAAAATCCAGGCCAAGTGGAACTTAACCCGGCTCTAGGTGTGTGCATATTCGAAGTGTACTAAATCCGGGCCAAGTGGAACTTAACCCGGCTCCAGGTGTGTGCATATTCGAAGTGTACAAAATCTAGGCTAAGTTGAACTTAACCCGGCTCTAGGTGTGTGCATATTCGAAGTGTACTAAATCCGGGCCAAGTGGAACTTAACCCGGCTCTAGGTGTGTGCATATTCAAAGTGTACTAAATCCGGGCCCAGTGGAACTTAACCCGGCTCTAGGTGTGTGCATATTCGAAGTGTACAAAATCCGGGCCAAGTGGAACTTAACCCGGCTCTAGGTGTGTGCATATTCGAAGTGTACTAAATCCGGGCCAAGTGGAACTTAACCCGGCTCTAGGTGTGTGCATATTCGAAGTGTACTAAATCCAGGCCAAGTGGAACTTAACCCGGATCTAGGTGTGTGCATATTTGAAGTTATCAAGGAGCTACCTTAGCTTTCTAAGGAGCATCCGGCCGAGTAACAAGTTACTCCCCCGGAGGCTCGGGGACTAATGGTTATATTACTAAATACCTACAACTGGCTAAGGAAAATGAGTAACGTACCTCCATCATCCGACCCGCGATGTTGAGCGCCTTAAAGGTGGTGTTCATTTGAGCGGAGAATTCGGCAAGACCGAACTTCTCCGGGAGATCAGCGTCTTGGACTACCTCTGCCTTGTTCCAATTCATGACGAATTCAATCAGGCTCGGAGGGTATCGCTCGCCGGTGGGCAGATGGGGCACCACCAAGCCCTTCGCATGCGCCTCTTTCCTCTCAACCAGGGCAAGGGCCAGGCTGGTGTGCAGAATAAGTTGCTGCGCATCAGCTGGCTCGGCAAGGACGTCCTTTGGGGCTGGAGGTTTCCTGGGAAGCATGGATGTGAGGGTACGCTGTCCAGCCTTGACGGATGATGTCCTAGTGGCATCAGGGGCCTTTTTTCCCTTGGGTTGTTGGGAGGAAGAAGTGGTCGCAGCAGATTTCCCCTTAGGAGCTGCCTGGGTACTTCCTCGCCGAGACTGAGAAGACTCGGACGAGGCAGAGGAGCTTGGAGCTGGTGCTCTTGTTGCTGAACTTGGTGCTGCTACTGATGTTCTTGCTACCGGAGTTGGTGCTGGTGCCGAAGTTGGTGCTGGTACCGGAGTTGGTGCTGGTGCTAGAGTGGTTGATGGTGCTGGAGATGGTGCTGGTGCTGAGGTAGCCGGCTGGGCCAGTCTCCCCCGCTCCAAGGTTACCCCCCTCTTGACGAGGTGGAATAGAACCCGGAGCAGCCGCAGAACCCTCTGGAATAGGGCTCAGTGGGCGTGACTCATCGTCACGAGGGGGAGAAGGGCTAAGTCGGAGCGGCGAAGATATGCTAGATCCACTCTGGGGGACCTCCACCGCAGCCCTGCCGAATCAAATAATGTCAAAAGAGAAACTAAGACAATGTAAGGAAGAGTAAGTTGTAGAGGGAAAAGAGGCTTACGCATATGAGGTCAGGGGCTCCTTGAGTTTCCGAGCCCTTCGTGCTAGGGCCTTGCCTGTTGGCTTGGAGTCGGTTTTGTCTCTGGACTTCTTTCGCCTTTTGGCGGGCTGAGAAGGTCCGGAGGAGGAACTTGATGCAGCTCCACGCTTCTTCTTCGGCGCTACCAGAACAGGTTCACCCGTAGCAAGGGGAGGGTCCTCGTGGATCTGCCCACCGGGGTTAGCTGATGCCGGAAAAGCATAAGAAAGGGGGACAGCGTCAACAGCTTCTGTCACCTCCACATCTGAGTCATCTGAGTCATCAGGCCAATCTCAAATAGAAGAGAGTTTACCGGTGGGTCGCTTCGTAGCATCGGGCATTGGGAGGAACATCTCCTGATCCGGCTCTTCCTCGTCCGAGGCCTCCCGGTCAGGCGCCCACTTAAGGGTCGGATCGGTGCCATCCTCGAGGGTTTGCTGAAGCAATAGCTGAGGAAAATAACAGACAACGGAGTTAAAAATACAATAATGACCAACATATGATTTAATCCAGAGAAAGTTTGCGCCATGAGGCTTACCACGGGAGGAAGCCTATCGTGGCAAAAGTGCTCAATTCCCCATGTCCATTCAGTGGAGAAGTCTTTGTGGGTGGTGAAGAGGGCCTTGACCCGGCGATAGATCTCCGTGTTGCTCAACTCGAAGGACGAGGTCCGGTTGGGGTCGCGGCCCTAGCTCATGTGGCACACCCTGTGAGTGCGCTTCTGGAGGGGGGAGATCCGGTTGCGGACGAACGTGATCATGGCATCCTTGTTGCGCAACCCGAGCTCCTTTAGCTCCGCGAACCTTTTGTTGACCAAGTTAGCCAAGGTCGTGGGCTTCTTGGGGACAACGTCCCACAATTCCGGGTTAGGAGGACCCGGAGCATAGGGGAGTAGCCGGATCAAGTCTTCAGTGCCCTCGTTCCGAACATAAAAGAAATTCCAGGCCCATCCTTTGCAGGAGTCTAGCCCGGTGACTCGGGGGAAGACGGATAGCCTCCGGGGTGAGATGGACACAGCTCTGAATTGCGTGAGCTGCTTGTCCTCCGGATCAAGTTGAATGTTTGGAATAACATTACGACGAAGGCCGAAAAACCGGATCCATAGCTCCTTCGTGGGCCATAGTCCGACATAGCCTTCGATCGTTGAGGCGAAAGCGGAAAGAGAAGTAATTGTGTTGGCAGGAAGGTGGTGTGGCTGGAGTTCGTAGGTGCTTAACTAGTCACGGAAGAAGTCTCTTACCGGCAAACCGAACCCCCGCTGGAAGTGGGACAAGAACACGACGAACTCACCCGGATTGGGTGAGGGGGCGAGTTCGGCGGAGGCGAGGCGCGCGGTGACGCCGGCGGGGATGCATATGGTGCGGTAGAGCCAGTCCAGGTCGTCTTGGCAGACCCAGGACCCGGCCCACGCACCACGGTCCGCCGCGGCGGTGTCTTCCTCCATCTCTTGCTCGGCGACGGCGAGCTCCTCCTCTGTCATCATGTGTTCGATGCTCTCACTAGCGCTGGTGGCGGTGGGGGGAACGGCCTAGATTGACAATGACCCGTGGCGGAGGAGGCGCGTAGCGGTGGCGACGATGCAGAGGCGTGGGGAAGTAGTGCAGCGGCGGCGCTGCTACTTAGAAGCAGTGGCGGCAGCGCTGTCTTGGGGAAGACGAAGGAGAAGAAGAGCTAGAGGCAGAGGGGCGCGGAAGGAGGAAAAGACCTAAGGGGTGCGCCCCTCCCCTATTTAACCACTCCCTCAAGGGGGAAATGGGATCGTGTCATGCGGGTACGCCACACGGTGTGGCCGTGTATGTCCCGCGTCAACCAATCAGCAACGAGCCACACGGAAGACCACAGGGTGTAGCTGATCCCATGACGTGACGCATTGATGCGGTAAACGAGGAGGCAGGCGTGACGTGACCCACGCGCAGTGATAACTGACAATTACTGTGGCGGTTACTGTGGATGGCCCTTAAAATGAGGTAACCTAATGATTAGCCTCCACGTGGGTTAGCGTACGAGAGAAGGAAAGAAGACCCGTATGAGGCCGTGGTAACCCGGCCAGCAAGTGAAAACTTGGAATGTGCAAAGATAAAGTAAAACCATGAGGTCCGAAATAAGGTGGTAACCCGGCCAGCAAGTGAAAACTTGGAATGTGCCAAGGGAACGTAAATCCATACGATCCGAGATAACGTCCAAAGCTCAGTGAAATTGAACCTGATGTGGCCTTAGCGGCCAAGGAAGCTAAGACCACACCAGCTTCGGGGACTAATGTTGGGGGGATACCCCGGGTAGGCTCACGCCAGGTATAAAAGGCCAAGTTAGCCGAGGTTCGGCAAGGCCAAAGTGGACGCTGGCCGGGTCACCTCAAGGAAGGCCGAGTCTTGGAGTAACCCGGACCAGGGGATGTCCACCTAACGGAGCCTCGACCGACTTAAGAAGTAAGTCGGATAGGAGAATTTAACTTGTATGCAGGAACGAGTGTGGCCGGGTCAGCTATGATCCGGGTCATATCTAGCTTCTAGGAGAAGGAAGGAATCTCGCTGGTCAAAAGTAACCCCGGTACGCACTGCATCAGCGAAGCGAACAGGGGCAGGACCACCGAGGCGTGGCCGACAAGAGGTGACGACGCTCGTGTCAGCTGACGCAGGCGCCGCAGAGGCTCATGTAGCCTCTGCATGGGTGACGCGGGGGAAAAGCAACCCGGTCGGCTTCCCTGGAATATGCCTCCACGTACGCCCTAAGTGGAGACTTAGCCACCCCTATATAAGGAGGGCTAGGGCCTCTGTAGAAGGGGCTCCGCTATTCTGATTGGTTTAGGTTCTAAGGGTTGATCTCTAGTAGGTCTTGTACGGGTCTACTGTGGGTGAGAGTAAGAGAGTTCCTTCTTCCTCCTCTCGCCAATACAGCTCTAGGAGCACTTGTAACCTTGGAAGTAAATCATATATAAATCTTTTGTGTGAGGAATCATCTCATTATCCCTCCCTGGATTCCCCTAGTGCATTTAGTCCCCACCTTTAGCCTATCCATGGCATCTTCCGTGACACCACCTCGACAAGAACTAGTTATCACACATCTCCTTGATCTTCCTAATCTTAGCTCGATGCGCATCTTCCTGCGAGAGCAAGGATCAAATCGTCTGATCCTTCCTTTTAGCATCTTCCTTGCATAGTTTCAATTGTTTCTCTGCATTTTTCCTCATGCACTTGTCAATACTCGTAGTTGTGAACTGCGGGACATTGGCCCGGTGAAAATCATTCCTTGCTTGAGTCAGTTCTTGCTCTGCTTTAGCCTTCGGGGCCAACGCCGCGTCCATCTCCTTCTCGACTTTGCTAACCTTGTCTTGCACCCACCTGAGATCTCGCTTATGCTTGGTCGTGTCAACTAGTTCCCATAGCTTCATCTCAACACTGTCAAGAAGTGAGCTGAATACAGATTCTTTCAACTCAATAGTCATTTCCCATAGTTTGTCCAACATTTTCTGCATCGATTTGGGCCACTCTGAATCTACCAATTTGTCAACACCGCAACTTCTGCCTTGCATCATTGCACGATGTCCTTCACACCATAGAAACCTCTTGCCTGCGTTTCGTCCTTCGAATGCTACAAATTTAGCGGGAACAAATCCATGTTTACATAGCAGAGGACTATCTTCATCCGCTAAACCGTGATAGTCGGAGTCATACATCGTTTGGTTGGCCTAACACATCATACGTGCATGAGTAAACAGATTAGATCTAGCTCAAAAAACAGATAACTAGCCACAGATGATAGAGATAGAGATGAGACGACTCACATCGAAATCACTGTCCCTGTCGTCACGACGCGTTTCCTCACCGTCTCCCCTTGAACCCATGGAGAGAGGGGAGGGGGTGGTTGCCAGAGAGGGGATTGGGATGGAGGCACCGTCGGCTTGCGGCTACGGCATGATGGGAGTGAAGTGGGGAAAGTGGCTTCGAGGGGAAGGAAGAGAAGTACGGGGAGGAAGAGAAGTAATGGGGACGTGACACTGGGATATGGCCCACTAAATTCGTGAGTCGTGGCACTCGCAACAGGGGAGCGCCCGGTGTTGCCAGTTTGTCCACAGCAAGCGTGGCCAATCATGCCGCATAACAGCCTACTCGCGGATCGCTCTCACGAAGACCATCCCAATCATCCAAGCGCCCCGATCGAACGGTATGTAACAATCGTCAAGCAGAACAACTGTGTTAGGGCGTGCCTTCTAGAAGACTCGGTCTAACGGCCACCCTTTGGGGCGCTAAGGTTAGGGCTCTCCTAAGGTTAATTAGGATCCATGTGTGGTTTGTGAAAAGAGAAGACATGCAATGACACTTGTCGATCCATATGTGGTTTGTGAAAAGAACAGACATGCAATCACATAAGGTGGATCCATGTGTGGTTCATGAAAAGAACACACATGCAATGACACTGGTGATATGTGGTTTGTGAAAAGAATAGACATGTAATGACTCTAACTATGGTTAATGAAAAGAGCATACATGAAATAACACAGGTGGATCCATGTGTGGTTCATGAGAAGAACACACATCCAATGACACCGGTAGATCCTTATGTGGTTTGTTAGAAGAACAGACATCCAATGACTCTAGTTGTGGTTCATGAGAAGAACACACACGCAATGACACTGGTGTATCCTTATGTGGTTTATGAGAAGAACAGACATGCAATGACTCTAGCTGTGGTTCATGAGAAGAACACACATGCAACGACACTGGTGTATCCATGTGTGGTTTGTGAGAAGAACACACATGCAATGACTCTATATGTAGTTCATGAGAGGAACACACATCCAATGACACTGGTGGATCCATGTGTAGTTTCTGAAAGGAACACACATGCAATGACACTGGCTGTAGTTCATGAGAAGAACACACATGCAATGAAACTAGTGGATCCATGTGTGGTTTATGAGAGGAACAGACATGCAATGACACTGGGTGTGGTTAATGAAAAGAACAGACATGCAATCACACTGTTGGATCCTTATGTGGTTTCTTTAGTAGAACACACATGCAATGACTCTAGTTGTCGTTCATGAAAAGAACACACATGCAATGCCACTGGTGGATCCTTATGTGGTTTGTTTAGAAGAACAAACATGCAATGACTCTAGCTGTGGTTCATGAAAAGAACACACATGCAATGACACTGGTGTGTGTCCATGTGTGGTTCATGAGAATAACACACATCCAATGACGCTGGTGGATCCTTATGTGGTTCATGAAAAGAACAGACATGCAATGACACTAGTGGATCCTTATGTGGTTTGTTTAGAAGAACACACATGCAATGACACTAGGTGTGGTTCATGACAAGAACAGACATGCAATGACACTAGTGTATCCTTATGTGGTTTGTGGAAGTAACAGACATGCAATGACTCTAGCTGTGGTTCATGCAAAGAACAGACATGCAATGACACTGGTGGATCCATGTGTGGTTCATGAGAACAACACACATCCAATGACACTGGTGGATCCTTATGTGGTTCTTGAAAAGAACGGACATGCAATGACACTGGTGGATCCTTATGTGGTTTGTTTAGAAGAACACCCATGCAATGACTCTAGTTGTGGTTCATGAAAATAACACACATGCAATGACACGTGTGGATCCTTATGTGGTATGTTTAGACGAATAAACATGCAATGACTCTAGCTATGGTTCATGAAAAGAACACACATGCAACGACACTGGTTTATCCATGTGTCGTTCATGAGAAGAACACACATGCAATGACACTGGGTGTGGTTTATGAGATGAACAGACATGCAATGAGACTAATGGATCCTTATGTGTTTTTTTAGAAGAACACACATGCAATGGCTCTTGCTGTGGTTCATGAAAATACCACACATCCAATGACACTGGTGGATCCTTATGTGGTTTGTGAGGAGAACAGACATGCAATGACACTGGTGGATCCTTATGTGGTTTGTTTAGAAGAACACACATGCAATGACACTGGGTGTGGTTCATTAAAAGAACAGACATGCAATGACACTGGTGGATCCATATGTGGTTTGTGGAAAGCATAGACATGCAATGACTCTAGCTGTGGTTCCTGAAAAGAACAGACAGGCAATGACACTGGTGGATCCATGTGTCGTTCATGAAAATAATAGACATGCAATCACACTAGGTGGATCCATGTTTGGTTCATGGAAAGAATAGACATGCAATGACTCTAGCTGTGTTTCATGAAAAGAACATACATG
Source organism: Avena eriantha (assembly GCA_910589775.1). Lineage (NCBI taxonomy): Eukaryota > Viridiplantae > Streptophyta > Magnoliopsida > Poales > Poaceae > Avena > Avena eriantha. The sequence continues at coordinate 337,831,574 of OU342743.1, read as the reverse complement.
CAATGACACTGGGTGGATCCATGTGTGGTTCGTGAGAAGAACAGACATCCAATGACACTGGTGGATCCTTATGTGGTTTGTGAGAAGAACATACATGCAATGACACTGGTTGTGGTTCATGAGAAGAACACACTTGCAATGACACTGGTGGATCCATGTGTGGTTTGTGAAAAGAACAGACATGCAATCATACTTGGTGGATCCGTGTGTGGTTTGTGGAAAGAATAGACATGCAATGACTCTAGATGTGGTTCATGAAAAGAACACACATGCAATGACACTGGTGGATCCATGTATGGTTTGTGAAAAGAACAGACATGCAATCACACTAGGTGGATCCATGTACGGTTTGTGGAAAGAACAAACATGCAATGACACTAGGTGGATCCATGTGTGGTTCATGAGAAGAACACACATCCAATGACACTTGTGGATCCATATGTGGTTTCTGAGAAGAACAGACACGCAATGACATTGGCTGTGGTTCATGAGAAGAACACACATGCAATGACACTGGTGGATCCATGTGTGGATTGTGAAAGAACAGACATGCAATCACACTAGGTGGATCCATGTGTGGTTTGTGGAAAGAACAGACATGCAATGACTCTAGCTGTGGTTCATGAAAAGAACAGACATACAATGACACTGGTGGATCCATGTGTGGTTCATGAGAACAACACACATCCAATGACACTGGTGGATCCTTATGTGGTTCATGAAAAGAACGGACATACAGTGACACTAGTGGATCCTTATGTGGTTTGTTTAGAAGAGCACACATGCAATGACACTGGGTGTGGTTAATGAAAAGAACAGACATGCAATGACACTTGTGGATCCTTATGTGGTTTGTTTATCGGAACACACATGCAATGACTCTAGTTGTGGTTCATGAAAAGAACACACATGCAATGCCACTAGTGGATCCTTATGTGGTTTGTTTAGAAGAACAAACATGCAATGACTCTAGTTGTGGTTCATGAAAAGAACACACATGCAATGACACTGGTGTATTCATGTGTGGTTCATGAGAAGAACACACATGCAATGACACTAGGTGTGGTTCATGATAAGAACACACATGCAATGAAGCTGATGGATCCTTATGTGGTTTTTTTAGAAGAACACACATGCAATTGCTCTAGCTGTGGTTCATGAAAAGAACACACATGCAATGACACTGGTGGATCCATGTGTGGTTTATGAAAAAAACTGACATGCAATAACTCTAGGTGGGTCCATAGGTGGTTTGTTTAGAGGAACAGACATGCAATGACACTGGGTGTGTTTCATGAAAAGAACAGACATGCAATGACACTGGTGGATCCATATGTGGTTTGTGGAAAGCACGAAGCTGCAATGACTCTAGCTTTGGTTCATGAAAAGAACAGACAGGCAATGACACTGGTGGATCGATGTGTGGTTCATGAAAAGAATATACATGCAATCACACTTGGAAGATCCATGTGTGGTTTGTGGAAAGAAAAGACATGCAATGACTCCAGCTGTGTTTCATGAAAAGAAGAGACATGCAATGACAATGGGTGGATCCATGTGTGGTTCGTGAAAACAGACATCCAATGACACTAGTGGATCCTGATGTGGTTTGTGAGAAGAACAGACATGCAATGAAACTGGCTGTGGTTCATGACAAGAACACACTTGCAATGACACTGGTGGATCCATGTGTGGTTTGTGAAAAGAACAGACATGCAATCACACTTGGTGGATCCATGTGCGGTTTGTGGAAAGAACAGACATGCAATGACTCTAGCTGTGGTTCATGAAAAGAACACACATGCAATGCCATTGGTGGATCCATGTGTGGTTTGTGAAAAGAACAGACATGCAATCACACTAGGTGGATCCATGTGTGGTTTGTGGAAAGAACAAACTTGCAATGAGTCTAGCTATGGTTCATGAAAACAACACACATGCAATGACACTAGTGGAGCCATGTGTGGTCTTTGAAAAGAACAGACTTGCAATCCCACTAGGTGGATCCATGTGTGGTTTTTTTAGAAGAACACACATGCAATGACTCTAGATGTGGTTCATGAAAGGAACAGACATGCAATGATACTGGTGGATCCATGTGTGGTCCATGAGAACAACACACATCCAATGAAACTGGTGGATCCTTATGTGGTTCATGAAAAGAACAGACATGCAATGACACTGGTGGATCCTTATGTGGTTTGTTTAGAAGAGCACACATGCAATGACACTAGGTGTGGTTCATGAAAAGAACAAGCATGCAATCATATTAGTGGATCCTTATGTGGTTTGTGGAAGTAATAGACATGCAATGACTCTAGCTGTGGTCCGTGAAAATAAAATACATGCAATGACACTAGTGGATCCATGTGTGCTTCATGAGAAGAACACACATCCAATGACACTGGTGGATCCTTATGTGGTTCATGAAAAGAACGGACATGCAATGGCACTGGTGGATCCTTATGTGGTTTGTTTAGAAGAACACACATGCAATGACACTGAGTGTGGTTAATGACAAGAACAGACATGTAATGACATTGGTGGTCCTTATGTGGTTTGTTTAGAAGAACACACATGCAATGACTCTAGTTGTGGTTCATGAAAAGAACACACATGCAATGACACTGGTGGATCCTTATATGGTTTGTTTAGAAGAACAAACATGCAATGACTCTAGTTGTGGTTCATGAAAAGAACACACATGCAATGACACTGGTGTATCCCTGTGTGGTTCATGAGAAGAACACACATGCAATGACACTGGGTGTGGTTCATGAGAAAAACACACATGCAATGAGACTGATGTATCCTTATGTGGTTTTTTAGAAGAACACACATGCAATGAAACTGGTGGATCCATGTGTGGTTTTTGAAAAGAACTAACATGCAATGACTCTAGGTAGATCCATATGTGGTTTGTTTAGCGGAACAGACATGCAATGACACTAGGTGTGGTTCATGAAAAGAACAGACATGCAATGACACTGGTGGATCCATATGTGGTTTGTGGAAAGCATAGACATGCAATGACTCTAGCTGTGGTTCATGAAAAGAACAAACAGGCAATGACACAGGTGGATCCATGTGTGGTTCATTAAAAGGATGGGCATGCAATCACACTAGGTGGATCCATGTGTGGTTTGTGGAAAGAATAGACATGCAATGACTCTGCTATAGTTCATGAAAAGAACGGACATGCAATGACACTTTGTGGATCCATGAGTGGTTCGTGAGAAAAATATACATCCAGTGACACTGGTGGATCCTTATGTGGTTTGTGAGAAGAATAGACAAGCAATGAGACTGGTTGTGGTTCATGAGAAGAACACACTTGCAATGACACTGGTGGATCCATGTGTGGTTTATGAAAAGAAAAGACATGCAATCACACTTGGTGGATCCATGTGTGGTTTGTGGAAAAAACAGACATGCAATGACTCTGGCTGTGGTTCACGAAAAGAACACACATGCAATGACACTGGTGGATCCATGTGTGGTTTGTGAAAAGAATAGACATGCAATCACAGTAGGTGGATCCATGTGTGGTTTGTGGAAAGAACAAACATGCAATGACTCTAGCTATGGTTCATGAAAGGAACACACATGCAATTACACTAATGAATCCATGTGTGGTCTGTGAAAAGAACAGACATGCAATCCCACTAGGTGGATCCATGTGTGGTTTGTTTAGAAGAACACAGATGCAATGAGTCTAGCTGTGGTTCATGAAAAGAACACATATGCAATGACACTAGTGGATCCATGTGTGGTTTGTGAAAAGAACTGACATGCAATGACTCTAGGTGGATCCATATGTGGTTTGTTTAGAGGAACAGACATGCAATGACACTAGGTGTGGTTCATGAAAAGAACAGACATGCAATGACACTGGTGGATCCATATGTGGTTCATGAGAAGAACACACATCCAATGACATTGGTGGATCCTTATGTGGTTTGTGGAAAGCACATACATGGAATGACTCTAGCTGTGGTTCATGAAAAGAACAGACAATCAATGACACTAGGTGGAGCCATGTGTGGTTCATGAGAAGAACACACATCCAATGACACTGGTGGATCCTTATGTGGTTTGTGAGAAGAACATACATGCAATGATACTGCTGTGGTTCATGAGAAGAACACACATGCAATGACACTGGTGGATCCATGTGTGGTTTGCGAAAAGAACACAGATGAAATCACACTAGGTGGATCCATGTGTGGTTTGTGGGAAGAATAGACATGCAATGACTCTAGCTATGGTTCATGAAAAGAACGCACATGCAATGACACTGGTGGATCCATGTGTGGTTCATGAGAAGAACACACATGCAATGACACTAGTGGATCCTTATGTGGTTTGTTTAGAAGAACACACATGCAATGAATCTAGCTGTGGTTCATGAAAAGAACACACATGCAATGACACTGGTGGATCCTTATATGGTTTGTTTAGAAGAACAAACATGCAATGACTCTAGTTGTGGTTCATGAAAAGAACACACATGCAATGACACTGGTGTATCCCTATGTGGTTCATGAGAAGAACACACATGCAATGAAACTGGGTGTGGTTCATGAGAAAAACACACATGCAATGAGACTGATGTATCCTTATGTGGTTTTTTTAGAAGAACACACATGCAATGAAACTGGTGGATCCATGTGTGGTTTTTGAAAAGAACTAACATGCAATGACTCTAGGTAGATCCATATGTGGTTTGTTTAGCGGAACAGACATGCAATGACACTAGGTGTGGTTCATGAAAAGAACAGACATGCAATGACACTGGTGGATCCATATGTGGTTTGTGGAAAGCATAGACATGCAATGACTCTAGCTGTGCTTCATGAAAAGAATAAAGAGGCAATGCCACAGGTGGATCCATGTGTGGTTCATTAAAAGAATGGGCATGCAATCACACTAGGTGGATCCATGTGTGGTTTGTGGAAAGAATAGACATGCAATGACTCTTGCTATAGTTCATGAAAAGAACGGACATGCAATGACACTGGGTGGATCCATGAGTGGTTCGTGAGAAGAATATACATCCAATGACACTGGTGGATCCTTATGTGGTTTGTGAGAAGAATAGACAAGCAATGAGACTGGTTGTGGTTCATGAGAAGAACACACTTGCAATGACACTGGTGGATCCATGTGTGGTTTATGAAAAGAAAAGACATGCAATCACACTTGGTGGATCCATGTGTGGTTTGTGGAAAAAACAGACATGCAATGACTCTAGCTGTGGTTCACGAAAAGAACACACATGCAATGACACTGGTGGATCCATGTGTGGTTTTTGAAAAGAATAGACATGCAATCACACTAGGTGGATCCATGTGTGGTTTGTGGCAAGAACAAACATGCAATGACTCTAGCTATGGTTCATGAAAGGAACACACATGCAATTACACTAGTGAATCCATGTGTGGTCTATGAAAAGAACAGACATGCAATCCCACTAGGTGGATCCATGTGTGGTTTGTTTAGAAGAACACGGATGCAATGACTCTAGCTGTGGTTCATGAAAAGAACACACATGCAATGACACTAGTGGATCCATGTGTGGTTTGTGAAAAGAACTGACATGCAATGACTCTAGGTGGATCCATATGTGGTTTGTTTAGAGGAACAGACATGCAATGACACTAGGTGTGGTTCATGAAAAGAACAGACATGCAATGACACTGGTGGATCCATATGTGGTTCATGAGAAGAACATACATCCAATGACATTGGTGGATCCTTATGTGGTTTTTGGAAAGCACATACATGGAATGAATCTAGTTGTGGTTCATGAAAAGAACAGACAATCAATGACACTAGGTGGATCCATGTGTGGTTCATGAGAAGAACCCACATCCAATGACACTTGTGGATCCTTATGTGGTTTGTGAGAAGAACATACATGCAATGACACTGGCTGTGGTTCATAAGAAGAACACACATGCAATGTTTGTGAAAAGAAAACACATGCAATCACACTAGGTGGATCCATGCATGGTTTATGGAAAGAACATACATGTAATGACTCTAGGTGTGGTTCATGAAAAGAACACACATGGAATGACACTGGTGGATCCATGTGTCGTTCATGAGAATAACACACATGTAATGACATTGGTGGATCCTTAAGTGGTTTGTGTAGAAGAACACACATGCAATGACTCTAGCTGTGGTTCATGAAAATATCACACATGCAATGACACTGGTGTATCCATGTGTGTTTTAGGAGAACACACATGCAATAACACTGGGTGTGGTTCATGAGAAGAACACACATGCAATGACACTGGTGGATCCTTATGTGGTTTGTTGAGAAGAACACACATGCAATGACTCTAGCTGTGGTTCATGAAAAGAACACACATGCAATGACACTGGTGGATCGATGTGTGGTTTGTGAAAAGAACTGACATGCAATGACTCTAGGTGGATCCATGTGTGGTTTGTTTAGAGGAACAGACATGCAATGACACTAGGTGTGGTTCATGAAAAGAACAGACATTCAATGACCTGGTGGATCCATATGTGGTTTGTGGAAAGCACAGACATGCAATGACTCTAGCTGTGGTTCATGAAAAGAACAGACATGCAATAACACTGGGTGGATGCATGTGTGGTTCATGAGAAGAACACAAATCCAATGACATTGGTGGATCCTTATGTGGTCTGTGAGAAGAATAGACATGCAATGACACTGGTTGTGGTTCATGAGAACACACATGCAATGACACTGGTTGATCCATGTGTGGTTAGTGAAAAGAATAGACATTTAATCACACTAGGTGGATCCATGTGTGGTTTGTGGAAAGAATAGACATGCAATGACTCTATATGTGGTTCATGAAAAGAACACACATGCAATGACACTGGTGGATCCATGTGTGTTTTGTTTAGAAGAACACACAAGCAATGACTCTAGCTATGGTTCATGAAAAGAACACACATGCAATGACACTTGTGGATCCATGTGTGGTTCATGAAATGAATAGACATACAATGACACTGGTGGATCCTTATGTGGTTTGCTTAGAGGAACATACATGCAATGACACTAGGTGTGGTTCATGAAAAGAACAAACATGCAATGACACTGGTGGATCCATATGTGGTTCATGAGAAGAACAGACATCCAATGACACTGGTGGATCCTTATGTGGTTTGTGGAAAGCACAGACATGCAATGACTCTAGCTGTGGTTCATGAAAAGAACAGACATGCAATGACACTGGGTGGATCCGTGTGTGGTTCATGAGAAGAACACGCATCCAATGACACTGGTGGATCCTTATGTGGTTTGTGAGAAGAACATACATGGAATGACACTAGTTGTGGTTCATGAGAAGAACACACATGCAATGACACTAGTGGATCCATGTGTGGTTTGCGAAAAGAACACAGATGAAATCACACTAGGTGGATCCATGTGTGGTTTGTGGGAAGAATAGACATGCAATGACTCTAGCTATGGTTCATGAAAAGAACGCACATGCAATGACACTGGTGGATCCATGTGTAGTTCATGAGAAGAACACACATGCAATGACACTAGTGGATCCTTATGTGGTTTGTTTAGAAGAACACACATGCAATGACTCTAGCTGTGGTTCATGAAAAGAACACACATGCAATGACACTGGTGGATCCATGTGTGGTTTGTGAAAAGAACTGACATGCAATGACTCTAGGTGGATCCATGTGTGGTTTGTTTAGAGGAACAGACATGCAATGACACTGGGTGTGGTTCATGAAAAGAACAGACATGCAATGACACTGGTGGATCCATATGTGGTTTGTGGAAAGCATAGACATGCAATGACTCTAGATGTGGTTCATGAAAAGAACAAACAGGCAATGACACAGGTGGATCCATGTGTGGTTCATTAAAAGGATGGGCATGCAATCACACTAGGTGGATCCATGTGTGGTTTGTGGAAAGAATAGACATGCAATGACTCTAGCTATAGTTCATGAAAAGAACGGACATGCAATGACACTTTGTGGATCCATGAGTGGTTCGTGAGAAGAATATACATCCAGTGACACTGGTGGATCCTTATGTGGTTTGTGAGAAGAATAGACAAACAATGACACTGGTTGTGGTTCATGAGAAGAACACACTTGCAATGACACTGGTGGATCCATGTATGGTTTATGAAAAGAAAAGACATGCAATCACACTTGGTGGATCCATGTGTGGTTTGTGGAAAAAACAGACATGCAATGACTCTAGCTGTGGTTCATGAAAAGAACACACATGCAATGACACTGGTGGATCCATGTGTGGTTTGTGAAAAGAATAGACATGCAATCACACTAGGTGGATCCATGTGTGGTTTGTGGAAAGAACAAACATGCAATGACTCTAGCTATGGTTCATGAAAGGAACACACATGCAATTACACTAGTGAATCCATGTGTGGTCTGTGAAAAGAACAGACATGCAATCCCACTAGGTGGATCCATGTGTGGTTTGTTTAGAAGAACACAGATGCAATGACTCTAGCTGTGGTTCATGAAAAGAACACACATGCAATGACACTGGTGGATCCATGTGTGGTTTGTGAAAAGAACTGACATGCAATGACTCTAGGTGGATCCATATGTGGTTTGTTTAGAGGAACAGACATGCAATGACACTAGGTGTGGTTCATGAAAAGAACAGACATGCAATGACACTGGTGGATCCATATGTGGTTCATGAGAAGAACACACATCCAATGACATTGCTGGATCCTTATGTGCTTTGTGGAAAGCACATACATGGAATGACTCTAGCTGTGGTTCATGAAAAGAACAGACAATCAATGACACTAGGTGGAGCCATGTGTGGTTCATGAGAAGAACACACATCCAATGACACTGGTGGATCCTTATGTGGTTTGTGAGAAGAACATACATGCAATGACACTGCTGTGGTTCATGAGAAGAACACACATGCAATGACACTGGTGGATCCATGTGTGGTTTGCGAAAAGAACACAGATGAAATCACACTAGGTGGATCCATGTGTGGTTTGTGGGAAGAATAGACATGCAATGACTCTAGCTATGGTTCATGAAAAGAACGCACATGCAATGACACTGGTGGATCCATGTGTGGTTCATGAGAAGAACACACATGCAATGACACTAGTGGATCCTTATGTGGTTTGTTTAGAAGAACACACATGCAATGACTCTAGCTGTGGTTCATGAAAAGAACACACATGCAATGACACTGGTGGATCCATGTGTGATTTGTGAAAAGAACTGACATGCAATGACTCTAGGTGGATCCATGTGTGGTTTGTTTAGAGGAACAGACATGCAATGACACTGGGTGTGGTTCATGAAAAGAACAGACATGCAATGACACTGGTGGATCCATATGTGGTTTGTGGAAAGCATAGACATGCAATGACTCTAGCTGTGGTTCATGAAAAGAACAAACAGGCAATGACACAGGTGGATCCATGTGTGGTTCATTAAAAGGATGGGCATGCAATCACACTAGGTGGATCCATGTGTGGTTTGTGGAAAGAATAGACATGCAATGACTCTGCTATAGTTCATGAAAAGAACGGACATGCAATGACACTTTGTGGATCCATGAGTGGTTCGTGAGAAAAATATACATCCAGTGACACTGGTGGATCCTTATGTGGTTTGTGAGAAGAATAGACAAGCAATGAGACTGGTTGTGGTTCATGAGAAGAACACACTTGCAATGACACTGGTGGATCCATGTGTGGTTTATGAAAAGAAAAGACATGCAATCACACTTGGTGGATCCATGTGTGGTTTGTGGAAAAAACAGACATGCAATGACTCTAGCTGTGGTTCACGAAAAGAACACACATGCAATGACACTGGTGGATCCATGTGTGGTTTGTGAAAAGAATAGACATGCAATCACACTAGGTGGATCCATGTGTGGTTTGTGGAAAGAACAAACATGCAATGACTCTAGCTATGGTTCATGAAAGGAACACACATGCAATTACACTAGTGAATCCATGTGTGGTCTGTGAAAAGAACAGACATGCAATCCCACTAGGTGGATCCATGTGTGGTTTGTTTAGAAGAACACAGATGCAATGACTCTAGCTGTGGTTCATGAAAAGAACACATATGCAATGACACTGGTGGATCCATGTGTGGTTTGTGAAAAGAACTGACATGCAATGACTCTAGGTGGATCCATATGTGGTTTGTTTAGAGGAACAGACATGCAATGACACTAGGTGTGGTTCATGAAAAGAACAGACATGCAATGACACTGGTGGATCCATATGTGGTTCATGAGAAGAACACACATCCAATGACATTGCTGGATCCTTATGTGGTTTGTGGAAAGCACATACATGGAATGACTCTAGCTGTGGTTCATGAAAAGAACAGACAATCAATGACACTAGGTGGACCCATGTGTGGTTCATGAGAAGAACACACATCCAATGACACTGGTGGATCCTTATGTGGTTTGTGAGAAGAACATACATGCAATGACACTGCTGTGGTTCATGAGAAGAACACACATGCAATGACACTGGTGGATCCATGTGTGGTTTGCGAAAAGAACACAGATGAAATCACACTAGGTGGATCCATGTGTGGTTTGTGGGAAGAATAGACATGCAATGACTCTAGCTATGGTTCATGAAAAGAACGCACATGCAATGACACTGGTGGATCCATGTGTGGTTCATGAGAAGAACACACATGCAATGACACTAGTGGATCCTTATGTGGTTTGTTTAGAAGAACACACATGCAATGACTCTAGCTGTGGTTCATGAAAAGAACACACATGCAATGACACTGGTGGATCCATGTGTGGTTTGTGAAAATAACAGACATGCAATCACACTAGGTGGATCCATGTGTGGTTTGTTTAGAGGAACATACATGCAATGACACTAGATGTGGTTCATGAAAAGAACATACATACAATTACACTGGTGGATCCATATGTGGTTTGTGGAAAGCACAAACATGCAATGACTCTAGCTGTGGTTCATGAAAAGAACACACATGCAATGACACTAGTGAATCCATGTGTGGTTCATGAGAAGAACAGACATGCAATGACACTTGTGGATCCTTTTGTGGTTTGTTTAGAGGAACAGACATGCAATGACACTGGGTGTGGTTCATGAGAAGAACACACATACAATGACACTATTGGATCCTTATGTGGTTTGTTTAGAAGAACACACATGCAATGACTCTAGCTATGGTTCATGAAAAGAACACACATGCAATGACACTGGTGGATCCATGTGTGGTTTGTGAAAAGAACAGACATGCAATCACACTAGGTGGATCCATGTGTGGTTTGTTTAGAGGAATAGACATGCAATGACACTGGGTGTGGTTCATGAAAAGAACATACAAATAATCACACTAGGTGGATCCATGTGTGGTTTGTTTAGAGGAATAGACATGCAATGACACTGGGTGTGGTTCATGAAAAGAACACCCATGCAATCACACTAGGTGGATCCATGTGTGGTTTGTGGAAAGAATAGACATGGAATGACTCTAGCTGTGGTTCATTGAAAATCATCCCCAGCCATCGCTCCACCACCCTTGCCATTAACATGCCTGTTGGCTCAGGAGGAACTTCCGCTGTTGCTAGCCCTGAAGCCTCTGCCATGGAGACAAATATGAATCCTAGTCAGGATGCTTCAGTTTTAGCTGACATTGAAGTGACTCCTCCCATCACTCAGGGAACGCAGGAAAGTGCTCCTATAATTTAGTTAGCTGAAGCTCTAGCTAAGGATGCTGCACCAAGGGGCAATGAGTTGGTAGTGATGGCGGTGGGTAATTCGAGAACCAACATAGCTGCAGGTTCCTAGCTAGCTCCCACATCATCAGATCAGAGAGTAGCAAGGGTTTCCTAAGTTCCATTGGCTAGGGCACCGTCCACCACGAAAACTCCTCCAACATTGAGTGCCGAGGATCTATTCCAGAAGGCCGAGATCATGTGAAGTAATGCAAGAATTATGCACGATTATATTGCCGGAGCTACCAACAACTTGAAGATCGTTGCCACGGTGAGTCCTTGAAACTTTGCATTTCACTTAGGCGGAAAACAATAGGTTTTTGTCTTGAGTGCTCTTAGAGTGACTAAGTGAAACTTTGTGATGTAGCCTCCAAGTTTCTAGTTTGAAATAAAATTCAGACTAGAAAATCTTAGAGTATCTATGTACATCAAATTCTCACACTGTAACCCCCAAGCATGTAGTTAAAAAACATAGATTTTCCATCTAGATGCTCCAAAGAAACTAAAGTATGTGCCTTGTATAGAATAAGCATGCTCGGAGAGTGGCTTCTTCTGATAAGTATGCCAGACTAAAGGAGGATCCGACAAAGGAGAAGGGTAAGGTTTCCATCCAAAAAGAATAAATCACCAAGAACAAATGTCCGTTATTTTATAACACTTCATCATTATATCATCATAGTTGTCCTTCCAAGTATTAATAATCGCTTGATTTTTCTAACTTATAGATGTCGTTGCCAAAGCCAAGAGTATTGTGGAGCAATCCAAACATATCCAGGACCTTGCAGATGCCATTAAGATGCATGAGGAAGCCCTCTAGTCTATGCAAGAGTCTGGTAGTACAGAGATCGAAAAGCTCAAGAATGAAATTGAAACGCTCAAGGAGAGAAATGATGATGTTGGAGTGCCAAATTCTTGAAACCTTGAAGCGTTTAAGAAACTCCGGAAAGAGCATGACGTATTGGTAGAGGCTTGCCGACAAGAAGAGACAAGCGTTCTTAGTAACACCTCTATCTTTTCCATCAGTAAGTTGGTTAATTTGTATATCCTAAAGCTCATAGCATTTTTATTTACCTATGTATGTATCCCCTTTGGTTTAATCAATATGGGAGCAAACACGACGGAGCTCAAGAGCCAAATGAGCCTTGTTGGAACTTCATCAGCATTGTCATCAACCAAGTGAAGGAGATATCCAAGTCCCTAGATATCACCATTAGGGCGGTACACTTTTCTACCAAGTTGTCTGAGATCCTCCGTCGATCTCCCAAGAAGATCACAGGCTTGAAGAGTTCTTTTATCTGGGCAAGAGAAAGAATGTCACTGGTGCTGACCAACGCCCACTATGATGTTGCCGATGTAAACTTGATTACCTACGGCATGCCTGATGTTGACAAAGATAGCAAAGAGATTGATGGCTCCGCCATATGGAACTCTCTTGATGGATACGACAACTGTGTGGCTAAGATGGTCTGGTTGGACGTCTTCGTTCCTGCCAAGACTCTTCTAGAATATATTTCTAAAGAATCAGAATCTTCCTTGGGCTTCTCAGATTTCGAGGACACTCCTCCTGCTATTGATGACATTGCATCGAAGTCCCCTGCATCATAGGCATAAAAACAATGTTGTATCAAATATGTCTCTGTATATATATTTTGTTTTGCAGAAAAAACTAGTAGTAAGGAGGAAAACTGGGACACAAGCCTCTAGCTACTTAACTAAGTCCAATATGTATATATTTTTAAGCTAGTGCTTGCTTATCCATTATTCTGGTTCTTATGCTTGGCTTTTCGTGAGATGGGAAACTCTTAGTACAGAACCTTGCTCTTAAGTGATGATGCTTAATAGCACTGTCCAAAACCTAAGAAGGAAAACCGCTGACTTTGAGTGCTGAGAAAGCACTACTCCAGAATCCACATAAAAACAATAGAAAACGTGTAGACCAGAAAACTTAAGTTAACACCCGAAGGCAGAATTTTGACAAGTACAAAAGAAAACTTGTGCATAAAATAATTTTTACATGATCTAAAAATAATAAGTAAAGGAGGAAAAAGACTCACAATATGAGTGAATTAGATGCTTTATTTCATTGATCATATAAGGTACACATCACATAAGGGAAATATGCTAAGTATAAAAAAGAATGTAGCTATGATAGGTACCATGGTTGATATGTGTCTGGGTAATCATCATCGAGGTCACGTCTCTTGTGTTTGCAGTATTTTCCTAGCCTATTTTCAACTCGCAAATATGAATGAGGTAATAGGAACCATTGAGTAATGCTTTGCTTATGACGAATGGTCCTTACCAAGGCAGGGATAGTTTTTGTGACTTCTTTTGCTTGAGACGAAACACTAGATCACCCTCCTTAAATGAGCGATGCCTAACATGGTGACTATGGTAGCTTTGTAGCTTCTGCTGGTAGTTGGCGGATCTCTAAGCTGTCAGGACCTATTCTTCCTTGAGATGGTCCACAAAGATCTTTCTAGATTCTTCAGCGTCATTTTCATTGTAGGCGGCAATTCTTGGTGAATCATGGAGGATGTCAGAAGGAAGGACTGCTTCTGCTCCATAAACCATGAATAAATGGGTGTAGTAGGTGGATCTATTGGGAGTTGTTCGCAAACTCCACAACAAATGGTAGTTTCTCTGCCTAGGCTCCAACTTCTCTATGTAGCGGTGCCTCCAAGCATGGCTTGATTCCTTGCAAAATTAGTCCATTGGCCCTTTCAAATTGACGGTTAGACTATGGGTGTGCCATAGATGCTAAGTCAAGGCAGATGCCTTTCTTATGACAATAAGCCTTTACTTCTCCAAGTGATAGGTTGTTGCCATTGTCTGTGATGATGCTATGTAGGAGATCAAATCTCACCACATGATCCTAGATAAACTTGAGGGAGTTGCCTCTTCGAGCTTTCTAATGGGTTTAGCTTTAATCCATTTTGTGAATTTATTAACTACTACTAGCATATGAGTAAACCCACAAGGTTCTATCTTCAAGGGTGACCATGTCAAGCCCCCAGACTGCGAACACTCATGTAACTGGTATGGTTCACAATTCGTCGACTGTAACATGTGGTTGCCTCACATAGTACTGATACCCGAGACATGTCTCAACCAGCTTGTCGGCATCCGCCTTTGCAGTAAGACAGCAAAATCCTTGACAGAAGTCTTTGGAGACCAATGATCTAGGAGCGGCATGATGCCCGCAATCACCGAGATGGATCTACCTAAGGATCTCAATTCCTTGCTGCTAAGATACACACCGTAGGAATATACATGTGGTGCTTCTTTTGTATAGCTAGTCGTCAATGATGGTATATCCCTTTGATCTACATACTATCTGTCATCTTTTGACTTCATCTTTCGGCATGGTTCCGCCTTTGAGGTAATCCATGAATGGTTTTGTCCATGCCGAAGGGATCACTGCGACTGTGTTGACAACTGAATTGACTCTATCCGGATTTTCTAGGTCAGCTCCATTCATGGATGGTGCCTGGAGATGCACCAGGAATACAGCAGGTGCAATTGGTTTTCGTGCTGATCCAGGCTTTAACAATAGATCTTTCTCTTTGTTATCCTCCCTCTTGACATACTTGACTTTGTAGCCATCGAAGCTCTTGGATATCTTGTCCACTTCAGCTTGATATGACGCCACCATAGGGTTCCGCTTTGTAACACCCTCGAATCGCCCCTATGCAAATTTTAGTGCTCCCCGCCAAACCCGCATAGAAACGATGCAAACATGCCCACCAGGCACTTGCGTGTGGGTGGAAAACAAAGTAATACCATTACACAATAGTTCACGATGGAACTCACAGAAACATATAGATACAACAACGACTCAATGAGTCAAGAATACAGATATACAGTACAAAGATTAAGATCACCTGGGAAATGATACAACATCCGAGTACAAATAAGAAGAAAATTGAGCTAAGAGCCCTGAAGAATAACTGGCATGGGCATACCCTACAGGTACTCGAGATCAACATATACGGTCCGAGCCAGAAGAAGCTCACGATGTTGCTAAGGCCGAACCGAGATTCGGGTGACCTGGGAGACTTCGACTCCTTGCAGAAAACGGGAAAATACAAGATAGAAGTTTAAAGGGGAAACCCTAATATGTAACCAACTCAGCCTGCTATCCCGAGACCTAGCCTATCTATATAAACTCTAGGAGGGGCAGCGAGGAGGATATCCGCAACCCTAGTTTCTGCACCATCGCCAGATTGCATCTGTGCACCCCTGTAACTTTTGACTCCTCGATAATTCCAAGAGTAGACAAGCAGGAGTAGGGTCCTCTGCGAGGCCTGAACCTGGGTAAACCTCATGTCACCGGTGTGCTTGTTTGTTAGCCGATCGATGCCTCAAGTGCTCCCCACTTCCTCGAATCTAAGTCCATCTACGATGGACATTGATGAGTTAACCCCTCGTCAATTCGCGCCATCTATGGGAAAAGGGAGTGCTGATATTGTGACTTCCTTGGCCCCATCAACCGCGATCTATGACTCCGTACCAACGGAGACTCGCCTCCTCTTTGGTGCCTTCGACTTCACTGTCCACACGCCAGCCACTCGCTCGAATTTCGAGTCCGTGGGCGACATAATTGGCCTGGCAATCGGGAGCTTACACTTCCAAGTTGGTCAACTGGGCACACTTCGCCTTCCTGATCAGCTGAAGGTTCCCGCGATTGCTCCTGCATCATGGTTTCCCGCACAGATCGATACCCTGAGCGAGCTCAATGCCCCGACATCAGTCGGGAATATGGACAACGAAAACAGTTGCGAGTCCGATATCGGTGATTTGGCAATAGAAGACGGAGCCTACGGCTCCAGATCTGAAAGATGCGAGAGCAACAGCTTCCCTAGCCATTACATGTGCACCGTCATCAACAAGGGCGGCAATGGTGGCACTCGAGACAACACCGGTACTAGCGGTGGCATCCTAGTCGCGAATGGTGGCCCCTCCAACAGTGCTCGCACTGACAAAGGTCCAACATGCCGTCCTCCTCGTGAAGGACCTATTCTAGAAGATTAGCCGCACCTCTCTACGAATGAACATACCCGAGAGTGTGTGCTGATCAAGCTCAATGACACTGAGCAGGCTCGCTGTATGGAGGCCCTACGGGGTAACCCCTACCACCAAACTCATCACAAGAGATGTTGATGAGTTATCACTGGCTGCTTAAGGAGGAGTTCAAGCTCTAGCAACAAGTAATCGCCCAGCTCGACGAGCGTAGGAGGGCATTGGATGAGTCGAGCCACCGACAAGCTTAACTCTCTTCAATCGGAGGATCCTCCTCCAGAGGCAACGATCAAGCAGCCGCCAGAAGACGCTCTCGACTGGCTCACCTCACTGGTAGGGAGCGAGAAGAGGCCACTCAAGTCCTCGACTTCTCCTCCATGATGGTGGACACGCATGGAAATGTGCTCCCGAAAACACCGCAGGCAGCCACCATTTACCTGCTTAACAACCAGCCACCGGCTAGGGACCCACGGTCCGCCATGCACCGATCTATGATCACTGGCCTGGGACTAGTTGAAGCTGCACTCACCAAGGATCCAGCCCTGGAGCCAAGGAAAGGAAAGGCTCTGGCCAAATACTACTCTCCTTCCTCCTCGAGTGACGACGACCACAACTTGTTGTGGTGACGCCGCTCACGATGACACGACTATGACTACGACGCACGTGATGACATCACACAGCGCAAGGTCGATAATATGCACACAAGGCGCGCCCGCTCGATGGACTCGAAAGATGATGTGACAGAGCTCTGCGGCGCTAGCTGCTTCAGCAGAGCCATACGACAAAAGTGAATGCCAAAAGGGTTCAAACTCCCATCAAAGAACACAAAATTCGACGGCCTCCAAGACCTAAAGATCTAGATGGAGGATCATATTTCCTCCGTCAGGCTGCACGGCGGAACCACGAGCATGTCTTAACAACCTCCCATGCGGGTCGATCCGTAGCTGGGATGAGCTGGTCTATAGCTTCGTGCGGAACTTCAAGGGCACTTACAAAAGGCCCGCATCAATCAAAGAATTGAGTGCCTGCTATCAAAAGACAGGCGAGTCATTGCGCTCATACATTCAGAGGTGGTCCATCATCAAAAACTCTACAGAGGACATCTCCAAGGATTGCGCAATCGACGCATTCAACGGCGGCGTACGCCATAGAGAGCTCAAGGAGGAGCTGGGCCATTCGAAGCCCAAAACCATCGACCACCTGATGGAGATCGCGAACAGGTGGGATGACGGAGAGGACTCGGTGAAAAACAACCATGCCCACTCATATGATGACGACGACCTCGGTCGTAGAAGCGATCGCCAAGGAAAATGCTAGATGCGCGGTTACGAGGACCGCGAGGAAGTCGACATGATCGCGGCTGGCTACGCCAATAAGAGCGACGACAATAACCGCAATAGTGGATACCGCGATAGCGAAAAAACCACGCAAGTATGGCAATGCCGTACCCGTGATGAGGCGCTTGGAACATCTATCCAGGATAAACTATCCGGACCTTTCAACATAGACTTCTACATCAACAAACACGACGGCAAGAAAAAATCCAGTCATTTCCTGAAGGACTGCCGCGAGTTCCTCATGCTCCACGAAGGCCTAGTCCATATGAATCGTGACGCGATAAACCAAGGCTACGGAGCTGCCCCAGGTGCCGTGGCCCAAGTGCCACCACCCGGGCCACCCCCACCTACGGCTGTGCCAGTCTAGAATAATGGAGGTGAGCAGTACCCACGACCGCTGGGGAATATTGGCCTGATCTAAAAAGGACGCACCTCCAATAGAATGCAAAAGGCAATCACTCGCCAAATAAATTTGGTGGTCAATTCTCCACCCCCAACAACTAAGTACCTCAGTGGGTGCGAGTCCTGTATCACCTTCGATAAGCGCGATCACCCGCGCCAGGTACCTCGCCCAGGCCACTTGCCTTTGGTGCTCGAGGCGCAAATTGGCAGCTTCAAGATGAGTCGCGTCTTCATGGACAGTGGCTGCGGGATCAACCTCATGTTCGCTAGCACCTTGCGCACCATGCGAATCCCTCGTCATGCCTAGAAACCTCTGACACAACGTTCCACGGCATCATCCCAGGGAAGGGTGTACACCCATTGGGCAAGATCAGCTTGGACGTCATCTTCAGCATGCTAGGAAACTTCCGGCGAGAACGCATTGAATTCGAAGTGGTGGACTGGCCCTCGCAATACCATTGCATCCTTGGACGTGTCGAGTTTGCGAGGTTCATGGTGGTGCCACACTACACCTACCTGCAGATGAAGATGCCGGGCCCTAATGGCAATATCACCGTCAACGGAAGCTTCGAGAGGTCAGATAGATGCGACAGGGAATTCAATAGAATCTCCCAGTCCTTTGGCATGTAGGAGGAGCTGGCGAGGCTGAAGGAGTTGATAGACAACAATCTACCTCCTTTGAGTAAGCCAAACTCACATGATCAGTCCTTCGAGTCATCAGTCCACACCAAGGCGGTCCAGGTCCATCCAACGGACCCGACCAAGATGACCCTCATCGCCAACAACTTGTGTCTCGCATAGGAACTCGCGCTCGTCGAATTCCTCCGTGAGCGCTGGGAAATCTTCGCCTGGTGTTAGCGGACATGCCAGGGGTTCCCAAGGAATTCACCGAGCACTCACTCAACGTAAATCCTGAAGCAAGACCAGTGAAGCAGACGATACATCGACTATCGCAGCCAAGGGAAAAAGCGGTCGGTATGGAAGCCAACAGACTCCTCGACGCTAACTTCATACGTGAGATCAAGGAAAGCACCTGGGTACTAAACCCCGTACTCGTTCCTAAAAAGAACACGGATATCCTGCGGATGTGCGTGGACTTCACTTCCTTGAACAAGCATTGCCCAAAGGATCACTTCCCATTGCCGCGGATCGACCAAATAATCGATTCTACCATGGGATGCAAGCGCCTCTGCTTCCTCGACACCTAATCAGGCTACCACCAGATTCGAATGAAGGAGGAAGAGTAGGAGAAAACGTCCTTCATCACGCCCTTTGGTGTCTTCTGCTACATAACGATGCCCTTCGTGCTAAAAAATGCAGGGCCACCTACCAGCGGTGTATGCAAGACCGCCTCAAGAGCCAGCTTGGCCGCAACATTCAAGTCTATGTCGACGACATCATCATCAAAGATGTTGGGATGCAAATCCCATGATACTCCCTCTCCTTTGCTATGGTTGATGACGACGACGCACATGACGCATTGGATGCATCGGCCATCTCGTCAGAGATTGACCAAAAACGGCGGTGCTGGTGGATTTGTTGGAGGAAAGGGATGGAGATGCGAGGTGCAAGGGTTCGCGCGGAAGAAGAATGACTGGAGCAGCGATGGAAAGAAAATGTGGATTTTCCCTCTTATAGCCCATCTGCACCAAGATTATCGATTAATGGGCTAGATTTTTGCAATGTGCCACAAAGCAGGAGGGGTAGCTTCCTCAGCCTCCGCCACCTCGATCTCTGTGTCCACATTGAAATGGCACATTGGTTCCATGCAATGCAGGACCCACCAGTGGTCACGCTGATAGAATAATTGTTAGTGATGTGACAAGACCTGAAAAGTTATCGGGATACGTCATCGGACCAAATTCTGGCTCATATTGAATTAAGCGTGAAAACAAAGATAACTCACTAGCGATCCGACTCTCTTGTGACTTGAATCCTATCCTTTTGGTTTGAAGTTTTAGGAACCCTTCAAGATTTGGCAGTCGAAGAACTTCCAAGTTAGACAATGGAATCCGACTTTGGATCTTCGAGGCTTCTGGGCTACTATTGGGGATATACTTTCCGGGTATACTCACGGTGAATCACTAAATAGGGTGGCCCACTTCTAGGTTAGATCTATGATCCACGGGCGGCCAGTCTGCGAGAAAAGATGGAAGCCCATCCGGCTACGAGAAGGCCCAAGAAGACTTACCAAGTTAGGCCTGTAGGAATACTAGTAGTCTAAGATGTAATGTGTACCGACTCTGTATCATAGCCGGATAGGACTCTCCTATAAACCTTAGGCTGGATGACTCTATAAGCCGTCCTAGGGACCAAACTTTAGGGCACAACCACAACATCATAATCTCAATTCGCACAGGAGACACCAGCCCTTGTAATCCGTTGTACTTCCAGCTTCGCCCATATACTAGATTGCTAGCATGAGTAGGATCTGTCCACCGTAGTCGAATCTGAACCTGAGTAAGTTTGTGTGCTCACCATGCGGGAATTGGCGAGACAATCGCCATTGGTCACAACCTCTACGCTAGCAACATCCCTAGCATCCTCCTCGATGAAACCTGAATTCCGACTAGGGAGACCGTGATGAGTTACACCGTCTTGCCGATCGGAGAGATCGACATCTACCTCAATTTCACTGAACCTGCCCAACCCACCCTAGTGGCGATGATACGAGTGGAACAAACTTCTGGATCCACTTTTTCTGCGGAGGTGCCAAAGTTTCGGATCTTAGAAAACTTCTGGATCCCACCCAACCTACCACTAAGGCGTAGATCGTGGAGAAAGAGAAGGTCAGATCTAAAGAATATCTCCCTCAAGAGATCGAATCTTATGAAGTCCAAAGCTGCAATAGCTCCAGATCCATTTCCACTGATGTAGAAGCAGAAAAACCACTTCTGAGGCACATAGTGAGGCGGAAGATCCTGCGCCCTAGTATCAATCTAGACACCATACTCGAGACCATCAAAAGTTTCAAGGAAGCTAATGCCGAAAGCCTCACCAACCTTAGAGTGCACGAATCTCACAAGATGACATGGATATCGAAAAAAATCCCGAGGTCCCAGTTTCCGAAAGTACTAATCAAAGTTTATCTCTAGGAAACGGACATAAAGGCATCTTTTGCACTTGTCCCCAAAGGACCAACAAGGCAAAGAATAAGAAGAAAAACAAGACTCCGAAACAAGACCTTCTAGATGAAGAAGAAGAAGTTGACGAGAGTATCTAGATGGAGGACTCAGACGACACTCTGGTCCCCCATGAACCAAAGAAATCTCAGGTGGCTGGCCACGTGGTTACCCCAGTGCCCGTGAAATCTTTGGAGAAGCATTAACAATGCTAATCCCAACCACTTCGAAGATTACCCTGGAGGAATTATATCAAAGGGGGGAAGCCCTAGAAGCACAATGTTTATGAATCCTCGATGAAGCAACCCATCTCGTCGAGGAAAAGAAGTGCCTCAATGCAAAAGTTGAAGATACGGAGCAGTTCAACTCCCTGCAGCATCAAACGACCTGGAACGGCCCTGTCCTAGCCAATAAAAATCCAGATGACCATAAGACCCATTTTGAGGGGAAGAACAATGAAATTGTCATAGGTCAGCCTCGGCTCGATAGTAAAGAAAACTATATCTACAATACATTGGTGGAAAACACTGCTGCGGCCCGAGAGATCCTTATGAATAATCCAAACCCAAAGCAGGTCTAGTGATACGTAACATTGATCAACAAGGGCCTAGAGAAGCAAAAGGCCTCTACATCTTTTAGCGGAAAGCTGGTCTCGACATCTGACCAATGCCGCATTGATGTGTAGCGGCACCCAAGGCCTTGGTAGGAACCGGATCGACACCACTGTTCTGACCCTCGGGATGAAACCCACTCAAGAACTGGCTCTTTAGGCCAGGGACATAGAACCAAGCTAAATTGGAGTGACGTTGTTCCGGTTTTGTCACATGACGCCATGGAAGCTAGCTCCATGACACCCATCCCGTCAAAGTAGCAGGGTGCCGAGAGCGGGATAGGCAACAAATGCCACCTCCCAAGCACCCAAACCATCAGGTTGAACCTTACCACAATGATGACAACATTGGATGAAGGAACGATAAAAACCACACTGTCCATGGTCAGCAAAGTGGCCGACATCATGAAGACCCCACCTCGAGGCCAACATCATGATGCTTCAGGGGAGGCTAGTGTTCAGCTAGAAACAACCCACCTGAACCTCTATCTCCACCATGCAGCGACCATAATAACTCTCACGGGATCCATGGAGGGCTCCAGGGAGGATGAGGTGGTAGGAGAAGCAGAGATCTAACTCCACAATCCCGCAACCATGACAAACATCTGATATGGCCCTCTCTGTCACGAAGCAATGACAGGATACAGATCAACTCAAACATAGAGGCATGAAGCTATGAGTGGAATGACATACAAAGTGTTTCGGACCAACGGTCCGTAAAACCAACTTTCCGGAGGGGTTTGCTATCTCAAGGCACATTCAACCCTATGACGACGTAGCTCGGTCTGATACCTAGCTCTAGGATTTCTTCCAGGCCTGCTGCATCACCAAAGGAAGAAACTATCGGAGATGCGTCCTATGAAGGAAGAGGGGCCAATGATCCCTGAGTTCGAGCGAAGGGTGAATCACATGTTCTGAGCTTCGCAACAACGATGAAGATGACGACGCACGCACACGACAGAGAGGTTGACACATGGTTTTTTACCTATGTTCAGGACCCTCGTGAGGAGGTAAAGCCCCTACTCATGCTTCGTTGTATTGCTCGCAGTGCTTCATGAGGTTACAATGGAGAATCAATGTCTAGGGTTACAAGTCCTTGGAAACGACCTCCTACAAGGTAGGGGAACGCCTATTTTTATAGGGCGGTTGGTCCTCTTCCGCCAAACATTCGGCGGGAAGGGTCACCACACTACCACCCCTTGAGGACCTGGTCTACCAAGCTACTTTCGGTGGACTCGGTCCTCCTTTCCTTGCTCACTGCTGGTCCTTCATAAAGCCGGTCCAACTGATGCCATCCTTCACTTCCCGATGTCGGCATTGTCCCCTTAGCACCAAAGTGGAAAGGGACAGTTGGCTTAGCTCCACTGACATCCTCAACATCCTTACACTAGTCGGTGGATGGTCCTTCCTTCCTTTACCGAGGCGACCCGGTCTTCCCTCCATGCTCTTGTCTTCTTCTCTTGTACCATGGCAGTGTTGTAGGTGCCCCCCTGCCATGACTCTCTTGAGACCTCCTCGGAGACTCAGGAGGTCTGGACCTCACGAGGCAGAGTCGAGGGCATGGAAACACCTTCTTTAGGCGCCATCCCCAATCTCCCCTCGCGAGGCCTTCTACATGTCTCGTTGCCATAGGAAAGGGAGGTGGCCCTTAGGTGGGCCCATCATCCACTAGATCGGGGTACCCAGGTACTAGGACTCTGATAGAAACAACTTGGTCGCAGTCTGATATCTCTCGCTCATGCTGATGAAGACAGATTGATCATGGCTTAGTGAACTTCCAGAAAAACACCATCCATAACTGGTATGACATGCAAAGTACGTTTTTGGGAAATTTGAGGGTACCTACAGGAGGCCTTGCACAATCGGGGACTTACAGCGCTGCATAGAAAAATCTAGAGAAACTTGCCGGGACTACCTCACACGATGGATCGACAAGAAAAACTCATGCGAGGGAGTCAATGACCAAACTGCGATCGAAGCTTTCATCGTGGGGATCCAAGTCAGAATATTGTGTCACTAGCGAAAGCGTGACAAAGTAACTGATTTGGGCGAGTTGATAGAGATGGGAAGCAAATATGTTGATGCCGATGATGATTCAGAAGGTGTTAAACGGTCTGGGTGTGCCAAATTCGGGAAAACAGCCAAAATAGCAGCAAACCTAGAAGTGCAAGAATACCTCAGAAGACAAACCCAATCTAGAATATGCAACTACCAACGCAACTTCCGAATCTGGAGGTCGACGAGGGTGCGGAGGCGACCATGGATGAGAAGGTAGAACTTCCCAAGGCCAGGGCAGAGGCGACCAGTAACCCAGCAAAACATACCCATGGGCCGACATTGACAACAACCCATGTGTACATCACTAGACGCAAACTGGGGCTCTTCCCACACAAATGCTGAGTGTCATTTCAATGACGACATCAAGAAAAACGAATCCGCTGGCTACATGGCCAAGCGAAGGAAAGGAAAGAAAAATTCTAACAAAAAAAGGAGACCAAGAAAGATTCTGACATGGAAGAGGCAGCTACTTCTAACCCTAATTCGGATGGTAAGAAGACTTACCAAACCAAGAAGGACA
The DNA here is from genome assembly GCA_910589775.1 of Avena eriantha. Lineage (NCBI taxonomy): Eukaryota > Viridiplantae > Streptophyta > Magnoliopsida > Poales > Poaceae > Avena > Avena eriantha. The sequence goes on along the minus strand of OU342743.1, from coordinate 337,806,718 downwards.
CATATGTCTACTTCCTTGGATCTCAGCCTGCTAAATTCAAAAAGGCAGTGATGCACGAGCTGAACTGAATTGTTCCAGCTGCCCCCAATACTTGGACTTGTTAGAAGTGAAGATCACCTTTGACTGAAGCGATCATTCGCCAAAGCCACACAAGTGAGGAAAGTACGATCTGGTCGTCAATCCACTTATTAACGGTTCTAAGTTCTCCAAAACACGCATGGACCATTCTAGTAGCATCAACATCCTCTACATTGAAACGTTGCACTATACAGACATATCGAAAACCCGGCTGAACTACAACAACGTGGTTTTCTCGGCATAGTACTTGGGAGGAAAGTGAACTTGCTGGGAGAAATAATTATGGACGTTACCTTTGGAACACAGGATAATTATCTAATTGGACCACTGTCTTTCAAAGTGGGGCCATTCAAGAGGGCATACCATGCTATCTTTGGGTGTCCGTCCATTGGCAATTTATGGCTCGCCCCTGTTACATCTACAACATGATGACGCTTCTGGGTCCTCGTAGCATCATCAATATCCGGGAAAACCAAAGTAAAGCGTGAGAGTGCAAAGATTGAGCCACCGCCTTTGCCAAAGCCATGCTACATGCTGAGGAGCACCAGGAGATCAAGAAAAACATTGACCTATCCGAGTTGCCAGCTACAAAGAAGGAGGAGCTAAATCCGACTCTAGAATTCAAGGCATCAGAATAGGCAAAGGCAACACCTCTGAAGGATGATGACCCCTCCAAGGTGATGCAAATAGGCGTAGACGTAGATCACGCATAGGAAAGCGTGCTCGTCGAGTTCGTCAAAGCTAATAAATATATATTTGCATGGCAACCTTCTGACATGACTAGAGTACCTAGGGAACTTTCCAAGCACACTCTTAATGTGTATCATGATGCTAGACCCGTCAAACTATTTATTTAAGGATGTGTTTCTATTATACTTCCTTGAACAAGGCTTGTCCCAAAGATCCATTCGCTCTGCCTAGAATCAACCAATTTATTTACTCAACCCCAGGCTCCAAACTCCTCTGTTTTCTCGACGCATATTCCGGTTATCACCAAATATGTATGGAGTCAGATAAACTAAAGACATCGTTCATCACCCTGTTTGGAGACTTCTGCTTTGTAACGATGCCCTTCAGCCACAAAAACATAGGATCTACATATCAATGCACTATGCAACATCGCCTCCACGACAAAATTAGACACATTGTACATGGATATGTGGACGACATAACCGTGATGTACAAAAAGAAGGAAACATTAATTTCTAACTTGGAGGAAACTTCTGCGAATCTAAGAAAATACAACATAATTCTTAACCCGAAGAAGTGTTTCCTCGGAATTGCAGCCGGAAAATTGTTAGGTTTCATTGTGTCTCAAAGAAGCATAGAGGTGAACTGTGACAAAATAAACGCTATACTCAATATAACCAGGCCAACTCGCCCGAAGGAAGTACAATGGCTCACCGGCTGCATTATAGTAATAAGTCGGTTTGTTAGTCGACTCAGTGAAAGGGCCACCCAATTATACAAACTCTTGAATAAAACCGACAAATTTTTCTGGACCGAGGAAGCTGAAGCTGCACTCCAAGACCTAAAAATAGTACTCTCATCTGCCCCCATTCTGGCAGCTCTGAAACCTCAGGAACCTATGCTGCTTTACATTGCTGTGACAAATAGAGTCGTCAGCGTCGTCATGGTGGTGGAGGGAAAGGAGGAAAAATAGGAGCACTTGGTGCAGCATCCTACTTATTACCCCAGCGAGGTCCTGATAGAGTCAAAACAACGTGTCCACATTACCAAAAGTTAGCCTATGGCATATTTTTTGCTGCTAGAAAGCTATGACACTATTCAAGAGAACAAAATCACCATGGTGAGCACAACATCCATGAGAGACATAATGAATAATAGCGACACCACATGACGTGTTGCTTAGTGGGGAGTCGAGCTAGCAGCTTTCGACATCAAGTACAAGCCACGGACATCCATCAAATCCTAGATACTCGCTGACCTTGTTGCTGATTTGAAAGAAACGACAGAAAACACTAGCACCCCAGAGTCAAAATACTGGACCCTCCATTTTTCGGGTCGAAAGCGCTCGAGAGATCAAGGGATAGCACGATGCTCAAATCACCCCAAGGAGGTAAATTATTCTATGTGTTGCAGATTCACTTCACGGAGACCAATAACGTTGCCGAATATGAAGAATTGTTACATGGACTTTGGATTGCTAACGACATCGGCATTAGCTGAATGATGTGCTATAGAGACTCAGATTTAGTTGCCTAGCAAGTATTCAACCACTATAGAGCAAACAAACACATGGCAGCATATTGAGCTGTCATGGAGGAATTATCTAAATCGTTCGAAGTGTTTGCGGTTCAACACATCCCTCAAACATAAAATGAAGAAGCAGATGCACTATCAAGAATAGGCTCTACACGAAAACATGTCTGGGATGGTGCTTTTTTGGAGAATCTCAAAGTTCCCTCTATCATAGGAGTTGATGAGGAGTATCCAACCAAATCTGACTCACCACTCATAGCGGTTCTGGCTGTTATTCCTACTTGGACAAAATCCTACCTTAATTTCTTGGTAGATGGAAAATTACTCGAAGACGAAGTTCTGAGCCGACAGATAGTCTGACGAGCAAACTCCTATATGCTAATCAGTGGTGAGATCTATAAGCGGAGTGTATCTAGGCTCTTTCCGTGATGTGTCTCTTCGAAAGAAGGATTGGGAATTCTAAGGGAAATCCATGAAGGAGAATGCGGTCATCATGTTGCAGCCAAATCTTTAGTGGCAAAAGCTTGCCAACACAGATTTTTCTGGCTTGCAGCTAAGGCAGATGCCGAGAAACTGGTCAAGATGTGCAAAGGCTACCAAAAATATGCCAAAAGGCTCGTGTTCTAGCTGATTAGCTATGAACAATTCTGATTACATGTCCCTTTATGGTCTAGGGGCTTTACATGCAGGACCGTTTAAATGGGCACCAAGTGGATTTACCCACCTACTAGTGATGGTGGATAAGTTTTCCAAATGGATCGAGGCTAAACCCGTAACAAGTTGCGGTGAAGCCACAACAAAAAGATTTATCGAGGACGTCATAATCCGATTCGGCTATCCACACAGTATTATCATAGACAACAGGAGCAACTTTTTAGTGGGAGAACTTGCCGTGTTTTTTGCAAAGTTCAAGAGATCTGGCCCGATATTGCATTGATCATGCAAATACATACCAATGGACATGTCAAAAGGGCTAATGGTCTAATCTTATAAGGCCTCCGACCTCTCCTCAAAGCACCACTTCATCGTGTTGTTGGGGCTTGGGCTGACAAATTACCGTATGTTATTTGGAGCTTCCGAACTACTCCTAACAGGTCAACTCGATACACACCTTTCTTCTTGGTCTACGATGCATAAGCAATCCTTCCGAGTTGCTACGTATGTCGAAGGAGATGTCGAGGTTTCTTGACAAGATAACCTCGATGTACTCAAGAAGTGCGTATCTTTGCTGAACAAAGATCTACAACCTATCAGCAAAAGTTACACAAGTATCATTGTTAGAGAGTCAAAATTGTTCCTTCAGAAAGGGCAACCTAGTTCTCTGGCTAGTGCAACAAAGAAATCCCAAACTTTTCCCAAATTTGGACCCTTTATGATTATCAGATTACTGCATAACGGGTTACTATTTAACCGACATGAGAGCAGGTCAAAGAATGACCTACAACTAGGAAAAGAAAGAGAGCTGGAGGCAGTGCAAATCTGGATGAGTTAGACCATCCATGGAATATTCATTAGCTACGTCGCTTTTATTCTTAAATTTTCTTTCTTTGTAATCATATCAATGTACATACTCAAAGTGAAATAAAGTATTAGTCCCCTCAATGTTTTTCTGAGGCAGAATATCCAGATAAACCATAAGTATAAACAAAAAGTGCTTAAGTAATTTTCGAGCACAACAAAGACAACCAAGTCCTAGTGTCGTTGTATTGGAAAGGACAGTGCCTGAGAAGGCTAGATAGAGGTGTGGGAAAACGGCAGGGAAGCTCTCGACGATGTCCGCATGCGGAATCTGACAAGAATTGGCAGGAAACCTATTTCTACGGCCCAGACATTCCAATGGTTGGCTGTACCTCCACATATCCCGACTTTCTCGACGGTGATGCCACTAAGTCCACCACTTGGAGGACCAAAGCCTTCCTGCCCTCCGACAACGAAGCCACTTGCATTGTTAGGAGGATTGAGTGGCTCATAGACATGGGAGGCCTTGCGGCAGCAGCCGCGGGAGGCGCGGTATGTCCAGGTCATCACGGCCTCAGAGGGGGAGACGTCATCACCGCGTGATCGGGAGTGACTGCATGGGCTCGGGTGTGAGCGGCACGGGGGAGCATGTTGAGGGGGTCGGAGGCATCCCAGAGCCCGCACTTCTCCCTTCTCTGCCTCCCCCATTGGTCGTGATCAAGATCAAGGATAACCCCGAGCCCGTGCGGGTCATTGACTTGGTCCTCCTCCTCTAGAAGCCTGACTGGTTCACGTGGGTGCGGCTTCCGTGGCCCTTCGCACTTAGCATGGTTGACAAGCTCGCCCCGGAGGTGCTGCTACGTCACTCGGGTGCCCACGTGAGGTGGGGAGTCACCGTAGAAGTTCATTCACCTGGGAAATGTACCTCATCGATGGTTGGGCCCGCTTCCTCATGGAGCACCGTATTCGGCAGGGCTCAGTGCTTCGGTTCCGCTACGCCCACAGGGCCTTCTCGGTGGCCATCTATGACCCGCTAATGTGCTGCGTATACTACCCGAGCCACCTCAGGTAGACCGGGATCGAGCCGCTGCCCGAGCCGATGCCACATTACGGGGAACGCTGGTCGCTTGGTGGCACTCGTTTTATTTTGATGGTATTTTTCCTCCCGGGTGCATATGTAATGAACCTTTTTAACTGTTTCTTCTCATGGTTGTCCTCTCTGGTGGATGCTGTCGGGCTATGTCGTGTGTGGCCAGCTCCGAGTCTGGGCGGCTCCATCATGGGTCAAAGGGACGCTCTAGAGGGGACCACGATCGAGCCACTGCAGCCGCCATGCGTATCGACCTTGTCTCTTAGGTACTGCCTGTCGTGGGTCGTAGCGTAGCACCGGGGCCACGGGGTCCCCACCGGGAAACTATAGACACGTAGAGTATATGCCGCCACTGACCTCTTGATGCCCTATTGCCGAACTTGCTCGTAGGATCGGTGCTTTAGGCTTGGTTTCCGGGAAAGATGTTCACGCCAGATGCCCTACGAGCCTCCCAAGGAAGACCATAGGGCATCCGCTTGCCCTAGTTACCCTCCCTATCTCTGGGGGGGCGTAGTTCTGGGATGACCTTGGTCGCTGGAGGCGCATACCCCCTCCGACAACCCTCCGAACGCTCCGGGGTCCTCTCAAGGAGAGGATGGTGTGCCTACATCTGGCCCATTAGTCCCTCGAGGAAGGGACCGTGGGGCAAAAATGTAGGCTTTCTGTGGGCTCCCACGGGTGTCTCGCGAGGGCTTTGTGTGCCGGGAGGCACATGTGTCTTACTGCCGGGGTCGGCCTTTAAGTTCAGAGCTCGACACTTTAGGACTTGGGTTGGCGGGGAATGACCCTTTAGAGGACCAGACACTATGGGTGAGTTGACTTGCTGCCGAAGCTGCCTCCTTTGAGCTCCAGGAACAATTGGTGAGGTGACTCGTCGGTGTAGCAGGTCTGTAAGTTAGAGCTTGATACCTTATGCCCTGGGTCGATGAATGGTGCCCTAGAGATAAACACCACGGAGAGATCCATAAAAAAAGGGAAGGGTCGACTTCCTTGCATGCGTCTCGCGAGGGTTTTGTGCACCAGGTACCATGGGTGAGTTGACTCATGCCTGGAACTAGTCCAAGAGTTCAACGCTCTACACTTTAGGCCCTGGGTTGTGGCCTGGCGGTAAACATTGTGGAGGGGGTCATAAAGAATATAACATATGCGGATGACTTTCCCTACAAGCGCCTTGCGAGGGTCATAAGCACCAGGCACAGTGGATGAGTTGACTCATGGTCGAAACTAGCCAGAGAGTTCAGTGCTCCACATTTTAGGCCCTGTGTTGCTGGGAGGCAGCCCGACGAAAGACACCATACCTAGCCCCCCACTTGCGTGGCACCTATTGAGGAGCCTCAGCCGTGCGCAGCTTTTTGAAGATATTTTCTCAAAGGAAAAAACCAAAGGCAACATTCGTGCCAGGCGCAAGATCCAAACGAGGAAGTACCAAATAGGTCCAAATTATTATAGTGTTCTCATGATTCTCACGGAACTTCACGATACATAAGGCTGTAGGATCGCACAACCTCCCAATGCCGGGCTCCCCCGAGGCCCTTCAGATGCCGTTAGGGAAAAGTTTGGGGTCGAATGTGCGCTGGCTGCAGTCCACCAGGAAGTCGAGAACCCTGGGACCACTCCGCCCTCGCGAGGTCCGCCGGCGCCAACACGGGTGGAGGGAGCCTATGCTGGAGACCTCCCCTGGCTACGGGCAGCGGTCGCAGTGTGACCCTCGTCAAGAAGATACAGTGCAACGACTGCCCTCTTTGCCAGCATGTTCTCCTCGGCCACCATCTGCTTCTTCCTAACGGTGCCCCAAGATGGTCGAGGGCATTTACATCCTCTAGGTAGGTGGTGGACACGGCCTTGTAGGCATGCTTGATAGAGCGCATGGCCTCCTTATCATCGCAACTAATGGTGATGACCTCACCCTTGCCTCCTGGCATCTTGACAATGTTGTACGCGTGGTGAGTGGCAGCCATGAACTTGGTGAGGGTGGGGTATCCCAAGACAATATTGTAGGGGAGGATGATGTGCACCACCTCGAAATCAATGTGCTCCATTCGGTAGTTATCGCGGGATCCGAACATGACGGAGATGTGCTCCTGCCCGATGGGTATGGTAGTACCATCCGTGACCACCGAGAAGGGCATGGTACGCATCAGCCGATCGTACAGCACTTGTAGCTTGGCGAATGTTTCGGTAGAGATCACGTTTAGTCCAGCCCCACCATTGATGGGTGTCTTGGTGACCGCGATGTTGTTGATGGTGGCCGTGCAGATCATGGGCAGAGCTCCCACCGTCGTGGTAGAGGCAGGGTGGTCCTCCGTGTCGAAGGTGATGGGGCACTGCGACCACTTGAACCTCGGGGATAGGGCCCTAGGCCAAGCGGCGGCAACCTCCCTAGTGAGCTGGTTGAAGTGCATGTTGGAAGTCGGGGCCTGGGAGCTGCCAAGGAAGCAAGCTATGGCGCCCTTCGGCTCCTGGTAGCCTCCGGTGCTCCCTTCAACCTTCTCGTGAGCGAGGGGGAGATGTTGGGCGGCGTTGGCCTGATGTCCCACGTGTTGTCCCCCTGTCGGCCATGTTTGTTGTCCTAGCATCCCCCACCTCGGTTGCCGCTGTTGTTGTTCCCGCGCTCACTGTTGTGGTGGTGTCACGGCAGATGCCATGTATAGGCCAAATGTGGGGACTAAATGCACTAGGGGAATCCAGGGAGGGATAGTGTGGTGATTCCACACACGGAAGATTTGTATTTGATTCACCTTCACAGATTACAAGTGCTCCTTGAGCTGTATTGGAGAGAGGAGGAAGAAGGATCTCTATAGTAAATTGCTACACACTAGAGACCAATCTCCCAACCTTCAACCCTTTCTATAGAGGTCCTAGCCCTCCTTATATAGGGGTGGCTAGGTCTCCACTTAGGGCATATTAAGCTGACCAGGTCACTTTTCCGCCGCGTCATCCATGCAGAGGCTACGTAAGCCTCTGCGGCGCCTGCGTTACCCGACATTGGCTTCGTAACCTTTGTCGGCCACGCCTCGGTGATCCGGCCTCTGTCCGCTTCGCTCACACTCTGCGTACAGTAGTCACCTTTGACCAGCAAGATACCTTCCTTCTCTTACAAGCTTGATATAACCCGGATCCCACATAGTTGATCCGGCCACACTTGTTCCTGCATACAAGTTAGATACATCTTACCGACATATGGCTAAAGTCGGTTGAGACCAAGTTAGGTGGACGTCCCCTGGTCCGGGTAACTCCATGATCCGGCCTGCCTTGAGGTGACTCAGCCAGCACATGCTTTGACCTTGCCGTACCTCGGCTAGCTAGGCCTTTATACCTCGGCGTGACCCTACCCGGGGGTATCCCCCCAACGTTAGTCCCCGAAGTTGGTGCGGTCTTAGCTGCCTTAGCTGCTAAGGCCACAACAGGTTCAATTTCACCGAGCTTCTTGCTCCTTCTCTGAGTTACCTCTTACTCCGGATTCTATGGGTTTACTTTCCCTTGGCACATTCCAAATTTTTACTTGCTGGCCGGGTTACCACATACTCATCCGGGTCATTCTTCCTTCTCTCGTACGCTTCCCCATGTGGAGGCTAATCATTACATCACCTCATTTTAAGGGCCAGCTACAGTAACTGCCGCAGTAATTGTCAGTTATCACTGTAGCGCACGTCACATCGTGCCTGCCTCCTCGTTAACTGCATCATAACATCACGTCGTGGGATCCGCTGCGCCCTGTGGCCCTTCGTGTGGCTCGTCGCTGATTGGAAGATCCGGACCATACACGGACACACTGTGTGGCTCGCCCGCAAAACACAATCCCACTACCCCCTTATGGGAGTGGTTAAATAGGGGAGGGGCGCACCCCTTGGGTCATTTCCCTACTCCCGTGCCCCTCTGCCTATGCCTTTTTCCTCTTCTTCTCCGTCGACAGCACCGCCACCACTGCATCTGAGCAGCAGCGCCGCCGCCGTACTGCTTCCACGCGCTCCAGCGCCGCCGCCACCTCTGCTCATCTCCTCCGCCACGGGTCCCCACCAGTCCAGGCCGCTGCCTCCCTCCGCCGCTAGCGCAAGTGAGGAGAGCGACCTCGAAATGACTGAGGAGGAACTCACCGTCACCGAGCAGGAGATGGAAGAAGACGCAACGCACGCCGATCATGGCGCGTGGGCTGGATCCTGGGTCTGCCAGGATGACCTGGTTGGGCTCTACCGCACCAGGCGCATCCCGGAGGTCGTCACCGCACGCCTCGCTTCCGCCGAACTTGCCCCCTCACCCAATCCGGGTGAGTATGTGGTGTTCCTATCACATTTCTAGCGGGGGTTCGGTCTGCCAGTTAGCGATTTTTTCAATGATTGGTTAAACACATACGAGCTTGAGCCACACCACCTTCCTGCCAATGCCATCACATCTCTCTCCGCCTTTGTCTCCACGATCGAAGGTTATGACGGATTATGGCCCACAAAGGAGCTATGGATCCGATTCTTTGGCCTTCGTCGGAACGTAATTCCGAATGTAGATCTAGAGCCGGAGGATAAACAACTCACGCAGCTCGGGCCTGCGTCAATCTCTCCTCGGAAGTTGTCCGTCTTCCCCCGAGTCACGGGACTTGACTCCTGCAAGGGATGGGCCTAGACTTTCTTTTATGTCTGGAACAACACCACCGAGGACCTGATCCGGCTGCACCCCTATACTCCGGGTCCTCCTAACCCGGATTTGTGGGACGCTATCCCCAAGAAGCCCAACGTTTTGGCTAACCAGGTCAACAAGAGATTCATGGAGTTGAAGGAACTCGGATTGCGCAACAAGGACGCCATGATCACATTTGTCCGCAACCGGATCTCCCCCTCCAGAAACGCACACATAAAGTGTGTCACATCAGCTGGGGCCGCGACCCCAACCTGACCTCGTCTTTCGAGTTAAGCAACACAGAGATCTTCCGTCGGGTCAAGGCCTTGTTCTCCACTCACAAAGACTTCTCATCTGAGTGGACGTGGGGAATTGAACACTTCTGCCGAGATAGGCTTCCTCCTTCGGTAAGTCTCGTGCTCCAAACTTTCTTCTGAATTAAATCATATGTCATTCTTTTGTTGTATGTTTTAATCTTGTTGCTTTTCCTTTTCCTTAGTTGTTTCTTCAGCGAACCATTGAGGATGGCACCGATCCTTCCCTCAAGTGGGCGCCTGACCGGGACACTTTGGATGAGGAGGAACCGGATCAGGAGATGTTCCTTCTGATGGTAGATGCAACGAAACGCCCCACCGGTAAACTCTCTTCTATTAGAGACTGGCCCGACGATGAAGATGATTCGGATGTTGAGGTGATGGAAGCATTTGACGCTGTCCCCCTTTCTTATGCTTTTCCGGCATCAGCTAACCCCGGTGGGCAGATCCATGAAGACCCTCCCCTTGCCGTGGGTGATCCTGTCCCGGTGGCGCCGTAGAAGAAAAGGGGAGCTGCCTCTGCATCCTCCTCCGGACCTTCTCAGCTGGCTAAAAGGCGGAAGAAGTCTGGGGACAAAACTGCCACCAAGCCTCCAACTAAGGCCACGGCCCGGAGGGCTCGGAAGCCCAAGGAGCCCCTGACCTCGGATGAGTAAGCTTCTTCTCCCTTTGCCATTCACTTGTTCTTCTTGTGTTATAGTTTCTCCTCATACATTATTTGATTTGGTAGGGCTGCGGTGGAGGTCCCATAGAGTGGATCCGGTATTGCGTCGCCGCTCCGACACAACCCCTCTCCTCCTCGTGGCGATGATTCACGGCCGTTGAGCCCCATTCCGAAGGGCAACCTCGAAACAGGGGAGACTGGCTCTGCCGAAGCGGCAACAACCACCACTTCAGCTCCGTCGCAACTAGCTACAACCGAGGTTCCCTCAACATCTCTACCAAAGCAGAAACCAACACCAGTACCATCACCAACTCCAGCACCAACAGCAACGACCAAAGCAACAACACCAGCAAAAGCAATAGCAGCACCAAGCCCCTCTACCTCATCAGAGTCTTCTAAGGGTCGGCGAGAAGACATCAGCAGCGCCAAGGCTGGCGCCAAGGCAGCTCCCAAGGGCAAATCCACTACAGCAACCTCAACCTCTTAGCAGCAGCCCAAGGGCAAGAAGGCACCTGAGGCTACCAGGGCTGCGTCCGTCGAGGCTAGACAACGCACACTTGCGTCCATGCTTCCGAAGAAAACTCCACCTCCGAAGGACGCCCCTGCCAAGCCAGCTGATGTGCAACTTGTTTTGCACACCAGCCCGACCCTTGCCCAAGTTGAGAGGAGGGAGGCGCTTGCCAAGGGTTTAGTGGTGCCACACATGCTAAGCGGTGAACGATACCCTCCGACCTTGATCGAGTTTTTAAAGAACTAGAACAAGGTGGAGTTCGTCTACAACGACGATCTCCCGAAGAAGTTCGGTCCCGTCCAATTTTCTGCGCAAATGAATACCGCCGCCAAGGCCATTAACCTTGCGGGTCGGATGATGGAGGTACGTTATTTCGTCTTTTCTTTTAACAAGTTGTAGATATAATTGATATAGCCATTAGTCCCCGATCCTCAGGGGGAGTAACTTGTTACTCGGCCGGATGCTCCTTAGAGAACTAATGTAGCTCCTTGATAACTTCGAATATGCACACACCTAAAGCCAGGTTACGTTCCACTTGGCCCGGATTTCGTACACTTCGAATATGCACACACCTAGAGCCGGGTTAAGTTCCACTTGGCCCGGATTTCGTACACTTCGAATATGCACACACCTAGAGCCGGGTTAAGATCCACTTGGCTCGGATTTTGTACACTTCGAATATGCACACACTTAGAGCCGGTTTAAGTTACTTGACCCAGATTTCATACACTTCAAATATGTACACACCTAGGGACGGGTTAAGTTCCACTTGGCCCGGATCTTGTACACTTCGAATATGCACACACCTAGAGCCGGGTTAAGTTCCACTTGGACCAGATTTCGTACACTTCGAATATGCACACACCTAGAGCCGGGTTAAGTTCCACTTGGCCCTGATTTCGTACACTTCGAATATGCACACACCTAGAGCCGGGTTAAGTTCCACTTGGCCCGGATCTTGTACACTTCGAATATGCACACACCTAGAGCCGGGTTAAGTTCCACTTGGCCCGGATTTTGTACACTTCGAATATGCACAAGACTAAGCTGTCCATCTTTGCTATTTTAGGTGACCACCAACTGCCGGAGCGCTGAGTTTCAGCGTATCCTTGATACTCACAAGATGCTGTGGCCAAAACATAATGCACTTCTCGCTGAACACGAGAAAAGGGGTAAGTTTCTTCCTCAGCATTTTTCCATTTTCCTTCATCTTCTTCTGCCGAACTAACCCATCCTTCGGTTTTCGCAGCTAGGGTGGAGGCTGAGTACACGATCATGAGGAAAAATTTGGATCAAATCAAGGGTAAGTTATTTTTGCTCAACCTTGCGATGCCTTCCATCTCCTTTCCTCCTTGGGTCGGCAAACATTCATACCTCGCTTTGCCGGGTCAACAAACTATTTTAGCATCTCTTGTAGATAGTTTTCCCGTGCCTGATATGATGCTGCATTTTGTCGAACAAACAGAACAACGTCAGGCCGAGCTCAAAAAGAAAGATGATGAGCTTGCCCTTCTCTGAGCCAAAGATGATGAGATTGCTAAGCTTAAGGCAGATATGAAGAAATTGAAAGCAGAGCACCAAACCGAACTCCAGAAAGCCGGCCAGGACTATACTGAAGAACGTGAGCGCCTCAATTTCTAGATTGCTAAGGACCAGGAATTACTCAAGGAGGCCGACATCAGGCTTGAGTTGGCGAATATTGAACTTGTGCAACTCCAGGAGAGGCGCGACAACTGCATCAAGGAGTTGTCCCGAGTTCACAGCCATATCTCTAGTAAGTTCTTTTCCTTCAACCGACGTTGATCTTTCCGGGTCTGCTTCCTTTACTTACCCCACTTGTTTTATCTTCCCAGGCAAATTCCCAGAGAGCGATGTCATTGGATCCAAAGCAGTTACCAAGTTCCGCCAGCAGAGGGGTACTCCATCTGGCCCTGGCTCCATTCTTCTTGATCTCGAGGACTTGATAGTTAGTTTTTCCGCCCGAGTCGAAGTCGTGAGGAACTACGGCAAGGATATCTTGGATGTGGTAATCCGGATCTTCAACGCCTTTTGGCCTGAGGAGGATACTCCGGAGAATCCGGCTATTCTTTTTTGCCGGCTTATGGAATGCGAGACTCGGCTCGATCTCTGGAGAGAATCTGCTGGACGCACCGGAGCTAAGACCATTCTTCACTACATGCTCACATGGTACGAGAAGATCGACCTCAGCCTCCTAGCGCGCATGCACACCGGATCCAAATGGTCCAGTGACCTTGAGTGGATTGCTTGGCGCAAGGCTTGCGCCCATAGCCTCATTGAATACGCCCCCATTCATGAATGGAACGAGGGACCAAGCTTCCTAGATGCCGCCGATGTTGAAAACTTTCAAAATGTTGAAGATGGCTCGGATGAGGACGAAGAGGACGATGCCTCGGATGTTGAAGGCAGCGAAGATGACGCCGAACTTCCTCCTCCTGCTGCTCCTTGATTATAAACACTTGAAATTTCATCAGATCCCCGGTATGCCGGGTGCAATTGTATTAAGCACATCAGTGATATTTTGCTACTAAGTTTCTATGCCGGATTAACTTGGGCGTAGTCCTCGAGTTTCATTTTCTTGTTCCTCCAATTTTTTTTGTCTCGGCTCGTGTCCACCTTGGTTCGGTTTTATGACTTACGAGTCCGAGGTTCAAAAATTGGTTTAACAGTACTTGGAAACTTTAGGATTAGCTCGAAATAATTCAACATGATAAATTTAAAGTACACACAAGGTTAGTCCGAAAAACAAACGTCGGCTCGATTATGTTTTTTTCCCTTAGTCGGTTTTCATGTGCTCCGCAATTCCAAACTTGTTCTCTTGCTTGCCATGAAGCCAAATCAGCAAGTCGAAGAGTTAGGTTTTTGGTGCTCACACACTACTAATCCGCCTAAGTTGAAGCAACTTACGCCAGCCGACATACAAATAAGAAACATAGAAGACAACTAAAATTGCTAAGGCAGTCCCCGAGTTACTGCTCGAGGTGCCAAGATTTCATTGATAAGCTCATTGCCGGTATACATATCGACATATGAGAGACTCAGATACAAACACTTCTCTGCTAAGTGTAAAAAGGACGAAGTAGAGCTACATTCCATGGACGTTTGGATTCCTCACCGAACCTGTCCGCCTTGTTCTTCTCCTGTGGTTTCGCATCGATAAGATAATAAGAATCATTGTGCAATGCTTTGCTCAGAATGAATGGCCCTTCCCATGGGGGGATAATTTATGCATGCCATCAGTACGTTGTACCAACCGGAGTACCAGGTCACCTTCCCGGAAAACTCGGGGGCTTACTTTCTGGCTATGATAGCATCGGAGATTTTGCTGATATATGGTTGATCTGGACAATGCCAATTCTCTCGCTTCTTCCAGCAGATCAACATGATTTTGCCGGGCCTCTTGCACTTCGGCTTCTGTGTATTGGGTGACTCTAGGCGAATCATGCTGTATGTCGGCTGGTAATACAGCTTCTACCCCATATACCAGAAAGAATGGCGTATAGCCTGTTGATCAATTCGGAGTTGTTCTTAAACTCCACAGTACCGCTGGTAGTTCTTCTATCTAGCACCCCGCTGAACTTTGTAGTGGCTCAATGAGCCGGGGTTTTATCCCGGATAATACTAATCCGTTGGATCTTTCCACTTGTCCGTTCGATGCAGGGTGGGCTACCGAGGCAACGTCCAGCCGGATCTTCTTATCTCGGCAAAAACGCGCAAATGCTTCATCAGCAAAATTTGTGGCATTATCTGTTATGTACTATGAGGATAACCGTATCTCAAGATGATGTCTTTGAGGAAAGTTGCGGCAGTGGCTCCATCACATTTTCTTATTGGCTTTACTTCAATCCACTTCGTAAATTTATCCACCATGACCCAAATGTGAGTCATATTCCCTCTTGCTGGTTTAAACGGGCCAACCATATCCAAGCACCATATGGAAAATGGCCATGTAATTGGTATGGTCTTGTGCTCCGACATTGGCATATGTGTTTTTGTCGCATATCTCTGACAGCCATTGCTTTTTCTCACTAGATCTTCTGCTTGTTCTAAGGCACTTGGCCAATAAAACCCATGGCAGAAAGCTTTTGCTACCAAGGCTCTGGATGAGGCATGATGCCCACATTCCCCTTGATGTATATCTCGGAGGATGTCAAGTTCTTCCTCCAGGTCAACACATCGCTGGAGGACATTTGTCACACTCCTTTTGTATAGTTTGGAATTGATGATCGTGTATGCTTTTGCCCTCCTCTGAGTTTGCCTAGAAAGTACCTCCTCAGTGGGTAAGGTTCCATCCTTTAGGAATTGGAATATTGGCAATGCCCAAGTTGGCACAGCTCTCACTGGGAACACATCCTCATCAATTTCCATTAGATCCACCGGCATAACTTCTACCGGATCGTGCTGTGTAGTCCCCGGGTTTGTCGTGGCAGTCCTCGGGTTTGCCAAGGCATTCCCTGGGTTTCGCGAACCACTCCCTGCATCAATGTCCATGGGCACATCCTCTGATTCCGGATTTGCCAAGATAAAAATTGAGTCAGACTCCAAGGATGGCCTGATGGATGGTTTTCTGAGGTGCTCCAATGCTACGCCTGGTGGAATTGCTTGTCGGGGTGAACCGAGCTACGACAATACGTTGGCAGCCTCATTTTCCACCCGAGGTATATGGTGAAATTCACATCCCTCAAAGTAACCAGATATCTTCTCCACATGAAATCTGTATAGTGCCATGTTTGCGTCCAAAGCGTCCCATTGCCCGGAGACCTGCTGGACTACGAGATCCGAGTTCTCGAAGCATTGGATCCGACGTATTCCAGCCTCCTTTGCCACTTTGAGACCATGTATAAGTGCCTCGTATTCTGCTACATTGTTTGATGCAGTGAAGTGGATCTGGAGCACATATTTCAGTTGGTCCTTCTTGGGTGAGGTAAGCACAACTCCGGCACCTAACCCGGTTTTTGTTTTTGACCCGTCAAAGTGCATCTTCCAGTAGTTCGGATCTGGTAATGGTGCCTCATATTGCACCTCGGCCCAATCCACAAAAAAGTCTGCCACAACCTGAGATTTAATTGCCTCTCTTCAGTCATAATGTGGCGCATAAGATGCTAGTTCTATTGCCCCTTTCGCAATCCTGCCACTCACATCCTTGTTGCTCATTATCTCAGATATGGGAGCTTCACATATTACCTTGATTGGGTGTTCCTCGAAATAGTGCTTCAGCTTCTTAGCTGCCATATACACACCATACGCCACTTTTTGATAGTGAGGATAGTTCTTCTTTGAGGCTAATAATACCCCGCTCAGATAATACACTGGCCTTTACACCGACTTACCCTCTTCGTCACGCTCTACGATAATCACTGCACTTACAACTCGGTTGGTTGCGGCTATATAGAGCAACATTGGCTCCTTTGAGAGTGGAGAGGCTAACACTGGTGCGGTGGCTAACATTTTCTTTAAGTGAGCAAAGGCTACATGGGCCTGCGGCGTCCAAATGAACTTATCCGACTTTTTCATGAGTTGATAGAGAGGCAGTGCCTTTTCTCCCAACCGACATACAAACCAACTCAACGATGCCAGGGAACCAGTGAACTTTTGGACATCATTAAGACACTTCAGCAGCTCCATTCGTTCTATGGCCCGGATTTTAGTTGGATTGACCTCAATACCTCGGCTGGAGACGAGGAATCCAAGTAATTTTCTAGCCGGGACGCCGAACGTACATTTTTCCGGGTTAAGTTTCATCCGGAACCTCCTTAGGTTTGCGAATGTCTGCCTGATATCGTCAAGGAGAGTTTTCCTTTCCTTGGTCTTTATCACAACATCATCCACATACACCTGCACATTTTGACCAATTTGGTCATGCAAACATTTTTGCATACATCTCTGGTACGTTGCCCCTACGTTAGGTAAACCAAAAGGCATGGTGGGATAGCAATAAGCCCCATACGGGGTGATAAACGTAGTCTTTATTTGACCATTTGGGTTCATAGGATGTGGTAATCCGGATCTTCAACGCCTTTTGGCCTGAGGAGGATACTCCGGAGAATCTGGCTATTCTTTTTTCCCAGCTTATGGAATGCAAGACTGGGCTCGATCTCTGGAGAGAATCCGCTGGACGCACCGGAGCTGAGACTGTTCTTCACTACATGCTCACATGGTACGAGAAGATTGACCTCAATCTCCTAGCGCGCATGCGCACCGGATCCAAATGGTCCAGCGACCTTGAGTGGATTGCTCGGCGCAAGGCTTGTGCCCATAGCCTCATTGAATATGCCCCATTCATGAATGGAACGAGGGACCAAGCTTCCTAGATGCCGCCGATGTTGAAAACTTTCAAAACGTTGAAAAAGATGGCTCGGATGAGGACGAAGAGAACAATGCCTCAGATCTCGAAGGCAGCGAAGATGACGCCGAACTTCCTCCTCCTGCTGCTCCTTGATTATAAACACTTGAAATTTCATCAGATCCCCTGTAAGCCGGGTGCAATTGTATTAAGCACATCAGTGATATTTTGCTACTAAGTTTCTATGCCGGATTAACTTGGGCGTAGTCCCCGAGTTTCATTTTCTTGTTCCTCCAATTTTTTGGCTCGGCTCGTGTCCACCTTGGTTCGGTTTTATGACTTACGAGTCCGAGGATCAAAAATTGGTTTAACAGTACTTGGAAACTTTAGGATTAGCTCGAAATAATTCAACATGATAAATTTAAAGTACACACAAGGTTAGTCCGAAAAAAAAATGTCGGATCGATTACGTTTTTTCGCTTAGTCGGTTTTCATGTGCTACGCAATTCCAAATTTGTTCTCTTGCTTGCCCTGAAGCCAAATCTTGTTGGACAGCAGCAAGTCGAAGAGTTAGGTTTTTGGTGCTCACACACTACTAATCCGGCCTAAGTTCAAGCAACTTACGCCAGCCGACATACAAATAAGAAATATAGAAGATAACTAAAATTGCTAAGGCAGTCCCCGAGTTACTGCTCGAGGTGCCAAGATTTCATTGATAAGCTCATTGCCGGTATACATACCGACATATGAGAGACTCGGATACAAACACTTCTCTTCTAAGTGTAGAAAGGACGAAGTAGAGCTACATTCCATGGACGTTTGGATTCCTCGCCGGACCTGTCCGCCTTGTTCTTCTCCTGTGGTTTCGCATCGATAAGATAATAAGAATCATTATGCAATGCTTTGCTCACAATGAATGGCCCTTCCCATGGGGGGGATAATTTATGCATGCCAGCAGTACGTTGTACCAACCGGAGTACCAGGTCACCTTCCCGGAAAACTCGGGGGCTTACTTTCTGGCTATGATAGCATCGGAGATTTTGCTGATATATTGTTGATCTGGACAATGCCAATTCTCTCGCTTCTTCCAGCAGATCAACATGATTTTGCCGGGCCTCTTGCACTTCGGCTTCTGTGTATTGGGTGACTCTAGGCGAATCATGCTGTATGTCGGCTGGTAATACAGCTTCTACCCCATATACCAGAAAGAATGGCGTATAGCCTGTTGATCAATTCGGAGTTGTTCTTAAACTCCACAGTACCGCTGGTAGTTCTTCTATCTAGCACCCCGCTGACCTTTGCAGTGGCTCAATGAGCCAGGGTTTTATCCCGGATAATACTAATCCATTGGATCTTTCCACTTGTCCGTTCGATGCAGGGTGGGCTACCGAGGCAACGTCCAGCCGGATCTTCTTATCTCGTCAAAAACGCGCAAATGCTTCATCAGCAAAATTTGTGGCATTATCTGTTATGTACTATGAGGATAACCGTATCTCAAGATGATGTCTTTGAGGAAAGTTACGGCAGTGGCTCCATCACATTTTCTTATTGGCTTTACTTCAATCCACTTCGTAAATTTATCCACCATGACCAAAATGTGAGTCTTATTCCCTCTTGCTAGTTTAAACGGGCCAACCATATCCAAGCACCATATGGAAAATGGCCATGTAATTGGTATGGTCTTGTGCTCCGACATTGGCATATGTGTTTTTGTCGCATATCTCAGACAGCCATTGCATTTTCTCACTAGATCTTCTGCTTATTCTAAGGCACTTGGCCAGTAAAACCCATGGCGGAAAGGTTTTGCTACCATGGCTCTGGAGGAGGCATGATGCCCACATTCCCCTTGATGTATATCTCGGAGGATGTCAAGTCCTTTCTCCGGGTCAACACATCGCTGGAGGACATTGGTCACACTCCTTTTGTATAGTTTGGAATTGATGATCGTGTATGCTTTTGCCCTCCTCTGAGTCTGCCTGGAAAGTACCTCCTCAGTGGGTAAGGTTCCATCCTTTAGGAATTGGAATATTGGCAATGCCCAAGCTAGCACAGCTCTCACTGGGAACACATCCTCATCAATTTCCATTAGATCCACCGGCATAACTTCTACCGGATCGTGCTGTGTAGTCCCCGGGTTTGTCGTGGCAGTCCTCGGGTTTGCCAAGGCATTCCCCGGGTTTCGCGAACCACTCCCTGCATCAATGTCCATGGGCACATCCTCTGATTCCCGATTTGCCGGGATAAAAATTGAGTCAGACTCCGAGGATGGCCTGATGGATGGTTTTCTCAGGTGCTCCAATGCTACGCCTGGTGGAATTGCTTGTCGGGGTGAACTGAGCTTCAACAATACGTTGGCAGCCTCATTTTCGACCCGAGGTATATGGTGAAATTCATATCCCTCAAAGTAACCAGATATCTTCTGCACATGAAATCTGTATAGTGCCATGTTTGCGTCCAAAGCGTCCCATTGCCCGGAGACCTGCTGGACTACGAGATCCGAGTCCCTGAAGCATTGGATCCGACGTATTCCAGCCTCCTTTGCCACTTTGAGCCCATGTATAAGTGCCTCGTATTCTGCTACATTGTTTGATGCAGTGAAGTGGATCTGCAACACATATTTCAGTTGGTCCTTCTTGGGTGAGGTAAGCACAACTCCGGCACCTAACCCGGTTTTTGTTTTTGACCCGTCAAAGTGCATCTTCGAGTAGTTCGGATCTGGTAATGGTGCCTCATATTGCACCTCGGCCCAATCCACAAAAAAGTCTGCCACAACCTGAGATTTAATTGCCTCTCTTCTGTCATAATGTGGCGCATAAGGTGCTAGTTCTATTGCCCATTTCGCAATCCTGCCACTCACATCCTTGTTGCTCATTATCTCAGATATGGGAGCTTCACATATTACCTTGATTGGGTGTTCCTTGAAATAGTGCTTCAGCTTCTTAGCTGCCATATACACACCATACGCCACTTTTTGATAGCGAGGATAGTTCTACTTTGAGGCTAATAATACCCCGCTCAGATAATACACTGGCCTTTACACCGACTTACCCTCTTCGTCGCGCTCTACCACAATCACTGCACTTACAACTCGGTTGGTTGCGGCTATATAGAGCAACATTGGCTCCTTTGACAGTGGAGAGGCTAACACTAGTGTAGTGGCTAACATTTTCTTTAAGTGAGCAAAGGCTTCATTGGCCTGCGGTGTCCAAATGAACTTATCCTACTTTTTCATGAGTTGATAGAGAGGCAGTGCCTTTTCTCCCAACCGACATACAAACCAACTCAACGATGCCAGGCAACCAGTGAACTTTTGGATATCATTAAGACACTTCAGCAGCTCCATTCGTTCTATGGCCCGGATTTTAGTTGGATTGACCTCAATACCTCGGCTGGAGATGAGGAATCCGAGTAATTTTCTAGCCGGGACACCGAAGGTACATTTTTCCGGGTTAAGTTTCATCCGGAACCTCCTTAGGTTTGGAATGTCTGCCTGATATTGTCAAGGAGCATTTTGCTTTCCTTGGTCTTTATCACAACATCATCCACATACACCTGCACATTTTGACCAATTTGGTCATGCAAACATTTTTGCATACATCTCTGGTACGTTGCCCCTGCGTTACGTAAACCAAAAGGCATGGTGCAATAGCAATAAGCCCCATACGGGGTGATAAACGTAGTCTTTATTTTATCATTTGGGTTCATAGGTATCTGGTGGAAACCAGAATACACATCAATGAACAAACTCACACCCAGTAGTGGAATCTATGACTTGGTCTATCCTTGGCAGTGGGAATGGATCTTTTGGACACGCCTTATTCAGGTTCGTGTAATCGATACACATACACCAGACCACTGCCACGTTCGGATCACCTTTCTTCTTCTCCACCAGCACCGGATTAGACAGCCAATCCGGGTAAAGCACTTCCATGATAAATCCTACAGCCAACAACCGAGCTATTTAATCTCCTATGACCTTTCTCCTATCTTCGACGAAGCGGCGGAGAGGTTGCTTCACCGGATTTGCTCTGGGTCTGACATTCAAAGAGTGCTCGGCCAACTCCCTCAGAACACCTTGCAAGTCCTACGTGAACCAAGCAAAAATATCCCGATTCTCACGGAGGAAGTTGACGAGCTCGCTTTCCTATTTGTCATTTAACCCGGCACCAATCGTCACGGTACGCTTAGGGAACATATCATCAACAGGCACCTTCTTGGTATCTTTTGTCATTTGGAATGAGATACTACCATGCGGGTTACTCAACACCGGCATATACTGCTGCGCGGACTGAGCCAATGCCGCCACTTCTTGGATCTTCCTCTTTTCTTGCGCAATCACGAGTGACTCGGCCAGGTTAGATCCGGCAGATGCACAGTCAATTGAACGTCAGAAATCTCCAGCTATGGTAATTACACCATTTGGCCCGGGCAGCTTCATCTTCATGTAACTGATGTGACAACTTGCCATAAACTTGTTCAGAGCTGGTCTACCGAGTAACGCGTGATACGCACTTTCTAAGTTCACGACTTGGAACTCCAAATTCTCAGTTCGGCAGTTATCTCTCGTGCCGAACAAAACGTCAACCTGGACCTTCCCTATGGGCTCACAAGAAATGCGTGGCACAATGTCATGGAAAGTTGTCCTTGTAGCTTGGAGCATGTTTTCCGAGATGCCCAATTTTTGCATCTTGTCCACATACATGATGTTGATGCTACTACCATTATCAATCAGCACCTTGGCGAATCTCACGTTGATGTTAGGCCTAATGAATGTCGGATCCAGCACTAGTGCGTACGAACCAGGACTTGGCATAAGCTTGGGATGATCTTTGATGCTCCAGGTAATTTCCTGGTCCGACAAAGGCATATACCTCGTCACTGCTGGGATTACCGCATTCACCTCCATATGTCGGCACTGCGAGCTCTTTCTGTCTGTCTCTTCCGTAGTGAACACACAGTAACTCTGATGGTGCTCTCTGTACTCATTTCTCCCCTCGTTTCCGGGGTACCTCTGATCCTGTTGGTCTTGGTTCTCCACCTGATGCACTGCATCCCTTCTCTCATGGTTGTCATACCTCGGCGGAGGGGGAGGCAACATTAACTGTTGCGTGTTCGCTCCGGAGAGCAATTGCTGTCGGGGTAACTCCTACCGAGGTTGATCATTCCAAGGTGCCTGAGCATTCCCCGAGCCACTTTGTTCTATCTTTCGCATCCACTCACACTGTCTGGTTGTGTGACCCGCTGGGTTACTTAGATTAGGTGTGTGAAACTTACACGGCTGATCCAGCATTGCCTCATAGGTGTACCTCGGATGGTCCTTCTTCTCGTGCCACTGTTTTTTCTGCTCTGGTGTCCAAGTTTTCTTCCCATCATTCCTTGGCGTCCATTGCTGTCCTCTAGTTTTCTGACGTTAACAGCTTCCTGCTCCGGGTTGGTCCTGATTCACAGCTGCAACTTGTTGCGAACTGTTGCAATAATCCGGTCTGTCATCCCTTCTTTTACCTCGGTAATCATTTCTTCGGGATGACCCGGCCCCATCTCGCTGACAGTACTCCTCACTTAACTCGTTTGTCATGAGTCTAGGTTGCGTCGGATCACCCAAAGCATATGAATCAGCAATCCGGACCATTTCTGCCAAGGTTGTTGGCATATCCCTTTGCAACCTTTGCCATAGCATGCTTGCATATCTGCATCCTTGCGCAAACCAGGCTATGGCCAGTGACACAATCACACCCTCACACGAGTTTCGCACATTGCACCAATGGGTTAAGAACTCCCGGTCTGTCTCATTTGGTCTTTGCCTGCACATTGCTAGGGTTTGTGGCCTGTTGGGCCTCTGATACGTACTTGAGAAATTGCTAACAAACATCTCCTCAAAATCGATCCAACAGTTAATACTTCCGGGTGGCAAATTGTTTAGCCATACCCTTGCTGGCCCCTCCAACATGTGGAGCACATATCTCACTGCCCACCTCAAGTTGCCTGTAGCAACTTTGACCGCAGTTGCATAGTTAATTAACCAATCCTCCGGCTTAGTGCTGCCATCATATGTCTTTGTGCCTCTAGGTAACTGGAAGTTAGGTACTTGAGGTTCCTTCATGATCTGGGGCCCAAAACAAGCTGGACCCGGAGGACCTTGACACTCTATTTGCTCCGACCTATACAGCCGATCCAGTTTTAACCTGGCATCATCAGGCATCAAGTTTCTGCTTCCCAATCTTGACCCTATCACGTGATAGTCCGGTCTGGGATAGCCAGCGTTCACCATCTCCGAATCTCCATCATTGTATCTATCTTGCTCTTGTGGAGCTTCTCTCTGTTGCATACCTTGGCCGGCACTGCGCTCTTGCCGTGGTATATTCCGCTACTGCGGTGTTGACCTGCACCTACTGAATTGCACTGTCCGGCATTGCCGTTTACAACATTTCCTTAACCGGCATTGCCTTGGTCGTGGTTTCCTCGGCCAGCTTCACCTCGGCTCACACTCCTTCGATCTTCATTTCTTTGCACTTCTTTTCCTTTCCCTGCCCTTGCCGGGTCATATGGGACTATCTGATTGTTCCTCCTGGCCGAGGTTACTACCTCTTCTCTCCTAGGACCACCATGAGGAGACGATGCAGCTCCAGCGGATTTCTTCGGGTTACCCACCGCCGAATGAACGATTTTGGAGGCGCTAGCTCTCTCCGGGTTTGCCCTAAGCAATTCCTCGTTTTTCCTGTTCGCGATCCGAACCAACTCATTGACTCTTTCCTGCTGTCTTTGACGGGCCTCACCCGTCAAACCCTCTAATTCGGACGCAGCTACATCTGCTGCTCTGAGGTTCTTTGTCGGGGTACTATACCTCGGCAGCCCCACAGACAAACAGTTCTCTGATTCCTCAATCCTTGTATCACCCTCTCTGTTCATTTCACTCATGAGATTTCTCCCTTTCACTTTTACAGCATCAACCTTATTTGCCTTAGCATACTCACGCAGTGTAATGTTCAACGTATGCTGAGCCGCGCTATCTTTTTCATACCCTCTAGTATTTTTTGCCTAGTTTCCTCTAGCTCGGCCTGTGCCTGAGCCGGATCTACTGCTGCTGCTACTGGGTTTTCCAAGCTATCCATTGCCTGCTGCAGCACATTCTCAGGCCTCTCTAGTGGAGGTCCTCTACTTTTCCTCGGTTCCTTAGGTGTTACCTCTGGATCTGGTGCCAGATCCTGGCTTGCGCCAGCACCAGGCGCGGTCATCATCACCTCCGCATGGTCCGGGGAGCGAGTGATACGCGCCCCGTGAACCACGCTAAAGGGTGGCTCGCCTCCTTCGACGACGTGCCGCGGATGAACGCACGACACATCGACAGCAACGTAGACCTTGTGCCCGCCGAGCTTGACGAAGAGGCCATTGCGCGGAAGAGGGCGCGTGCCAAAGCAGCCAGCGTTGTCGCTGACAAAGTCCAGTGCTCCAAAGCGCTGAACGAGCCCAGAGATGATTCGTTCGCCGGTACCGATGAGGTTTCCCGTCCAGATCTTCACCCCTGCTAGCGCCGCTAGCCCCACGGTGGGCGCCAACTGTCGTGGTGGTGTCACGGCAGATGCCATGTATAGGCTAAATGTGGGGACTAAATGCACTAGGGGAATCTAGGGAGGGATAGTGTGGTGATTCCACACACGGAAGCTTTGTATTTGATTCACCTTCACAGATTACAAGTGCTCCTTGAGCTGTATTGGAGAGAGGAGGAAGAAGGAACTCTCTAGTAAATTGCTACACACTAGAGACCAATCTCCCAGCCTTCAACACTTTATATAGAGGTCCTAGCCCTCCTTATATAGGGGTGGCTAGGTCTCCACTTAGGGCATACGTGGAGGCCCAAAATAGTAAGTCCACCGGGTCACTTTTCCCCTACGTCAGCCATGCAGAGGCTACGTGAGCCTCTGCGGCACCTGCATACGACATTGGCTTCATCACCTTTGTCGGCCACGCCTCGGTGGTTCGGCCTATGTCTGCTTCGCTCACACTCTGTGTACAGTAGTCACCTTTGACCAGCGAGATACTTTCCTTCTCTTACAAGCTTGATATAACCCGGATCCCACATAGTTGATCCGGCCACACTTGTGCTTGCATACAAGTTAGATACATCTTACCGACATATGGCTTAAGTCGGTTGAGACCAAGTTAGGTGGACGTCCCCTGGTCCGGGTTCTCCGTGATCCGGCCTGCCTTGAGGTGACTCGGCCATCACATGCTTTGACCTTGCCGTACCTCGGCTAACTAGGCCTTTATACCCCGGCGTGACCCTACCCGGGGGTATCCCCCCAAACACTCACCTTCCCATCTTCACTTCCGCTGGCTGTTGGGCTGGTCGCGGAGCTCCTTGAGCTCATAACAACCATCCGTGGGGGTGCCCATGCTTCTTATGGAAGACGCGGTACGCTTGATCGCCACACTCCGTCTCATTGCCACTCTCGCAAGGGCTCTTCCACCCAGGTTCGATTGTCAGGACGACGGTGGGCTTTCTCTTGGGTTCGTTGCTCGTGCTTTTGGAAGCGCTTGAGGGCTTGGGAGCACCCTCTGCCTCAACAAGGCCAAACATCTGCCCCGCCTCAGCTTTTGCGCACTTCTCCACCATGACGAACAACTCAGCGGCTGTGATGCGATTCTCCCCACGAATGCCAATCTTATCCCTCATGCGGATGTCTTTGAACCCCTCGGAGAAACCCGTGATCATGTTGGAGTCCGAGATCTTAGGGATCTTGTTGCGAATCTGGCTGCACCTCTGCAGGAAATTGAAGAGGGTCTCGCCAGGCTACTGGCGAACCTAGGGAAGATCGTAATAGGCGAGTGGGCATTCGTAGGTTCCCTTGAAGTTGGCAATGAAGAGGGGCAGAGGGCCAACCACGAGCCGATGGATTCCTCGGGGAGGTTCACCAGCCAGGTCCGCGTTGTGTCCCTGAGGCTTAGCAGGAACCAGTTTTCCATGACACGATTGTCTCCCCCTGCCACCTCAATGCTCGTGGTTTAGAGCTGCAGAAACTCACAAGGTTCGCGGTACCATCGTAGCGCGATGGCATCTCGGGACGGAACTTGTGCAGCCACAGCACGTGTCGGAGCTCCTTGGTGCAGGCGAGACATCCATTTCCCTGCGCCTCCTTGTCGTTGGCGAGGGTGGTGCGGTTCTGCTGCCCTGCTATGCCGATCCCTTCGATGATGCGCTCTTCCCGCCCGCACGGGAGCGTGATGGCTAGAAGAGCTGCAGCCGGGGAAGGAGAGATGATTTGGCAGTTGTGGCCGATGCGAGAAGCGGCGTCTCCGAGCTTGGGGTGCCTTGCTGAATCATCGGACTGGGGGATGGCTGACAGCCCCAAGTGTCTTGTTCTCGGGCTCAGCCCCCAATTATTGGGAGGGAGAGGGTGCCGTTGTCGAGGATCTCAGCGAGCCACTCGCACCACTTCAACTTCCCCGACTTCGCTAGTGGGTGGTTGAGTAGCTCGTCTGCCATACGCTTGGCGGCCTCCGGCGTGGGTTCGTCCGGCAGGCCGAGCGAGGAGGAAGTGAGGGAGAGCGATGTGTTTCCATGGGAGGAATGCAGGGGCTCCCACGACAGGCGAAAGAAGGAGCCTTTCTCATCATCCATCCATGACGATGGCTCTGGTGAGGTGCATCAGGGGGCGAGCTCCGTCTGAGCCCAACTGGCCGCTCGGCAGAGGGTATGCTCTGCCCGTGTCTGGGTGCGAGCCGACGTTTTCGTGGAGCTGCGCGAAGGTGCTCAGAAGAACCTCAACCCCCTACCTGGCGTGCCAAATGTCGGAGATGCATCTAGCGAAGGAACAGGGGTCCAACAAGCCCTGAGTTCAAGCGGGAGCTGAATCACGCACTCCGAGCTTTTCAGCGACGATGAAGAAAACGATTCATGCACACGACAGAGAGGTTGAGACGGGTTTTTCACCCTGGTTCGGGACCCTAGAGGAGGTAAAGCCCCTACTCTTGCTTGGTTGTATTGCTCGTACTGCTTCGCGAGGGTACAATGGAGAATCAATGTCTAGGGTTACAAGTCCTCGGAATCAACCTCCTCCAAGGTAGGGGAAGGCCTAGTTTTATAGGGCGGTTGGTCCTCTTCCCCCAAACATTCGGAAGAAGGGTCACGACACTACCGCCCCTTGAGGACCCGGTCTACCAGGCTACATTCGGTGGACTCGTTCCTCCTTTCCTTGGTCGCCGCTGGTCCTTAGACGGTCCAGCTGACACCATCCTTCGCTTCCCAACGTCACCATTGTCCCCTTAGCACAAAAGTGGAAAGGGACAGTTGGATTAGCTCCACTGACGTCATCAGCATCCTTACAGAAGTCGGTGGATAGTCCTTGCTTCCTCTACCGAGGCGACCCGGTCTTCCCTATGTGCTCTTGTCTTCTTCTCTCGTACCATGGCAGTGTTGCAGGTGCGCCCCTACCCTAACCCTCTCGAGACTGCCTCGGAGACTCGGGAGGGCCGGACCTCACGAGGCAGAGCCGAGGGCATGGAAACACCTTCTCTAGGCGCCATCCCTGATCTCCCCTCATGAGGCCTTCTACATGTCTCGTTGCCACAGAAAAGGGAGGTGGCCCCTTAGGTGGGCCCATCATCCACCCGATCGGGGTACCCAGGTACCAGGACTCCGACAGAAACAACTTGGTCGCAGTCTGATATCTTCCGCTCATGTTGATGAAGACAGATCGATCATGGATCAATGAACTCCCGGAAAAACACCATCCATAACTGGTATGACATGCAAAGTGTGTTTTTTGGGAACTTTGAGGGTACCTACAGGAGGCCTTGGACAATCGGGGACTTGCAGTGGTGCATCCAAAAATCCTGAGAAACTTGCTGGGACTACCTCAGATGATGGATCTACATGAAAAACTCATGCGAGGGAGTCAATGAACAAAACAAGATCGAAGCTTTCATCGCGGGGCTCCAAATCAGATTACTGCGTCACCAGCCGAAGCATGACAAAGTAACTGATTTGGGTGAGTTGATAGAGACGGAAAGGAAATGTGTTGATGGCGATGATGATTCAGAAGGTTTTTTGAACGGTCCGGGTGTGCCAAATTCAGCAAAACAGCCAAAACAACAGCAGACCTAGAAGTGCAAGAATACCTCAGAAGACAAACCTAATCTAGAATAAGCAACTATCAACGCAACTTCTGAATCTGGAGGTCGACGAGGATGTGAAGGCGACCGTGGATGAGGCGGCCGAACTTCCCGAGCCTAGGGCAGAGGCGACCAATAACCCAGCAAAACATACTCATGGGCCGACATTTCCAACAACCCATGTGTACATCACTCGACGCAAATGGGGGCTCTTCCCACACAATTTCTGAGTGTCATTTCAATGACGACATCAAGAAAGATGAATCCGCTGGCTACAGGGCCAAGCGAAGGAAAGGAAAAAATTGACAAAAAAAAGGAGACCAAGGAAGATTCTAACATGGAAGATGCAACTACTTCTAACCCTAAGTCGGATGGTAAGAAGACTTACCTAACCAAGAAGGACACATATGTCTGCTTCCTTGGATCTCAGCCTACTAAAGTAAGAAAGGCAGTTTTCACGACCTCAACTCAACTGTTCCGGCTGTCCCCCAATATTTGGACTTGTTAGAAGTGAAGATCACCTTTGACCGAAGCGATCATCCGCCAAAGCCACACAAGTGAGGAAAGTGCGCTCTGGTCGTCAATCCACTTATTAATGGTTAGGAGTTCTCCAAAACAGTGATGGACCGTTCCAGCAACATCAACATCCTCTACATCGAAACATTGCACCGTACGAACATATCGAAAACCCGGCTAAACTACAACAACGTGGTTTTTTAGGCATAGTACTAGGGAGGCAAGTGAATTCTCTAGGAGAAATAACTATGGACATTACCTTTGGAACACATGATAATTATCTAACTGGACCACTGTATTTAAAAGTGGGGCCATTCAAGAGCGCATACCATGCTATCTTCGGGTGTTCGTCCAATTGGCAATTTATGGCTCGCCCCTATTACGTCTACAACATGATGACGCTTCTAGGTCCTCGTAGCATCATCACAATCCAGGAAAACCAAAATAAAGCGTGAGAGTGCGAATATGGAGCCACCGCCTTTGCCAAAGCTGTGCTACATGCTGAGGAGCGCCAGGAGATTAAGAAAAACACTGACCTGTCCAAGATGCCAGCTATGAAGAAGGAGGTGCTAAATCCGACTCTAGAATTCAAGGCATCAAAATAGGCAAAGGTAACAACTCTGAAGGATGATGACCCCTCCAAGGTGATGCAAATAGGCGTAGACTTAGATCATGCATAGGAAAGCAAGCTCATCGAGTTCCTCAAAGCTAATAAATATATATTTGCATTGAAACCTTCTAACATGAATGGAGTACCTAGGGAACTTTCCAAGCACACTCTTAATGTGTATCCTGATGCTAGACCCGTCAAACAGTCCTTACGATGTTTCAGCGATGGGAAGCGCAAAGCTGTAGCCAAAGAATTAGCCCAGCTAGAATTAGCCAGATTTATTGAAGAAGTCATCCACACTGGGTGGGCGATTAACCCTGTAATGGTTCCTAAAAAGGACACTATTGATTTAAGGATGTGTCTCGATTATACTGCCTTGAACAAGGCTTGTCCCAAGGATCCGTTCGCTCTGCCTAGAATCGACCAATTTATCGACTCAATGGCAGGCTCGGAACTCCTCCGTTTTCTTGACGCATGTTCCGGTTATCACCAAATATGTATGGAGTCAGATAAACTAAAGACATCGTTCATCACCCTGTTTGGAACCTTTTGCTATGCAACGATGCCCTTCGGCCTCAAAAACGTAGGAGCTACATATCAATGCACTATGCAACGTCGCCTCCACGACCAAATTAGATGCACTATACATGGATATGTGGATGACATAGCCGTGATGTACAAAAAGAAGGAAACGTTACTGTCTAACTTGGAGGAAACTTCTGCGAATCTAAGAAAATACAAGATAATGCTTAACCCCAAGAAGTGTTCCCTCGGAATTCCAGCCGGAAAATTGTTAGGTTTCATTGTGTCTCAAAGAGGCATAGAGGTGAACTGTGACAAAATAAATGCTATACTCAATATAACCCGAAGGACGTACAATGGCTCTCGGGCTGCATTATAGTAATAAGTCGGTTTGTTAGCCGACTCAGTGTAAGGGCCACACAATTATACAAAACTCTTGAAGAGAACCGACAAATTTGTCTGGTCCGACGAAGCTGAAGCTACACTCCAAGACCTGAAAATAGTACTCTCATCTGCCCCCATTCTGGCAGCTCCAAAACCTCAGGAACCTATGCTGCTTTACATTGCTGTGACAAACAGAGTTGTCGGCGTCATCATGGTGGTGGAGGGAAAGTTGGAAAAATAGGAGCACTTGGTGCAGCGTCCTACTTATTACCCCAGCGAGGTCCTGATAGAGTCAAAACAGCGTGTCCACATTACCAAAAGTTAGTCTATGGCATATTTTTCGCTGCTAGAAAGCTATGACACTATTCAAGAGAACAAAATCACCATGGTGAGCACAACACCCATGAGAGACATAATGAACAATAGAGACACCACAGGACATGTTGCTAAGTGGGGAATCGAGCTAGCAGCTTTCAACATCAAGTACAAGCCACGGACATCCATCAAATCCTAGATACTTGCTGACTTTGTTGCTGATTGGAAAGAAACGATAGAAAACACTAGCACCCTAGAGTCAGAATACTGGACCCTCCATTTTTCGGGGTGAAAGCGCTCGGGAGCTCGAGGGCTAGCGCGATGCTCAAATCACCCCAAGGAGGTAAATTGTTCTATGTGTTGTAGATTCACTTCATGGAGACCAATAACGTTGCCGAATATGACGCATTGTTACATGGACTTTGTATTGCTAACAACATCGACATTAGCTGAATCATGTGCTACAGAGACTCAGATTTAGTTGCCTAGCAAGTATTCAACCACTATAGAGCAAACAAACACATGGTAGCATATTGAGCTGTCATGGAGGAATTATCTAAATCGTTCAAAGTGCTTGAGGTTCAACACATCCCTCAAACATAAAATGAAGAAGCAGATGCACTATCAAAAATAGGCTCTACACAAAAACATGTTCGGGATGGTGCTTTTTTGGAGAATCTCAAAGTTCCCTCTATCCCAAGAGTTGATGAGGAGTATCCAACCAAATCTGACTCACCACTCATAGCGGTTCTGGCTATTATTCCTAGCTGGACAAAATCCTACCTTGATTTCTTGGTAGATGGAAAATTACCCGAAGACGAAGTTCTGAGCCGATAGATAGTCTGATGAGCAAAATCCTATATGATAATCAGTGGTGATATCTATAAGCGGAGTGTATCTAGGCTCTTTCAGTGATGTGTCTCTTCGGAAGAAGGATTGGGAATTCTAAGGGAAATCCATGAAGAAGAATGCGGTTATCATGCTGCAGCCAAATCTTTAGTGGCAAAAGCTTTCCAACACAGTTTTTCTGGCTTGCAGCTAAGGCAGATGCTGAGAAACTGGTCAAGATGTGCAAAGGCTACCAAAAATATGCCAAAAAGGCCTGTGTTCTAGCTAATTAGTTACGAGCAATTTTGATTACATGTCCCTTTGTGGTGTGGGGGCTTGACATGCTAGGACCATTTAAATGGGCACCAAGTGGATTTACCCACCTACTAGTGATGGTGGATAAGTTTTCCAAATGGATCGAGGCTAAAACCATAACAAGTTGGGGTGAAGCCACAACTAAAAGATTTATCGATGACGTCATAATCCGATTCGGCTATCCGCATAGTATTATCATAGACAACGGGAGCTACTTTTCAGTGGGAGAACTTGTCGTGTTTTGCAAAGATCAAGGGATCTGGCTCGATATTGCATTGATCACGCATCCACATACCAATGGACAAGTCGAAAGGGCTAATGGTCTAATCTTGGAAGGCCTCCGACCTCTCCTCAAAGCACCACTTCATCGTGTTGTGGGGGCTTGGGCTGACGAATTACCGTATGTTATTTGGACCTTCCGAACTACTCCTAACATGTCAACTAGATACACACCTTTCTTCTTGGTCTACGCTACATAAGCAATCCTTCCAAGTTGCTGCGTATGTCAAGGAGATGTCGAGATTTCTCGACAAGATAACTTCGATGTACTCAAGAAGTGTGTATCTTTGCTGAACAAAGATCTACAACCTATCAGCAAAAGTTACACAAGTATCATTGTTAGAGAGTCAAAATTGTTCCTTCAGAAAGGCCGACCTAGTTCTATGGCTATGCAACAAAGAAATCCCAAACTTTTCCCAGATTTGGACCCTTTACGATTATCAGATTACTGCACAATGGGTTACTATTTAACCAACATGAGACCAGTCAAAGATGACCTGCTACTAGGAAAAGAAAGAGAGCTCGAGGCAGTGCAAATCTGGATGAGTTAGACCATCCAGGGATTATTCATCAGCTACGTCCCTTTTATTCTTAAATTTTCTTTCTTTGTAATCATATCAATGTACATGCTCAAAGTGAAATAAAGTATTAGTCCCCTCAATGTTTTTTAGAGGCAGAAAATCCAGATAAACAATAAGTATAAACAAAAAGTGCTTAAGTAATTTTCGAGCACAACAAAGACAACCAAGTGCTAGTGTCGTTGTATTGGAAACGATAGTGCCTGAGAAGGCTAGATAGAGGTGTGGGAAAACGGCAGGGAAGCTCTCGATGATGTCCGTGAGCGGAATATGACAAGAATTGGCAGGAAACATATTTCTACGGCCTAGACATTCCAATGGTTGGCCATACCTCCACATACCCTGACTTCCTCGATGGTGATGACACTGAGTCCACCACCTAGAGGACCAAAGCCTTCCTCCCGTCCAACAACGAAGCCTCTTGCATTGTAAGGAGGATTGAGTGGCTCATAGACATGGGTCTGACCGGCTTGGACTTGGCCATGTGCTAGTTCACAAGATAATCCATCCTTTTCTACATCGCCCTGATCTGATGCACAAGTACACTAGAGATAGGAATGATCCACTTCGGATTTCTCAAAACAACTTCTCCAGCGACTCCATCAAGATCCACATGAAGGATATGGTCAAGGTGAAGGATAGAAAGTGTGGCTTCACCATCACCTTCGACATGTTTGAAAATGCAACTGCCGAGAGGTAAATTGCTTCTCATATTATTTATACTCTAAAGTTCTCTGACTTGGTTCCAGTGATCATTATTCTAACAAAACCTTCTATCAGCTCATGGGTTTGGACGACATGGACTTAGCTTCCAAAGTCTATGACCCCGAGCTCAAGGATGTGATGGTCTTATCGGATGATGAGGCCTCCAAATATCACCCTGCCCCGGCAACAAGAAAGCGCAAGGGTCCTGCCCCTAAAGCTGTTGTCGAGGGAAAGAAGAAAAAGAAGATAGATGGCCGGGCCTCCAAGAAATCAACCGCCTCTCTGGAAGCAGAGAAAAGAAGAAGCGTCGACATTCCTTTGACCAAGGCGCCTTCCACTATGTAAGTACTTCTTTACTTCGACTTTGTTCTTGTTCTTAATCATTCCAGTACTTATACTCTTAGCTTGTATGTCTTAGGAAGAGGAACGTTGCTTTGAAATGCATGTCTAAGAACATCAGGGACTTTCTCTGAAAATCATCCCCAACCACCGCTCCAACCACCCTTGCCGTCAACGTGCCTGTTGGCCCAGGAGAAACTTCCGCCGGTGCTGGCCCTGAAGCCTCCGACATGGAGACAAATATCAATCCTAGTCAGGATGCTTCAATTTTAGCCGATATTGAAGTGACTCCTCCCATCACTCAGGGAACACAGGAAAGTGCTCCTATAATTTAGTTAGCTAAATCTCTAGCTAAGGATGTTGCACCAAGGGGCAATGAGTTGGTAGTGATGGCGATGGGTAATTCGACAACCAACACAGCTGTAGGTTCCTAGCTAGCTCCCACATCATCAGATCAGAGAGTAGCAAGGGCTTCCTCAGTTCCATTGGCTAGGGCACCGTCCACCACGACAACTCCTCAGACATTGAGTGCCGAGGATCTATTCCAGTAGGCCGAGATCATGTGAAGTAATGCAATAATTATGCACAATAATATTGCCGGAGCTGCCAACGATTTGAAGATCATTTCCACGGTGAGTCCTTGAAACTTTGCATTTCACTTAAGATATATCCCACTGTAGCCCTCGAGCGCTTATGCGGAAAACCATAGGTTTTTGTCTTGAGTTCTCTTAGAGTGACTAAGTGAAAATTTGTGATGTAGCCCCCAAGTTTCTAGTTTCAAATAAAAAGTCAGACTAGAAAATCTTAGAGTATCTATGTACATCAAATTCTCACACTGTAGCCCCCAAGCATGTAGTTAAAAAAATGTATATTTTCCATCTAGATGCTCCAGAGAAACTAAAGTATGTGCCTTGTATAGAATGAGCATGCTTGGAGAGTGGCTTCTTCTAATAAGTATGCAAGACTGAAGGAGGAGCCGACAAAGGAGAAGGGTAAGGTTTCCTTCCTAAAAGAATAAATCACCAAGAACAAATGTCCGTTATCTTATAACACTTCACCATTATATCATCATAGTTATCCTTCCAAGTATTAATAATCGCTTGATTTTTCTAACTTGTAGATGTCCTTGCCAAAGCCAAGGGTATTTTGGAGCAATTCAAACATATCCAGGATCTAGACGACGAGAACAAGATATTTGAAGAAGGACCTTGCATACGCCATCAAGATGCATGAGGAAGCCCTCTAGTCTATGCAAGAGCCTGGTAATCTAGAGATTGAAAAGCTAAAGAATGAAATTGAAATGCTCAAGGAGAGAAATGATGATGTTGCAGTGCCAAATTCTTGAAACCTTGAAGTGCTTAAGAAACTCTAGAAAGAGCATGACGTCTTGGTAGAGGCTTGCCGACAAGCAGAGACAAGCGTTCTTAGTAACACCTCTATCTTTTCCATCAGTAAGTTGGGTAATTTGTATATCCTAAAGCTCATAGCATTTTGATTCACCTATGTATGTAGCCCCTTTGGTTTAATCAATATGGGAGCAAACACGACGGAGCTCAAGAGCCAAATGAGCCTTGTCGGAACTTCATCAGCATTGTCATCAACCAAGTGAAGGAGATATCCAAGTCCTAGATATCACCATCAGGGCGGTACACTTTTCTACCAAGTTGTCCGAGATCCTCCATCGATCCCTCGAGAAGATCACAAGCTTCAAGAGTTCATCTATCTGGGCATGAGCAAGAATGTCACTAGTGCTGACCAACGCCCACTATGATGGTGCTGATGTAAACTTGATTACCTCTGGCATGCCTGTCGTTGACGAAGATAGCAAAGAGATTGATGGCTCTGCTATATGGAACTCTCTTGATGGATACGATAATCGTGTGGCTAAGATGGTCAGGTCAGACGTCTTCGTTCCTGCGAAGACTCTTCTAGAATATATTCCTAAAGAATCAGGATCTTCCTTGGGCTTCTCGAATTTCGAGGACACTCCTCCTGCTATTGATGACATTGCATCGAAGTCCCCTACATCATAGGCATAAAAAACAATGTTGTATTGCGGAAAAAACTAGTAGTAAGGAGGAAAAATTGGGCAAAAGCCTCTAGCTACTTAACTACGTCCAATATGTATATATTTTTAAGCTAGTGCTTGCTTATCCATTATTCTAGTTCTGATGCTTGGCTTTTCGTGAGATGGGAAACTCTTAGTACAGAACCTTGCTCTTAGGTGACTATGCTTAATAGCACTGTCAAAAACCTAAGAAGCAAAATCGCTGACTTTGAGTGCCGAGAAATCATTACTCTAGAATCCACATAAAAATAACAGAAAACTTAAGTTAAGACCCGAAGGCAGAATTTTCACAAGTGCAAAAGCAAACTTGTGCATAAAATAATTTTTACATGATCTAAAAATAATAATTAAAGGAGGCAAAAGACTCACAATATGAGTGAACCAGGTGCTTTATTTCATTGATAATATAAGGTACATATCACATATGGAAATATGCTAAGTACAAAAAGAATGTAGCTGTGATATGTACCATGGTTGATATGTGTTTGGATAATCACCATCGAGGTCACGTCACTTGTGTTTGCGGTATTTTCCTAGCCTATTTTCAACTCACAAATATGAATGAGGTAATAGGAACCATTGAGCAATGGTTTGCTTATGATGAATGGTCCTTACCAAGACAGGGATAGTTTTTTTGACTTCTTTTGCTTTAGATGAAACACTAGATCACCCTCCTTAAATGAGCGATGCCTAACACGGTGACTATGGTAGCTTTGTAGCTTCTGCTAGTAGATGGCGGATCTCTAAGCTATTAGGACCTATTCTTCCTTGAGATGGTCCACAAAGATCTTTCTGGATTCTTCAGCGTCATCTTCATTGTAGGCGGCAACTCTTGGTGAATCATGGAGGATGTCAGAAGGAAGGACTGCTTCTGCTCCATAAACCATGAAGAAATGGGTGTAGTAGGTGGATCTGTTGGGAGTTGTTCGCAAACTCCACAACAAATGGTAGTTCCTCTGCCTAGGCTCCAGCTTCTCTATGTAGCGGTGCCTCCAAGCATGGCTTGATTCCCTGCAAAATTAGTCCATTGATCCTTTCAACTTGACTGTTAAACTGTGGATGTGCCATAGATGCTAAGTCAAGGCAGATGCCTTTCTTATGACAATAAGCCTTTACTTCTCCAAGTGATAGGTTGTTGCCATTGTCGATGATGATGCTCTGTAAGAGACCAAATCTCACCACGTGATCCCGGATAAACTTGAGGGAGTTGCCTCATCGAGCTTTCTAATGGGTTTAGCTTCAATCCATTTTGTGAATTTATTAACTACTACTAGCATATGAGTAAACCCACAAGGTTCCGTCTTCAAGGGTGACCATGTCAACCCCCCAGACTACAAACAATCATGTAACTGGTATGGTTCATAATTCGTCAACTGTAACATGTGGTTGCCTCACATAGTACTGATACCCGAGACATGTATCAACCAGCTTGTCGGCATCCGCCTTGGCAGTAAGCCAGTAAATTCCTTGCCGGAAGTCTTTGGAGACCAATGATCTGGGAGCAGCCTGAAGCCCGCAATCACCGAGATGGATCTCCCTAAGGATCTCAATTCCTTGCTGCTAAGATACACACCGTAGGAATATACATGGGGTGCTTCTTTTGTATAGCTAGTCGTCAATGATGGTATAACCCTTTGATCTACATACTATCTGTCGTCTTTTGACTTCATCTTTCGGCATGGTTCCGTCTTTGAGGTAATCCATGAATGGTTGTGTCCATGCCGAAGGGATCACTTCGACTGTGTTGACGAGTGAATTGACTCTATCTAGATTTTCTAGGTCTGCTCCCTTGACGGATGGTGCCTGGAGATGCTCCAGGAATACACTAGGTGGAATTGGTTTTTGTGTTGATCCAAGCTTTAACAATAGATCTGTCGCTTTGTTATCCTCCCTCTTGACATACTTGACTTTGTAACCATCGAAACTCTTGGATATATCATCCACTTCAGCTTGATATGCCGCCATCATAGGGTTCTGCTTTGTAACACCCTCGAATCGTCCCTATGCAGATTTTAGTGCTTCCCGCCAAACCCGCATAGAAATGATTCAAAGATGCCCACCAGGCACTTGCGTGTAGGTGGAAAACGAAGTAATACCATTACGCAATAGATCATGATGGAACTCACAGAAACATATAGATACAACAACTACTCAATGAGTCAAGAATATAGATATACAGTACAAAGAATCAGATCACCTAGGAAACGATACAACATCCGAGTACAAATAAGAAGCAAACTGAGCTAAGAGCCCTAAAGAATAACTGGCATGGGCATACCCTACAGGTACTCGAGATCAGCATATACGGTACGGGCCAGAAGAAGCCCACGATTTTGCTAAGGCCCAGTCAAGATTCGGGTGACCTGGGAGACTTCGACTCCTTGCAGAACACGACAAAATATAAGATAGAAGTTTAAAGGGGAAACCCTAATATGTAACCAACTTGGCCTGCTATCCCGAGACCTAGCCTATCTATATAAAGTCTAGGTGGGGGCAGCGAGGAGGATATCCGCAACCCTAGTTTCTACACCATCGCCAGATTGCATCTGCGCACCCCTGTAACTTTTGAATCCTCGATAATTCCAAGAGCAGACAAGCAGGAGTAGGGTCCTCTGCAAGGCCTGAACCTGGGTAAACCTCATGTCACCTGTGTGCTTGTTTGTTAGCCGATCGATGGCTCCAGTGTTCCCCACTTAACCTAAGTCCATCTATGATGGACATTGATGAGTTAACCCCTCGCCAATTGGCACTGTCTGTGGGAAAAGGGAGTGCCGATGTTGTGGCTTCCTTGGCCCCATCAACCGCGATCTATGACTCTGCAACATCGGAGACTCGCCTCCTCTTTGGTGCCTTCAACTTCACCGTCCACACGCTAGCGACTCGCTCGGATTTCGAGTCTGTGGGCAACAGAATCGGCCTGGCGATCGGGAGCTTATGCTTCCAAGTTGGTCAAGTAGGCACACTTCGCCTTCCTGATCAGCCGAAGGTTCCCGCGATTGCTCCTGCATTATGGTTTCCACCATCGATCGGTACCCTGAGCAAGCTCAATGCCCCGACATCAGTCGGGAATATGGACAGCGATATCTGTTGCGAGTCCGATATGGGCGATCTGGCAATAGAAGACGGAGCCTACGGCTCCGGATCTGCAAGCTGCGGGAGCAACAGCTTCCCCAGCCGTTACATGTGCACCGTCATCAACACGAGCGACAAAGGTGGCACTCAGGACAACACCGGTACTGGCGGTGGCATCCCAGTCGCGAACGGTGGCCCCTCCAATAGCGCCCCCACTGACAATGGGCCAACATGCCATCCTCCTGGTGAAGGACCCGTCCCAGAAGATCAGTCGCACCTCTCTGGGAATGAACATTCCCTAGAGTGTGTGTTGATCAAGCTCAACGACACTGAGTGGGCTCACTGTAGGGAGGCCCTACGGGGTAACCCCTACCACCAAACTCATCACAAGAGATGCTGATGGGTTATCACTAGCTGCTTAAGGAGGAGTTCAAGCTCCAGCAATAAGTAATCGCCCAACTCGACAAGCGTAGGAGGGCAGCGGATGAGTCGAGCCTCCGACGAGCTCAACTCTCTTCCATCAGAGGATCCTCCTCTAGAGGCAACGATCAGGCAGCCGCGAGAAGATGCTCTCGACTGGCTCACCTCACAGGTAGGGAGCGATAAGAGGACACTCGAGTCCTCAACTTCTCGTCCATGATGGTGGACACGTGGGGAAATGTGCTCCTGAAAACACCGCAGGCAGTAGTGATGGCAACCACCATGTACCTGCTTAACAACCAGCTGCTGGCTGGGGACTCACGGTCCGCCATGCACCGATCTACGATCGTTGGCCTGGGACTAGTCAAAGCTGCGCTCACCAAGGATCTAGCACCAGAGCCAAGGAAAGGCAAGGCTCTGGCCAAATACTACTCTCCTTCCTCCTCCAGCGACGACGACCACAACTTGTCGCGGTGACGCCGCCCACGATGACACGACTATGACTACGACGCATGTGATGCCATCACACAGCGGAAGGTAGACAAGATGCACACAAGGCGTGCCCGCTCGATGGACTCGGAAGATGATGTGACAGAGCTCTGCGGCGCTAGCTGCTTCAGTAGAGCCATACGACAAAAGAGAATGCCAAAAGGGTTCAAACTCCCATCAAAGAACACAAAAATCGCGGCCTCCAAGACCCGAAGATCTAGATGGAGGATCATATTTCGTCCGTCAGGCTGCACGGCGGAACCACTAGCACGACTGTGCAATGCCTCTAGCTACAGCTGCAAGGCGCCGCCCGCGCATGGCTTAGCAATCTCCCACACGGGTCGATCCGCAGCTGGGATGAGATGGTCTACAGCTTCGTGCGGAACTTCAAGGGAACTTACAAAAGGCCCGCATCAATCAAAGAATTGAGTGCCTGCTATCAAAAGACAGGCGAGTCGTTGCGCTCATACATTCAGAGGTTGTTCATCATCAAAAACTCTACAGAGGACATCTCTGAGGATTGCGCAATCGACACATTCAATGGAGGTGTATGCCGCAGAGAGCTCAGGGGGGAGCTAGGTTGTTCGAAGCCCAAAACAATCGACCACCTGATGGAGATCGCCAACAGGTGGGCTGACGGAGAGGACTCGGTGAAAACCAACCATGCCCACTCATATGATGACGGCGACCTCGGTCGCAGACGTGATCGCCGAGGAAAATGCTGAATGCGCGATTACAAGGACCGCGAGGAAGTTGACATGGTCATGGCTGGCTATACCAATAAGCACGATGACACCCAACCGCAACAGCGGGAAAACCACGCAAGTATGGCAACACCGTACCCGCGATGAGGCACCTGGACCATCTATCCAGGACTAACTATCCGGACCTTGCAACGTACACTTCTACATTGACAAACATGGCAGCAAGAAAAAATCTAGTCACCTCCTGAAGGACTGCCACGAGTTCCTCAGGCTCCACGAAGGCCTGGTCCATATGAATCGCGACGCGATAAACCAAGGCTACG
The DNA here is from genome assembly GCA_910589775.1 of Avena eriantha. Lineage (NCBI taxonomy): Eukaryota > Viridiplantae > Streptophyta > Magnoliopsida > Poales > Poaceae > Avena > Avena eriantha. The sequence continues at coordinate 337,765,895 of OU342743.1, read as the reverse complement.
GAGCTGCCCCGGGTGCCATGGCCCACGGAGCACCACCACCACCACCCAGGCCACCCCTACCTGCGGCTGTGCTAGTCCAGAATAATGGAGGTGAGCAGTACCCACGACCGCTGGGGAATATGGGCATGATCTAAAAAGGATGACCCTCCAATAGCATGCAAAAGGCAATCACTCGCCAAATAAATTTGGTCGTCAATTCTCCACCCCCAGCAGCTAAGTACCTCAGTAGGTGCGAGTCCTGTATCACCTTCGATAAGCGCGATCACCCGCGCCAGGTGCCTCTCCCGGGCCACTGGCCTTTGGTTCTCGAGGCACAAATTGGCAGCTTTGTGATGAGTCCCGTCTTCATGGACGGTGGCAGCAGCATCAACCTCATGTTTGCTAGCACCTTGCACGCCATGCGAATCTCCCGTCATGCCTGGAAACCTCCGACACAACATTCCATGGCATCGTCCCAGGGAAGGGCGTATACCCCCTGGGCAAGATCAGCTTGGACGTCATCTTCGGCATGCTAGGGAACTTCTGGCAAGAACGCATCAAATTCGAAGTGGTGGACCGGCCCTCGCAATACCATTGCATCCTTGGACGTGTCGCGTTTGCGAGGTTCATGGTGGTTCCACACTACGCCTACCTGCAGATGAAGATGCCAAGCCCTAACTGCATTATCACCGTCAACGGAAGCTTCAAGAGGTCAGATAGCTATGACAGGGAATTCAACAGAATCTGCAAGTCTTTTGGCATGTAGGAGGAGCTGGCGAGGCTGAAGGAGTTGATAGACAACAATCTACCTCCTCCGAGTAAGCCAAACTAACCTGATCAGTCCTTCGACTCATCGGTCCACACCAAGGCGGTCCAGGTCCATCCAATGGACCCGACAAAGACGACCCTCATCGCCAACAACTTGAGTCCCGCATAGGAAATCGCGCTCGTCGAATTCCTCCGTTAGCGCTGGGAAATCTTCGCCTGGTGTTAGAGGACATGCCAGGGGTTCCCAGGGAATTCACCAAGCATTCACTCAACGTAAATCCTGAAGCAAGACCAGTGAAGTAGATGATATGTCGACTATCGGAGCCAAGGGAAAAAGCGATCGGTATGGAAGTCAATAGACTCCTCGACGCTAACTTCATACGAGAGATCAAGGAAAGCACCTGGGTAGCAAACCCCGTACTCGTTCCTAAAAGGACATGAATATCCCGCGGATGTGCGTGGACTTCACTTCCTTGAACAAACATTGCCCAAAGGATCACATCCCATTGCCGCGGATCGACTAGATAATCGTTTCTATTGTAGGATGCAAGCGCCTCTGCTTCCTCGACGCCTACTCAGGCTACCACCAGATTTAACTGAAGGAGGAAGACCAGGAGAAAACTGCCTTCATCATGCCCTTTGGCGTCTTCTGCTACACCACGATGCCCTTCGGGCTAAGAAACGTAGGGGCCACCTACCAGCGGTGTATGCAAGCCTGCCTCAAGAGCCAGCTTGGCCACAACATTCAAGTCTATGTCGACGACATCATCGTCAAAGATGTTGGGATCCAAATCCCATGATACTTCCTCTCCTGTGCTACGGCTGATGACGACGACGCGCGTGACACATTGGATGCATCGGCCATCTCATTAGAGATTGACCAAAAACGACGGTGCTGGTGGATTTGGTGGAGGAAAGGGATGGAGATGTGAGGTGCAAGGGTTCGCGATGAATAAAAATGACTGGAGCAGCGATGGAAAGAAAATTTGGATTTTCCCTCTTATAGCCCATTTGCACCAAGATTATCAATTAATCGGCTGGATTTTCGCAATGTGCCGTGAAGCGGGAGGGGAAGCTTCCTCAGCCTCCGCTGCCTCGATCAATGTGTAGAAATTGAAATGGCACCTTGGTTCCATGCAATGCGAGACCCACCAGCAGTCACGCTGATAAAATAATTGTCAGTGATGTGACAAGACCTGAAAAGTTATCGGGATACGTCATCGGACCAAATTTTGGGTCATATTGAATTAAGCATGAAAACAAAGATAACTCACTAGCGATCCGAATCACTTGTCACTTGAATCCTATCCTTTTAGTTTGAAGTTTTAGGAACCCTTCAAGATTCGGCAGCCGAAGACCTTTTATGTTAGACATGGAATCCTACTTTGGATCTTTGAGACTTCTGTGCTACTATTGGGGATATACTTTCCGGGTATACCGACAGTGAATCACTCAACAGGGTGGCCCACTTCTGGGTTAGATCTATTCTCCATGGGTGGCCCAGTCAGCGAGAAAAGATGGAAGCCCATCCGGCTACGAGAAGGCCCAAGAAGACTTTCCAAGTTAGGCCTGTAGGAATACTAGTAGTCTAAGATGTAATGTGTACCGACTCTGTATCGTAGCCGGATAGGACTCTCCTGTAAACCCTAGGCTAGATGACTGTATAAGCCATCCTAGGGACCAAACTTTAGGGAACAACCACAACATCATAATCTCAAATCGCATAGGAGAAACCAGCCCTTGTAATCCGTTGTACTTTCGGCTCTGTCGATATACTAGATTGCTAGCATGAGTAGGATCCATCCAACGTAGTCGAATCTGAACCTAGGTAAGCTTGTGTGCTCATCGTCCCGGACAACTGTACGTCTCACATCCCACCTTTCCCCATGCCTCGAGGACCCCCTCATGGCGTAATTTTATTTAATCTGACGACAATTGGCACCCACTGTGGGGCAAGTGACCTTCGGATCTGCATTCGTGGCAGAATCTGTGCGTGCGGAAATCAGCAAGACAATCGCCATTGGTCGCAACCTCTACGCTAGCAACATCCCTAGCATCCTCCTTGATGAAACCTGGATTCTGACTAGGGAGACCATGATGAGATACACCGTCTTGCCGATCGGAGAGATCAACATCTACCTCAGTTTCACTGAACCTGCCCAACCCACCCTAGTGGTGATGATATGAGTGGAACAAACTTCTGGATCCACTTTTTCCGTAGAGGTGGCAAAGTTTCGGATCTCAGAAAACTTCTGGATCCCACCCAACCTGCCATTGAGGCGGAGATCGTGGAGAAAGAGAAGGCCAGATGTGTAGAATATCTCCCTCAGGAGATTGAATCTTAGGAAGACCAATGCTGCAATAGCGCTAGACCCAATTCCACTGATGCAGAAGCAGAAAAACCGCTTCTGAGGCACACAGTGAGGCGGATGATGCTGCTCCATAGTATCAATCTAGACACCATGAGACCATCAAAAGTATCAAGGAAGCCAATGACGAAAGCCTCACCAACCTCAGAGTGCATAGATCTCACTTTGTCGGCTACGTCGGCTCTAGATGTGGCTCTGCCGATGTTGGAGGTGACAAGAATTCAGTTTTGGACACTGATGCGCTCGACTTTCGACGTAGAGCTCGTTGGGAACCCCAAGAGGAAGGTACGATGAGCACAGCAGTAAGTTTTCCCTTAGTTATGAAACCAAGGTTTAATCGAACCAGTAGGAGCAAGGAAACACCCGAAAGGTGTTACTAACTGAGCTTTGGCAGGGCGCACTACCGGTGCTAGTAGCAACATGGAGACCTGCACAACACAACCACACAACTTTGTCCCCAACTTGCGATGAGGTTGTCAATCTCACTGTGTTTTGCGGAAAACAAAGGATTAAACGTATCGAATGGAAAGAAGTAAAAGTTTGCAGAAAGTAAACACAAAGAAGTAAAAGATTGTAGATTGTCTGTAAAGAAAAAGGACCGGGATCCATAGTTCACTAGAGGTGGCTCTCCTTAGATAAATAACATGCTAACAAATTACAGCGGGGCAATTGACAAACACCGAGAAAGCAATACATGCATACACTAATCATCTTGACTCCTCTGAGACTTGATTGGGCATTACAACATAATACATAGACCGCCATCCAACTGCATCTATGACTAATAATCCACCTTCAGGTTATCATCCGACCCCCCTCCACTATTAAGTTGCAAGCAACAGATTATTGCTTTACGAACTGCGTGTGAAGTAAACAATACAATTTTTCTATGAACAAAGGATTGTTGTTTTCTCCCTAGTAGCAACAACACATCTAGTACCTTAGAGATTTTTGTCACTTCCCCAGATTACTAGAGGCATGAACCTACTATCGAGCATAAATACTAACTCTTGCAGTTGCTAGCATCTACTTGGCCAAGATAGCTACTAACAACGGAAATCATGCAAGATCTCAAATGACAAAGACATGATAGAATCAATAATCAATCTGAAATAGCATCTCAATATCAATCAGATCCCCGCAAACACAACATGTATGAATTACAAATAGATGATCTTGATCATGAATGGAGCTCACAAGATCTAAACATGAAAGCACAAAGGAGGAGAAACCAGCCATCTAGCTACTACATGGATCCGTAGTCCAAGGATGAACTACTCACGCAACACACCGGAGGCTTGCATGGTAATGAAGAAGGCCTCCAGGGTGAATTCCCCTCTCCGGCCGGGTGCCGGGAAGAGCTTCAGATCCCTCCCGATCTATGGATGGAGATGACGGCGGCTACAGACTCTTTCGTGGATTTTTGATCGGGTACTTAGGGTTTTCGTCCCGAGGGCAATGTATAGGAGGAAGGAGAGGCCGAGGGGGTGCCGGGAGCCACCACACCACCCCTGGCGCAGGCCCAGGCTGGGCGCATGGGCAGGTGTTGTGGCCGGCCCCTGGCCCTTCTCCGTATCGTATTCTGGCACTTGATCACTTCCGGAAAAATAGGCACTTTGGCTTTTGTCCCGTCCAATTCCCAGAATATTCATTTTCTGACTTTCCTGGAACCAAAAAAAGTAGAAAACAGGCAGCTGGCACTGTGGCTCTTGTTAATAGGTTAGTCCAAGAAATCATATGAAAAGCACTCCAAAGTTGGAACAAAACACAAGAAAGTGGATAAAACCAAGCATGGAACATCAAAAATTATAGATACATTTGCAATGTATCAACATCCCCAAGCTTAACTCCTGCTCGTCCTCGAGTAGGTAAGTAAAAAAAAGAAATAATTTTTTAGGTGACATGCACCATCAAAGACTTGATCAAAGTATTTGCAAAACATTCAAAGCTGGGATTATAGTACTTTGATCATAACATGAAAGATAAAGTTCTAGCTATAAGCAAAGAAACTATGATGCGACATGAAAAGGCACAAACAAAAGATTCATGAATAACAATGCTTTGCAAGACGTTTGTTTGTTTCACATAAAGAAAACATAGCATAAAAGTATTCAGCTTGTTCCTCAATAGAGTAGCAAATATAAATGCATAGGACACCTTCAAAGTTCATAACAGTGACTAGATACAATAGTTTCAAACAAGCATTAACAAGTTATGCGTCAATCAACTAGTCTTCGGACAATGCACATAGAACTAAGAATGGCCACTATGCTCTCAAAGTAGGTGCATAAAGATAGAAGGTGGAGACTCAATATAGTGGTGTGAGAAAGGCCTTTTGTAAAAGGAAGTAGGGATTCAAGTCTCATAAAGAGCTTCCAAAAATTATGGTACTTATAGTTTTCAGCTCTCATTGCCCCTATCATAAGCATCTTGAAGGTGATTAAGGTTAAAGTGACACAACTAAGAGGATATGCTTGACAAGTTATAAACCAAAATCTCATGCCCCTTACTTACGAAGATCGATCCTCATGCTACTCAACTTCAGTCACGAGTAAGCTCTTGTCAGTGTAAGTATATGTGTATCATTAAGAACCGCCAACGGGGTACCCCTTGCACATGATACGGGAGCTTTCCCATAATCAAAATGACAAGGCAAGCAGACAATGAGCATCTCAACGATCTTTTTATTTGCTATTTGCATAGGTTTTTATTGAGGATGCTTCATAGAGTGCTCATTATGGTGATGCTGCAAGTTTCCACCATGATTCGGCATGGCTTAGGCTAGCGGCCCAGGCGTTTCTCTAACACACATAAAAAATCCATGATCTTACAAGTTCCACTTTTATTTCACACCGCCGGGAACCGTAAGGAAAAGAACATGATATCAACGGGGTACAAAGTACAAGTGCAATGTTGAAAGCGTTCCCCATGAAACATGGTTCTGCTAATTTCAACTTATAAAGCGCAAGAATATACGCAACAAAGAAGGACCCAATGGTTCAAGTTTATTAGAGGCAATAAAGTAAAGTATGCCATCAAGTTCGTGAGAGCTTTAATCACTAGTTTTCTCATAACAAGTGGAAGCTAAACAAAAGCATCAATATACTTGGAATAGCATAAGCTAGTAGGTAGGTATGGTGGACTCTTTGGAATAACTTGGTTTAGGGAGTTGGATGGATGAGTGGAACTCATACTTTGTTGTGGAGGCTAGCAAAAGACTGGGAGCGACAAACTAAGAGAGCAATAATGGCCATAATCATGAAGAGCGACAAAACATCATTGATAAAAGCATAAAGTGATACTACAAGTTGAAAACTAAAGGATCATAAAGTCTATGGTGACTTTGGATAGTCATAACATGGTGTGAGCATGCGCCAAGTCAACCCAAATAAAGCATCAAAGGAGAATACCACTATACTATGCTTTAATATGCTAAAACAACACATGATTCATACAAGGCACATTAACCAATTTAAATTGTTTATAACAAGTCATGCTACAGCAAAGAATACTAAGCATAAAGCCAAAACAATATCAAGCATGGCATGACAAAGCATAGGCCACAGTAAAAAACGAGCTCTTTTTACCACATAAGTATGAACTTTCCTACTCTTTTCCAAACCAAACCAAACTATTTGCAAACCAAATGTATGAAAGAGGGGGTCAAACCAATTTATTCAGAAAACTAAGAAAACCAAGCAAACTAAAAACCAAAACGAAAATGAAAAAGAAGACGCTCCAAGAAAAACACAACTGTGTGTGAAATAATAAAAATGAAGCGTTTGGAAGATACCTGGGATTTTTATTGATGAAGAAGGGGATGCCTTGGGCATCCCCAAGCTTTGACCCTTGCACTTCTTGGATATTTCTTGGGGTGACATGCGTGGCATCCCCAAGCTTGAGCTTTAATCCATCCTTCATCTCATTACTCATTCCTTCCATACACCTGAAATTTTTCCTTCATACAAAACTTCACACAATCTCATTAGCAACATTAGTGCACTTAAGATAAAGAAGTCTCAAGGTTCAGTTCTAACACCAAATAAACTTCCATTAGAACACTAGCTACTGTAGAACTTCCCTCAAAAAGCTCAATTCCCCAAAGGAACTCAAGAAGGAACTAGCAAGAAGCAAATGCAGAAAAATCTTTCAAAACAGACCAGCAGGTAAATACGATTTTTTTCGAAGACCTTCAGTTGCTCAAATCAAAAAGTGATTAACTAACGAAAGTTAGATAACAACCTGGGGCAGAATCACAAACAATTACAGATCAATCCGACCTACAGAGCTCTCTCTGGATTTTTTACGGTGAAGCAAAGAAATCTGTTTCGGGACAGCAACTTTCCCAATCATTACTTCACTCTCATTAGAGGTTACTCTTGGCACAAAAAGCAAATAAAAATGATAAGGAGAGGTTATTACAGAGGTAATAACTTCCAAGACTCAACTAAAACTCTTGGGTTATCTCCCAACAAGTACTTTTCTTTAACGCCTTTAAGTTAGGCATGAAAATTTGAGAAGATGCTCTCATAGGAAATATGAATTGAAGTAAAAGAGAGCATCAAGAAGAAAATTCAAAACCCATTTAAGTCTAACCCACTTCCTATGCATAGGAATCTTGTATGCAAATAAATGCACAAAGAACAAAGTGACAGACATAGGAAGATAAAACAAAAGTAACTTCAAAACTTTTAGCACATAGAGAGGTGTTTCATTACCATAAAAACTTCTACAACCATATTTTTCTCTCTCATAATAATTTTCAGTAGCCTCATGAATAAACTCAAATAATATAACTATCACATAAGGCATGCTTTTCATGATCTACAAGCACTAGAGCTTTATTATAAACATTTTCAAAAGAATCCTCGGGAACATAACATTCACCCTCCTTTGATAAGCATGGGGGACAATCAAATAATGTAAGGGATAAATAGTTACTCTCATTAGAAGGTAGGCACGGGTAGATCCATTCTCCCTCCTTTTGTCCATCACTCTCCTCCTCTTTTTCATCTAATGAGCTTTCAGGTTCAGCAATTTCTTCTTCCATGGAGATTCTAGCAGGCGGTGGTTCATCTATTACCTTAGCGGTCATAAAACTATTCCCAAATAGGAAACTGAGTGAGCTATCCATAATGAAATAGTGATTGGAGCAGAGCTAGTCATGAAGGCAACTTAAGAAAGGATCTAATTTTTTTGTGTTTTTGAAATAAGAAAGCAAACTTGTAGAACTATTTTTTTTGGTTTTTGAAGAACAAAACAAGCAAACAAAGCAAAAAGAAACTAAGAAAAACAAAAACAACAAAGTAAAAAGATTGGTTATGAGGGACTCCCCTTGTGAAGATGTCCTTGACTCCCTGGCAACGGCACCAGAAAATCTTGATGCGCTCGACTTTCGACGTAGAGCTCGTTGGGAACCCCAAGAGGAAGGCACGCTGAGCATAGCAGTATGTTTTCCCTCAGTTATGAAACCAAGGTTTAATCGAACCAGTAGGATCAAGGAAACACCCCAAAGGTGTTACTAACTGAGATTTGGCAGGGCGCACTACCGGTGCTAGTAGCAACGTGGAGACCTGCACAACACAACCACAAAACTGTGTCCCCAACTTGCGATGAGGTTGTCAATCTCACAGTGTTTTGCGGAAAACAAAGGATTAAACGTATGGAATGGAAAGAAGTAAAAGTTTGTAGAAAGTAAACAAAAAGCAGTAAAAGATTGTAGATTGTATGTAAGGAAAAAGGACGGGGATCCATAGTTCACTAGAGGTGGCTCTCCTTAGATAAATAACATGCTGGGTGAACAAATTACAGCGGGGCAATTGACAAACACCGAGAAAGCAATACATGCATATACTAATCATCTTGACTCCTCTGAGACTAGATTGGCCATTACAACATAATACATAGACCGCCATCCAACTGCATCTATGATTAATAATCCACCTTCAGGTTATCATCCGAACCCCCTCCAGTATTAAGTTGCAAGCAACAGATTATTGCTTTACGAACTACCTGTAAAGTAAACAATACGATTGTTCTTGGAACAAAGGATTGTTGTTTTCTCCCTAGTAGCAACAGCACATCTAGTACCTTAGAGATTTCTGTCACTTCCCCAAATTACCAGAGGCATGAACCCACTATCGAGCATAAATACTAACTCTTGGAGTTGCTAGCATCTCCTTGGACAAGATAGCTACTAACAACGGAAAGCATGCAAGATCTCAAATAACAAAGACATGATAGAATCAATAATCAATCTAAAATAGCATCTCAATATCCATCGGATCCCCGCAAGCACAACATGTATGAATTACAAATAGATGATCTTGATCATGAATGGAGCTCACAAGATCTAAACATGAAAGCACAAAGGAGGAGAAACCAGCCATCTAGCTACTACATGGATCCGTAGTCCAAGGATGAACTACTCACGCAACACACCGGAGGCTTGCATGGTAATGAAGAAGGCCTCCAGGGTGAATTCCCCTCTCCGGCCGGGTGCCGGGAAGAGCTTCAGATCCCTCCCGATCTATGGATGGAGATGACGGCGGCTACAGACTCTTTCGTGGATTTTTGATCGGGTACTTAGGGTTTTCGTCCCGAGGGCAATGTATAGGCGGAAGGAGAGGCCGAGGGGGTGCCGGGAGCCACCACACCACCCCCTGGCGCGGGCCCAGGCTGGCCGAGGGGGTGCTGGGAGCCTTCTCCGTCTCGTATTCTGGCACTTGATCACTTCCAGAAAAATAGGCACTTTGGCTTTTGTCCCGTCCAATTCCGAGAATATTCATTTTCTGACTTTCTTGGAACCAAAAACAGCAGAAAACAGGCAGCTGGCACTGTGGCTCTTGTTAATAGGTTAGTCCAAGAAATCATATGAAAAGCACTCCAAAGTTGGAACAAAACACAAGAAAGTGGATAAAACCAAGAATGGAACATCAAAAATTATAGATACATTTGCAATGTATCAGACACCATCGGAACAAACACCGACACACCAACCTCCCCAGGAGAGTCCATGCTGCCGATAGATTTTCGGGCGTACGAAGAAGAATCCGGAGAAGAAATCAACTCCAAAGCTACGCAAGAAGGAGAAGGGTCACATCCGAGTCTGTACAACAGTATGTATAAGGATTACAATGAGGAATATCTTGACTCATAAGATGACATGGATCTCGAAAAAAATCCAGAGGTCCCGGTTTCCGAAAGTACTAATGGAAGTTTATATCCAGGAAACGGACGTAAATGCATCTTTTCCACTTGTCCCTAAAGGACCAACAAGGCAAAGAAGAAGAAGAAAACAAGACTCTGTAACAAGACCTTCTAGATGAAGAAGAAGAAGTTGATGAGAGTATCTAGATGGAGGATTCAGAAGGCACTCTGGTCCCCCATGAACCAAAGAAATCTCAGGTGGATGGCCATGAGGTTACCCCAGTCCCCATGAAATCTATGGAGAAGCATTAACAACGCTAATCCCAACCACTTCGGAGCTTACCCTGGAGGAATTAGTGAAAAGGGAGGAAGCCCTAGAAGCATAATGTTTATGAATCCTCGATGAAGCAACCCATATCGTCAAGGAAAAGAAGTGCCTCAATGCAAACATTGAAGATACGGAGCAGTTCAACTCCCTGCAGCAGCAGACGACCTAGAACGACCCTATCCTAGCTAATAAAAATCCAGATTACCGTAAGACCCTTTTGAGGGGAAGAACAATGAAATTGTCATAGGTGAGCCTCGGCTCGACAGTAAAGGAAACTGGTTCTACAATACATAGGTGGAAAACACTGCTGCAGCCAGAGAGATCCTTATGAATAATCCAAACCTAGAGCAGGTCTAGTGATGCGTAACATTGCTCAACAAGGGCCTAGAGGAGCAAAAGGCCTCTACGTCTTTTAGCGAAAGCTGGTCTCGACATCCAACCAATGCCACATTGATGTGTAGCGGCACCAAAGGCCTCGGTGGGAACCGAATCGGCACCACTGTTCTGACCCTCGGGATGAAACCCACTCAAGAACTGGCTCTTTAGGCCAGGGATATAGAACCACGTGAAACTGGAGCGACGTTGTTCCGATTGTGTCACATGACGCCATGGCAGCTAGCTCCATGACACCCATCCCGTCAAAGTAGCTGGGTGCCAAGAGCGGGATAGGCAACAAATGCCACCTCCCAAGCACTCAAACCATCAGGTTGAACCTTGTCACAATGACGACTACATAGGATGAAGGAACGATGAAAACCACAATGTCCATGGCTAGCAAAGTGGCCGACATCATGAAGACCCCACCTCGAGGCCGACATCATGATGCTACAGGGGAGGCCGGTGTTCAGCTAGAAAGAACCCACCTGAACCTCTGTCTCCACCATGCAGCGACCATAATAACTGTCACGGGATCCATGGAGGGCGCCAGGGAGGAGGAGGTGGTAGGAGAAGTAGAGATCCGACTCCACAATCTCGCAACCACGAAAAACATCCGATATGGCCCTCTCTGTCATGAAGCAATGCCAGGAACCAGATCAACTCAAACATAGAGGAATGAAGCTATGAGTCGAACGACATATATGTGGGCCCAAAGTGTTTCAGACAAACGGTCCGCCAAACCAACTTTGCGGAGGGGTTTGCTATCTCAAGGCACATTCAACCTTATGACGACGTTGCTCGGTCAGATACCTGGCTCCAAGATTTCTTCTAGGCCTGCTGCATCACCAAAGGAAGAAACTATCGGAGATGTGTCCTACGAAGGAACAGGGGCCAACGATCCCTGAGTTCCAGCGAAGGCTGAATCACACGTTCTGAGCTTCTCAATAACGACGAAGATGACAGCGCACGCACAAAACAGAGAGGTTGACACACGGTTTTTACCTAGGTTCAGGACCCTAGTGAGGGGGTAAAGCCCCTACTCCTGCTTGGTTGTGTTGCTCGTAGTGCTTCACGAGGGTATAATGGAGAATCAATGTCTAGGGTTACAAGTCCTCAGAAACGACCTCCTCCAAGGTAGGAGAAGGCCTATTTTTATAGGGCGGTTGGTCCTCTTCCCCCAAATATTCGGCTGGAAGGGTGACCACACTACCGCCCCTTGAGGACCTGGTCTACCAGGCTACATTTGTTGGACTCGGTCCTCCTTTCCTTGGTCGCGGCTGGTCCTTCATAAAGCCAGTCCAACTGATGCCATCCTTCGCTTCCCGACGTCGCCATTGTCCCCTTAGCACCAAAGTGGAAAGGGATAGTTGGCTTAGCTCCATTGACATCCTCAGCATCCTTACACCAGTCGGTGGATGGTCCTTCCTTCCTTTACCGACGAGACATGGTCTTCCCTGCATGCTCTTGTCTTCTTCTCTGGTTCATGGTAGTGTTGCAGGTGCGCCCCTGCCTTGACCCTCTCGAGACCTCCTCGGAGACTCAGGAGGTCCGGACCTCACGAGGCAGAGTCGAGGGCATGGAAACACCTTCTCTAGGCGCCATCCCCGATCCCCCTCGTGAGGCCTTCTACATGTCTTGTTGCCATAGGAAAGGGAGGTGGCCCCTTAGGTGGGCCCATCATCCACCAAATTAGGGTACCTAGGTACTAGGACTCCGATAGAAACAACTTGGTCGTAGTCAGATATCTCTCGCTCATGCTGATGAAGACATATCGATCATTGCTCAATGAACTCCCAGAAAAACACCATCCATAACTGGTATGACATGCAAAGTGCGTTTTTGGGAACTTTGAGGGTACCTACAGGAGGCCTCGCACAATCAGGGACTTGCATCGCTGCATCCAAACATCCGGAGAAACTTGCCGGGACTACCTCAAACGATGGATCGACATGAAAAACTCATGCGAGGGAGTCAATGACCAAACCGCGATCGAAGCTTTCATCGCAGGGCTCCAAGTCAGATTACTGTGTCACCAGCCGAAGCATGAAAAAGTATTTGATTTGGGCGAGTTGATAGAGACAGAAAGAAATTATGTTGATGCTGATGATGATTCATAAGGTGTTAAATGGTCTGGATGTGCCAAATACGGCAAAACAGCCAAAATAGCAGCAGACCTAGAAGCGCAAGAATACCTCAGAAGACAAACCCAATCTAGAATATGCAACTATCAACGCAACTTCCGAATCTAGAGGTGGACGAGGGTGTAGAGGCGACCATGGATGAGAAGGCGGAACTTCTCGAGGCCAGGGCAGAGGCGACCATGCTATCTTTGGGTGTCCGTCCAATTGTCAATTTATGGCTCGCCCCTGTTACATCTACAACATGATGACGCTTCTAGGTCCTCGCAGAATCATCGCAATATGGGAAAACCAAAATAAAGCGTGAGAGTGCGGAGACGGAGCCACCACCTTTGCCAAAGCCGTGCTACATGCTGAGGAGCACAAGGAGATCAAGAACATCACTGACCTATCCAAGATGCCAGCTACAAAGAAGGAGGTGCTAAATCCGACTCTATAATTCAAGGTATTAGAATAGGCAAACGCAACACCTCTGAAGGATGATGACCCCTCCAAGGTGATGCAAATAGGCGTAGACGTAGATCACGCATAGGAAAGCATGCTCATCGAGTTCGTCAAAGCTAATAAATATATATTTGCATGGCAACCTTCTGACATGACTAGAGTACCTGGGGAACTTTCCAAGAACACTCTTAATGTGTGTCCTGATGCTAGACCCATCAAACTATTGATTTAAGGATGTGTTTCAATTATACTGCCTTGAACAAGGCTTGTCCCAAAGATCCGTTTGCTCTGCCTAGAATTGACCAATTTATTGACTCAACGGCAGGCTCGGAACTCCTATGTTTTCTTGACGCATATTCCGGTTATCACCAAATATGTATGGAGTCAGATAAACTAAAGACATTGTTCATCACCCTCTTTGGAACCTTCTTCTATGTAACGACCCCCTTCGGCCTCAAAAACATAGGAGCTACATATCAATGCACTAGGCAACATTGCCTCCACCACCAAATCGGATGCACTGTACATGGATATGTGGATGACATAGCCGTGATGTACAAAACGAAGGAAACATTAATTTCTAACTTGGAGGAAACTTCTGCGAATCTAAGAAAATACAACATAATGCTTAACCCCAAGAAGTGTTTCTTCTGAATTCCTGCCGGAAAATTGTTAGGTTTCATTGTGTGCAAAGAAGCATAGAGGTGAACTATGACAAAATAAACGCTATACTCAATATAACCAAACCAACTCGCCTGAAGGACGTAGAACGGCTCACTGGTTGCATTATAGTAATAAGTCGGTTTGTTAGCCGACTCAGTGAAAGGGCCACACAATTATACAAACTGTTGAAGAAAACCGACAAATTTGTCTGGACCGACGAAGCTGAAGCTGCATTCCAAGACCTGAAGATAGTACTCTCTTCTGCCCCCATTCTGGCAGCTACGAAACCTCAGGAACCTATGATGCTTTACATTGGTACGACACACATAGTCGTCAGCATTGTCACAGTGGTGGAGAGAAACGAGGAAAAATAGGAGCACTTGGTGCAACGTCCTACTTATTACCCCAGCGTGGTCCTGATAGAGTCAAAACAGCGTGTCCACATTACCAAAATTTAGCCTATGGCATATTTTTTGCTGCTAGAAAGCTATGACACTATTCATGAGAACAAAATCACCATGGTGAGCACAACACCCATGAGAGACATAATGAACAATAGCGACACCACAGGATGTGTTGCTAAGTGGGGAATCGAGCTAGCAGCTTTTGACATCAAGTACAAGCCACAGACAACCATCAAATCCTAGATATTCGCCGACTTTGTTGCTGATTGGAATGAAATGGCAGAAAACACTAGCACCCCAGAGTCAGAATACTGGACCCTCCATTTTGCCGGGTTGAAAGCGCTCAGGAGCTCAGGGGCTAGCGTGATGCTCAAATCCCCCCAAGGAGATAAATTGTTCTATGTGTTGCGGATTCACTTCACGGAGACCACTAACATTGCTGAATATGAAGCATTGTTACATGGACTTTGGATTGCTAACGACATCAACATTAGCTGAATCCATGCTACAGAGACTCGGATTTAGTTGCTCAGCAAGTATTCGACCCCTACAGAGCAAACAAACACATGGCAACATATTGAGCTATCATGGAGGAATTATCTAAATCATTCGAGGTGTTTGAGGTTCAACACATCCCTCAAACATAAAATGAAGAAGCAGATGCACAATCAAGAATAGGCCCTGCACGAAAACATGTCCGGGAGGGTACTTTTTTGGAGAATCTCATAGTTCCCTCTATCACAGGAGTTGATGAGGAGTATCCGACCAAATCTGACTCACCACTCAAAGCAGTTATGGTTGTTATTCCTAGTTGGACAAAACCCTACATTGATTTCTTGGTTGATGAGGAGTATTCCTCATTCCCAAGCACCATGGAATCAACCTCCTCCAAGGTAGGGGAAGGCCTCCTTTTATATGGTGGCTGGGCCTCTTCCCCCAAACATTCGGCGGGAAGGGTCACCACACTAATGACCCATGAGGACCTGGGCAACTTCTGGTGGACTTTGTCCTCCTTGCCTTGGTCACCACCGGTCCATCATAAAGCCGGTCCACCTGACTCCATCCTTCACTTCCTAACATCACCCTTATCCCCTTAGCACCAAAGTGGCAAGGGAAAACTGTCTTGGATCCACTGACGTCCTCGGCATCCTTACACCAGTCGGTGGATGGTCCTTCCTTTCTTTACTAAGGCGACCCGATCTTACCTGTAGGCTCTTGTCTTCTCCTCCTGTACCGTGGCAAGGTTGAAAGTGTGCCCCTGCCTTGACCCTCTCGATACCTCCTCAAAGACCCAAGAGGGCCAGACCTCGTGAGACGGAGTCCAGGGAGCGAAAATAACCTCTCAAGGCACCAGCCCCGACCTCCCCTCGCGAGGCCTTCTAGCTGTCTCGTCGCCACAGGAAAGGAGGTGGCCCCTTAGGTGGACCCGTCGTCCTCCGGTCGGGGTACCCCGGGTACTAGGACTCCAATAGTAGCCCCGGGTGCTTGCCGTGCGCACGTCCTTCCGTAGGCCCGAAGGGGTAAGGGCCCCAATAGGTTGACGGGCCCCACCCTAGGGGCAGCTACTCGGTGTTTAGCTCCTGGATGTATCTCCACTGTGCATTCAAATCATCGGGCCCTAGGGACCATTGGAGCAAAAATGATTCGCTTGCCTCGGGAACCGCTCCCCACGACGTGATGGTTCGCTACAGGCGCCTCCGAGCCGTGCCATGCGCCTATCGCAATGATGTCGTTCTTCGCCTTGTTAAATCGGGGTCTGGGCACATTGCCTCCTTATCGACACCATCCTTTCCCGACTCCCTGGTCCTCCCTCTTCACTTCAGAGCGCCAAAAACCTCATTTTTCCCATGGAGGCTGAGAGACTTTCTACAGGCGAGAAGGGCAACTCCCCGACGATGGAGGAGGCGGAGGCTCTGCCTGTGAAGCACAGACATGGGAGGCCTCGCAGTAGCAGCCGCGGGAGGGGTGGCAATCACCCGATAACCATCAACGCATTCCCTTCCGTCCGGGTCATCCCGGCCTCGGAGGGGGAGACGTCGTCGCCGCGTGATCGGGAGCGACTGCATGGGCTCGGGCGTGTGCGGCGCGGGGGAGCATGTTGAGGGGGTCAGAGGCATCCCAGAGCCCGCACTTCTCGATTCTCTGCCTCCCTCGCTGGTCGTGATCAAGATCAAGGATGACCCCGAGCCCGTGTGGGTCATCGACTTGGTCCTCCTCCTCTGGAAGCCTGACTGGTTCACGTGGGTGCGGCTTCCGCGGCCCTTTGCACTCAGCATGGTTGACAAGCTCACCCTAGAGGTGCTGCTACGTCACTCAGGTGTCCACGAGAGGTGGGGAGTCACCGTAGAAGTTCATTCACCTGGGGAAATGTACCTCATCGATGGTTGGGCCTGCTTCCTCATGGAGCACCGCATTCGGTAGGGCTTAGTGCTCCGGTTCTGCTACGCCCACAGGGCCTTCTCGGTGGCCATCTATGACCCGCTTATGTGCTCAGTATACTACCTAAGCCAATTCAGGTAGACCGGGATCGAGCTGCTGCCCGAGCCAATGTCAAATTACGGGGAACGCTGGTCGCTTGGTGGCACTCGTTTTATTTTGATGGTATTTTGCCTCCCGGGTGCATATGTAATGAACCTTTTTAACTGTTTCTTCTCATGGTTGTCCTCTCTGGTGGATGCTGTCGGGCTATGTCGTGTGTGGCCAGCTTCGAGTCTGGGCGGCTTTACCGTGGGTCAGAGGGACGCTCTGGAGGGTACCATGATCGAGCCACTTCAGCAGCCATGCGCGTCGACCTTGTCTCTTAGGTACTGCCTGTCGCGGGTCGTAGCATAGCACCACGGCCACGGGGTCTCCGCCGAGAAACTGTAGACGCGTAGAGTACATGCCGCTACCGACCTCCCGATTGCCTATTGCCAAACTTGCTCGTAGGTTCGGTGCTTCAGGCTTGGTTTCCGGGTAAGATGTTCACACGAGCTGCCCTACGAGCCTCCCGAGGAAGACCATAGGGCAGCCGCTTGCCCTGGTTACCCTCCATATCACTAGGGGGCATAGTTCTGGGATGACCTTGGTCGCTGGAGGGGGACATCCCCTCCGACAATCCTCTGACTGCTCTGGGGACCTCTCAAGGAGAGGATGGTGTGCCTGCATCTGGCCCATTGGTCCCTCGAGAAAGGGACCGCGGGGCAAAAATGTAGGCTTGCCATGGGTTCCCACGGGTGTCTCGCGAGGGCTTTGTTTGCCGGGAGGCACATGTGTCTTACTGCCGAGGTCGGCCTTTAAGTTTAGAGCTCGACACTTTAGGACTTGGGTCGGCGGGGAATGACCCTTTTGAGGACCATGCACTATGGGTGAGTTGACTTGCTACCGAAGCCGCCTCCTTTGAGCTCTAGGAACAATGGGTGAGGTGACTCATCGCCGGAGTAGGTCTGTAAGTCAGAGCTTGATACCTTAGGCCCTGGGTCGATGGATGGTGCCCTAGAGATAAACACCAAGGAGAGATCCATCAAAAAAAGGAAAGGGTCGACTTCCTTTCATGCGTCTCGCGAGGGTTTTGTGCACCAGGTACCGTGGGTGAGTTGACTGGGTTGTGGCCTGGCGGTAAACATTGTGGAGGGGGTCATAAAGAAGAAAACATATGCGGTTGACTTTCCCTACAAGCGCCTCGCGAGGGTCACAAGCACCAGGCACTGTGGGTGAGTTGACTCATGGTCGAAACTAGCCTGAGAGTTGAGCGCTCTACATTTTAGGCCCTGTGATGCTAGGAGGTAGCCCGACGGAAGACACCATACCTAGCCCCCCACTCGCGTGGCACTTGTTGAGGAGCCTCAACCGTGCACAACTTTTTGAAGATATTTTCTCAAAGGAAAAAACCAAAGGCAACATTGGCGCCAAGCGCAAGATCCAAACGAGGAAGTACCAATTAGGTCCAAATTATTATAGTGTTCTCATGATTCTCACGGAACTTCACGGTACATAAGGCTGCAGGCTCGCACACCGTCCCAATGCCGGGCTCCCCCGAGGCCCTTCATATGCCGCTAGGGAAAAGTTTGGGGTCGAATGTGCGCTGGGTGCAGTCCACCAGGAAGTCGAGAACCCTGGGACCCACTCCGCCCTCGTGAGGTCCGCCGGTGCCAGCAAGGGTGGAGGGATCCTGCGTCGGAGACCTCCCCTGGCTACGGGCACCGGTCGCAGTGTGACCCTCGTCAAGCACATACAGTCCAACAACTGCCCTCTTTGCCAGTGCGTTCTCCTGGGCCACCATCTGCTTCTTCCTAACGGTGCCCCAACGTAGTCGAGGGCATCTACATCCTCTAGGTAGGTGGTGGACGCGGCCTTGTAGGCATGCTCGATAGAGTGCAGGGCCTCCTTATCATCGCAAACGATGGTGATGACCTCGCCCTTTCCTCCCGGCATCTTGACAATGTTGTACGCATGGTGAGTGGTAGCCATGAACTTGGCGAGGGCGGGGTATCCCAAGACAACATTCTAGGGGAGGCTGATGTGCACCACATTGAAATCAATGAGCTCCATTCGGTAGTTACCACGGGATCCGAACGTGACCGAGATGCGCACCTGGCCGATGGGTATGGTAGTACCATCCGTGACCACCGAGAAGGACATGGTCGGCATCAGCCGATCGTACGACACTTGCAGCTTGGCGAATGTTTCGGTAGGGATCACGGTTAGTCCAGTCCCGCCGTTGATGGGTGTCTTGGTGACCGCGATGTTGTTGATGGTGGCCGTGCAGATCATGGGCAGAGCTCCCACCGCCGTGGTAGAGGCAGGGTCGTCCTCTGCGTTGAAGGTGATGGGGCACTTCGACCACTTGAACCTCGGGGATAGGGCCCTAGGCCAAGCTCCGGCTACCTCCCTAGTGAGCTGGTTGAAGTGCCTGTTGGAAGTCGGGGCCTGGGAGCTGCCAAGGAAGTAGGCTATGGCGCCCTTCGGCTCCTGGGAGCCTCCGGTGCTCCCTTCGACCTTCTCGTGAGCGAGGGGGAGATGCGGGGTGGTGTTGGCCTGATGTCCCACGTGTTGTCCCCCTGTCAGCCATGTTTGTTGTCCTAGAATCCCCCACCTCGGTTGCCGCTGTGGTTGTTCCCGCGCTCACCTTCCCATCTTCACTTCCGCTGGCTGTTGCGCTGGTCGCGGAGCTCCTTGAGCTCATAACAGCCGTCCGTGGGGGTGCCCATGCTTCTTATGGAAGACGTAGTACACTTGGTCATCACGCTCCGTCTCATTGCCACCCTCGCAAGGGCTCTTCCACCCAGGTTTGGCGGTCAGGACAGTGACGGGCTTTCGCTTGGGTTCGTTGCTCGCGCTTTTGGAAGCGCTTGAGGGCTTGGGAGCACCCTCTGCCTCAACAAGGCCAAACATCCGCCCCGCCTCAGCTTTTGCGCACTTCTCCACCATGATGAACAACTTAGCGGCCGTGATGAGATTCTCCCCATGAATGCCAATCTTATCCCTCATGCCGATGTCTTTGAACCCCTCGGAGAAACCCGTGATCATGTTGGAGTCCGAGATCTTAGGGATCTTGTTGCGAATCTGGCTGCACCTCTGCAGGAAATTGAAGAGGGCCATGCCAGGCTGCTGGCGAACCTGACGAAGATCATAATAGGCGAGTGGGCATTCGTAGGTTCCCTTGAAGTTGGCGATGAAGAGGGAGCAGAGGGCCGACCACGAGCCGATGGATTCCTCGGGGAGGTTCACCAGCCAAGTCCGTGTTGTGTCCTTGAGGCTTAGCGGGAACCAGTTTGCCATGACACGGTCGTCTCCCCTTGCCACCTCGATGCTCGTGGTTTAGAGCTGCAGAAACTTGTAGGGGTTCGCGGTACCATCATAGCGCGATGGCATCTCGCGGCGGAACTTTTGCAGCCATACCATGCGCCGGAGCTCCTTGGTGAAGGTGAGACATCCATTTCCCCGCACCTCCTTGTCGTTGGCGAGGGTGGTGTGGTTCTGCTGCCCTGCTATAGTGATCCCTTCGATGATGCATTCTTCCCGCCCTTGCAGGAGCATGATGGCTGGAAGAGCTGCAGCCGGGGGAGGAGAGATGATTTGGCAGCTGTGGCCGATGCGATGAACGACGTCTCCGAGCTTGGGTGCCTTGCCGAATCCTTGGACTGGGGGATGGCTGACAGCCCCCAGTGCCTTGTTCTCGGGCTCAACCCCCAATTATTGGGAGGGAGAGGGTGGCGATCTCGAGGAGCTCAGTGAGCCACTCACACCACTTCAACTACCCCGACTCCGCTGGTGGGTGGTTGAGTAGCTCGTGTGCCATACGCCTGGCGGCCTCCGGCGTGGGTTCGTTCGGCATGCCGAGGGAGGAGGTGGTGCGGGAGAGAGACATGTTTCCATGGGAGGAATGCAGGGGCTCCCACGACGGGTGAAAGGAGGAGCCTTTCTCATCATCCATCCATGAGGATGGCTCTGGTGAGGTGCGTCAGGGGGCGAGCTCTGTCTGAGCCCTACTGGCCGGGCGGCGGAGGGCATGCTCCGCCCGTGTCTCGGTGCGAGCCAACATTTTGTTGGAGCTGGCGAAGGTACTCAGCGCGATGGCATCTCGGGGCAGAACTTGTGCAGCCACACCACATGTCGGAGCTCCTTGGTGCAGGCGAGACATCCATTTCCCTGCGCCTCCTTGTCGTTGGCGAGGGTGGTGCGGTTCTGCTGCCCTGCTATGCCGATCCCTTCGATGATGCGCTCTTCCCGCCCGCACGGGAGCGTGATGGCTAGAAGAGCTGCAGCCGGGGGAGGAGAGATGATTTGGCAGCTGTGGCCGATGCGAGAAGCGGCGTCTCCGAGCTTGGGGTGCCTTGCTGAATCATCGGACAAGGGGATGGCTGACAGCCCCAAGTGTCTTGTTCTCGGGCTCAGCTCCCAATTATTGGGAGGAGAGGGTGCCGATGTCGAGGATCTCAGCGAGCCACTCGCACCACTTCAACTACCCCGACTTCGCTAGTGGGTGGTTGAGTAGCTCGTGTGCCATACGCTTGGCGGCCTCCGGCGTGGGTTCGTCCGGCAGGCCGAGGGAGGAGGAAGTGAGGGAGAGCGATGTGTTTCCATGGGAGGAATGCAGGGGCTCCCACGACAGGCGAAAGAAGGAGCCTTTCTCATCATCCATCCATGACGATGGCTCTGGTGAGGTGCGTCAGGGGGCGAGCTCCGTCTGAGCCCAACTGGCCGCTCGGCGGAGGGCATGCTCTGCCCGTGTCAGGGTGCGAGCCGACATTTTGGTGGAGCTGCGCGAAGGTGCTCAGAACAACCTCAACCCCCTACCTGGCGTGCCAAATGTCGGAGATGCATCTAGCGAAGGAACAGGGGTCCAACAAGCCCTGAGTTCGAGCGGGGGCTGAATCACGCACTCCGAGCTTCTCAGCGATGGTGAAGAAAACGGTGCACGCACACGACAGAGAGGTTGAGATGAGTTTTTCACCCTGGTTCCGGACCCTCGAGGAGGTAAAGCCCCTACTCCTACTTGATTGTATTGCTCGTAGTGCTTTGCGAGGGTACAATGGAGAATCAATTTCTAGGATTACAAGTCCTCGGAATCAACCTCCTCCAAGGTAGGGGAAGGCCTATTTTTATAGGGCGGTTGGTCCTCTTCCCCCAAACATTCGGCAGGAAGGGTCACCACACTACCTCCCCTTGAGGACCCAGTCGACCAGGCTACTTTCGGTGGACTCGGTCCTCCTTTCCTTGGTCGCTGCTGGTCCTTCATAAAGCCAGTCCAACTGACGCCATCCTTCACTTCCCGACATTGATGTCTACGCACTTCTATTCTTGTAGACAGTTGTTGGGCCTCCAAGCGTGGAGGTTTGTAGAACAGCAGCAAGTTTTCCCTTAAGTGAATCACCCAAGGTTTATCGAACTCAGGGAGGAAGTGGTCAAAGGTATTCCCTCTCAAGCAATCCTGCAATCAAGATACAATAAGTCTCTTGTGTCCCCAACACACCCAATACACTTGTCAGGGGTATAGGTGCACTAGTTCGGCGAAGAGATAGTGAAATACAAGTGGTATAGATAATTATAAGTGGTAATTGTGATAGAAAATAACTTGATGGCGTGGAAAAGACTAAAGGCAAACTAAAATAAAGACGGAAGCAAGCAAACATGTAACAGATCTAGTTGCAAACAGTGTATCAATGCTTAGAAACAAGGCCTAGGGATCATACTTTCACTAGTGAACACTCTTATATAAATATCTTTCCTTTATGATACTACTCTTAACTAATCTCCGGTTGAACACTCTAATCGATGGCAGGGCTATAACAACACACCTCAAAGTAAGCCTTTCCCATCTAGAAAACCCCACACTATCACCTTGAGTACTAGATGAGTCCAACAAACACCACAATTTCATAAAGACATCCAACTCCAAATATAACTCATAACAAGTATTTGTAATCTCTAGCCTAAGTGCCACCATGGTGAGCACGCTGTCACTTTCACACACATGGGGAGAGCAGAGATTCATTAAAGCACTTGAGTGGCAAGGTAGATCTACTAGATTACAAAACTCATGACCACAACAAGATCATGCATAGATAGAGAGATGAACACATAGCTACCGGTAGAACCCTTAGCCTCGAGGAAGAACTACTCCCTCCTCATCATGGGAATCAACAATGGTGATGGAGATGGTGGTGGAGATCGATGGAGATGGCTTCGGGGGCACTTCCCCTTCCCGGCAGGGTGCCGGAACAGAGACTTTCTGTCCCCCGAATCTCCCCTTCGGTGGCGGCGGCGCTACGGAACTTTTCGTGGCGGGAGGCTTGACTATTTAGGGTTTTGGCTTCAGGAGGCTTCTTATAGGCCCGAGGGCAAGGTCGGTAGGCGGCCAGGGGGCCCACACCACCCGGTGGCGTGGCCAGGGCTAGCCCGCGCCACCACATAGTGTGGCCGCCCTGTGGGCCCTCTCCGTCTTGTCTTCTAGCTCCGTGGGTCTTCCCGTAAAATATCAACTTTGGCTTTTGTCCCGTCCAATTCCGAGAATATTCATTTTCTGACTTCGTGGAACCAAAAACAGCAGAAAACAAGCAACTGGCACTATGGCATATTGTTAATAAGTTAGTCCAATAAAGTCTATGAAAAGTACTCCAAAGTATCGACAAAACATAAGAAAGTAGATTAAACCAAGCATGGAACATCAAAAATTATAGATACATTTGCAATGTATCAACATCCCCAAGCTTAACTCCTGCTCGTCCTCGAGTAGGTAAGTGATAAAAAGAAAGAATAATTTTTGCGGTGACATGCACCATCAAAGACTTGATCAAAGTATTTGTAAAACATTCAAAGTTGGGATCATAGTACTTCAATCATAGCATGAAAGACAAAGTTCTAGCAATAAGATAAAGAAACTATGATGCAACATGAAAAGGCACAAACAAAAGATTCATGCATAACAATGCTTTGCAAGACGTTTGTTTGTTTCACATAAAGAAAACATAGCATAATAGTATTCAGCTTGTCCCTCATAGAGTAGCAAATGTAAATGCATAGGACACCTTCAAAGTTCATAAGAGTGAGTAGATAGAAATAGTTTAAAACAAGAAATATCGAGTTATGCATCAATCAACAAGTCTTGGGACAATGCACATAGAACTAAGAATGACCACTATGCTCTCAAAGTAGGTGCATAAAGGTAGAAGGTGGAGACTCAATATAAAAGTGGAAGAAGGGGCTTCATAGAAGGAAGCAGAGATTCAAGTTTCATAAAGAGCTTCCAAAAATTATGGTACTTAATAGATTTCAGCTCTAATTGCCCCTATCATAAGCATCTTGAAGTGATTAAGGTTAAAGTGGACAAACTATGATGTACATGCTTGACGAAGTATAAGTTGGAAATCTCATGTCCCTTGAATACGAGGGCCGCTCCTCATGCTACTCAAGTTTAGTCACTGGTAAGTTCTTGTCATCGTAAGTACATGTGTATCATAGAGAACCGCCAACGGGGTACCCCTTACCCGATGATACGGAAGAATCCCCATATCAAAATGACAAGGCAAGCAGACAACGAGCATCTCAGCAATCTTCTTATTCACCATGGGAATATGGTTCTTTTTTCTCTCTTTCCTCTTTTCATGATATCTGTTTTTTTTCTTTTTCTCCTTTTTCTCAATATAGGACTCTTTTTTTATAAGAAGAATGCTTCATAGACAGCTCATTATGGTTACGCTACAGGTTTCCACCATGTTAGCATGGATTAGACCAGCGGCCCAGGCATTTCTCTAAGACACATACATAACTCCATGGACTTACAAGCTCCCCTTTCATTTCACACCGACGACATCCATAGACAAAAGAGCTTGATATCAACTAGGTACAAGTACCAAGTGCAATGTTGAAAGCGTTCCCCATGACAGCATGGTTCTGCTAATTCTCAACAAATAAGTGCAAGCATATACAACATAGACGACACAATGGTTCAAGTTTATTAAGGGCAAGAAAAGTAAAGTGTGCCATCAAGTTCATGAGAGCTTTAATCACTAGTTTTCTCATAACAAGTTTAATTTGGAAGGTAAACAAAAGCATGAATATACTTGGAATAGAAAGCGATAATAGGTAGGTATGGTGGACTCTTTGGAATAACTTGGTTTTAGGAGTTGGATGCATGAGTGGAACTCATACTTGGTTGTGGAGGCTAGGAAAACACTGGGAGCGACAAACTAAGAGAGCAATAATGGCCATAATCATGCCGAGCGACAAAACATCATTGATCAAAGCATCAAGTGATACTACAAGTTGAAAACTAAAGGATCATAAAGGCTATGGTGACTTGAGATAGTCATAACATGGTGTGAGCATGTGCCAAGTCAACCCAAATAAAGCATCAAAGGAGAATACCACTATACAATGCTTTAATATGCTAAAACAACGCATGATTCATCCAAGGCACATTAAGCAATCTCAATTGTTTATAACAAGTCATGCTACAGTAAAGAATACTAAGCATAAAGCCAAAACAATATCAAGCATGGCATGACAAAGCATAGGCCATAGTCAAAAACAAGCTCTCTTTACCACTTAAGCATGAACTTTCCTACTCTTTTCCAATCCAAACCAAACTATTTGAAACAACTCACAAAGATGATAATAAATAAAGATCAGTGAGGTTGTCTCACAAATCCACAAAGAAGAACTAAAAATCTCTAAGCTGAAAGCACGAGAAAACTAAGGCTAAACACGGTGCTAGCAAAAGAGAACACTCACAGAACAATAAGAATGAAAACTAGAGTGTTCTAGGCAATGAAAACAGAGCGTGTCTCTCTCCAAAAGAAGTGTGTTGCAATCCAAGCAACTTATTCAAGCATCAGACCAAGAAAACTAAAACTAAAAACGAAAATAAAGACGCTCCAAGAACAACACAATTGTGCATGAAACAATAAAAATGAAGTGTTTGGAAGAAACCTGAGATTTTTATTGATGAAGAAGGGGATGCCTTGGGCATCCCCAAGATTTGATGCTTGTACTTCTTGGATATTTCTTGGAGTGACACGCGTGGCATCCCCAAGCTTGAGCTTTAGTCCATCCTTCATCTCATTACTCATTTCTTCCATACACCTGAAATTTTTCCTTCATACAAAACTTCACACAATCTTTATTAGCAACATTAGTGCACTCAAGATAATAAGTCTTTAGGTTCAGTTATAACACCAAATAAACTTCCATTAGAACACTATCTATGGTAGAACTTCCCTCAAAAAGCTCAATTCCTCAAAATAACTAAAAAAGGAACCAACAAGAAGCAAATACAGAAAATGGCAGAAATCTATCAAAACAGACCAGCAGATAAAGATGAATTGTTTCAAAGACCTTATGTTGATCAAATAAAAAAGTGTTGAACTAATGAAAGTTTGATAACAACCTGGGGCAGAAGCACAAAAATTCACGCCTCAAAAGGATGTACAGAGATTTTACACGAATTTTTACGGTGAAGCACAAAAATCTGTTTCGGGACAACAACTTTCCCAAGCATTACTTGTATCTTATTAGAGATTACTCTTGGAACACAAAGCAAATAAAAAGGATAAGGAGCGGTTATTACAGTGGTAATAACTTCCAAGACTCAACTAAAACTTTTGGGTTATCTCCCAATAAGTACTTTTCTTTAACGCCTTTAAGTTAGGCATGATAGTTTGAGAAGATGCTCACATACGAAATATGAATTGAAGTAAAAAAGAGCATCAAGAAGCAAATTCAAAACATATTTTAGTCTAACCCACTTCCTATGCACAGGAATCTTGTAAAGAAACAAGTCATGAAAGCACGAAGAAACAAGCATAGGAAAGCAAAACAAGTGCAACTTCAAAATTTTCAACATAAAGAGGGGAAACTTAATATTGTTGAGATACATAAAACCATGTTTCCCTCTCTCATAATAACTTTCAGTAGCATCATGAATAAAATTAACAATATAACTATCACATAAAACATTCTTATCATGAGTCACATGCATATAATAATTATTACTCTCCACATAAGCATAGTCATTCTTATTAATTGTGGTGGGAGCAAATTCAACAAAATAGCTATCATTATTATTCTCATCACCATAATCATCAAATATAGGAGGCATATTGTAATCATAATTAATCTCCTCAATAGTACGTGGACTGAAAATATCATATTCATCATTGTAATCATCATATATTGGAGGTTTGGTATCATCATAAGCAATAGAATAGATATCTTCCAAAGCTGGGGAACTAAAAAGATCATTTTCATAGAAACTAGCTTCCCCAAGGTGTCCAAAGAGTTCATACTAACAACATTGGTATTAGCATGCAAATAAAGTTCCATAGGTTTTTTAATTTTCTCTTCAAACACTTCATGTCCTAACTCAAGATAAATACTATAAAGCTCTCTAATTTTGTTGTTGTTTTCCATTAAGCCTAACTAGTGAAAACAAGAAACAAAAAGACAAAATTGCAGAATTTAAAGGAAATAACTTCGAGAAGTCACACCATAGGATGTGAGTACCTTTTACCTTACCTCCCCGGCAACAGCGCCAGAAAATAGGCGTTTGCCGTGGGAGGTTCTTCTTCTTTAATCCTCCGGTGTGAATACCTTTTACCTTACCTCCCCGGCAACGGTGCCATAAAATAGGTTGATGTCTATGCACTTCTATTCTTGTAGATAGTTGTTGGGCCTCCAAGTGCACAGGTTTGTAGAATAGCAGCAAGTTTTCCCTTAAGTGAATCACCCAAGGTTCGAACTCAGGGAGGAAGTGGTCAAAGGTATTCCTCTCAAGAAATCCTGCAATCAAGATACAAGAAGTCTCTTGTGTCCCCAACACACCCAATACATTTGTCAGGTGTATAGGTGCACTAGTTCGGCGAAGAGATAGTGAAATACAAGTGGTATAGATAATTATAAGTGGTAATGGTGATAGAAAATAACTTGATGGCGTGGAAAAGACTAAAGGCAAACTGAAATAAAGACGGAAGCAAGCAAACATGTAACAGATCTAGTTGCAAACAGTGTATCAATGTTTAGAAACAAGACCTAGGGATCATACTTTCACTAGTGAACACTCTCATATAAATATCTTCTCTTTATGATACTACTCTTAACTACTCTTCGGTTGAACACTCTAATCGATGGTAGGGCTATAACAACACACCTCAAAGTAAGCCTTTCCCATCTAGAAAACCCCACACTGTCACCTCGAGTACTAGATGAGTCTAAAAAACACCACAATTTCATAAAGACATCCAACTCCAAATATAACTCATAACCAGTATTTGTAATCTCTAGCCTAAGTGCCACCATGGTGAGCACGCTGTCACTTTCACACACATGGGGAGAGCAGAGATTCATTAAAGCACTTGAGTACCAAGGTAGATCTACTAGATTACAAAGCTCATGACCACAACAAGATCATGCATACATAGAGAGACGAACACATAGCTACCGGTAGAACCCTTAGCCTCGAGGAAGAACTACTCCCTCCTCATCACGGGAATCGGCAATGGTGATGGAGATGGTGGTGGAGATCGTTGGAGATGGCTCCGAGGGTACTTCCCATCCCGGCAGGGTGCCGGAACAGAGACTTTCTCTCCCCTGAATCTCCCCTTCGGTGGTGGCGGCGCTGCAGAACTTTTCGTGGCTGGAGGCTTGACTATTTAGGGTTTTGGCTTCGGGGGGCTTCTTATAGGCCCGAGGGAAAGGTCGGTGGGCGGTCAGGGGGCCCACACCACCTGGTGGCATGGCTAGGGCTAGCCCGCGCCACCACATGGTGTGGCCTCACTGTGGCCCCTCCCCGTCTTGTCTTCTGGCTCCGTGAGTCTTCCGGTAAAATATCAACTTTGGCTTTTGTCCCGTCCCATTCCGAGAATATTCATTTTCTGACTTCCTGGAACCAAAAACAGCAGAAAACAGGCAACTGGCACTATGGCATCTTGTTAATAGGTTAGTCCAATAAAGTCTATGAAAAGTACTCCAAAGTGTGGACAAAACATAAGAAAATAGATAAAACCAAGCATGGAACATCAAAAATTATAGACACATTTGCAGTGTATCAAACGTCGCCATTGTGCCCTTAGCACCAAAGGGGAAAGGGACAGTTGGCTTAGCTCCACTGACATCCTCAACATCCTTACACCAGTCGGTGGATGGTCCTTCCTTCCTTTACCGAGGCGACTCGGTCTTCCCTGCGTGCTCTTGTCTTCTTCTCTTGTACCATGGTAGTGTTGCAGGTGTGCCCCTACCCTAACCCTCTTGAGACCTCCTCGGAAACTCGGGAGGGACGGACCTCACGAGGTGGAGTCGAGGGCATGGAAACACCTTCTCTAGGCGCCATCCCCGATCTCCCCTCATGAGGCCTTCTACATGTCTTGTTGCCACAGGAAAGGGAGGTGGCCCCTTAGGTGGGCCCATCATCCACCAGATCGGGGTACCCAGGTACCAGGACTCCGACAGAAACAACTTGGTAGTAGTCTGATATCTCCCGCTCATGCTGATGAAGACAGATCGATCATGGCTCAATGAACTCCCAGAAAAACACCATCCATAACTGGTATGACATGTAAAGTGCGTTTTTTGGAACTTTGAGGGTACCTACAGGAGGCCTTGCACAATCGGGGACTTGCAGTGCTGCATCCAAAAATCCAGAGAAACTTGTCGGGACTACCTCAAATGATGGATCGACATGAAAAACTCATGCGAGGGAGTCAATGACCAAACCACGATCGAAGCTTTCATCGCGGGGCTCCAAGTCAGATTACTGCGTCACCAGCCGAAGCATGACAAAGTAACTGATTTGGGCGAGTGGATAGAGATGCAAAGCAAATATGTTGATGCCGATGATGATTTAGAAGGTTTGTTGAATGGTTCGGGTGTGCCAAATTCGGCAAAACAGCCAAAACAGCAGCAGACCCAGAAGTGCAAGAATAAGAAACTATTAATGCAACCTCCGAATTTGGAGGTCGACGAGGGTGTGATGACCCAAAAGTATAGGGGGTGTATCGCAGTATTTTTCATAAGTAAGAGAGTTGAACCCAATGAGGAGCAGAAGGTGCTAGCTAGTGGTATGGATCAGGAATTCTCTGCAAATACTTAGCAAACAGATTTTTAGGGGTTTTTGATAAAGTAAGTAAACGAAGTACGAGTAAATAAAATACAATAGGAATAAATGCAGCAAGTGGCCCAATCCTTTATGCAGCAAAGGACAAGCCGGTTGTATTACTTAAGATGAGCAAACGTTCTCGAGGACACATACGAAGACTATCAAGTGCTTTCGCTTCATATAGTTGATTAATCTTCTTTAGCTTGCTAAGGGTTGTGTGGGTGAACCTGTGCTAATGTACCGACCTTCCTAGGACTAATACATACTTTTGATTATACCCCTTGCAAACATCCGTAAGTACAAGAAAGTAATTAAGGTAGAAGCCTAACCACAACTTTAAACTCTAAGACCCTGACATCCCTTGTGCAATGGTTTCCTAACCGGGATTCAGGTTTCTGTCAATCCGGCAACCCCTACGATTATTAGCCAAATACACAATGCATTCCCCTAGGCCCATATAGGTGAAGTGTCATGTAGTCGACGTTCACATGACACCACTAGAAGAAGTACACCACAACTTAAATATGAAACTATTAAATCTTTCTCAACACTACTCCACTACTAACAACATTACTTCTCCCATGTCCTCAAGAACAAAACGAACTACTCACAAGACATCATATGTATCATGATCAGAGATGGAATAATGATGTATAACAATCTGAACATAAACAATAATTCAATTGTTCCACTCAATAGAATCAACTAGAAAGAGTAATCAACACCGGGAAAGTTTCCCCTAAGAACTATGCAAGATTCAACGCAATTGTTACAGCAATATGGAGATGGTGATGAGGGTGCTGATGGTGATGATGGTGGTGGTGGTGGTGGTGGTGATGATGATGATCCCGATGAAGTCCAGCTTGATGGTGGTGTTGATGGCGACGATCTCCCCTCTCCGGGAAGGAATTCCCCCAGCAGAATTCTGTCTGCCGGGGAGATCTTTCTCTCTCGGTGTTTTCTGCCCCGCAGAGGCGGTGGAATCTTTCTATGGTCGCTCCCTGAGTCTTAGGGTTTTGGGAGGAATATATACACCAGAGGGGAGAGCCAGAGGTGGGCCAGAGCGGCCACACCACCTGGTGGCGCGGCCTAGGGTGGCCCGCGCCAGGGGGTGGTGTGGGCCCCCTGTGGCTCATCTCCACTCCTCCTTCTGGCAGCCTTCGTCTTCTAGAAAAATAGGATTTTTCGTATATTTTCCCGGATTTTCTGATCTTCGCGAATTTTGCCTCCAAACAACACCTTTTCCATCAGAATCCTAACTGCAGCGGTACATGCTCCAAAAGTCATCAACTATGCAAAAACAGATGAAATAACATAAGTATCATCTCTTAATATGAAATATATCAATGAATAATAGTAAATTATGACATAGAATAGTGATGCAACATGGACGTATCAACTCCCCCCAACCTTAGAGTTCGCTTGTCCCCAAGCGAAATTGAGCTCAATAAACATGGCCTCAGGTTTAGGAGTGAAGAGTCGATAAAAAGAATAAGGACAAGAAGCATCACATTCATCAATACATAGATCATAATAGAAGACAACTCACTATTATATAACTTACTTGCAATAAGTAAAGGAAAGACAATAGAGATACATGAAGTAAATCGTAATTGGCAATGGCAAACTTAGCTCTTGGTTGAAGAATAGTTGATAATTTGCTGGAGTTCACAAATAACTGATTTTCAATGATAGCTTTCAAAGTAGTAATCACCAAGATAAGAGCAATGTGCAAAACAAGGAACATAAGAAACATGATTGAATAAATCATCGTATGAATTAATGAAACACAACAACTCAAAATATTTGATGAGATAGAAGGGAATAGGTTTACTGACCGAACTAAAAAGTAAAAGAAAGGCCCTTCGCAGAGGGAAGCAAGGATTTCAAGTTTCATAAAGAGCTCCCAAAAATTATTGTACTTATTAGCTTTCAGCTCTCATTGCCCCTATCATAGGCATCTTTAGGTGGTTAAGGTTAAAGAGACACAACTAAGAGGATATGCTTGACAAGTTATAAGTTGAAATCTCATGCCCCTTACTTACGAGTACCGACCCTCATGCTACTCAACTTCAGTCACGAGTAAGCTCTTGTTATTTTAAATACATGTGTATCATTGAGAACCGCCAACGGGGTACCCCTTGCACATGATACAGGAGCTATCCCATAATCAAAATGACAAGGCAAGCAGACAATGAGCATCTCAACAATCTTTTTATTTGCTATTTGCATAGGTTTTTATTAAGGATGCTTTATAGAATGCTCACTATAGTTATGCTGCAAGTTTCCACCATGATTAGGCATGTCTTAGGCTAGCGGCCTAGGCGTTTCTCTAACACACATATAAACTCCATGATCTTACAAGTTCCCCTTTTATTTCACACTACCGGGATCAATAGGCAAAAGAATCATGATATCAACTAGGTACAAGGTACCATGGAAGTGTTGAAAGCGTTCACCATGATACATGGTTCTGCTAACTTCAACTCATAAAGCGCAAGCATATACGCAACAAATAATAAATTTTATTAAGTGCAAGAAAGTAAAGTGTGCCATCAAGTTCGTGAGAGCTTTAATCACTAATTTTCACATAACAAGTTTAATTTGGAAGGTAGATAAAAACATGAATTTACTTGGAATAGAAATAGTGCTAATAGGTAGGTATGGTGGACACAAATGGCATAGGTTTTGGTTTAAGGATTGGATGCACGAGAATAATTCCCTCTCAGGACAGGTTTTTGGCTAGCAGGTACAAGAGTTGAAGGAAGCAAACAAACATACAAGTGATAAAAACAAACATGCAATCTTCCTTGGAAGCACAAAAGATCTTAACTAGAGAAGACTAAACTTATGAGCAAATTAAGAAAGAAAAATGATGAAATTATATTTCTTTATAGTACTTTAATATTTTTCATTCAACTCTCAAAAATAGTGTTGCTACTGACCGAGCCAGGTTTGCCAAAACCAACTAAATTAACTCAATGATCCCAAAGTGTTACCAATACTAACAACAAGATCAATCATATAACCATGAATTGAAAACTAATACTACCTCCATCCCAAGGCTTAAGGCATATAAATTTTTTCAAAAGTCAAACCAACTAAAGTTTGACCAAGTTTTTAGAGAAAAATATTAATATTTATGCTACGTAATCCATACCCTTTCATACATCATGAAACATATTTTCACATGGTATCTATATAATATAATAGTTCTTAATATATTTTTCTAAAAGTTTGGTCAAACTTTATGTGGCTTTACTTTTCAAAATAATTATATGCCTTAAGCCTTGGGATGGAGGGAGTATAAGGTATGCAAAAGAGTAAATGATAGAACTTCTCATTAATATTCCATAACAGCAACTCACACCAAGGGATACATATCTAACGAGAGAGGGGACATTTCCATAATGCAAACCATCCTACATAATAACTTCTCTATTCATGATATGACTACTAAAAAGGTAATAAGATAGAAGATAGTGATGTGATACTGTGGCACTCCCCCAAGCTTGGAACAAACCAAGGGGATTCCAAACCTGATGACGAATTACTCCTTTGGTGGTGGTGGTAATATTTTCTTAGTTGACGTGAGGTAATCTTCCAGCATCTTGCGAAGCCTATTGTTCTCCCATTGAAGCATGTCCACCTTCCTCCTCAAGTCTCTATACTTATCACAGAACTCCTTAGTGACTCGTAGGGCTTCCGTTGATGCAGGGCAAGTGACTAAAGGTACCAGCCCCTTCTTGGGGTCTTGGAGGTCTTCCTCCATAGGCTCCTTTCCCTTATCCTTGGCGGACACCATTGTGCTTCTAAACTTTCAAAGATAGTTCCTGGCAGAAACAGATCGAAACGAAAACATGATATACGAACCTCAGGGGATCCGGGGGATTATATATTACGAAGTTTCACAACAAAAGGAACGTACTGGGAGAAAACGAGTCGGAGGCGGAGTCCGGAGTGGCCACACCACCTGGTGGCGTGGAAGGGGTGGGCCCGCGCCACAAGGTGGTGTGAGCCACCCTGGCTCGGTTTTCGTCCCTCTTTCGCTTCGTAGCTTTCCTTATTGACTGAAAACTTCAAAAATATAGTTGGCTAGTATTTTCGCAGAACTTTTCTTACCAGAACTGTTACCTATTTGGAACGGACTCTGCAGGTCTCTGAATTTGGTATCTAGTAGAATCTTCCGGAGTCACCACTTGAATAACATCAATATCTTTATCTTCATACACTTATTACTTGAGTCATGAAACCTTTCACTTCCTTATTACACCATTATCTCCACTACCTGGAAATATCTTTCACACAAAACATCACATAGTTCTCATTAGCAACATTAGTATAAGTGAAGTGATAAGACCTTTTGAGTCCAATTTCAACTGAAAAGCATAAAAACATATAGCAAATCCTTCCGAAAACCCAAAAAGAATTCAAAAATAAAATTGATTAAAGAAGCAAATGCAAGAGTGGCAAAATCTGTCAAAACAGACCAGCAGGTAAAGATCAATTTTTTTGAAAATCTTCTGTTGCTCAAATCAAAAAGTGCAAAACTACGAGATTTAAATAGCAACCTGGGGTAGACACACAAAAAATTACAGCTCAATCCGACATACAGAGATCTCTCACGATTTTTTACGATGAAGCACAAAAATCTGTTTCGGGACAGCAACTTCCCCAAATCTTACTTCTCTCTCATTAGAGGTTGATCTTGACACAAAAACCAAACAAAAAGGATAAAGAGCAGTTATTACCAAAGTAATAACTTCCAAGACTCAAAGAAACACAAACAAACTGAAAGTAAAAATAAATTGGGTTGTCTCCCAAGAAGCTCTTTCTTTATAGCCATTAAGATGGGCATGATAATTTGGAAGATGCTCACATAGGAATATGAATTGAAGTGAAATAGAGCATTAAGAAGCAAAAATTCACACATTTAAGTCTAACCCACTTCCTATGCAAGGGAATTTCATAAACAAACAAGTTGTTGAAACCAAAGGCTACTAGCATAGGAAGGCAAAAGAAGGGCAACATAAAAACTTTCAGCATAAAACGAGGAAACTTGATATTATTGAGATACATAAGAACACTTTTCCCTCTCTCATAGTAACTTATAGTATCATGCATAAACTTAACGATATAACTATAACAAGGACCATCATAGCAATGATCACTTATTCTAATAGATAACACCGGAATACTAGCTCCCATAACACTACTATGTGAAATAATATTAGAGGTATCCTTACAAAGGATAGTGTGTCCCTCTTCTTCATATTTAGTAACAAAGTATTTCACATTTGGTATTATAGGTTCATCAACCATTTTTTTATCAGGTTGAACAGCTTTGATTATACTTTCATTAAATATACTAGCTATCATAGAATGCTCCTTTATCTTAACTGGGAACGACATTTTCTCAATATAAGGTCAGGTAAAACATGATTAGCAGTATAAACTTTAGTATTTCTTGCAGGAAAACTCTTAGCAATATCTTTATAAGGTTCATGATACTTATTCCACTTCTTTTTAGGCATTTCAATGTAGGAAGCAAAAGCCTTAAAATGAGAAGCAATAGCTTGAGAGTCTAGACCATAAGCATTTTTAATATTTTCAAAGTCATCAGTTCCCATAAAATATTCAATGCATTCATAATCATAATTTATACCTGACTTTCTACCTTTGTCATTCTCCCATGCTTCAGCATTGTCTTGAATACGGTGCAGAAGATCCCATTTAGCTTCTTGTTCCATGCGAGTGAATGATCCAGCACAAGAAGCATCCAATAAATCCTTATCATGAAGAGAAAGCCTTGCATAAAAGTTATTGATAATAATATTGTTGGGGAGCTCATGAATGGGACATTTGAGCATTAGTAACTTCAATCTCCCCCAAGATTGAGCTGTACTCTCTCCATCAAGAGGCCAAAAGTTGTATATTTGATTCCGATCTTTATGAATCTCACTAGGAGGATAAAACTTTGAATAAAAGAGAGGCACTATTTCCTCCCATTCAAGAGCTTGACCATTCTTCAGCAGCTTATACCATTCCTCAGCTCTTCCTTTCAGTGATAATGAGAATAACTTCTTCTTGACTTGATCTGTAGTAATACCTGCACACTTGAACAACCCGCATAATTCGTGTATAAAAAGCAAATGATCACCGGGATGGACAATTCCATTCCCAACATAGTAGTTATCCATAACACGATCAATAATTCTTTTAGGTATTTTAAAAGCATCATTCCCAGCAGGTGGTGGTTCATCTACTACCTTAGCAGTGGTAGTAGCATTACCAAATAAGAAACTCAGCAAATTAACCATAAAAAAAATAAAGCAACTAACAGAAGTAAACAATGCTCACAGTAGAAGTTTACTTTACGAGTTCCACTCTCCAATAGCGCTTCACTCCCCGGCAACGGCGCCAGTAAATAGTCTTGATGACCCACAAGTATAGGGGGTGTATTGCAGTATTTTCGATAAGTAAGAGTGTCGAACCCAACGAGGAGCAGAAGGTGCTGGCTAGTGGTATGGATCAGGAATTCTCTGCAAATACTTAGCAAACGGATTTTTTAGGGGTTTTTGATAAAGTAAGTAAACGAAGTAGGAGTAAATAAAAGACAGTAGGAATAAATGTAGCAAGTGTCCCAATCCTTTATGCAGCAAAGTACAAGCCGGTTGTATTACTTAAGATGACCAAACATTCTCGAGGACACCTGGGAAGACTGTCAAGTGCTTTTGCTTCATATAGTTGATTAATCTTCTTTAGCTTGCTAAGTGTTGTGTGGGTGAACCTGTGGTAATGTACTGACCTTCCTAGGACTAATACATACTTGTGAATATACCCCTTGCAAACATCTGTAAGTACAAGAAAGTAATTAAGGTAGAAACCTAACCACAACTTTAAACTCTAAGACCCTGACGTCCCTTGTGTAATGGTTTCCTAACAGGGGTTCAGGTTTCTGTCACTCCGGGAAACCCTACGATTAGTAGCCAAATACACAATGCATTCCCCTAGGCCCATATAGGTGAAGTTTCATGTAATCGACGTTCACATGACACCACTAGAAGAAGTACACCACAACTTAAATATGAAACTATTGAATCTTTCTCAACACAACTCCACTACTAACAACATGACTTCTCCCATGTCCTCAAGAACAAAACGAACTACTCACAAGACATCATATGGATCATGATCAGAGATGGAATAATGATGTATAATAATCTGAACATAAACAATAATTCAATGGTTCTACTCAATAGCATCAACTACACAGAGTAATCAACACAGGGAAAGTTTCCCCTAAGAACTATGCAAGATTCAACGCAATTGCTATAGCAATATGGAGATGGTGACGAGGGTGCTGATGGTGATGATGGTGGTTATGATGATGATGATCCCGATGAAGTCCAACTTGATGGTGGTGTTGATGGCAATGATCTCCCCTCTCCGGGACGTAATTCCCCCGACAACATTCTGTCTGCCGGAGAGATCTTTCTCTCTCGGTGTTTTCTACCCCGCAGAGGCGGCGGAATCTTGCTGTGGTCACTCCCCGATTCTTAGGGTTTCGGGAGGAATATATACGCCCGAGGGGAGAGTCAGAGGTGGGCCAAGGCGGCCACACCACCTGGTGGCGTGGCCTATGGTGGCCCGCGCCAGGGGGTGGTGTGAGCCCCCTGTGGCCCATCTCCACTCCTCCTTCTGGCAGCCTTCGTCTTCTAGAAAAATAGGATTTTCCGTATATTTTCCCGGATTTTCTGATCTTCACGAATTTTGCCTCCAAACAACACCTTTTCCATCAGAATCCTGACTGTAGCGGTCCATGGTCCAAAAGTCATCAACCATGCAAAATCAGATGAAATAACATTAGTATCATCTCTTAATATGAAATATATCAATGAATAATAGTAAATTATGACATAGAATAGTGATGCAAAATGGACGTATCAGGGTGCGGAGGCGTACGTGGATGAGGCGGAAAAATGTCCCGAGTCCAGGGCAGAGGCGACCAACAACCCAGCAAAACATACTCATGGGCCGACATTGCCAACAACCCATGTGTATATGACTAGATGCAAACGGGGGCTCTTCCCACACATATGCTGAGTGTCATTTGAATGACAACATCAAGAAAAAAGAATCCTCTGGCTACAGGGCCAAGCGAAGGAAAGGAGAACAAATTTGACAAAAAAAGGGGACCAAGGAAGATTTTGACATAGAAGAGGCAGCTACTTCTAACCCTAAGTAGAATGGTAAGAAGACTTACCCAACCAAGAAGGACACATATGTCTGCTTCCTTGATCTCAGCCTGCTAAAGTCAAAAAGGTAGTTTTCACGAGCTCAACTCAACTGTTTCGATTGTCCCCCAATATTTGGACTTCTCAGAAGTGAAGATCACCTTTGCCCGAAGGGATCATCCGCCAAAGCCACATAAGTGAGGAAAGTATGCTCTGGTCGTCAATCCACTTATTAACGGTTATGAGTTCTCCAAAATACTCATGAACCATTCCAGCAGCATCAACATCCTCTACATCGAAACGTTGCACCATACGAACATATCGAAAACCCGGCTGAACTACAACAGCGTAGTTTTCCATGCATAGTACAGGGAGGCAAGTGAACTCCCTAGGAGAAATAACTATGGACATTACCTTTGGAACATAGGATAATTATCTAACTGGACCACTGTCTTTCAAAGTGGAGCCATTCAAGAGCGCACACCATGCTATCTTCGGGTGTCCGTCCAATTGACAATTTATGGATCACCCCTGTTACATCTACAACATGATGACGCATCTAGGTCCTCGCAGCATCATCACAATCCGAGAAAACCAAAATAAAGCATAAGAGTGCGAATATGGAGCCACCGCCTTTGCCAAAGGTGTGCTACATACTGAGGAGCACCAGGAGATCAAGAAAAACACTGACCTGTCCGAGATGCCAGCTATGAAGAAGGAGGTGCTAAATACGACTCTAGAATTCAAGGCATCAGAATAGGCAAAGGTAACACCTCTGAAGGATGATGACCCCTCCAAGGTGATGCAAATAGGCGTAGACTTAGATCACGCATAGGAAAGCGTGCTCATCGAGTTCCTCAAAGCTAATAAATATATATTTGCATGGCAACCTTCTAACATGACTGGAGTACCTAGGGAACTTTCCAAGCACACTCTTAATGTGTATCCTTATGCTAGACCCGTCAAATAGTCCTGATGATGTTTCGGCGATGAAAAGCGCAAAGCTATAACCAAAGAATTTGCCTGACTAGAATTAGCTAGATTTATTGAAGAAGTCATCCACACTGAGTGGGCGATTAACCCTATAATGGTTCCTAAAAAGGACACTATTGATTTAAGGATGTGTCTTAATTATACTGCCTGAAACAAGGCACGTCCCAAAGATCCAATCGCTCTGCCTAGAATCGACAAATTTATCGACTCAACGGTAGGCTCGGAACTCCTCTGGTTTCTTGACGCATATTCCGGTTATCACCAAATATGTATGGAGTCAGATAAACTAAATACATCATTCATCACCCTCTTTGGAACCTTCTGCTATGAACGATGCCCTACGACCTCAAAAACATAGGAGCTACATATCAATGCACTATGCAACGTCGCCTCCACGACCAAATCGGACGCACTGTACATGGATATGTGGACGACATAGCCGTGATGTACAAAAAGAAGGAAACGCTAATTTCTAACTTGGAGGAAACTTCTGCGAATCTAAGAAAATACAACATAATGCTTAACCACAAGAAGTGTTTCTTCGGAATTCCAGCCAGAAAATTGTTAGGTTTCATTGTGTCTCAAAGAGGCATAGAGGTGAACTGTGACAAAATAAACACTATACTCAATATAACCCAAAGGACGTACAACGGCTCACTGGCTGCATTACAGTAATAAGTCGGCATGTTAGCCGACTCAGTGAAAGGGCCACACAATTATACAAACTCTTGAAGAAAACCGACAAATTTGTCTAGACCGACGAAGCTGAAGCTGCACTACAAGACCTGAAAATAGTACTCTCATCTGCCCCCATTCTGGCAGCTCCGAAACCTCCGGATCCTATGCTGCTTTACATTGATGTGACAAACAGAGTCGTCGGCGCCGTCATGGTGGTGGAGGGAAAGGAGGAAAAATAGAAGTACTTGGTGCAGCGTCCTACTTATTACCCCAACGAGGTCCTGATAGAGTCAAAACAGCGTGTCCACATTACCAAAAGTTAGCCTATGGCATATTTTCGCTGCTAGAAAGCTATGACACTATTCAAGAGAACAAAATCACCATGGTGAGCACAACACCCATGAGAGACATAATGAACAATAGCGACACCACAAGACGTGTTGCTAAGTGGGGAATCGAGTTAGAAACTTTCGACATCAAGTACAAGCCACGAGCATCCATCAAATCCTAGGTACTCGCTGACTTTGTTGCTGGTTGGAAAGAAACGATAGAAAACACTAGGACCTCGGAGTCAGAATACTGGACCCTCCATTTTTCGGGTCGAAAGCGCTCGGGAGCTCGGGGGCTAGCGCGATGCTCAAATCACCCCAAGGAGGTAAATTGTTCTTTGTGTTGCAGATTCACTTCATGGAGACCAATAACGTTGCCGAATATGAAGCATTGTTACATGGACTTTGGATTGCTAATGACATTGGCATTAGCTGAATCATGTGCTATAGAGAGTCGTATTTAGTTGCCCAGCAAGTATTCAACCACTATAGAGAAAACAAACACATGGCAGCATATTGAGCTATCATGGAGGAATTATCTAAATCGTTCGAAGTGTTTGAGGTTCAACACACCCATCAAACATAAAATGAAGAAGCATATGCCCTATCAAGAATAGGCTCTACACGAAAACATGTCCGGGATCATGCTTTTTTGGAGAATCTCAAAATTCCCTCTATCACATGAGTTGATGAGGAGTATCCAACTAAATCTGACTCACCACTCATAGTGGTTCTGGCTGTTATTCCTAGCTAGACAAAACCCTACC
The DNA here is from genome assembly GCA_910589775.1 of Avena eriantha. NCBI lineage: Eukaryota > Viridiplantae > Streptophyta > Magnoliopsida > Poales > Poaceae > Avena > Avena eriantha. The sequence goes on along the minus strand of OU342743.1, from coordinate 337,724,700 downwards.
TTGATTTCTTGGTAGATGGAAAATTACCTGAAGATGAAGTTTTGATCCGACAGATAGTCCGACGACCGAAATCCTATATGATAATCAGTGGTAAGATCTATAAGCGGAGTGTATCTAGGCTCTTTCAGTGATGTGTCTCTTCGGAAGAAGGATTGAGAATTCTAAGGGAAATCCATGAAGGAGAATGCGGCCATCATGTCGCAGCCAAATCTTTAGTGGCAAAAGCTTTCCAACACAGATATTTCTGTCTTGCAGCTAAGGCAGATGGCGAGAAACTGGTCAAGATGTGCAAAGGCTACCAAAAATATGCCAAACAGGCTCGTGTTCTAGCTGATTAGCTACGAACAATTCTGATTACATGTCCCTTTGTGGTCTGGGGGCTTGACATGCTAGGACCGTTTAAACTAGCACCAAGTGGATTTACCCACCTACTAGTGATGATCGATAAGTTTTCCAAATGGATAGAGGCTAAACCCGTAACAAGTTGCGGTGAAGCCACAACGAAAAGACTTATCGAGGAAGTCATAATCTGATTCAGCTATCCGCACAGTATTATCATAGACAACAGGAGCAACTTTTCAGTGGGAGAAATTACCGTGTTTTGCAAAGAGCAAGGGATATGGATTGATATTGCATTGATCGCGCATCCACATACCAATGGACAAGTCGAAAGGGCTAATGGTCTAATCTTAGAAGGCCTCCGACCTCTCCTCAAATCACCACTTCATCGTGTTGCGGGGGCTTGGGTCAACGAATTACCGTATGTTATTTGGAGCTTCCGAACTACTCCTAACAGGTCAACTGGATACACACCTTTCTTCTTGGTCTACGGTGCATAAGCAATCCTTCCGAGTTGCTGCGTATGTCGAAGGAGATGTCGAGGTTTCTCGATAAGATGACCTCGATGTACTCAAGAAGTGCGTATCTTTGCTGAACAATGATCTACAACCTATCAGCAAAAGTTACACAAGTATCATTGTTAGAGAGTCAAAATTGTTCCTTCAGAAAGGGCGACCTAGTTCTCTAGCTAGTGCAACAAAGAAATCCCAAACTTTTCCCAAATTTGGACCCTTTATGATTATCATATTACTGCACAATGGGTTACTATTTAACCAACATGAGACCAGTCAAAGAATGACCTGCTACTAGGAAAAGAAAGACAGCTGGCGGCAGTGCAAATCTAGATGAGTTAGACCATCCATGGAATATTCATCAGCTACGTCCCTTTTATTCTTAAATTTTCTTTCTTTGTAATCATATCAATGTACATGCTCAAAGTGAAATAAAGTATTAGTCCCCTCAATGTTTTTCTAAGGCAGAAAATCTAGATTAACAATAAGTATAAACAAAAAAATGCTTAAGTAATTTTCGAGCACAACAAAGACAACCAAGTGCTAGTCTCGTTGTATTGGAAACGACAGTGCCTGAGAAGGCTAGATAGAGGTGTGGGAAAATGGCAAGAAAGCTCTCGACGGTGTCCGCGAGTGGGACTGAGCACAAGCAAGTGTAGCATGACACGAGAAGGACCTAGGTTCAGGGCCCTCGTGTGGAGGTAACACCCCTACTCCTGCAATCTGACTATGAGAGATATCTAGAATACAATCTGCTCGTCGAGTTGTATGCACTATCCAGCTACTCCAATGCCAACCCTTTCTATGAGAGCCTTGTCCCCCCTTATATAGGCCAAGGAGAGTGATCTTACTGGCTAGTCCGGCTGGCGGGTCCCACAGGCAGGCTCCAGCCGGCTGGTCATCTGCAGTACCGAGTAGTGGCAGGTCTCGTCAAGAGTACGTGCTGTCCGAGTCGTCGTGGGTACAGTGAACGTTATGCGAGCCTGTCGTCAGCAACCGGCCACTGTGCCCTTGTCGGCCTCAAAGACTTCGGTATGGTCTCGTAGTGGTGTGTCTTGTCGCTGTACCAGGGCATACCATGCCATGTGCAGCACATCGTCCTGCTCCAATCTTGATTGCATCCTGCTACACTCGCGTAGCCGAATCCGGGTCTTGCCGCCCTTCCTCGTTCTGGCTACTGGCTGGTAGCCAGGATAATGCGCCTACGTCCAACTACGATCTCCTAGTCGGACATGCGTTGTCTACCTTTGTTCTTGTCTGGCTAGGGTACCCGGGGGTCATCCCCCTCAACAACTAGAGTAAATGCATCAGTTCTTACATACCAGTACAAAAAATAAAATATTTATATTACACCACTTGTTCTAGAATAATTCATAGTTATTTCGACCCTATTCTAAAGGTTGAGGAGACGAAGATCTTGCCGGCTCCATGGTGTTAGCATCCACGTCACCCTGATTCTAGTCCAAGACAATGATGTGATACTCGGTCTTATCATCATCATTATAGGCTTTAGATTCTTCGGCTTGGGGTCTTGGTGGCACCGTGACAGACTGAAAGAACGATTTCTCATAGTTGGTCATCTCGGCCGCACGACAAGTGTATCCAACACAAGACTCCAAAATTGCTCTGATATCCTAATAGTTTTCATCCTCATCAATAGTCGAAATACCTTTCGTGACTTGCCAGATTTCCATACTACCATGGTGACTCATCACCATCGTAAGGGCATTCTGGGTAGCTATACGAGCATATGACATCTTCTAGTCCTAAAAAAGTTTTGGAAATTCCTTGGCCCTGTCGCTCACCTCAAATATGAAAACTTTTTCTAGGTCGAAGATATTAACAGTTTCACTAGTTTCTTCGAGAATATGGTGGAAGTCATGAATCAGATCTTCGACTGCGACAAGTTGGCTAATGCGGGACTCAGACGAAGATGAGTACATAATATTGAGGGGTCCTGTGAAAAGATAAGATTAGTAAATTTTATAAATAAGTCAGAAAACTTTGAAGGAAAAGGATAACGACATTAACAATAAACTTACCAAAGATGGATTCATCTACTTTGGTTTTGTCCTCCCTCAAATTCTAGAGTTCATCCCGGAGAGCTTGCATGGGGTCACTTTGCCTGTTCATTTTCACCCTTCGGGTCCCTTGTCTTCGCGAGAAATAATCTGATCACGCTCTTCGGTGGCCATTTTGCTAGATTAGAATGTTGTTGACACTAGGTTCGTGGTCAGCCTTAACTTTCTTCGGCTTGGCTCGAAATTCAACATTCTATCTTCCAAGACTTCCAAGATGATGGCAAACGGTGGTGCTGACTCGAGTGGCGATCGTGGCGGTGGATCTCGTCGTCCTCCGATGTGCTAACTACGTTGACGCGATGCATACGGAGAAGTCGAATAAGAAGGTGGTCATGGATCGGTCTTTCTTTTCCTCGACGGGAGGCGTTAGGTGATCGGAGCGGTGGTGGCTATGTGAAGCTCTGATGACGGATTCTGGTTAACCTTGTGCTCTGCGCAAGGGGAAAGCAGTCAATGTGATTCAGTAGAGCATGGGGAAGAGGATTCATGCGAAAATAGGGAGAGGGGCAACAAATTCACGCTCGAGGTGTAGCTTATCTTCGGCCATGGTGCCGGAAAGATCGGTTTCAATAATGGAGGAGGCTAGGGTTTCAAAGTTCATTGAAAAATTAAAAGGGAGAGAGGGGAGGGGGATTATATGGGGGGTGGCGTGCATGAGGGGTCGAGGCATTGACTGATTTGTCGAGGATTTCTCGAGATCTTGTTTGGGATCAACCGAACTCGTAACAAGTTCGTTCTACTGTTGGAGATTGGAGATGACATGTGGGCCATGGGCGTTAGTGGCTCCAGGAAGAAGGAAAAAACAATAGAGGCCGGAGGTCGGTTCTCTCCTAGGTGGGCTCCTGTTGGGTGCTACCTATGAAGGGAGTGGCTGATCACGTATGCTCGCACTTGCTGGGCTGCATGTGCACTACAACAGAGTCAACTTCTAGCGACAATTTTCCACCATGGGCGGGCAATAGTTTTGGCTTCCTACTCTCGGCGATAGTTGTTGATAAATCGGTTTTTTTCGAAGCAGTTGGCCGAACCATCTCCGGTAGTATACACCAGACGGTTCATGTAAAGGGCCACCTCAGTTAATATGATTTACATGGATGGTTGAAAAAATGGATCGCTGGCGGCCTGGGAGACTATCGCCCATTTGAACCAGGTCCAGTAGGCCGGGGCGTCCGCATTTCTACAGACGTCCCGGCAAGGTTGGAATCGGTTTTTATGACGAACCTACTCGTGCTGTTAGGAGACGCTCAGAAATATAAGCCTTCAGATTTCTTGGTCTGGTTTAGGTTTACGTTCTCCTGCCCGGAGCCTCCGGTATAAAAGTCCGAGACTCCAGGTGGCTTTTGCACATGCGCTTCATTTCAACAAATTACAGTTGAAACCCATTACAAAGACAACATAATTGAACTAAAGCAAACTTAATTAATTAGATTTTACAATGCTTGTAGTTCTATTAGTGCAGTAACAAAATAAAGGACATAGTAGCTAACTAGGACTGGATTCTTCACATATCTTGCTCTTTACATACGAGGAAGCAAGTTGAATGTCAAACTCTTGTGAAGAACATATTGAAGCTACTTTCTTTATCAGACTTTGTGATCAAAAACATGACTACCTCACCGACTTTGTAACCCCCACCGACTTTGTAACCCCTGCGGTAAACAAAATCATGCCAAGTGGCCTTCTCCATGACTAATCTGCCTTCTTTATCCTGAGACCAATTGGAGAACATAAGCACAGCTACGCCACCACACATCCAAACTTTTCTTGATGAGGGGAGGTCACACTGTCTCATAAAACCACTGCTTAGCTTCTGCAATGTATTGACCATTATGTTAGCTAGTGTCCCATATAGAAAAAAATATGTGAATAAAAACTGAATTTATTTTTGTTACTACTTACAAGTGTTTTATGCCCAATGTTTTTCTCTGTCAATGTATGGACGACAATTGGGCTGATACGAGTATAGTTTTCTCTGGAAAAGCAACAACTCTAGCTTTCTCGATGTATGAGAGTGGCATTGATGGATGTTTTATCACAAAATTAAGGATTTCATCATGTCCTGCAAATACAACAATAGTCCAGCACTTTCTAAGAAAATAAAAAGTACAGTGCTAGCTTGCAGTTCTAAAAAAACCATATGCTTCAAACAAAAATACTTATTAGATGATGATTGTTTTATTTAGTTATCTGTATGGCAAGAGGATAGAGTTTCACATTGATTTCCTCATCTACACCATACATTCAAAGTTAGTATAATATATCTCAACAGACAGACGTGCACAAATTGTACACAGCGAGTATATATGAACTAACCTGGCTTTTCAGAAAGTTTTTTCCTTATTATCAAGTTTGTCATATACAATAGCATTGAATAATTCTTGGTCACCATCCAAATACACAACAATCTGATCATTGGAGAAGATATAGTGGTGGATGATAAATTATCCCATTGCTCACCCCATATCATTGTCTTGTCATTTTCTTTGAGAAGTTCAAAGCAATACAAATAGCCATATGGCGTCACGATGCGCATGTTATCACGAGGAGTCATTTCATTTAACTTCTTCCTGACATGGCAAGGAACATACTGACAAAAAAATAGCAGTCATTTCTCTTATGTAGTGCAGCTATTCATAAACAACAGACTAAATGTTTTGCGGATTCCTTTGTATGTTATCAATAGAAATAATCCATTTAACTCACATACTATTGTATCTTCGGTTCCCATATGCATAGTTAGTACAAAAAATGAGCAATGGTATTTCTTCTGCCTGCATGGCCACTCAATGATCATGGAAACAGGGCAACATGGAGCCTACATAAAATTAAGCTATATTTCCCAAAAATCTAGCTACAACTTGAGTTAGTTCATGCAAATCTTTCTGTTTCTTTTAGTAACCAAGGTAAAACTCCATACATATAATAATACATGACTAAATATGAGAGTACATTGTTAGTAAATGGAAACTAAAAAATAAAAATACACTATATATACATAGTACAATAATTTACTAGGATAAACATAGTGGGAATATCACAAACACTATGACATAGTTATGTTTGCAAGCATGACTGTATGATAGCGGTTGCATCGCTCCCACTATGGACATCGTAGCTAGTATTATACACTACTCACTCTGATCTGAAATAAGTGAATCAAATCTGTCTAGATACATATGTATCTAAACATAATCGAGTCAGTTACTTCAGAATGGAGGGAGTATTTATAATACACATATGATACCAGTATGTATAAATTTCCCACTATCTTCTACTAGGCTAGCCAGAGTGGGAGTGTCACCCACAATGTGTTGCCAAAAGTGGTTCTATATTTACAAAAGAGGGAACCGAAGCAAGAGGGTTCTCCGGTGCCAACTGTGGTTCCAATTTGATTATCCAACTTGTGTGTGACATGTGTCCTCTGTTCCCATGTCTTAGACAGAAAATGAGGTATCAGTGGGACCCATGATGTAGGAATTTAGACTAGCTACATCGTGGGGCTCTAGCCAAATTGCATGGTGAAGCCAAATTCAGCTTTTTGATAGATTTAGCTATAGCAACATTGTGGCTATCCTTACTAGTATCATACACATAATACTAGTCCTTAATTGTATCATACACATGATACTATTGTATGAATTACCATTATGACAAGCCTATATGATGATCTCTATGTTATGACACTACCCACCATGGATATAATAATAAGGCTAGTCATAGTGGAGAGTAACATACGAATGTTACTAGTCTAATAGTAACACATGTATGTCACTCTCCAATATGACCAGCCTAAGTATTATATACCAATACCTAAATACAAGAAATTTTCTCTCTAAATTACTAAATAAGTAAGGACCAAATTAAATAAGTGGAATCTAAATAAACAAGTACTCATCTATACATGGCATTTTTTGGTAGCAAGTAAAGAAGTACTCATCTATAAATACCACATACTAAATAAAGAAGGAACAACTATAGAGAAGAATCTTACTATGCATTGTACTAAATAAATAAAAGCAAAGGAAGAAGAGTGAACACCATATTTGCAGCGAGGGCGGGCGGCAGGAAGGGTGGCACCAGGGGTGGGGGCTGGTGTTCCAGAAAGCCGCCACGACGGGTGTGGGGTGGGGAAGGGGCAGAAGGCGCATCGGCAGAGAAGATGTGTCTGATAGGAGGGGGCTGAGCGTGGGGTGGCGGATCCGGCATGGGAGGGCAGAGGGAGTGACAAATCTGGCAGGGGAGGGGAGATGGGACGGTGGTGGTAAATCTGGCAGGGGAGGGGCAAAGCTGCGAGAGGGGAAATTTCGAATTGGAGGAGGGGAAATGCTAGGGATTTGAGCGGGGCTGAGGGAATATACTGAAATGGTTGCCTACCAAATCGAAATGTGCGGAGAGTCTGTATATTTTCGAACGGTCTGGAAGTGCTTATTTTTATCGACACAAATGTATAGAGTTCAAATTCAATTAGAATGTCACATAAATATAAACTAAGGACAAATATAATAAGAAAGTCACATAAAATTAAAAAGAGGACAAACATAACTATAAATTCACATAAATTTAAAGAGAGGACACATATTGATCTCTAGATTACAAAGTTCTACTATGAGCAATCACTGAATATTCAGATTAAACATAGGCAACATTTAGCTAATTAATCATCATCAATGACCACCTCAATGACCTCCACCGACGTACAATAGGCTGCTATGGTTCCTAGCCTTTCTAGCTCATCGTTGGGCTCTGATACATTGCAAATGTATCTATAATTTTTGATGTTCCATGCTGAGTTTTATCCACTTTCTTGTGTTTTGTTCCAACTTTGGAGTACTTTTATTATGATTTCTTGGACTAACCTATTAACAAGAGCCACAGTGCCAGCTGCCTGTTTTCTGCTTTTTTTGGTTCCAGGAAAGTCAGAAAATGAATATTCTCGGAATTGGACGGGACAAAAGCCAAAGTGCCTATTTTTCTGGAAGGGATCAAGTGCCAGAACATGAGACGGAGAGGGGCCAAGGGCCGGCCACACCACCTGGCCGCATGGCCAGGCTTGGCCCGCGCCAGGGGGTGGTCTGGCCGACCCCAGCACCCCCTCGGCCTCTCCTTCCGCCTATAAGTTGCCCTCGGGACGAAAACCCTAAGTACCCGATCAAAAATCCACGAAAGAGTCTATAGCCGCCGTCGTCTCTGTCCCTAGATCGGGGGGATCTGAAGCTCTTCCCGACACCCTGCCGGAGAGGGGAATTCACCCAGGAGGCCTTCTTCATCACCATGCAAGCCTCCGGTGTGATGCGTGAGTAGTTCATCCTTGGACTACGAGTCCATGTAGTATCTAGATGGCTGGTTTCTCCTCCTTTGTGCTTTCATGTTTAGATCTTGTGAGCTCCGTTCATGATCAAGATCATCTATTTGTAATTCATACATGTTGTGTTTGCGGGGATCCGATGGATATTGAGATGCTATTTCAGATTGATTATTGATTCTATCATGTCTTTGTTATTTGAGATCTTGCATGCTTTCCGTTGTTAGTAGCTATCTTGGCCAAGTAGATGCTAGCAACTCCAAGAGTTAGTATTTATGCTCGATAGTGGGTTCATGCCTCTGGTAATCTGGGGAAGTGATAGATATCTCTAAGGTACTAGATGTGTTGTTGCTACTAGGGAGAAAACAACGATCCTTTGTTCATAGAACAATTGTATTGTTTACTTTACACGCAGTTCGTAAAGCAATAATCTGTTGCTTGCAACTTAATACTAGAGGGGGTTCGGATGATAACCTGAAGGTGGATTATTAGTCATAGATGTAGTTGGATGGTAGTCTATGTATTATGTTGTAATGCCCAATCAAGTCTCAGAGGAGTCAAGATGATTAGTATATGCATGTATTGCTTTCTCGGTGTTTGTCAATTGCCTCGCTATAATTTGTTCACCCAGCATGTTATCTACCTAAGGATAGCCACCTCTAGTGAACTATGGATCCCGGTCCTTTTTCTTTACATACAATCTGCAACTGTTTACTTCTTTGTGTTTACTTTCTGCAAACTTTTACTTCTTTCCATTCGATACGTTTAATCCTTTGTTTTCTGCAAAACACGGTGAGATTGACAACCTCATCGCAAGTTGGGGACAAAGTTCTGTGGTTGTGTTGTGCAGGTCTCCACGTTGCTACTAGCACCGGTAGTGCGCCCTGCCAAAGCTCAGCTAGTAACACCTTTAGGGTGTTTCCTTGCTCCTACTGGTTCGATTAAACCTTTGTTTCATAACTGAGGAAAGACTTGCTGCTATATTCATCGTACATTCCTCTTGGGGTTCCCAACGAGCTCTATGTCGAAAGTCGAGCGCATCAAGATTTTCTGGCGCCGTTGCCGGGGAGTCCAGGACATCTTCACAAGGGGAGTCCATCACAACCAATCTCTTTACTTTGTTATTTTTGTTTTGCTTAGTTTCTTTTTGCTTTGTTTGCTTGTTTTCTTCTTTAGAAAACACAAAAAAAATTAGTTCCTTTCTTAAGTTGCCTTGATGACTAGCTCTGCTCCAATCACTATTTCATTATGGATAGCTCAGTCAGTTTCCTATTTGGGAACAATTTTATGACTACTAAGGTAATAGATGAACCACCGCCTGCTAGAACCTCCATGGAAGAAGAAATTGCTGAACCTGAAAGCTCATTAGATGAAAAAGAGGAGGAGAGTGATGGACAAAAGGAGGAAGAATGGATCTACCCATGCCTACCTTCTAATGAGAGTAACTCTGTATCCCTTACATTATTTGATTGTCCCCCATGCTTATCAAAGGAGGGTGAATGTTATGTTCCCGAGGATTCTTTTGAAAATATTTATAATAGAGCTCTAGTGCTTGTAGATCATGAAAAGCATGCCTTATGTGATAGTTATATTGTTGAGTTTATTTATGAGGCTACTGAAAATTATTATGAGAGAGGAAAATATGGTTGTAGAAGTTTTTATGGTAATGAAACACCTCTCTATGTGCTGAAAGTTTTGAAGTTACTTTTGTTTTATCTTCCTATGCCTGTCACTTTGTTCTTTGTGCATTTATTTGCATACAAGATTCCTATGCATAGGAAGTGGGTTAGCCTTAAATGTGTTTTGAATTTGCTTCTTGATGCTCTCTTTTACTTCAATTCCTATTTCCTATGAGAGCATCTTCTCAAATTTTTATGCCTAACTTAAAGGCGTTAAAGAAAAGTACTTGTTGGGAGATAACCCAAGAGTTTTAGTTGAGTCTTCAAAGTTATTACCTCCGTAATAACCTCTCCTTATCATTTTTATTTGCTTTTTGTGCCAAGAGTAACCTCTAATGAGAGTGAAGTAATGATTGGGAAAGTTGCTGTCCCGAAATAGATTTCTTTGCTTCACCGTAAAAATTCCTGAGAGAGCTCTGTAGGTCGGCTTGATCTGTAATTGTTTGTGATTCTGCCCCAGGTTGTTATCTAACTTTCGTTAGTTCATCACTTTTTGATTTGAGCATCTGAAGGTCTTCGAAAAAATTCGTATTTACCTGCTGGTCTGTTTTGAAAGATTTCTGCCATTTTCTGCATTTCCTTCTTGCTAGTTCCTTCTTGAGTTCCTTTGGGGAATTGAGCTTTTTGAGGGAAGTGCTACAGTAGCTAGTTTGTAATGGAAGTTTATTTGGTGTTAGAACTGAACCTTGAGACTTATTTATCTTAAGTGCACTAATGTTGCTAATGAGATTGTGTGAAGTTTTGTATGAAGGAAAAATTTTAGGTGTATGGAAGGAATGAGTAATGAGATGAAGGATGGACTAAAGCTCAAGCTTGGGGATGCCATGCGTGTCACCCCAAGAAATATCCAAGAAATACAAGCGTCAAAGCTTGGGGATGCCCAAGGCATCCCCTTCTTCATCAATAAAAATCTCAGGTTTGTTCCAAACGCTTCATTTTTATTGTTTCATGCACATTTGTGTTTTTCTTGTAGCGTCTTCTTTTTCGTTTTCGTTTTGGTTTTTAGTTTGCTTGGTTTGCTTAGTTTTCTGAATAAGTTGGTTGGACCCCCTCTTTCACACTTTGGTTTGCAAATAGTTTGGTTTGGTTTGGAAAAGAGTAGGAAAGTTCATGCTTATGTGGTAAAAAGAGCTCGTTTTTGACTATATCAAGTCACCACGGCCTTTATGATCCTTTAGCTTTCAGCTTGTTGTATCACTTTATGCTTTGATCAATGATGTTTTGTCACTCTGCATGATTATGGCCATTATTGCTCTCTTAGTTTGTCGCTCCCAGTCTTTTGCTAGCCTCCACAACAAAGTATGATTTCCACTCATGCATCCAACTCCCTAAACTAAGTTATTCCAAAGAGTCCACCATACCTACCTATTAGCTTATGCTATTCCAAGTATATTCATGCTTTTGTTTACCTTCCACTTGTTATGAGAAATCTAGTGATTAAAGCTCTCACAAACTTGATGGCACACTTTACTTTATTGCCTCTAATAAACTTGAACCATTGGGTCCTTCTTTGTCGCGTATATGCTTGCGCTTTATAAGTTGAAATTAGCAGAACCATGTTTCATGGGGAACGCTTTCAACATTGCACTTGTACTTTGTACCCCGTTGATATTATGTTCTTTTGCTTACGGATCCCGGCGGTGTTAAATAAAAGTGGAACTTGTAAGATCATGGAGTTTGTAAGTGTGTTAGAGAAACGCCTGGGCCGCTAGCCTAAGCCATGCCTAATCATGGTGGAAACTTGCAGCATCACCATAATGAGCACTCTATGAAGCATCCTCAATAAAAACCTATGCAAATAGCAAATAAAAATATCGCTGAGATGCTCATTGTCTGCTTGCCTTGTCCTTTTGATTACGGGAAAGCTCCCGTATCATGTGCAAGGGGTACCCAGTTGGCGGTTCTTAATGATACACATATACTTACAATGACAAGAGCTTACTCGTGACTAAAGTTGAGTAGCATGAGGATCGGTATTCGTAAGTAAGGAGCATGAGATTTCGGTTTATAACTTGTCAAGCATATCCTCTTAGTTGTGTCACTTTAACCTTAATCACCTTCAAGATGCTTATGATAGGGGCAATGAGAGCTGAAAACTACAAGTACCATAATTTTTCGACGCTCTTTATGAGACTTGAATCCCTACTACCTTTTACAAAGGGATTTTCTTCAACCATTATATTGTGTCTCCGCCATCTATCTTTATGCACCTACTTTGAGAGCATAGTGGCCATTCTTAGTTCTAGGTGCATTGTCCCAAGACTAGTTGATTGATGCATAACTTGTTATTGCTTGTTTGAAACTATTGTATCTAGTCACTCTTATGAACTTTGAAGGTGTCCTATGCATTTATATTTGCTACTCTATTGAGGGACAAGCTGAATACTTTTATGCTATGTTTTCTTTATGTGAAACAAACAAACGTCTTGCAAAGCATTGTTATTCATGAATCTTTTGTTTGTGTCTTTTAATGTTGCATCATAGTTTCTTTGCTTATTGCTAGAACTTTGTCTTTCATGTTATGATTGAAGTACTATGATCCCAGCTTTGAGTGTTTTGCAAATACTTTGATCAAGTCTTTGATGGTGCATGTCACCTCAAAAATTCTTTCTTTTTATCACTTACCTACTCGAGGACGAGCAGGAGTTAAGCTTGGGGATGTTGATACATTGCAACTGTATCTATAATTTTTTATGTTCCATGCTTAGTTTTATCCACTTTCGTGTGTTTTGTTCCAACTTTGGAGTACTTTTATTATGATTTCTTGGACTAACCTATTAACAAGAGCCATAGTGCCAGCTGCCTGTTTCTGCTGTTTTTGGTTCTAGGAAAGTCAGAAAATGAATATTCTCGGAATTGGACGGGACAAAAGCCAAAGTTCCTATTATTCCAGAAGGGATCAAGTGCCAGAATACGAGACGGAGAGGGGCCAGGGGCCGTCCATACCACCTGACCGCGTGGCGAGGCTTGGCCTGCACCAGGGGGTGGTCTGGCCGACCCCAGCACCCCCTCGGCCTCCCCTTTAGCCTATACGTTGCCCTCGGGACGAAAACCCTAAGTACCCGATAAAAAATCCACGAAAGAGTATGTAGCCGCCATCGTCTCTGTCCCTAGATCGGGGGGATCTGAAGGCCTTCCCGGCACCCTGCTGGAGAGGGAATTCACCCTAGAGGCCTTCATCATCACCATGCAAGCCTCCGGTGTGATGCGTGAGTAGTTCATCCTTGGACTACGGATCCATGTAGTAGCTAGATGGCTGGTTTCTCGTCCTTTGTGCTTTCATGTTTAGATCTTGTGAGCTCCGTTCATGATCAAGATCATTTATTTGTAATTCATACATGTTGTGTTTGCGGGGATCCGATGGATATTGAGATGCTATTTCAGATTGATTATTGATTCTATCATGTCTTTGTTATTTGAGATCTTGCATGCTTTCCGTTGTTAGTAGCTATCTTGGCAGAGTAGATGCTAGCAACTCTAAGAGTTAGTATTTATGCTCGATAGTGGGTTCATTCCTCTGGTAATCTGGGGAAGTGACAGAAATCTCTAAGGTACTAGATGTGTTGTTGCTACTAGGGAGAAAACAACGATCCTTTGTTCATAGAACAAATGTATTGTTTACTTTACACGCAGTTCGTAAAGCAATAATCTGTTGCTTGCAACTTAATACTTTAGGGGGTTCAGATGATAACCTGAAGGTGGATTATTAGTCATAGATGCAGTTGGATGGTGGTCTATGTATTATGTTGTAATGCCCAATCAAGTCTCAGAGGAGTCAAGATGATTAGTATATGCATGTATTGCTTTCTCGGTGTTTGTCAATTGCCTCGGTGTAATTTGTTCACCCAGCATGTTATCTATCTAAGGAGAGCCACCTCTAGTGAACTATGGATTTCGGTCCTTTTTCTTTACATACAATCTGCAACTGTTTACTGCTTTGTGTTTACTTTCTGCAAACTTTTACTTCTTTCCATTCGATACGTTTAATCCTTTGTTTTCGGCAAAACACGGTGAGATTGACAACCTCATCGCAAGTTGGGGACAAAGTTCTGTGGTTCTGTTGTGCAGGTCTCCACGTTGCTACTAGCACCGGTAGTGCGCCCTGCCAAAGCTCAGCTAGTAACACCTTTGGGGTGTTTCCTTGCTCCTACTGGTTCGATTAAACCTTGGTTTCATAACTGAGGGAAGACTTGCTGCTATATTCATTGTACCTTCCTCTTGGGGTTCCCAACGAGCTCTACGTCGAATGTCGAGTGCATCAGGCTCGTGGATGGGCGGCGTATGCAGGGTCAGGTCAACCAACAACGAATCTACGTATGCCTCGACCTCCTCCCAGACGATGGAGCTGGAGTTGTTGGACTCGGAAGGCTCCAGATTGACGTCATTGTTGTGGACAACCTCCAACGACGCACGATGCGCGTCCATGGTGCCCGACCACTCTGGCCCGTCACCAAGCTCATGCGGCGGCAGCGACGTCTGGACCACGAGAGAATCATCGCTGATCGCGGTGTGCTCTTCTTCCTCCTCCGCCACAGGGTAGCTGTCTAATACGTCCATTTTTCATCACTATTCTATATCATAATTTACTGTTATTCATTGATATATTTCATATTAGGAAATGATACTTATGTTATTTCATCTGTTTTTGCATGGTTGATGACTTTTGGAGCATGGACCGCTGAAGTCTAGATTCTGATGGAAAAGGGGCTATTTGGAGGCAAAATTCGCGAAGATCAGAAAATCTGGGAAAATACATGGAAAATCCTATTTTTCTAGAAGACGAAATGTGCCTGAAGGGAGAGTGGAGATGGGCCACAGGGCCCCACACCACCCCTGGCGCGGGCTACCCTAGGCCATGCCACTAGGTGGTGTGGCAACCCTGGCCCACTCCTAGCTCTCCCCTTTGGCGTATATTATCCCCATGAAACCCTAATACCTAGCGAGCAACCACAGAAATATTCCGCCGCCTCTATGGGGCGGAAAGCTATAGAGAGAGAAAGATCTCTCCAATAGACATAATTCTACCTAGGAATTTCTTCCCGGAGAGGGGAGATCGTCGCCATCAACACCACCATCAAGCTGGACTTCCTCGGGGTCATCATCATCTCCATCATCATCTCCACCAGCAGCATCATCACCACTTCATACCGCTGTAACAATTAGGTTGAATCTTGCATAGTTCTTAGGGGAAACATTCCCAGTGTTGACTACTCCTTTTAGTTGATGATATTGAGTGAACCATTGAATTATTGTTATGTTCAGATTGTTGCTTATCATTATATCATCTCTGATCTTGATCCATATGATGTCTTGTCAGTAGTTCGTTTTGTTCTTGAGGACATGGGAGAAGTCATGTTGTTAGTAGTGGAATTGTGTTGAGAAAGATTCAATAGTTTGTTATTTTAGTTGTGGTGTTATTCTTGTAGTGGTGTCATGTGAACGTTGACTACATGACATTTCACCTATATGGGCCTAGGGCAATGCATTGTGTATCTGGCTACTAATCGTAGGAGTTGCCGGAGTGACAGAAACCTGAACCCCCGTTAGGAAACCTTTGCACAAGGGACGTCAGGGTCTTAGAGTTTAAAGTTGTGGTTAAGTTTATATCTTAATTACTTTCTTGTACTTGCGGATGCTTGCAATGGGTATACTCACAAGTATGTATTAGTCCTAGGAAGTTCGGTACATTAGCATAGGTTCGCCCACATAACACTTGTCAAACTAAAGAAGATTAATCAACTATATGAAAACACTTGATGATATTCCCATGTGTCCTCGAGAATATTTGGTCATGTTAAGTAATACAACCGGCTTGTCCTTTGCTAAAGAAAGGATTGGGCCACTTGCTGCATCTTTTATTTTAGTCTTTTATTTACTCGTACTTTATTTACCTGCATTATCAAAAACCCGTAAAAATCTATTTGTAAAGTATTTACAGAGAATTCCGGCTCCAAGCCACCCGTCAACACCTTCTGCTCCTCGTTGGGTTCGACACTCTTACTTATCGAAAATACTGCGATACACCCCCTATACTTGTGGGTCATCACTGTCCTCCTCGGGATCCGCCTTAGCATCGTCGGCTGCGACTTGGGCCCAGAGTCGCTGGCACTTCACCGTGTTCCAGCATGTCTATGCTTCACCGTGGTGGGCAGATCGGTGCATGGATTCGTGCTCCTCCTTGAAAAGCTCGGCCCAACACGGTGCATTCAAGCCGTATCTGGGTCCGCTCATAGTGCCGAAGTTAAGCGCACGCGGTGGCAGGAGACCTCAATGGCGTGGGCCACGACACTCCTCGGTGTCGATGGCACGGGGACACCGCTTAGGTCAAGGTGCCACCTCTTTGGCAGGCGACAATCCGGTGGCGCGGGGGAGCAAACTACTGCCAAAAGGTGCGCCATCGCCGTGTTCACCCTTATCCGGCCAGCCCTGTCATGGCTCGAGCCAGATTCCCCTGCCATCTCTGATGTAAATAGAGGATATACAGGAAGGGGGAGGATTCAACGACAGGGGGTGGCTGGAAATTGGGGATTTTAAAAGCAGCGTCTCGGCGCGAGCAGGCAAATATTGGGGAAGGGGGATGGCGCGCCGTAAAATGGCAAATCTAGGTGTGGAGTTTAAATAAATCCATACTTTCTTTCACCAATTAGGATTTTCATTTCCTCTTTGACAATTTGTCACAAGTTTAAAAACCTTAAAATGTGTGTGCATGCAAAAATATACATTTTTTGACTAACACATGTATTTTTTTATTTATTTTCTCTTCAAAATGTGAAGAAATGAGTAAATCAATATTTGGACAATCTAAAAAAAATTATTAGTCATTAATAGTTCAAGTGGGGTGCATATACACAATCCCAACAAAAAAGGAGTCTAATTTATGCAAAACTTGGTTTTGGTGTTCTGAAGCATGGGAGTTTGCCCTCTAAACAAATGACATTCCTAGAAGATGATCAGTTTTGTGAAGAAAGTTCCATTTAGGATACGCATATCGGCTTTTACTATTTTTTTCTAAGGTTATATACTCAAAATATGAGGCAATGCAAAGAATCATACTTTTTTGGCAGTCCTAAAAAATCTTTGAATTATTTTATGGAAACTCGATTTCTGGAATTTCGGAAGTATCCAGACCGCCTGTATACAAGAATAGATAGACCTGATGCCATAGGCCATTATGGAAGGTCGTATAGATGTTTTACTATTTATTTCAAGGTTAAATACCAAAATACAATAAATGAATCTACAATTCGTAACAAGTATATACAAAGTGTCACTAAATTGATGTTGTATACAAAAATTCCCTAAACCTAGACTCCAAAATCCAAACACTCTCGGTTGTAGTGCATTTTCAAATGAAAACCAGCATCAACTAGTCATTGTTGATGACTTCCTGTAAGTTTCCTTCACTAACACTTCCAATCAAACTAGGCACTACATATATTGAATTCTTCACACTAACACCTCATACATCATTAGAAGATCAAAATGTGGATAACACGAACTACTAATTAAGTAAACTTCGTATACATTCTTTATTACCACTGTAATCAAAAAAGCACCCAGTCTAATACAGCCACCCATCATCCCAAAAGCACCCAGTACTAGCAAACTTTAAAAACATCTAACTAAAATTATACTATTATGAACTAGTACTAACGATCACTTCTTCTTCTTCCTCGAGCTAACATCCAAGCGGTGATGCTTCCTGCTGGAGGTCGCCACCTCTGGCTTGTCGTTATTGTCGTCATCATCTCGGTCAACCATAGGCCACTCCTTCGGCTGTCATCATTGCCTTCCACCACCGACCACTCGTTTTGTGCAACAGGAACATTCTCCATCGGTGGTGCCTACATGCTCTGCTCTGGTGGTGCCTACATGCTCTGCTCTGACAGCGTCTCCTCCTCATCCTCCTCCTCCTTTTCCTCATCAGAATACCGCTCCAATGACTCCTCCTAATATTCTTGTAGAGCAACAAGCTAAGGATCATCAAACGACTCACACTCGCACGGGCAATCAACGACCCCGTCATCGATGCTGCCGCCACTGAGACCTTCATGGCTTGATTTAGGTTCCGAATTCTAGCTTCGAGTCATGTTCTTCCTAGGTTTTTTGGGGAAATTTGAGGAATTGATTTTGTGGAGAAAGATTGAGAAGAAAGAGATAATGTCAAGATGGAATCGATAGTTAAATTTATAGGCCTCTTCACCCGTGTTGCACATCCCCCAATAATTTTGAACAAGGCACTGAATCACCACCGGCGATTGCAATTCTGTAGGTTGCCATTGTGACCCAGAGATTCAGGTTTTTTTCGCACCGCCCATAGTCAAACTAGCGGTTTTGGGTTGGAAAAAATCTAAAACAAATGCATATGCATGTGAGTGGTTCCAAATACATTTTGATGGTTCAGATTTTGGAATAGATATGAACATATCAAAATACTGTCTGTTTTTCCTATCAGGAATGTGCCAGCTTGTACAAGTTTCTATGTCTAATCGGCATGCAATGTACGTGTCTTTCAAAGTCTCTTAAAATGTGTATATGTGATTTTACTATCCATGAATTATTGTAAGTGTATTCATCGCACTTCAAGTAGCATCAATCCCTCCTATTGGAAAATTATTTATCAAGAATGCATAAGAATGCTGCGAAGTTTTTACATTTTGTTGTAAGATCAAGATTTACTAGAGGGAAGTTACTTTAGATGCATGTATGATACTTCAAATATATAACATCTAAACTAGAGGGGAAATTATTGATAAATATATACTAGTAAGAAAAAGTTACGTGTGATCGTATGTAAAAACTTACCTGGCATGACCACACATGATTTAACTGATGTAACAGGTCACTAGAGGCATCCTCTGCTCTGCTTAGAGTTTAGGGTTTAGGGTTTAATTACAACTAAACCCCAAATCCTTACCTCTAGCAATCTTATGCATATATATATGATTTTACTATATATGAATTATTTTAAGTGCATTCGTCGCACATCAAATAACATCGATCCCTTCTAAGGAAATTATTTATCAAGAATGCAGAAGAATGATGAGAAATTTTTACATTTCGTTGTAAGATCAAGCTTTACTAGAGGGAAGATACTTCAGATGCATGTATGATACTTCAAATATATAACATCTAAACTAGATGGGAAATTATTGATAAATCTAAACTAGTAAGAAAAAGTTACGTGCGATCGTATATAAAAAACTTAATTGTCATGTTTAGGGTTTAGGGTATAGATTTTAGGGTTTAATTACCACCAAACCCCAAACCCTAGACACTAAACCCTAAGCACCGCCAAGGACGCCTCTAGTTATTTATAATGCGAATGAAATCATGTGGTTATGTCAAGTAAGTTTTAATTTAACAACCCAAAGTGCAACTACTAGGAGTTGAACTTGGGTGGGTCGGAACACCCCTCTCCACCACTAGGCTATGCCTCACTTTATGATCAAACTTGAGTAAAATATATTATGAACAACACATGGCGGGAAGACAGGACATGCGATTTTTGTTTCAAAATTTCTATAAATGGCTTGCTTATCAAACGACCTCCAAAAAGAAATTATTAGAGGCGGCCTAATATTTGGACCTTTGTCGACGGCTCATAATCTGAACTGCTAACCATAAGACAATTTTTCGGGGGCGACTGAGTTTTCTGCCCGCCTCCTCAATTATTAGAGTACTGTATTTTTTCGAACCGCCTCCCAAAAGGTATTATTGGAGGCAAGTGAATTATTGGCGGCAGTTTGTTCACAAAGACCACCTACCGAAATGGGTTTAGGAGGTCATTCGATTTTTTAGTCAAAAACACACTACGGGTGGATACTACAAATCCCAATTTGGTAGTATTGGCAGTAGATAGGAGTGGGCTGGGCTGGGCCGGTTAGGTTTAGTTCGTTTAGTTTTTTCGTTTTTCTTCTTATTCCTTTCTTTTTCCATTTTCTCATTTATTTTCTATTTTGAGTTTTAGGAATCCAAATGAATCCAATTAAATTTCTAAATAATTCTAAATTCAAGATACAACTTTTATGATGTACAATTTTTTTTTGCCTAGCTCAAAAATATCAATAATATCATTTGCCTAAAACCGCTTATGTGGCATTCTGGAGAATGGCTAATTAGGGTTTTGACCCGGATGTTTATGACAGAGGGTTTTTTTTATTATAGATTTGCATGATATACCATGATGCAATGCAATTTGCGATTTTTTTAATTCCCATTTTTTCTAAAATTGTGGGATAATATAGACTAACCCCCTTAAGATGAATCTCGTCCTTGAGATTCGAAATGGATAGCAAGGTGCGGGTGGTATACTCGAGGCTAACCCCTTATGTTTATTGAACTTGGAATCTATAAGGCAAATTGTTGGACTACATCTGATTCTCCTTGTTCTAGGGTTGTGGGTGTAATACCTTGTTGGGCACAAACTACCTGATATTCATATCTAACAATCTAATCTATTCCTAGTATTACATCTAAATATTGGGAATACAATGCAATTACACTAGTAGGAAGACTATGTGCTCTAATCTCAGTGGATTGATGGAGAGACAACATCTATTTGGGATAATATAGACGAGTCATAGATAAAAAGACTAGACAAATATCACTACCCATAACTATATGAAACAATCAATTCACACACAAGCAAGAAATCATTACAAACAACACTCAAGCCGAAATAGTTTTGTTTATGTTCCTTTTTTTGTTTTAGTGGCATACTATCCACAAAGTAGTTTCTTTTGAGTAAATTTCGTTTGGGGGTGAACCCACAATCTTAAAATCAATGGACAAAATCTATCCTGAAACTACAACAGTGTTCACGAATTTTTCTTGGTGATCTGAACTGATCAGAAATTTTTGCTAATTTGTGTGCTTACACTGCGATCAGTTACGAACCAGATCCTAAAATATGAGTGAAAACCGAGTTAAGTAAAATATGAAAAATCTTAAAGTACAACTGGTCAGGCAGAAAACTGGAACAGTAATATCACGAATTTTTAATCAAAACATTCATTAATATATTATAAAATCTCTCAAAATATTCTGAAAATTTGGGGTATCAAATAGAACAACCTAAGCATAATAAACCAACAATCACACAAGTTCCTGCAATGATCTATAGATAGATCAAAATGAAATCATGTAAAAAACTATTCCTTAATCTTGCTCTTCCTTGAGCGAGTGTACATCTATAAGTTTTGAACGATATAAGATTATAAAAGAAATATCAAGGATTACAATAATCTAATAAGTACAAAATTATGAGTTCATTCATAGAAGAGTCTTCCTTTTATGTTTTAAATGAGAAGATCATGAGAATTGAAGTGATAAGAACATAATAGAAAGAAGTGTAAGAAGAGAAGATAGGATGAAATTGTGCTTATGATTTCCTATGGCTTCCTATTCCAATCCTAGGTCACAATCGTACAGTCAACACACAACTCGGATACCATCTTGTAACATCCTCTCCTGATAAGGATGAGTTCCTGTGTATAGTGTTATTCCCTGGATCGGTTCACTAGCATACAGAGTACAAAATGACACCAAATATAACTGTGCATCATAAATATAACTAATATAATCAATAATTTACATTATTTATTCAAGTACACAGCGGAAACAAGTACAAGGTAGATCTTTATCCTTCAAATATGCCACAGCCGAACACTTGTTGAGTGGAGTCTCGCGACCTATGAACGATCACTTAGAAACATAATGACTTGCAACATGAAAGGTTGCAGCCACGAATTGTCAATACTTTGAATATATTGGCAAGTAGGACTAGTATGTGGATTATAATGTGACCTATCAATTACATGCATATTTGTCTTGGTGGAGTTCAGGCTCTTTTGCATAAAAGAAATATAACTTTTTCCTTCTTTTGAAATACTTTTATCTCTTTAAAACAATTCTTCTAAGGACATACCAGCATAAACCTATGTTGTAACAAGACAGTTTATCTTCATATGCTCCTAAACCCATGTTCACCCATCAAGTTTTAATAATTGAGTAATTGGGATAAGTGAGATCTTTCAAATAGTTCCAGGCCTAGTTGCTCATATATGTCCATAACCGAGGACACGTCAAAGTACTTAGATTTACACTCTCGAGAGGTTTGTACACTTTACCCACATGACACAATCTCGTCTTGATGCCTCCAGTGGCTGCTAGATTAGTACACACCTATTGGTATACCAGCAGATCGAGAATGTGATGAAGTCTTTTCATAGAAGTCCTCCCAATACACAATGCTAGCACGTCTAACCGGCACCAATGCAAGGATATACCTCCAATACACAATTCTAGTTAACCTGAAGAGATACCAATGCAAGGGTCTTCCTCTATGTAATGGACTAAGCCAGAGCCCATATAACATGTGGTTGTACACAAAAGCCATTGTACGATAAACATGTCGAATCTCTATGATCCTAGGTGGTATTCTTTCAGTGCACACACGAGAGAAGTAGCCAAAGATACGGTCTCCTTCGTTGCCACTTTATTCGCAACTAAGTATCCATATTCCACCCAGGTAATTAATCAAGTACTTGTTTTATTATATAAAAACATAGCTTTTCCAATACCTTATATAATCATAACAAGATATTCCACCCCAAATATATAGCAGGGCTAAGCAAATCAAGATACAAAAGAATATCCTAAATAGGACATAGCATAGCATAGCACATAGTGCAAAATATTTCTACACGTGCACTTCTACTAAAATCAACTACAATGCATAGGAAATAAGTAGTATGTTTATGATAGTGCTACTTTCCTTTGTTGTAGATGTAGTCGATCAGATAATCCTCACAATAGAAAAGGTTGCATTCATCACAATCACAATAGTACTCTCCTCGCAATATAAAGATTAAAACAAGTGCACAACAAATACACCATTCAAAACATTGCAATTATGCATAATACAATAAAACAATGATAAACTAATATATGCATGACGCTTTAATATGCCACACTAGTTGTATTTATTTTTCTTAAAAATAAACCAATTTATTATAAAGACTATATTGACTTAATAGAGTTTAACTCACTTTAATTAAAGTTCTAATGTTTCTATCAAACTAAATTGTGATTTAAATAATACTGGATAGGAAAATCAATTTAGAGACAATAGCAATCAGAATCATCTAAAAATCGTTTACATATATTTTTCTATGATTTAATTACTATTGCAACTAGGTTTATAGCTTTCTGCAAAAGTTTCTGTTAAAACTATGTCAAATATTTTTCTTTGCAATTTCCATGATATTGTCGAATCTAAATAGTGACAACAGGTTTCACTAATTTTGGAGTTCTAGGTAATTTCCTATAGTTTAAATACTAATTAGAAGGGTTTATAGCATGTAAAATATTTTCCATGTCATTAATTATATCTAAGGTCGGATTAATGTCATACATGACACAAAGATTCCATAGATACCTTATTTATATTTTTGATCTATAGATAATTTATTTACTCTAAAAGACTATTTAACTAATTGAATTACTATAGTAAAACTACACTATAAAACCTAGATCTAATCTCATATTAATATTTTTTGTATTTTTTTGAATCCATTGATATATTATTTCCTAAATTTTGACATACAGATGTTTTTGATGAATTATACAAGTTTTAATATAATCCTGTCTTTTTAAATCTATCTACAACTAATCAGAGACATGGCGGTGACGTGGCATGATTCGACTGCCAGTACCTCT
Organism: Avena eriantha; assembly: GCA_910589775.1. NCBI lineage: Eukaryota > Viridiplantae > Streptophyta > Magnoliopsida > Poales > Poaceae > Avena > Avena eriantha. The sequence goes on along the minus strand of OU342743.1, from coordinate 337,701,065 downwards.
TCATTTAAGTGGTGTGTATGTGTCCACTGGATCAAGAGCTTGCGGTAGAAGATTGGTGGCTTGGGGCGGCTTGGATTGAGTCCAGGCTCAGCTTTGGCTCCGTGGCTCGGCTCGGCTAGAAGAGATCTGAGACGCCAACCCACCATCAAGCGGCTAAGGATGATGCCAGCGTCGTCATCAACGCAGACGATGATGAACAGCGCTGCTGACTTGAGTGGCGATCGTGGCGGTGGCTCCGTTCATCCTCCGGCATGCTGACTAGGTCGACGTGATGTGGATGGAGAAGGCGAACGAGAATATGGCCGTGGCTTGGTATTTCTTTTCCTCGACAGGAGGTGGAAGGTGATCGGAGCGGTGGCAGCTCGGCGAAGTTACGACTAAGGATTCCGGTTGTCCTAGTGCTCTGCGCAAAGGGAAAAACAGTCGACGTGATTCAATAGAGCATGGGGAAGAAGATTCAGTTATTAATAGGGAGAGGGCGACAGATTCATGGTCGAGCTGGAGTTGGAGCTTGTCTTCAGCAATGGCGATGGTGTGATCGGTTTCAATCGTGAGGAGGCTAGGGTTTCTAATTCATCGAAAAATCAAAAGGTAGAGAGGGGAGGGGGATTATATGGGGGATTGTCATGCAGGAGGGGTCGAGACATCGACCGATTTGCCGAGGATTTCCCAGGATCTTGTTTAGGATCAACCGAACTCGTAACAAGTTTGATCTCCTGTTGGAGATTGATGATCATAGGTGGGCCATGGGCGTTAGTGGCTCTAGGACGAAGGAAAAAAATAATAGAGGGAGGATGTCGGTTGTCTCTCGGGTGGGCTCATGTTGGGCGCTACCTGGTCTAGGAGTGGCTGCTCAAGTACACACGCGCTTGCTGGGCTGTGCGCGGTAGATAGGACTGGGCTGGGCCGGTCAGGATTAGGTTTAGTTTGTTTAGTTTTTTCCTTTTTCTTCTTCTTCCTTTCTTTTTCCATTTTATAATTTGTTTTCTAGTTTGAGTTTTTGGAATCCAATTAAATTTCTAAAAATTTCTAAATTCAAGATACAACTTTCAGGATGTACAAAATATTTATTTTGCCGAGTTGAAATTATCACCAATGTCATTTTCCTAAAAATGCTTATGTGGCATTCTAGAGAATGCTGATTAGGGTTTTGACCTGGTTGTTTTTGACAAAGGGTTTTGAATTATATATTTGCATGATATGCCATGACACAATGCAATTTGCGATTTTTTAACTCCTAAATTTCCTAAAATTGTGGGTTGTTACATTTGAGCTATGCATTTTCAAGTTGGAGAGCTTTGACCTCCTTTTGCTCGGTGCATACGTCCTTTAGAAGTTCATGGTTGTGACAGTTAACTTTATGTAAGTAAGAATAATAACCAGAGTCAGAACTCTACTAAGACTCAGGCTGTTAGTTTAACTAAGTTAAATTCCAGCACGAGCCTTCGGAGATACACTACTTCGTTCTTGGGCGTCATAAAAGCTAAACTCGGATTTTCCACGCCTATCCGACTTCATGCTTGGGGGCTTGAGGATATGATATAAAAATAGTGAGAAGAGTCGGACAAGAAATTACAATGTGCTCACGGTGCATTTTGCTCAGGATGGTGTTAATTGCAGCAGAAAACTTCTTGGCTAAAGTTAGGGGTTGTACTTGTGGAAGCGGAACCCCACCAGGCCTTACTCTTTCACCGTGAACATGAATCTGACATAGCAGATCCTCAAGCTTCGCATCTTCATCTTCTTGAGTCTCTTCCTAGATAGAAATATTCCTGGTCTCTAGGCAAGCAAAGACAATCTTTTGAGTCTCTTTTGCACTTTTCTTGGTGAGGCCAAGATTGGTACCATTAGGAATCTTCAGAAGATATTCGGCAAAGACATCGGCCGAGGGATCTTTACCCTTAGAGGGTTCACCCTTATCAAATACGAAGCCACTGGTAGTGGCATCGGGCTATGAACTAGTGTTCACTGGTTCTTCGGATTGAGCCTCACCTTGCCGATCATGGGGAGACGAAAAATATTCCGGTGCTGATGATGTGGTGGGATTAGGAGTCGGGGGAGCAACATCAGGAGAAACCAAGTTCAACTTTGGTTAGTGCAGAGTCTTCTCGGGTTTCCCTTTTCCTTTCCCCAATGGTTTAGCTCTTAGTCATAAAAAGATCAAATCATTACGACTCAGAAAAATAGCAAGTAAAAATATAAGATGTTAATAGAGGAACTTACTTTTTGATGACTAGCAACATTTGCAGACTAGCCGAAACAACCGGAGTCTCATGCTTTCGAGTAAGCGTCTTTCATAATTCTTCTAGTTCCTCCTCCTCATAAAGAGGAATCAAATCTTCTGGTGGATAACCTTCGAGCGAAGCAAGGTCTGACTCAGGGAGGTTAGCAAGCTAAAAGATACAAATATCTCAACATTGCGATATGATAAAATATAAAGACGGATAGAACATAGAAGGTTAAAGCCAAAAAACTTACCAGATCAGAGGATTCTCCGCCGTGTACATTTGCATGGAGACCTTTGGGACTTTCCGGTTAACCCGCTCCTTGATCGACTATTGGATCCGAGATTTGTAGTCCTTGGAGGGGATCTGGTTAGGTCTAACCTTCAAGCTGTCTTTCTTATTGAGGGTTATTGAATGCATTAGCTGGTCCCCTAGTACTTTAGAGGTTGAATATGACGTACTAGCCATCGGTGGACCAGTTGAATGCCCTTAGGACCTTGTCTTCATTAAGAACTCAATCCGCCTTTTGACGTGGATCAAGTCTTAAGTTAGAGCTGGTGCACATCTGAATATTTTTGGTGGGTTGCAGCACCATCGACGAAATCCGGTAAACTTTCCTTTTTTCTAGGAGTCGGCATATCCTTATGATAAAAGAAGGTGGATGGCTAGCTAAAACCTTAGGGTAGCCTCGGTCTCTCCCCTAAGGACTAAGCTAAGAGTTCCGATATTGTATGGAACACTAGTAGTGATTGAATTCTTCCACGTACTAAACTAGTATGAGAAAAAGAACAAACTCGGTTTAATTTTGAGAAATCCCTCACAAAGAGAAACATGTATACTAAGCCCTAACAATGAATTTGGAGGAAGATTATGAAGCTGGACGCCATAGTAGTTTATGACCTCATAAATATAATTGCGATGGCGGAATCTAAAGCCTCGATCGATATGGGTCACAAAGTCAACCTTCTCACCGTCGCGTGGCGTGGGAAGGGCCTCGTTGAAGCCACTAAGCCATGAGCCGGTGTGTAGATAACCTTGATCCTCCATGTACTTGAGCTTTTTTCATTAATGACACTGGGGATCCAAATCCCATGATACTTCATGTCCTCTGCCGCGGCTGATGACGATGACGCGCCCTCGGCATTATATGCAGCGACCATCTTGTCAGAGATTGACCAAAAACGGGCGGTGTTGGTGGATTTGATGGAGGAAAGGGAGTGTCACGTCTCTCCTACGCTGACATCGGGGATGTTGGACACCCCCTACTTGTTCGGTAGTGGGCTCGAAAGCGTTCCGGCCTCACCGTCAAGGAAGGAAACTATTGATACGGGCACACATCACACTCAGAGCACACACCATCATTTTTACCTAGGTTTGGGCCACCCTTTGGCTAACAACCCTACGTCCTGCTTTGGTCGATTTTCTAGGGTGGATCGAGGTACAAGAAGATGATCTATACGGTGTCGGGGAGCTGCTTTATCTTAGCTTCTACACTTCCCAGACTTCCTCTTTCTTTCTTCTCTCGATTTCCTACCTCTCTTCCTTCTCTACAGCGCGGAGAGGATATCAGCTCTGTCTCTCTCTATCTGCTCTTCCCTAGCTCTCTTATCCTCTCCCAACTCTTGAACCATTTGATCCGTAAAAACACCAACCCCCTTTGGTCTCTCCCTAAAATTCTCCTCTAGACCTCTCAAAACATATCCCTCAAAGAACCCTCCAAAGAACACCCCTATTCCTTCGGCCAAGTGCCTCCTTTTATACTCCAAGGGGTCACTACAAGGGCCGGTGTGTAGTACTGCCTAGGGCATTCCCGAGCTCAATCGCGGTGTGCCACATGGTCTTTAGGTAGATGGATTGTGCCTGTGGGCAATGGATGGCCAAGGGCGGTGCACATGCACACTTGATGGCTGACTGACAGCTCAGGCTTCGAGTTGTTACTCCTGTCGGTGGCGTGCTGCAGCACCATGATGATGTCCAACGGCGCTGGCATGTCGCCAGTTCCCAAGGACGGGCCTGCAATGTCTTGTTAGGCTAAGTTGACTCTGGTTCCCAGGCCGCTCCTGGCCCAGGAGAAGTGTTCCCATGGTCCTTTCAGGGCTCAGTCGAGGCCGCTCCATGGCTTCACTTTCCCCAATTGTGTCTTTACCCTCCTTCCGGGGCAGCCCCCGGAAGGAGGGGTCGGACCGCCTTACGCACGTCATTGTGTTTTCCTCCTTGTTTGCGCCCTACTGGAGGATCGAGGCTCGTCATGTAGCATTCGTCTCATCCATAGACACCTACATCATAGCTGATACATAGTCATTATAGGTTCATCATGCCAAGACCATACCTGCTTAGATCACACGGTGCTCGCATCCTGCCAACGCCCTTGTCGGCTAGGCCACACATCCACTGAGCCACTGATCGGCGGGTCCTGGCCCACGCGCTATGACGCGATGCGAGGGACCCCCGATCTCATTCACCGATAGAAGCCCTGGGGCGAGGGCCGACAATGTGCAACGCTAGTCGCGATTCGACGAAGAGGATGTTGCCGGGCTTCACCCTTCAATAGCGCGTGGGCCCAGTCCTCATCATGGGGAGCACGACATGACTGCATGGCACGCTTTCCAATCCTGCAGAGCTATCGTGTGTGTGTCTGCGCACTCAAGTGGTTGCGGGACTGTCGGGCCACGCCTTGGCTTCCATGGAAACCCCTATTGATTGCGCCCGCTTTGATTCCTACAAAATGATTTTTGTGGGGCGATTGTTGCCCTCCCGTGAGCCAGCGAGGTGCGAAGCAATCGTTCACCCACCTTGTTTATTATAAAAGGGATGTAAGGTGCGGGGCTGTGGCTTACTCTCCACTTCCCCTAGAGCCTTTTCCTTCCAACTCCCTGCTTTCTGGCGAAGACGATGGCGTCGTGAAGTTCCGGTGATGACGATCCCCCTTCTCTGGTGGTGGAGATAGCTCCGGCCTCGTCGGAGAGGCTGTGGTGCAAGCGCATGCACCGAGGCCGTGACATCTGCTCTGCCGCTGGCATAGATCTCCCGCAACTTCACACTGAGGCCTGGCCATGCCGCGACCGTCGAGGAGGCGGCGGCGGAAGGGGAGGCCCTCCCGGTCACCATTCTCCTTATCCAAGGCGCAGACATAGCCCACGGCCCAGGGGTCACTACAGATGGCGGGATCCTGATGGGTACTCTCTTCCCCTGCCGCTCCGTAGCGGGGAAAGTGATGATGAAACGGCGGACCTTATTAGCTTCGAGTTTCTCGTCTTTATTCCAATGAACTTTAAGTGGTGGATGTGCCTGCCAGACTTGTTTGCTAAGGAGCTCAGAGATCACCCCTTGTGCATGCTTCGGATGCGCGAGGCTAGTGGCGACTAGCCCATCTAGGACTTGCAAAGCTGGGTGGATGGCGCTGACAGCCTGTACCTGTGTGACGGTTGGCCAGACTTCACGGACCACTATGAGCTGAAGGTTGGCGATGCCCTGAAGTTTCGCTATCACGGTGGGGGCTGCATGTCGGTTAAGATCTTTGATGACACCATCTACCACCAAAAATATTACCCGCCACGTGTCTTTGACTCGGATCTCAGTGATGTCTGAGGTGGGGCACCTTGCTGAGCGAGTGACGCAGTCGCGAGCGAGGTGGAGGAGGGTGTGCGGGCTCCTCCCTTTTGCCGTAGACTTTTGGCTCTCTTATTTATGCCCGGAGTCCTCCCCAAACCAGTTGCTGCATTGTACATTTCTCAAATGTAATGTCAATTGGCTATTATCAATGTAGTTACCTTTGCCTTTCCATTATTTGCTCTTTTCCCTGCCGTATCATGCTTATGACTGTCCTTGATTCGTCTGTCCTTTGATGCTTTTACGCCACATGGGGGCATTATTCATCATCTCAGGCGCCTTTCTCCCGTTCCCTTGGTTCCAACCTTGTGGTCAACTCATGCCTTTCTTGCGGGGCAAAACACCCCTGTAAGCTACATGGTCGTTGCTACTCCCATCTTGAAGTGAGCCTTACACCCTCGCCGAGGAGGAAATAATTTTGGAGCCTAAAAGTTGAGATGCTAAGGCAAAGCATTACCCAAGTTGCTCGTAATCTGCCGCGTTGCCTACAGTTGGCGTGCCAAATACTCAGGTGGTCTTTTTTGGCACGAATTCAACTTAACGTTTGAATACAAAATATCAGGCTAACACTCGGAAGGAGGGGTCAGACCACCTTGCGTGTGTTGTTGTTTTTTCCTCCTTGTACACGCCCGGCTGGCGAATCAAGGCTCATCGTATAGCGTTCTTCTCATCCATAGGAACCTACATCATAGCTGATACTTAGTATTTATAGGTTCATCATGCTAAGACCATACCTGCTTGGAGCACATAGTGCTTGCATCTTGGCAACGCCCTTGCTGGCCAGGACACGCATCACCTGAGCTGCTGACTAGTGGGTCTTGTCCCATACACTATGGCGCAATGCGAGGGACCCCCGATCTCATTACACCGATAGAATCCCCCAAGCGAGGGATGGCAACATGCAACGCTGGTCATGGTTCGATGAAGAGGTTGTTGCCGGGCTTCGCCCTTCAATAGCGCATGGTACCGGTCCTCGTCATGGGGAGCACGACATGACTAGGAGCCATGCTTTCCCATCCTATAGAGCTATCATGTGTGTGCCTGCACACTGAAGTGGCTGTGGGACTGCCGGGCCACGCCTCGGCTTCTGCGGCAACCCGCATTGACTACGCCCGCCTTGATTCCTGCAAAATGATTTTTGTGGGGCGCAATTGTTGCCCTCCCATGAGCCAGCGAAGTGGGCAGCAACCGTTCGTCCTCCTTATTTGTTATAAAAGGGAGGGAAGGGGTGGGGAGGTGGCTTACTCTCCACTTCTCCCATAGCCTTTCCCTTCTAACTCCCTGCTCGGTGGCGAAGACGATGGCGTCGGGCAGTTCCGGTGATGACGATCCTCCTTCTTCGGTAGGGGAGATGGCTCCGGCCTCGTCGGAGAGGCCACAGCGCAGGCGCAGGCGCCAAGGCCGAGGCATCTCCTCTTCCGCTGCCATAGATCTCCCGCAACCGCACACTGATTCCTGGCCGTGTCGCGACCGCCGGGGAGGCGGCAGTGGAAGGGGAGGCCCTCTCGGTCGCCATTCTCCTTCTCCAAGGCGCAGACGTAGCCCCATCCCAGGGGTCGCTACGGATGGCGGGAGCCTGACGGGTACTCTCCTCCCCGGCACTCCATAGCTGGGAAAGTGATGATGAAACGGCGGACCTTATTTGCTTCGAGTTTCTCATCTTTCTTCAGATGAAACGGCGGACCTTATTTTTCTACAGTGGGATGCGCGAGGCTAGCGGCAACCAGCCCATCTAGGACTTGCAGAGGTTGGTGGATGGCGTCGGTAGCCAATACCACTGTGACGGGTGGCCGGACTTTGCGGACCACTATGAGTTGAATGTTGGTGACGCCCTGAAGTTTCGCTATCGCAGTGGGCACTGCCTATTGGTGAAGATCTTCGATGACACCCTCTACCACCGAAGCTCTTACTCGCCGCTTGTCTTCGACTCGGATCTCAGAGACGCCTGAGGCAGGGCACCGCACTGAGCGAGTGACGTAGTCGCGAGCGAGGTGGAGGAGGGTCTGTGGGCTCCTCCCTTGCGCCGTAGACTTTCGGCTCTCTCATTTATGCCCAGAGTCTTCCCCAAGCCAGTTGCTTCATTGTACATTTCTCAAATGTAATGCCAATTGGCTATTATCAACGTAGTTACCTTTGCCTTTCTGTTATTTGCTCTTTTCTCTCCTCTATCGTGCTTATGGCTATCCTTGATTCGTCTGTCCTTTTCCACCTTTATGCCACCATGGGGCCCATGGGGTCGTTGTTCATCAACTCGGGCACCTTGCTCCTGCTCCCTTGGTTCCAACATTGCGGTCAACTCATGCCTTGCTTGCGGGCTGATATCCCACAAGTATAGGGGATCGTGTGTAGCCTTTTTGATAACTAAGAGTGCCGAACCCAACGAGGAGCTAAAGGTAGGATGAATGTTCTCTCAAGTTCTATCAACCACTACCACAGCTCTACGCACACTAACCTTTTGCATTATCTAGGAAATAAAACTAGAGCAACAATACGAGTACTAGAGATAGCTTTGCATGATAATAAATAACAAGAAAGTAAAGTTAGTTGCTGCAGCAATAAAATACACTAAACTAACAGAACCATGAGTGTGGAATAGTGGTGGTAATTGTGGTGGCTTTGTCCATGTTTAATTAGTGAATAAACCGGGTTCATTATCTTCGATGCAGTTTTCTATGTGGGAGAGGCTAAATATACATGCACTTCACTACTTGGAATTACATGTACTATATGATTGGATTGTTAGCAAACATCCGTAACTTCAAACAATGCATTAAGGTTTCCCCAACCATAGCCTTAAGTTTAATGATCCTCTTACTCCCATACGTGCAACGTTCCGGTTCGTGTTCTCAGGTTTCTGTCACTCCGGCAGAACTCCCTCTTCCTCTTACACATACTACAAACCCTATGATGTTTAATCCATGCCCGCACAAAGATAATGGACACCAGAGGACTGTACCATATCAACATACAACTCTAATAAACCAAAGACGTTGAACCATTCAATCTAAGAACAAAGAAATTACACAAAAATGACATAGATCATAGGATTATAACTTGTAGCATCAAACGCCATGTTTACATAGGACGGTACAGAGGTGTGTGGGAGGATGAACCACTGCATACTAGGAGGATTAGGTGATGGAGATTGCGTTGAAGATGGTAAAGAGGGCGGCGGCGGCGGCGGCGGCGCCGGCGGCGGCACGGGGGACTCCTTCCCTGCCACCGGTATCATGGGGGACCACCGCCTCTTAACCCCCTTCCTTCCTGGCTTCTTGGGAGCCCTCCCACGTGGAGATGGGATCCATGGGGGAGGAAAAAACGTGGCTTTGGTGGTTGCAAATTCATGGGTGGAGATGCCCCGGGTGAATTAGGTTTCCTCCCTTTATATAGCTTCTCGGATTCCCGTCAACCCATCTTGGGCTGCAGTAAATCAGGCCTAGCAGGCCCGTCCGGAGTTGGAATCCGCTAAATATTATGTTCAAAATGTTTGTCGCGAAATTTCCAACAACTTTGTAGCTGAAGAGTTTTTCGTTTGACGTTGTCTTCGGCCCGAAACGTGACCATCTTCAAAAAACTTCTAAGACAAATTTCTGGAGAAATCCCCATTTGAATCCACCAAGGTTTCCACTTGTATTCTTGGTAATTCCTACACATCAAAGTGTAAAACAAGAACATTGTGCACTGTTGCAACTATTAGTAGGTTAGTCCAAATAAATCATAAACTATAGATACGTTATAGATACGTATCAAAAAATCAAAAACATCAAAAATTATAGATACGTTATGGATGTATCAACATCCCCAAGCTTATTTCCTACTCGTCCTCGAGTAGGTAAACGATGAAAACAATATAATTTTTGAGGTGACATGCAGACAACACAATCTTGATCATCATTATTGTAAAAGCATTGATAGTTGGGATCAAGGTACTCTAAACATGAACATGAAAGATATAGTTCTAACAATAAGACATAGCAACTATGTTGTAACATGAAAAGGTACAAACAAAATATCATGAATAACAATGCATTGAAAGATATTTGTTTGTTTCACATATAGAAAACATAATAAGAGTGGTATTCAGCTTGTCCCTCATGGTATAACAAAACATAAATGCATAAGACACCTTGAAAGTTCATAAGGGTGACTGGATACAAATAATTTTAGAACAAGCAATATCAAAGTTATGAATCAATCAACAAGTTTTGGGATGATGCACATTAAACTAAGAATGACCACTATGCTCTCTCAATTGGTGCATAAAGATAGAAGATGGAGACTCAACATAAAAGTAAAAAGAAAGGCCCTTCACAGAAGGAAGCAAGTATTTCAAGTTTGATAAAGAGCTTCCAAAAATTATGGTACTTATTAGCTTTCAGCTCTCATTGCCCCTATCATAAGCATCTTGAGGTGATTATGGTTAAAGTGACACAAATATGAAGATATGTTTGACAAGTTATAAGTTGAAAATCTCATGCCCCTTACTATGTATCATAGAGAACCACCAACGGGGTACCCATTGCCCCATGATACATGAGCAATCCCATATCAAAATGACAAGGAAACAGGCAATGAGCATCTCAGCGGTCTTTTTATTTGCTATTTGCATAGGTTTTTATTGAGGATGCTTCATAGCATGCTCACTATGGTTATGCAGCAAGTTTCCACCATGATTAGGCATGGCTTAGGCTAGCTGCCCAGGCGTTTCTCTAACACACATACAAACTCCATGAGCTTACAAGCTCCACTTTTATTTCAAACCGTCGGGATCCATAAGTAAAAGAACATGATATCAACTGAATAATAAGTGCAATGTTGAAAGCATTTCCCATGACAACATGGTTCTGCTAATTCACAACTTATAAAGCACAAGCATATATGCAACATAGATGGACACAATGGTTCAAGTTTATTAAGTGCAAGAAAGTAAAGTGTGCCATCAAGTTTGTGAGCTTTAGTCACTAATTTTCTCATAACAAGTTTAATTTGGAAGGTAGATAAAAAAGATGAATATACTTGGAATGGTGTAACACACCATGCATAGGAATTTATGGTGGACTCTTCGGAATAACTTGGTTTTATTTGGGGTTGGATGCATGAGTGGAACTCATACTTGGTACAGGTGGAGTCTAGCAAAAGACTGGGAGCGACCAACTAAGAGAGCAATAACAGCCATAATCATGCAAAGCGACAAAACATTGTGAATTAAAGCATAAAGTGATATTACAAGTCCTAAACTAAATGATCATAGAGGCTAAGGCGACTTGTTCATATTCTTAACATGGTGTAAGCATGTGCCAAGTCAACCCAAATAAAGCATCAAAGGAGAATACCACAATATTATGCTTTTGTATGCTAAAACAACGCATGATTCTTTCAAGGCACATTAAGAAATATCAATTGTTTAGAACAAGTCATGCTACAACAATAATCACTAAGCATAAAGTCAAAGCAACATCCAACATGACATGATAAAGTCTAGGCCACAGTTAAGACAAGCTCCTTTTGTACCACTATAAGCATGAAGTTTCCTAATCTTTTCCAACCAATCAACTTATTTGAAACAACATATGAATGCAGGGGTCCAACCAATTTATTTAAGAAAACCAAAAAAAAAGAAAAGTAAAAACAAAAACGAAGACGCTCCAAGAACAACACAATCATGCATGAAACAATAAAAATGAAGTGTTTGGAAGAAAACCTGAGAATTTTATTGATGAAGAAGGGGATGCCCAAGTCATCCCCAAGCTTTGATGCTTGTACTCTTTGAATATTTCTTGGGGTGACACGAGTGGCATCCCCAAGCTTGAGCTTTTGTCCATACTTCATCTCATCATATTGTTCTTCCCTACACTTGAAAAATTCCTTCATACAAAACTTCATACAATCTTCATTAGCAATATTAGTGTATTCAAGATAATAAGTATTTGGGTTTAGTTTAAACACAAGTAAAACTTCCATTAAAACACAAGCTACTGTAGCAATTCCTTCTAAAAGCTCAAGTGATTAGCGAGAACTCAAGGAGAAAGAGATTTTAAGAGGCAAATGCAAATAATGGCAGAAATCTGTGAAAACAGACCAGCATGTAAAAACTGATTTTTTTGAAGACCTTCTGTTGCTCAAATGGAAAAGTGATAAACTAAAGAAAGTTAGATAATAACCTGGGGCATAAGCACACACAATTACAGCTCAATCCGACATACAAGGTTTTTCACGATTTTTTACAGTGAAGCAGAAAAATCTGTTTCGGGATAGCAACTTTCCCAAGTCTTACTTCTCTATCATTAGAGGTTATTCTTGGCAAACAAAAACACACAAAAAGGATAAGGAGAGGTTATTACTTAAGCATTAACTTCCAAGACTCAACAAAAGAAAATTTACTGAAAATAAAAATAATTTGGGTTATCTCCCAATAGTGCTTTTCTTTAACGCGTTTCAGCTAGGCATAGGAGCAAGATTAAAGTATTTTCGAATGAATAAGCATTAAGATCAATACTAGGAATATCTTTTTTTCAAGGCTTCATGCATTCCTACAAGTTTTTAACTGAAAATGTTCCATGGGAAGATTTGTTTTGGTTTCATAGGCCTGAACACAAGTGTTCAAGGTCAACCCCCACTTAACCATTACTCATCTTTCCAATCACTTTCCTTTTTGAAACTGTTTTTAGGTAAGAAGCACAACTAATTTTTTTCTAATTCGCATTCCCTATCCATACTAATATAGAGAACAACTTAAAATCGAAAGTAAAAACTACTTAGAGATAAAGCAAACAAGTGCACACAAGAATATTCATCCACACGCTATTGCTCCTAGGCAACGGCACCATAAAAGGTCTTGATATCCCACAAGTATAGGGGATCGTGTGCAGCCTTTTCGATAAGTAAGAGTGTCGAACCCAACGAGGAACTAAAGGTAGGATGAATGTTCTCTCAAGTTCTATCAACCACTGATACAACTCTACGCACACGAGACTTGCATTATCTAGGAAATAAAACTAGAGCAACAATACGAGTACTAGAGATAGCTTTGCATGATAATAAATAAGAAGAAAGTAAAATTAGTTGCTGCAGCAATAAAATACACTAAACTAACAGAACCATGAGTGTGGAATAGTGGTGGTAATTGTGGTGGATTTGTCCAAGTTTAATTAGTGAATAAATCGAATTCATTGTCTTCGGTGCAGTTTTCTATGTGGGAGAGGCTAAATATACATGCACTTCACTACTTGGAATTACATGTACTATATGATTGGATTGTTAGCAGACATCCATAACTGCTAACAATGCATTAAGGTTTCCCCAACCATAGCCTTAAGTTTAATGGTCATCTTACTCCCATACGTGAAACGTTCCGGTTCGTGTTCTCAGGTTTCAGTCACTCCGGCAGAACTCCCCCTTCCTATTACGCATACTACAACCCTATGATGTTTAATCCATGCGCGCACAAATATAATGGACACCAAAGGACTGTACCATATCAACATATAACTCTAATGAACCAAAGACGTTCAACCATTCAATTTAAGAACAAAGAAATTACACAAACATGACATAGATCATAGGATTATAACTTGTAGCATCAAACACCATGTTTACATAGGATGATACAGATGTGTGTGGGAGGATGAACCACTGCATACTATGAGGATTAGGTGATGGAGATGGTGGTGAAGATGGCGAAGAGGGCGTCGGCGGCGGCACTGGGGACTCCTTCCCCGTCGTCGGTATCATGGGGGACCACCGCCCCTTAGCCCCTTCCTTTATGGATTCTTGGGATCTCTCCTCCATGGAGATGGGATCCATCGGGGAGGCAACAACGTGGCTTTGGTGGCTGCAAATTCGTGGGAGGAGATACCCCGAGCAAATTAGGTTTCCTCCCATTATATAGCTTCTCGGATTCCCGTCACCTCATCTTGGGATGCAGTAAATAAGGCCTAGCGGGCCCGTATGGAATCGGAATCAGCTAAGTTTTATGTTCAGAACATTTTGTCATGAAATTTCCAACAACTTTATAGTTGAATAGTATTACGTTTGATGCTGTCTTCGGTCCGAAACGTGACCATCTTCAAAAAACGTTCTGAGACAGATTTCTCGAAAAATCCTAATTTGACTCCAACAAGATTTCCACTTGTATTATTGGTAATTCCTACACATGAAAGTGTAAAACAAGAACATTTTCCACTTTCGCAACTATTAGTAGGTTAGTCCAAATAAATCATAAACTTTATAAAAAAGGAGTGTCAAAAGCATATTATTAGCATAAAACCATCAAAAATTATAGATACGTTATGGACGTATCACGGGGCCAACCGCCCCTCGAAGCTGCGCGGTCGTCTCTACTCTTATCTTGCGGTGAGCCTTACACCCTTGTCGAGGAGGAAATAATTTTGCAGCCCGAACATTGAGACGCTAAGGCAAAGCGGTACTCAAGTAGCTTGTAATCTTTCGTGTTGCCCACGGTTGGGGTGCCAAATACTCAGAGGGTCTTTTTTGGCACAAATTCAACTTAATGTTTGAATACAGAATATTAGGCTAACGCCCGTCAAGTTTTCCCCCTTGTCTATTTTCGCCATTATGTCGCTGCAGTCGTGGAGGCGTCATTGCTGCCATGTACTCCCTTTGTCCCAAGGCTTATGGCCTATAATTTTTTTGAAAATTCAAGGCGCTTGCCATCTGCAGCGCGGGTGCTTGTATCCATTCCTCATTACGCTGTCTTCTTCTTCCCTAGAGCGACGATCTATGGTCACGGCCATAGCGCGGAGTTGGGATGCCGATTCCTTCGGTGGTGAGATCCAAGACGTGGAATTCTCTAAAAAAGGTATTGAGAATATGCAGCAAATGGTATGTGCAATTAAATTGCCCGGTAGGATTTGATAGATGAAAATAATGATGCAAAGCACATGATCTAAGGTGACGTAGTGGATAGGACAACACGACCGGTAACATGTATTGACGTGACAACACATGGCGCATATATCTTCGTTATTACTATTTTTGATCTTTGTTTACTCAGAAGCTAGAACAGGCGCCGCCACACGTCTCTCCATTGGACTTCCGTTCCCGTTGTTAACCACTACATCAGAAGCGCATTGACGGTTCCACCATTCCCCTGTCTCGCAGAAACCACTCTTCTTCTTCATGTCCTCTGTCTTCTCCTTCCCGTGTCATCTTCTTTACGTCTTATTTCCATCTTCTCCTTGCCGCCATGGAAGGTTACACTCTAGAGAGAAGCTTCATTTCCCTGGGAAATAGGAAGATAAACATTGTCTACCACAACGAGTAGGAGATTGTGGTGCGAGTCCTGAGGATGTACGAGGATTGGCTTGAGAAAGACGAGGAAAAGTTCGTGGGATTGGACCTCGAGTACACCAAGGAGGACCCAGAGTACGAGAATGAACTCACCGTCATTCAACTGGCCATGAGGAAACATGTCCTCGTCTACCACTTCTCCTGTTTTGTAGATCTGCTCTCTATAGTTAACCGCTTTTATGGTTTTCTTATTTTTGAATGGCCACTTGCATGGTTTTAATTAGTTGATCTTTCCTTTACTAAACTTTAGTAGTCCCAAAATTTTCTGATGGAACCTATCCATTTGTTCATGTTGCAACTACTAAATTTTATTAGGACCAAAGAAATTATGACAAGCCAATGTTGAGAGTCTTGATATTACATTTACCAAACTTTTGTAGCTTAAAATTATATTCAGATGATGATCTTGCATTGAGAAAACATTTGTAGTTAGAAATTGTGGTCACGCATTTTATGATGACAAACTGCAAACTTTCAGGAATGACAAGAAGTGTCCGGCGTTGCGCCAATTCCTTGTAGAAAAAGGAATTGTTTTCTGCACTGTCGACAACAGAAGTTTTTTTTAAATTTCATTATGAGGGAATTACAATTCCTGCGCACAAGTGGATCAATATTCAGAGTCTTGTCTAGATCATAGGAGGCTCAAGAGGGATGGAATGGATACACTCGCAACTAAAATCATCGATGAGTCATCTGACCAAATGAAGGCACATTTCCCTAAGGATAGGCACGATTTCTAGGAGGAGAGGACATTGTCTGGGATAAACCTAAGGTATGCAGCCATAGATGATTACATGACCTACTAGCTATACGTTTAGATCCATTTGTTTCTACGTTTCCTTGTGTTTTGATCAAGTTGCAAGAGGGAAGACGAGCTTAGGGGAGCCATTTGTACCAAATGCAGTTTAGCTGAGCATGGCACTGTATATGCAAAGAAAATTGCTGCATCTGAAGCAGCAGACAGAGAGGCTGCAGCTGAAGCAGCAAACAGAGAGGCATCATCTTCCAATGACAAGAACCAGGCATGTGATGCAGAGCTCATTGTCCGTAGGATGCAGAAGATAGAAAAGCCAAGGCAGCTTCCAGGTGGGAAGAACATGCATTTGGTAAGCTGTGGGAGGCCAATAAGTTAAGCGACAACCAGGATGGTGGCAGTTGGTCTCCTAGGAATGATGGCAAGCTCCGAAAGTGGTTTGATGAGAAGTGAATTAAATTTTACTTCTTTGTGTTATGTTTCTACATGTGTCTAGTAGCTTGTCAAGATGGCTAGCTCCTCAAGTGGTTTGAAGAGAAGTGAATTAAATTTTACTTCTTTGTGTTATGTTTCTATAATGTGTCTGGTAGCTTGTCAAGATGGCAGCTCGTTAATTGGCAGTTTGAAAGAGCACATGTTTCCTCTATTGCTAACAATTTGTTTCGTTTTGCCCAAATTGGTAGCAAATCTAGAGCACCTTCTCTCTTCAATCATTCGTTCCTTTTGTCCCTCGTTTTGGCCCAATCTGGTAAAAAATCTAGAGCAGAAAATCACACCGGCAGAATACATACATTCAGGAACCAAAACAAATGTAGATATAGTTGTGCGCTGCTAAATAGGATATAATGATAGAAAGCAGGTTGCTTAACGAGGTTTGATATATTCATTGCTCAACAGCCATCACACACAATATACGATAACAAAAGAAGCTGCTTAGCAGTAGCCGCAGACACGTTCAACCCCTCCTTGCTTGCACCTCCACCTCCTCCATCTGGCGCTTCCTCCACTTCTTGCTGCCCAGTACCTTGATCTTGGGGACCTTGGGTTTGATCAGAGGCATGCGACCCTATTCGATGGCCACACGCTAGAGGTTGAGGAGGTGAATGCCGAGGGCCTGGTGTTCAGCGATGTAGTCATTGGCATTCACGGTCTGGCCGACTTTGGGCGTGCCGGAGCTCGAGCCCACTACATGCATCACGACATAGTTGAAGTCAGTGCCGGTGAGTCTCTTCCTGCAGAAGGGGCAACTATAGACGCCGCCAGCGAAGAACATGTCGTACCGGCCGCCCTGCAGGCTCCTCAGCACCTGACGAGTCTTGGTGTGCCTGGACTCGTCATCACTGCAGACATCGCTGCCGTACACCTATTGGAAAAAAGAAGATTAGATGATGTAAGGAGATCGAGCAACCGAAATATGAATAACCAAACCCTAATAACCCAAAATCTAACATGCAATGATGGGAACCGGAGAAGAACCTGGGAAGGGGAGCAAACCCTAGTAACCTCCGACCGTGGGTCGTAGATGTCGTTGTTCTAGGGGTTAACCAGAGCGATGTACTCCTATGGATCGTAGGGGTCCCATAAGAGTTGGATCTGCCTGTGAATGGTTGGGGCCTCCTCGCTGGTGGGGGCCTTCTCACGGACGTCTACGTTGGAAGCGAGGACGAGGGCGTGGACAGCAACATCGGCTGCCATCAATGCCTCGACAGGGGCCTCGATGGGGATGGCGGCTGCTTTCAATGCCTCGAGTAGGGCTGGAACGAAGACAGGGGCATCCTTGCTGGCGGCCTTAGAGGCGACGATGGCCACCGCATCCTCCTTCGCCATCGCCGACGCGGTTTGGTTTTCTCGGGAGTTTGTAGAAGCTGATGGGATAGTAGAGACGGTTGCATGAGGAGAGTGAGCGAGAGTGAGAGTGGGTAGGTAGAGAGGGAGAGGGAGAGAGGCTCTATAATAAAGGTGAAGGGAAGGGACGTTTTGTTTCACCACCATGCACTGCACCACGTATGCTACCACATTGTGCACCACGACACGCACACGGTACATCATGTTTTTACTGGGCCATGCATGGCAGTTCTGTATTCAGCCGCATGCAAAGGGTGCAGAAACAATTTCTAAGTATGAAGGTCGACATGGCCATAAAATTGGAGATAAAAGATAATTGTAAGGGGAAATGTAAAGGAGAAGGTAGGTGGTTGTACGGCGAGATTTGTGGGGTTTTGCTAGATCAGGCAGAGGCAGGTGTGGATGAGTGCAGAGACGTTAGGTCTCCTCGAAGGCCCCCCTTCCTTCAGGCCCATTCTCAGCTCTTCGGCCTTCGACTGACATGTGGAAGTTTCTTGTCGTAGGGCCCATTTGGAAGTGAGATTGAGAGCGCGTTGCGTAAATATGGGATATGCCTTATTAAAATCAAGTGGCAATAAATTGCAGCACCCATCGATGTCCGTGCACTCAATGACCCCATTGCCCTGTGCATGCGTTCTGGCATAGTAGCACTAGTAGGATTTTCAGACGAGATTAAACATGACATGACCAGTCAACGACTTTTTTAATGTACGAATGCATGTTCCTTCTTGTAGAAGTGTCGCTGAGGGAGAGACGTCCATGCGTTCTCACGATGTATTATGTAGCACGACGTGTGCAACGATCCGAGTTGGATCACAAAAGATCAACGGTTGCTGCACATGATCCGCATGACAAGCATGCCAACCAATCAGGGCATAGTAGCCAGAGTGAACACACATTTGGGCTTTTATGTGATTTGTGACTGGGAGAGAGGGTAAAATAGACTAAGGGATTAAAATAGAAAATAGAAATATATTTTAAAAATGGAAAGTGAATGTTTAGTGACTGTCTTATACAATGAAATACATCTTGGCATACATAAAATTATTTGCAACTGTAACATTGTGGTTTTGGAAAAGAACACATGCAATGATGCCACTCCAACATGTGTCCAACCATGTCCAGGAACCCTAGCAGCATGTTGGGATTCAATTACAACAAGCATTGTATCACCAGTTTGAAAGATGATGCATCACCACACCCACTTGGATATGTGTTTGTATATCAACGTGCATCATTGTGGTTTTGGAAAAGAACACATGCAATGACGCCAATCTAGCATGTATCCAACCATGTCTAGGAACCCTAGCAGCATGCTAAGATTCAACTGCAACATGCATTGTATCAATAGTTTGAAAGATGATGCATCACCACATCCACTTGGATGTGTGTGTATCAAGGTGCATCATTGTGGTTTTGGAAAAGAACACATGCAATTATGACACTCCAGATGTGTCATACCATGTCCAGGAAACCTAGCAGCATACTGGGATTCAACTGCAACATGCATTGTATAACCAATTTGAAATATGTCGCATCACCACACACACTTGGATGTGTGTGTATCAGTGTGCATCACTGTGGTTTTGGAAAAGAACACATGCAGTGATGCCAGTCTAGCATGTGTCCACCCATGTCCAAGAACCCACAACTAGGAAACAGCTCTTGTGTGGCACATGAAAATACATCTTCTGTGGCGCATATCCTAGTCGCCACTGGTATCTCGCCACTGATATCTTCTTCCTGTGGCGCATATGAATATGCGCCGCAGAAGTTCGAGACTTCTGTGGCGCATTTCTTCATATGCGCCACAAGAAGAACTTATGTGGCGCATTTACGTGTATGCGCCACAGAAATGGCATGCGCCACTGACTATATAATTATATGCGCCACTGATTGCGTAACACATATTCAAAGTAAAATACTTTCCTGGTGTATAATCAGGTATTTATATAGGATTTATACATTATTTATCCAGATGAGTATAAAATACATTGCACATGTATTAGATGCATGAAAACCGACATATATATAATACAAACACTTAGAGCCCGATCGAGATACATATATAGTGTCAAGTGCCAAATTTTTACACAAGCGCCGAATACAAAGTTCATATCATCTCACATTACAAATATGAAGTGGCCACCGCCGCCTACACTAGGATCAAATAGAATACAGCTGTGATAATGGTGATCAAGAGAATTAGCCCGACCAATATCTTCATCCGGTTCTTCTTCCACAAGTGGTTCCTCCACTTGGCTATCGCCTCCTCTCTAGTCACGTATCCTTTGTAGAAGTTGCCGCTGAACTTGATCACTTGTTTGTGGCAATCCTCCCACTCCTCATAGACTCCTGGAACCATACCCATGTACACCACATACCACCTCGTCGCCATCTCTATAGACGAAAAGGCATATTAGTAAAAATACAATGAAAAGAATGAATAAAGGGTTCACATCCATATATATATATGTGTTCATAGAATATAAACACAAAGGATCCATAAACCTAAAAGTTATATCATCATAGAAGCAATAAGTTCAACGACAACATGACCACAAGGTAGTTTAAGTCTAACAACAATGACCATTTCGACCACGAGATAGTAAAGTTTATGACACACAAACACTAATAGAGCAGGCGTCCATCAAGAATATACACACACTGGATCATGCTAGAGGCACACATCCATCATGATGAAGACTTCCTCTTCTCGCTCGGCTTCGGGAATGGTAGATAGCCCTCTTTCATCATCCACGTCCTTGTGTCACCCTACTTACGGAGGCGTTCTTTGATCTCCCTCTTACTCAACCCTCTGGCTTGTTGTAGGGCACCGCCCCTTGTATTGACATCTTCAATGATGATTTGCGACAACTTCATCTGAATGCGATGGAAGTCTTCTCTAAGATTAGCATCGTCGATTTTCGCCAAAGTTTCGGCCGATCCTCGGAGACTAGATGGCAGCGTTTAAGTTATGGCAATCCCGAAGATAGCCTTTAAGGTGATGGAGGACGTAGAAGGCCTACTTGGCACAGTAGTCGACTGCTTGACGCAGGGGAAGTTGAGCACGTGCTTGAACACGTGTTTGCCATCCTTGATACATTCCCCCTTATATACGAAGGTGCATCCCTTCTTGGTGTAGCCCTCGAGAGCCTCATTGAGAACACCCCTTATTCTGGTGTAGTCTTTCTTCTTCGTCAAACTCACCGAGTCGAAATACGTGGCTAGTGAATACCTCAGGGCAAGGACGATGAGTGTGCAGTATTTTTCTCTGCGCAATACAATTGGAACAGAATGTTGGAAAAAGAGCAAAGGAAAGAAATCTATAAGAAATGCATAAGTTACGGTGGCGATGAGCGAGTGTGTGTACTTACTCGGGAAGGAAAGGCAAAATAAGTATGCCCTTCCTCTTATTATCCACCATGAACTTCTCGAGGTACGCCGTCCCTAGGTCCGTGTCTCTGATCCTTCGACCAACTGGCTGTCCCGCATGTAGTAGGGATCCACTATCGCGATTTCCGGGGTACTTTCTCTCTTGATCGTGAGCACCAGATTGAGCGCATATAGGCGGACCAAGTTATAGTCCAGCCGTTTCGTGAGAAACAACTTGAATATGTCCTCGAACGCTATGAAGAATATATCCGCGGGGGGGTCATCGACGAAGCCCACGTCCAATGGCACCTTGGCCGTGAAAACCGGGTAATTTGGATCTTCGTCTTTAAGAAGGAGGGCCTCTAGTGTCTTGACACCCTCGTGCAAAGTTAACATGGCTCCAACCGCAATGTGGATCATATCCGAAATCAATATCGGATCACCAGCTACATGCACTCGGGACAAGCCAAATTGTGAGGATGGTACGACGACCGCGTCCTGACCCCGGATCCTCTTCGGAAGAGGCTGGCTCGCACCCTTCTTATTATTATTATTACCTCTCTTCCTATAGTGCTTTTTCTTCACAATAGTGTCAGCCACTGCCATCTGCTCATCAGTCGCCTTTCAGAGTGTGTTGGGGCTAAAAACCAATCCTGGTTTCTCTTGTGGTGGATCGGCGGCCGGAGGCGTCTCTTGAGAAAGACCATGGAAGACCAGGCGCTGCGTGCATGTATTGGGCCGACCAGCTTGATGGTCGTCGCGAGCTGCGAAGAGATCTTCATCCACAGAAGGCATATACAATCCTTTGGCGGTGCCGGTGTTGATGAATTCGTCAACGTTGACCAATTCATCATCATCTTCATGGGTGCCATCATGTGGTGGTGGTAGCGGGGGCGACGGCGGTTGCGGCAAAACGTCTTTGCCATGTGGCGGTGCACACGCTGCAAAGAGTTGATGGTGACGGCTGGTGGTGGCGACAACGGCGGCTACTGGCTTCCGAGGTGGTGGCCGGGCGATGATCGGTCGAGAGGTGGCGCCGGTGCTCCCCCCCGCAAGACGAATCTGGGTTTTCGGCCATGTCAAGGGCCAGTTGTAGCATTCCCCAAGGGTCTTGTGTTTGTTGGCTCCCTGAGGTTGAAAGGGGGGTCCATGTCGTCGCACCCTGGCAACACCCGAACCAACCTGACCCTCATCACGTCATCATCCATTGGATTGTTGTGCATCGTGCGGCTCGCCGGTTGTATAAGAGTGCCCTTGGCAACATCCTTCAACTCACCGCCGACATCTTTAAGCAAGAGTACGCAAGAAGTGTCCTGAGGCAAAAACATGTTGTTGGGCGTCATGAGATGGCAACATTCATGCATCAAAGGCATAAAGGAGATGGTGTGCACTAACTAATTAGTTACCTTGGTGATGGCGTGGATCTCCGCTAATGTAGAGACACGGCCGATGCCGGCGGCCGACCTATCATCATCTGCAATCTCCTGCTCGGGTGCCTCAGAAAGCACCACCGCCGTCGGCTGCGCCTTATTGGTATGTTTGGTGGGAGGGGGCGTCGGTGTGACCAAACCGAGGGGTTGCGTCCCGACGTTGACGGCCAGCGGGGTCACCAGGTCCGGCGACATGGTAACATTGATGCCCGAGTTGCTGCCGCTTAAGCTGGGCAGATGTATCGGCCCCTGTCGAACTCTCGCATTCCAAGCAATAAGCCCCTCGAAAAACTCAGGGGGATCATCGAGCGGAGCTTCTCTTCCACTAACTTGTCCACCGTTTTCTGGTCCACCGCCTTCTCCTCCAGTGTCTGCACCTTCATCTTCAGCTCTGCAACAGCAGTTTTATCCTGGTTCTTCCTCTCCCTTCTTTTCTTGGCGTCCTCTTTGTAGTACTCCTTAAACTTCATGCTCGTACCGAAAGTGGACACACGGCCAGCTGAGGACGGCGGCAACCCCTTGTCCCTCTTCTTGTAAGCATTGGTCGCCCTCTTGAAAACCGTGTCCCACGGCTCCATCGAATCCTGGGACGACTCTGTGGCAGTAGCGTTCAGTTCCTCCTCCTGCAGAGACAAGGAAAGGTGAACCCATTTAGATTCTTGACTTCATTATCTTAATTAGAATGCAATAGACTTGAGATCGGCGATAAATTCCTTACCAGCTTCTTCACGAATGCCTTCACCTCCGGATCGTCGGTGATGAACTCCCCTGTTTCCTTGTCCAGGTAGTAGTGGGCCCGAACAAATTGCCTAAGCTACAAGTCCGTGATTTTAAGCCAAGGGTTGTCTTTACCAAGGCATTCAAGCTCGTCGTCCTCCTTGTCCCAAATGGCTTGTTTCCCCCAGTAACCGCCGCTTCCAAGGCGGTGGTTACCTATGTTCTGCTCCCGCATACTCCTTCCCCATTGAGTCCATTTTATAGCGTCAGCGGTAGCTATATCCGCCTTGAAAATCCTAAACTCCTCTTCGTCGAGCATCGGATTTTTCTTACAAATAACCTCCCAGCTTTCACCTTTGTCAATGCTATTCTTCACCCGGGTTTTCCAGCTGCTCAAGGCGTTGCTCATCTCCGTGAGGGCTAGTTTGTTCACCAGGTTCTTATTTCTCTCGAGGTTTCTAAACTGCTCTGGGAATCTGTATCGCTTGTGAAGCTTCTTAAGGAGGTTATCGACCAAAGCTGCATGGTCAGCATGTCTGATGTACTTCGTGTTGATCGACATGCTTTCCCGCACGATGCACCCGAGTTGCAGGCCATACCCTTTAGCAATTGCCTCTGGCGCAATGGGTTGGCCACTTTCTATGACCTCAGTGAACTCATCGCAGACGGTGGCGAGCACTGGCACTTTCCGCTCCTTCTGTTCCTTCTTCTTCTTCTGAGAAGCTGCCGGGTTGCCGCTACCGCCATCCATGCGGGCGCCGCCATCGGTGGTGTCATCCTCTTCGCCGTCGCCTTCACTAGTTCCATCGTAGTCGTCTTCGTCCCCCTCGTACACACACACCGCCCGCGCGACAAGCTTCACCTACATGTTCATGATGGCCAACTACTCACCTATAGTAGACACAATAATAGCGAGACGAGACCGCGCGATGAGAGAGTGTGGAAAAATAGATCTACAATGCAAGTTGGTGGAGAGGAAATTAGTAAACAAATTGAGATGTGAGAGAGAAAAAGTAAGGAACTTTTAGATATAGAAGATGGAGCGAAGCTTCCACTTACCAATCTATGGATTAATGTAGGTTTAGTTACAAGAAAATGGAGAAACTATGGGTAAGATGGGGTGTGAGGGAGGAGGAAGACGAGGTGGGAGGTGGTAGAGATGTGAGGTGGTGGATAGATAGATAAGAAAGCTAGCTCTTGTCACCTTTTTAACATGGATCTGGACGCCCTCATCTGTGGCGCATATGGATGAAATGCGCCACAGATGTGAAACTTCTGTGGCGCATAAGTCCATATGCGCCACAGAAGTGGGTGAATAAGATTCGCTGTGCAGGGCCCACCTCCATGTTCTGTGGCGCATGAGGAAATATGCGCCACAGAACTTGGATCAACCCACCCCGGCCAGCGGGTCCCACCAATCTTCTGTGGCGCATGTTCTGGAGAATGTGCCACAGAACTTCCAATCTTCTGTGGCGCATGCTTTCTGGTGCACCACTAATGTTTTCCTGTGGCGCGTGCTTTCTCATATGCGCCACTGAACATCTTGTCTATCTATATGCCCTTTCCTAGTAGTGACCCTGGCAGCATGCTCGGATTCCACTGCCACATGCATTGTATCACCAGTTTGAAAGATGTTGCATCACCACACCCACTTGGATGTGTGTGTATCGATGTGCATCATTGTGGTTTTGGAAAACAACAGATGCAATGATGCCACTCCAACATGTGCCTAACTATGTCTAGGAACCCTAACAACATGCTATGATTCAACTACCACATGCATTGGAGCACCAGATTGAAAGATGTCGCATCACCACACCCACTTGGTTGTGTGTGTATCAATAATGTGCATCATTGTGGTTTTGGAAAAGAAAACATGTAATGATATCACTCTAGAATGTGTCCACCCATCTCCAGGAACCTAGCAGCATTGGGATTCAATTGCTACATGCATTGTATCACCAGTTTGAACGATGATGCATAATGACACCCACTTGGATGTGTGTGTGTATCAGTGTGCATCATTGTGGTTTTGGAAAAGAACACATGCAATGATGCCACTCCAGCATGTATCCAACCATGTCCAGGAACCCTAGCAGCATGTTGGGATTCAACTACACACATGCATTGTATCACCAGTTTGAAAGATGTTGCATCACCACACCCACTTGGATGTGTGTGTGTGTGCATCAGTGTGCATCATTGTGGTTTTCGAAAAGAACACATGCAATGATGCCACTCCAGCATGTGTTCAACCATGTCCAGGAACCCTAGGAGCATGTTGGGATTCAACTCCAACATGCATTGTATCACTAGTTTGAAAGATAATGCATCACCACATCCACTTGGATGTGAGTGTGTGTGTATTATTGTGCATCATTGTCATTTTGGAAAACAACACATGTAGTACTTCCACTCTAGCATGTATCCATCCATATCCAGGAAACCTAGCAACATGATGGGATTCAATTGCAACATGCATTGTATCACCAATTTGAAAGATGCTACATCACCACACCCATTTGGATGTGTGTGTGTATCGTTGTGCATCATTTTTGTTTTTGAAAAGAACACATGCAATTATGCCACTCTAGCATGTGTCCACCCATGACCAGGAACCCTAGCAGCATGCTAGGAATGAACTGCAACATGCATTGTATCATCAGTTTGAAAGATGCTACATCACCACACCCTCTTGGATGTGTGTGTCTCAATGTGCATCATTGTTGTCGTGGTGTGGAACACGGTAGTACCATCGAGGATGGCTTGAAGGGGACAATCAGGATGATATTAGTTGCTACTCGCAACGAGTTGGGCACAGATACTGCAAACACACCAATGTACCCATGTTCGGGGCCCTCTTGACGAGGTAAAGCTCCTACTCCTACAAGGATCTACTATCAAAGGGGTGAATGCCCAATACAGATGGTCCTTGAGTTGTTTTCCTGGCTACTCCTTGCTACAAGGAGAAGAAGGAGCTACTCGACTTGTCCAATGTGGAGAACTTCTAACTTGTAATTGTCTGCCTAGAACCCTAGTACTACCCTCCCCCTTATATACTGGTTGAGGAGGCAGTTTACAAGATGGGTTCTAGGGTTTACTGTTTGGATCTGGGCCTTACAAAGTGGGTCGGCTGGATAGGGCTAAACGATAGGCCCGGGTCCAGTCAATCCTCCAGTACAGGGAAGGACAACGCTAAAGTGTCCAGCGCCCCTGCTTTACTCGTCCACCGGCTCTTTATCCGTCAGCCGACTCTTTATGCGTAAGCTGGAGCTTTCCTCGTTATCCCTTGCTTTCCTCGTCAGCCTCCAGCTTTGGCACAGTTGTCCGGTAGCACGGGCCAGGCTAGCCAGCCTGTCCGGTCAAAGGTGTGCTCAGCAAGGAGCGTAATTCCCACTGTACTACCACCAGCGGATCCGAGGCGGCTGACTAGGAGAGGCCTCCTAGCTGGTTCTTCTGGCTACTCAGCTAGACGGGCCAGTTGGGGAAACTTGGATGAGGGTCGGGTGGGGGATTCCACCTAGATGTGGTTGCTTGATCTGGGTCTAGACGGCATGAGCTCCTTGGAGCCGGCCGGTTGGTCCCGTCTTGGCCTACCCGGGGGTTATCCCCCCGACACTAGTCCCCGAGCGCGTTAGGACTTGGCCCCATGGAGAAGTTCTTGCGTGCTCATTTAAAATGATTGATGGTGCAGATGCTTTGTCGTTTTCTTTTGTCTTGTAGTCTTTGTCTTGTACCGGCATGAGATTCTTTGCTATTTCCCGGCTGGTTTTTACCGACTACGGAGCCGATGGCCCCACCCACAGGGTGTGAGCGGTGATGTACTTGACCGGCTGCCGCACCCGGCTAGGAGACGGATAGCCAGTTTGCTGTCGTCGTTGCTCGCGTCAGCCACGCCTGCCATTTCTGGCACGCGTCGCGTCAGTTTGACCTGTTGGTATGCCGCGGCAGTTTTTGATAACTGCGTGCACGCTTTCATCATTGCGGTTTCTTGGAGATCATGGGCGTGGTTTGCCTCCCACAGTAACTCCTGCAGGATCTTCTGTGCACGTGACGCTGGCGCACGTGATCCACCCCATACCGTCATGGAGAAGTGGGGCAGTTTCCTGCCACGTGGCGCGGAGGGAGGGCAACTGGCGCGGCCTTTCTTCCCCGATAAATAGGGAAGCCAAGGAGCAGGGGCTCTTCACTTCGTCTTCATGTGCTTGCCTCCCCTACTCTCCTTTGCGCTCTATCCCTCCACTGCTCCTCTACGCTGCTGGTTCTTGGTTGCCAGTGCCATTCCTTTTCTTCCGTAGCAACGCCCCCCCGTGCTTCAAACACGGCCACCTTCCCGAACAATATGCTGCCCGATGTTGCCGGCGGGTGGTGTGGCTTGTACATCACGGAGGAGTTGGTGCAGAAGTACCGACAGGGGAGGTTCGTACCATCGGAGCACTTGGTGAAGCACCACCTCGCGCCGGAGGGCGAGCGGGTGCCCAATCCTCATCCTCGCGAGGCCGTCGTATTCCTCGCCCACTTCGCTCGCGGCCTTGAGCTGCTTGTCTCCTTCGACCTCCAGCTCCACCATCTCGGAGCCAACATCGTTGCGATGCTTTTGCATCACACGGCTTGCTGCGAGGCGTACCTCGGCGTCCACCCCGACGCCGCGAAATTCTTGAAGTTTTTTCACTTCAAGGTCCAGGTGGTTGTCAAGGGCGGCCCGCTAACGAGACGGGCTGCTGCGCCATCTATCTGAGGCCGTCGACAGTGATGCCGCATCTAGATCTTCCGGACACCATCAAGCTATGGCAGCGCTCGTATTTCTACGTGCGCCATGCCACTGTGGTGGACTGGATCAAGATTCTGGTCTTCGCGAATGTCCCTTCCACCCGGAAGGCCTGGAGCGTCCAGCAGTTGGGCGCCCAAGGTGACATCGACCGGATGGCCACCCGGCTGGCGGTCCTGGTGGAGAAGGAGCGGCTCACCACCCGGGACATTTTGTTGTCCTGGATGGTGAGCCGCGCGCTCCCGCTGCAACACCAGTCGCACAAGATGTGCCACCTCTCCGGCCATCTGGACCCCACCCGGGTGTCCCGGCTGGACGTGTCGTACGCGGCCCTCTGCGAGTGGCTTGCCGCCATCTCCAAGGAGTCGTCGGAGGAGGACTAGGAGTTCTCCTGCCGGCCGTACCACCGCGGTCGACTCCCGTCGAAGGTGTGTCTTTTCTCCTCTTTTCCTAGTGGATTTTCGCGAGGGATCCTTTTTTCGTGCCTCTTATCTTCCCTTGTTGAGTAGCTTTTTACGGCGCAGCTAGCGGAGGATGGCATGGGAGACAACGAGCTCCCCAACTTCGCTGCGGACCACAAGCCCGCAAAGGCTCCACCCGTGGAGCCATAGCGGTTCCCCATGCAGGCCGATGAGGGCTGCGAGTTCCCACCCAGTGAGAGTTTTTTCCTCGTCCTTGCCTGCCTTGCTCCTGTTGTGCTCTAGCCACCAACTTGATATTTTTCTTGTGTTGGAACAGCCGCACATGGCGAGGATGTGGATATTTCTGACGCCGTCGCGCCCAGGGCCAGGGGGAAGCGTGCCTCCTTGACCAGCGTTGCACCGGCTGGAGGCGCTGCCAAGAAGAGTCGCCGCCCCAGACCTGGGGCCACCATGCTGAGCATTGCAGGGTAGGTGTTCCTTTACTCCTGATACTTGTATTGATTGGCTCGCACTTGCTTTGTTCACCCTTGTCTTTCCCGTAGCAAGGCGATGGCCTTGCCCGGCTCCGCGACCGTTGCCACTGCGTTCGCCCCTCCGCCTGCCGGGGACGGAGGTGGGCAGGTTGCGACGCCCGAGGTGGCACCGGCTGTGACGCTCGAGGCGGCACCTGCTCTGCCGGCTGGGGACAGTGCGGACGCGACGGAGGTGGTACCGCCGGCTACGCCCGTGACACTTCACCGGGCCGGGGCTATTTCTTGGCTCACCGAGGGTCTTCTGCTTGGGCGCACTGGCATGGCCACGCCTCCCTCTGGCTCGATGGTGGGCGCTGAATCTGGCGCCTACCAGGTGGAGGATCTGGTGGAGGTGCCACCGCCAGAGGTCCCTGTCTAGCCGGTGGGTGGGCCCTACGTGGCCCTAGGGAGCGACGATGACCTTCAGGTCACCGGGTGGACGCCGGCTCGGCTGCTTCGCTGCTGGACGCCGCCCTGGCATAGCTATCAGGTACAACGCTCTTGGCCATTGGCTAGGCCCGCTAGCTGGTGTAGGCGCTGGAGTAGGGGCTTGGCCAGGCCAAGGCGTTGGGGGCCTCCGTCGAGGTATGCGTCCTATTGCCGATCTTGATGTTTGTTCACCATCTCGCGCCGCAGCTGGTTCTTACTTCTCTGTTTTACGATGAGGGCTCTCGTTGAGGCCGCCAAGACCTCACGGGGCCTGGGACGTAAGATTGCTTGCTCTGCCATCTATTCCCGATTGTGTGATTTCTCGCGCTTCTTATTGCATATTGGTTACCCTCCTGCAGCTCTGCTGGCGGACCGGGACCGTGAGGTGGCCCGCTTGAAGGGAGAGGTTGCCCGACTGGAGGAGTCCAACAAGGCTCGCCAGGACCAGATCGCCCAGCCTGCTGCGCATCAGCATCAGATGGAGATCAAGGCTGGCCAAGCCAAGAAGGTGGCGGACACCCAGACCGAGGCGCTGAAGAATCTGGAGGTGCTCTATGCCACCCAGGAGGATGCCCTCAAGGCTTCCAATGCTAGGGAGGCAGCGACGCTGGGAGAGATTTGCCAGATCGCCGAGATTGTCGTCAGTAAGTGTTCTCAATCCTAGCCGGTATTGCAGTTTTGCCTTCTGCAACCCACATTGACCATTGTCTCTTTTCTTGGGTGCAACTCACTATCCTGAGTCGACTGATCAGGCGCTGGCCCGCATTCCCGAGACGGATCTGGAGTGGGATCTCCACCCGGGGGAGCTGTTGGTGGTTGTCAGTGAGGAGGCGAACCGGCTTCGTGCCGCCGCTCTCGACGTCCATGACCACGTCTGGCCCGACACCGTCCAACCGGCCACCATGGACGCTCTGGCCGAGAAGCTATCGGGCACCCTGGATCTTATGGATGTGGCTTGGGAGTGGGCGTCTTGTGGCGGTGCGGAGATGGTGTTGGCGTTGTTGAAGTCCTGGTACCCAGATGTGGATCTGCAGAGCCTTTCTTGCGGATTTTTCCAGGGGACCAGCTACGATTAGCTTCGTGCTGAGATTCCTGATATCTGCTCTTGTGGCATGAAGATCGGGAGCTTCGTCCAGCTGGACCGGGACGTCAGTGACCCGGCTGGCATATACCGTATCACCACGACCCAGCTGTGCCGCACAGAAAAGCCCCTGCTGCAACCAAGACTGCCTTGGCCAACGTCGCCTCCAGCAGCCAAGCCCCAGCCAGTGCCTCCGGCCCTTCTGCCAGCTAGTTAACTTGATCCCCAGTATGCCGGGAGTATTTGTGGATGAAGAACCTGTTTTTTTCTTGTGTTGTTGAATAAAGATATCTGTTCTTGTTACTGAACTCTGGTGGGAGCATCGCCTCCCTTTGGATAGTTGCCCATGGTTTTTCATTTGCACTTTCTATTTTGCATTTGCTGCATGATTGTTTCTGTGTGGGGGCGCGTAAGCGCACCCTCATGGTGTAGTCCCCGATGTTCGGGCTGGCTGGAGGAGAACGCCAGGTCGAAGCTCCTTTATGCTATTGTCTGTTTGCAAGTTTTTGTGTAGGGGCGCGTAAGTGTACCTACAGGTGTAGTCCCCGAGGTTCGTGCCGGCTGGAGGATAGAGCCTGGAAGCTACTAGCCTCTGGCTTGGGTATTCGTCGTGGAACTTTGGCTCATGCAAACATAGAAAAAACAAGTTGTTTGCCTGGTTAAATATATGCAAGTTGAATTGTAATCTTAGATTCACTAGTTTTGAAGTTTTGCTGTTTCGCACAAATCCAATGACTTTGCCCTTTTCTCACTGAGCATTGGCCAATTTTAATGTTGTTCCCTTGCTGGCTTCGAGCCGGAGTAGAAGGGGTAGCTTAATAGGCGTACTGCACGATACTTCGGGTTTGGGGCATTGGCCTTGGGCGAGCGAGCGCAGCCGAGACGTCTAGACGTCCTTGTTTTCCTCGTAGCTTTTTCGTGTAGGGGCCTTCGAGCATTCTGCTCTTGCCGGATCTGTCAGCCTGCTTCCGGTATGCAGCCGGAACCGAAGAGGAAGCCCTAGGAACTGTGCACAGTACTTTGCCGTGTAGGTCGCGCAGCCGTCTGGGCCAACCTGTGAGTCCCCGAGACGGATCGCCGGCTCCGGGGTTAGAGTAATGAAGCCGGAAAACCAAGTTGTGCAGCATGACTTGCTAATTTATTGCGGAGTCCCCTGAGACTGTGTCGAGGCTCCCATGCTTGTTGATTACATAAAGGTAAGATACATACACTTCTTGTTCAATTGTAAAAGGGGCGAAGCAGGCTCGCATTCCATGGGCGCTCAGTTTCTTCGCCTCAGCGATCCATCTTGTTCTTTTCCGGCTGGCGGGCATCGATGAGGTAGTCTGAGTTGTTCTGTAGTGCCCGATTGATGATGAATGGGCCCTCGCAAGGCGGAGATAACTTGTCCATCCCCTTGGTGTCTTGTACCAGCCTTAATACCAGGTCGCCTTCACAGAACGAGAAGCTGTGGATCCGGCTAGCATGGTAACGGCGCAAGTTTTGCTGGTAGATGGTGGATCTGGACTAGGCCATCTTGCATGCTTCTTCGAGAAGGTCGACGTTGTCCTCCTGTGCTTCTTTGGCTTCCTGCTCTGTGTAAAGTAGTTTGCGGGGTGCGTCGAACTCGATGTTTGTGGACAAGACCCCCTCCGCCCTTTTAGACGAGGAAGAAAGGAGTGTAGCCCGTGGACCAGTTTGGCGTGGTGCGAAGGCTGCAAAGCACAGTCGATAGCTCCTGAATCCAGCAGCCGGGGGATCGCATTAGTGGCTCGATCAGCCGGGACTTGATTTCGGCTAGGACTAGGCTGTTTGCTCGCTCGTACTATTTGTTGGATTGGGGGTGAGCCATAGATGCAAGGTCCAGGCAAATGCCCTTGTCTCTACAAAATCATGCGAAAGCTCCCTTGGCGAAATTTGTGCCGTTCTCGGTTATGATGCTGTTGGGGTAGCCAAAGCATTTGATTATGTTCGTGAAGAACTTAACCACTGTTGGTCCATCCAGCTCTTTATTGGCTTTACCTCTATCCACTTGGTAAATTTGTCCACCGCCACCAGCAAGTGCGTCATGCCGGATCTGGCCGTTTTAAAAGGGCCGACCATGTCGAGGACCCAGATGGCAAATGGCCAGGTGATGGGAATTGTCTTGAGCGCTCCAGATGGAGTGTGCATCTGCTGGCTGAACCGCTAACAACCGTTGCATGCCATGACGATTTGCTCAGTATTTTCCAGTGACGTGCGCTAGTAGAACCCATGGCGGAATGCCTTTGCCACCATGGCTTGTCACGACGCGTGGTGGCTACACTCGCCCTAGTGAATGTCCGTCAATAGCCAGGTTCTTTCCTCTCGGCTCACGCACCACTGATACATTCCCCCAACACTGCGCTTGTAGAGCTCGTTGTTGATGACGGTGTATGTGCTAGCTCTGCGCTTCACTTGCCTTGCTTCTACCTCTTCTTCGGGCAGTTCTCCGCTTGCCAGGAATTTCATGAACGGCTTGGCCCATTTTGGGTTTCCCGGATGCCATATACCTCCCGCATGAGCAGATTCACCTCTGCGTGGATAGCCGGGCTAGACCTGTCTGGTGGTCGACCCGGCGAAGCAGCGAAGCCGACGGCCTCCAGGCTAGACGCGGCAGTCCCCGGGTGCGGTGAAGCAGTCTTCGGGTGCGGTGAAGCAGTCCCCGGGTGCGGTGGAGAAGTTCACGGGTGCGGTGGAGTAGTCGCGGAGGTCTTGGAGTCAGCTGTCCCTCGGTCCCCATCCAATATTATGGAGTCGGATTCGGGAGACGGCGTGATTGATGGCTTGCGCAGGTGCTCGAGGGAGACTCCAGGCAGAATTGCTTGCCTTGTTGACCCAATGCGGGCGAGCGTGTCCACGGCCTCGTTGTTTACCCTGGGGACATGGTGAAACTCGCACCCTTCGAGATAGACGCACAACTGTTGTACGAAGAAACGATATAGAGCCATGTTTGCGTCCCTGGCATCCTAGTCGCATAGGATGTGTCGGATGCCTATTTCTTTTGCAATCTTGAGGTTGTGGATGAGCGCCTCGTATTCCGCGACGTTGTTGGACATTCGGAAGTGGATCTGTAGCACATATTCCAGCCGGTCTCCTTTGGGAGAGGTGATGACCACTCCGGCTCCGAGCCCTCCATACATCTTGGAGCCGTCGAAATGCAGCTTCCAATGCATGGAGTCAAGGCAAGGCGCCAGGTACTGCGTCTCTGCCCAATCAACAAGGGAATCCTCCAACGCCTGAGACTTGATCGCCGTTCTTGGCTCGCACTGTATGTTGTGCGCGGCGAGCTCTATGGCCCATTTCGCCACCTGGCCTGTGGCATATCTATTGCCGATGATCTCCAAAAGTGGCACGAGTCCACCACCCGGATGGAGTGCTCCTGGAAGTAGTGCTTCAATTTCTTGGCGGCCATGTACACGCCATTCACCAACTTCTGGTAGTGAGGGTAATTCTGCTTCTCGAGCGAGAGTACCTCACTCAGGTAGTACACCATTTGTTGACCGGCTGCGCTTTTCCTTCTTCCGGCCTCTCCACTACCAGCACCACACTGACGACCCGATTGGTTGATGCGATGTACATCAACATGGTCTCCTTTGCTGCTGGTGCTTCCAGAATAGGTGGTGAGGTGAGCATGCACTTGAGGTCACGGAAGGCGTCATCCGCCTGCGATGTCCAAACAAATTTGTCCATCTTCTTGATGAGTTGGTACAGCGGGAGTGCTTTCTCGCCCAACCGGCTGATGAACTGGCTGAGGGAGGCCAAGGATCCGGTGAACTTCTGGACATCTCATAAGTTCTTGGGTAGCTGCATGCGCTCAATTGCGCCAATCTTCTTCGGGTTCGCCTCGATTCCTTGCTCTGATATGAGAAAACTGAGGAGTTGACTGGCTGGGACGCCAAGCACGCACTTCTCCAAGTTCAGCTTCATCTGGAATCGGAGGAGGTTGTTGAATGTTTCCTTCAGATCTTCAAGTAGTGTCTGGCGCTCCTTGGTGTTAAATACCACATCATCGACATAGGCGTGTATGTTTCTGTCGATCTAAGTCTGCAAGCACTTCTGCATGCAGCACTAGTATGTTGCTCTAGCATTCTTTAGTCGAAATGGCAT
Source organism: Avena eriantha (assembly GCA_910589775.1). Classification (NCBI taxonomy): domain Eukaryota; kingdom Viridiplantae; phylum Streptophyta; class Magnoliopsida; order Poales; family Poaceae; genus Avena; species Avena eriantha. The sequence goes on along the minus strand of OU342743.1, from coordinate 337,666,482 downwards.
GGTGGTGTAGAATTAGGCTCTGTACGGAGTGTTGAATGCTGTCTTTATTTGATCAGCAGGGTTCAGCCGGATCTGGTGGTAGACGAAGTACGTGTCCAGAAACGACAACAGCTCGTAGCCGGCCATGGAATCGATCACTTGGTCTATCCTTGGCAAGGAGAATGGGTCTTTGGGGCATGCTTTGCTCAGATTGGTGTAGTCAACACACATGCGCCATGTCTTGTTCTTTTTTAGCATGAGTACAGGGTTTTCCAGCCATTCCGGGTGGAAAACCTCCATGATGAATCCGGCTGCGAGTAGCCGAGTGATCTTCTCACCGATGGTTCTTCTTTTTTCTTCCGTGACACGGCGTAGTGACTATTTGACCAGCTTTGCGTCCGGCCTGACATGTAAAGAGTGCTCGGTGAGCTCCCTCTGAACACCTGGCATGTCCTTGGGGGACCATGCGAAGATATCCCGATTCTAACAGAGGAAGTCGACGAGCGCGCTTTCCTATTTGCTGTCAACACCGTCTCCGACCAGGATGAACTTGTCCGGCTCGGCCTCGTTCAAAATGATCTTTCTCGTGCCCTTGGATGGCTTGAACTGTGCTTCTCCGACCGTCTTGGGTTTGCCAGCCGTCATGTCCTTCTGTAGGGCCGCCACGTTCTGCATGATTATGCGCTTCTCTTCCGCGATGATCATGGCTTCTGCTATCTTGGACCCGTCTGTGGCGCACTCCACAGACTGTTTGTAGCAACCAGCCACGGTGATGACACCCTTGGGCCCTGGTAGCTTCATCTTGAGGTACACGTAATGCGGTACCTCCATGAACTTGGTAAGCGCCGGGTGCCCCAGGATTGCGTGGTACACGCTGAATAGGTTGACCACATCGAACCAGATGGGCTGACGGCGGAAGTTATCCTCCGTGTCGAAGATGACATCTAGCCGGATCTTTCCGAGGGGCGAGTGCGACGGGCCAGGGATGGCTCCGTGGAAGGAGGTGCTCGACGGTTCCAGCTACGACTCGCTCATACCGAGCCGGTCTAGAGAGCTCGGTACAGGAGGTTGATGCTGCTCCCTCCGTCTACGAGGACGCGGGAGAACCTGCAGGAATGCTTCTGGGAAACAATGATAGTGTCCAAAACCATCGTGTAAGTGCCTGGGTGAGGTAGCTCAGCTGGCTGGTCCTTCTAGCTCCATGCAATTTCTTGCTCTGACCAATTGAGGTACTGGGGAACGGGAGGAATGATTGTGTTTAGTTCCGCCTTGCGGCACGTCTTGTTGTGCTTGGTCTCCGGCTCCGTCGTGAAGATGTGGTAGTTTCCCACCTGGCGGGGGTAGTTGTTATCATCATCTTCCGTTCGGCGCTGGTTATTGCTATCGCTTGGCGGCCCACCGGTTGGGGGAGGCGGTGCCTGTGCAGCCAGTGTACCAGCGATCTCTGCCACCTTCTTCGTCCAGGTGCACTGGCGTGTGGTATGCGTAGCCAGTTTGTTGCCTCCGCTGTGGAACTTGCATGGCCCATCAAGCATTGACTCGATGGTGTACTTGGGCCTCGGAGGCGAGTCATCAGGCTTCTGTCTCCGGCTTCCGCCTATAGCCGAATCCTTCTGCACTGCCACTACCTGCCTGGAACCGTACTGGTTATCCAGCTGGTCATCCTTTCTCTTGCCGTGGAGGTTGTCATGCCGCCTGGTATTGTGGCCATTTCCTTCCTTCTGGCGCCGATCCACAGCGACGTCGACAATTATTTGCCCTTGGTGGTCCACCCGAACGGATCTTTTCACTGACGCATCGGGCGTGGTGTACTTTTCTACAATGGCCATGATATGCGCCATGGTTGTGGGCTCCACCCGGCGAAGCTTGTGTTTGAGCATAGTGTCGTTTCTGTAGCCGTTGATGAAGAAGTCAACCGCCTGGTACTCGCATACCCCTCATAGGAGTTGTGCATGCTCGTCCACCAGGTGATGTAGGAGCGATCGGACTCATCCGGACCCTGCACGCAAAGGGCGAGCTCGCCGGGTCGGCCTAGGCACTTGTAGGTGCCGGTGAAGTTGCGGAAAAAACGCCTGCTCGAAATTGATCCAAGCGTTGATGCTGTTGCCGGCGAGGCTATTGAGCCACGTCCTGGCTGAGTCGAGGAGCATGAGAGGGGTGTAGCATATGACCACCCGACGGTTGCCGTTTGCGATGCCCACAGCGGTGGTGTAGTCCACCAACTAGTACTCCGGCTTGACCGAGCCGTTGTATTTTGGCATATCCCTTGGGAGCTAAAATCCCTTTGGAAACGGCTCATTCCGGATGCACGGTCCGAAGCATCTTGGCCTAGTTGGACTTTCTTCTTCCCACACACGTGACTAGACCAGTAGGTCGATTCATGCGCGTGCATCTTGCTGTTCCTCCGGCTCGAGCGGTCCTAGCCAGCCAGATAGGCGGGACTTGGGCAGCGCTTGGCCATTTCCGGCTTCGTTGGTCGGCTCGCAGTTTTTGCTGGTAACAGCTGCCGCGTCGCGGGCATTCCGCCCATGACCTGTAGATCCACCGCGTGGGCGGTTGCTTGGCATTCCTCCGTTTGGGGAACATGCCTTGCTGCCGCCTGCAGCCGGATCCGCCATCCGGCGAGCTGGTTTGGTCCTGCTGTTGCCGGCCATCCTAAGTTCTACCTCAGGCTGCTGTTTGTTTGCCGTGACCACGAGGAGCTAGACACATGCCTGCTGACAGAGTAGCTCCTCGCCTCCAAGTGGCTTAGCTCTGCGACTGCCGCCTCCGCGGCCCTCACGTTTTTAGCGGGAGTGCTGTAAACTGGCTGTACCGCGGGCGTACGCGGATCAGCGACGCGATCCATCTCCAAACCGAGGTTTCGGCCTTGGCACTAGGCTAGGCGGCTGATGTCGGGTAAGCGGGCGAAGCCGTGCACGATGTTGTACATGCGCATGGTCGCGTTCATCCGCTGTTGGGCGGCTGCTACTTTGCCAGCTTCCTCTGGAAGGTTCTGACGAGTAACCTCCAGGGCTGCCACAGCTGCAGCTGGGTCTGCCTTGATGGGGGTGATGGGGTTGCCGAGGTGTTCAATGGACGCATTGAGAAGATCCTTGTTCGGGAGGCGCGAGTTGTAGGCGTGGCCATCCATGTTGCGCTCCAGAGGTGGGCGACGGTTCTCCAACGAGCCCGCCATCATGACCTCGACGCTGCCGCTGGCGACGCACGAAGCGGAGAAACCAGGGGGTGCGCCGGAGATGGTGATGACCTAACGAGGGAAATCCTTAGCAACGGTGGTGACGTAGACGCGGTGTTCGCCGAAGTGCATGATGGAGCCTCCGCTTGGGAAATTTCCCCTAGCGAAGCAGGATGCGTTCTCGAGGACGCAGTCGAAGGAGCCAAAGGTGATGACGAGGCCAGAGGCGACTCGCTCACCGGCAACGAGTGGAAGTCCCGTGCAAAATATGATCCTAGCCGAAGCGCTGTGCCCCACAGTGGGCGACAACTGTCGTGGTGTTGAACACGGCAGTACCATTGGGGATGGCTTGAAGGGGACAATCAGGATGTTATCAGTGGCTACTCGCAACGGGTTGGGCACCGATACTGCAAACATAGTGATGTACCCAGGTTCGGAGCCCTCTTCGTGAGGTAAAGCTCCTACTCCTGCAAGGATCTACTATCAAAGGGGCGAATGCCCAATACAGATGCTCCTTGAGCCGTTTTCCTGGCTACTCCTTGCTAGAACGAGAAGAACGAGCTACTCAACTTGTCCAATGTGGAGAACTTCTAAATTGTAATTGTCTACCTAGAACCCTAACACTACCCCCTTATACTGGTGGACGGGGCTGTTTCCAAGATGGGTTGTAGGGTTTACTGTTGGATCTAGGCCTTACAAAGTGGGCCGGCTGGACAGGGCCAAACGATAGGCCCGGGCCTAGTCAAGCCTCTAGTACAGGTAAGGACAGCGCTATAGTGTCCAGCGCCCCTGCTTTACTTGTCAGCCTGCTCTTTATCCGTTAGCTGACTCTTTATGCGTAAGCCGGAGCTTTCCTCGTCAGCCCTTGCTTTGCTCGTCAGCCGCCAGCTTTGGCACAGTTGTCCGGTAGTGCCGGCGAGGCTAGCCAGCCTGTCCGATCAAACGTGCGCTCAGCAAGGAGCGTCATTCCCACCATACTACCGCCAGCTGATCCGAAGCGGTCGACTAGGAGCGGCCTCCCAGTCGGTTCTTCTGTCTACCCGGCTAGATGGGCTAGCCGGGGAAACATGGATGCGGACCGGGTGGGGGATTCCACCCGGCTATGGTTCCTTGATCTGTGTCCAGACGGCATGAGCTCCTTGGAGCCAGCCGGTTGGTCTTGGCCTACCCGGGGGTCATCCCCCCAACAATTGTGGTTTTGGAAAAGAACACATGCAATGATTCCACTCCACCATGTGTACACCCATGTCTAGGAACCCTAGCATCATGCTGGGATCCAACTGCAACATGCATTGTATCACCAGTTTCAAAGATGCTACATCACCACATCCACTTGGGTGTGTGTGTATCAGTGTGCATCATTGTGGTTTTGGAAAACAACACATGCAATGATGCCACTCCAACATGTGTCCACCCATGAACAGAAACCCTAGCAGCATGCGAGGATTCAACTTCAACATGCACTTTATCACAAGTTTGAAAGATGGTGCATCACCACACCCACTTGCATGTGTGTGTATCAGTGTGCATCATTGCAGTTTTGGAAAAGAACATATGTAATGATGCCACTCCAACATGTGTCCAACCATGTCCAGGAACCCCACCAGCATGTTGGGATTCAACTGCAACATGCATTGTATCACCAGTTTGAAAGATGTTGTATCACCACACCCACTTGTATGTGTGTGTATCGGTGTGCATTATTGTGGTTTTGGAAAAGAACACATGTAATGATGCCACTCCAGCATGTGTCCACCGATGTCCAGGAACCCTAGTAGCATGCTGGGATTCAATTGCAACATGCATTGTATCACCAGTTTGACAGATGCTACATCACTACACCCACTTGGATGTGTGTGTATTAGTGTGCATCATTATGGTTTTGAAAAAGAAAACATTCAATGATGCCACTACAACATGTGTCCAACCATGTCTAGGAACCCTAGCAGAATGTTGGCATTCAACTACAACATGCATTGTATCACCATTTTAAAAGATGCTGCATCACCACACCCACTTGGATGTGTGTGTATCAGTGTGCATCATTGTGGTTTTCGAAAAGAACACATGCATTGATGCCACTCCAGCATGTTTCCACCCATGTCCAGGAACCCTAGTAGCATGCTGGGATTCAACTACAGGATGCATTGTATCACTAGATTCTACATCACCACATCCACTTGGATGTGTGTGTGTGTATATAAGTGTGCATCATTGTGGTTTTGGAAAAGAACACATGCAATGATGCCACTCCAGCATGTGTCCACCCATGTCCAGGAACCCTAGCAGCATGCTGGGATTCAACTGCAACATGCATTGTATCACCAATTTAAAAGATGCAGCATCACCACATCCACTTGGGTGTGTGTGTATTAGTGTGCATCATTGTGGTTTTGGAAAAGAACACATTTATTATATTGAATCATGGGAGAGTTTGAATGGTTTTTCAATCTGGCATAATTCTAATGCTCATGAGAATGAAGTTATTTTTACATCTATAACATGACTCCATGCATAGTGCTTATCTTATCCCTCTTATATTCTTTTGTTTTATAAAGGTGGTTTTATGAGTTGGAATTCAAATAAGAAGATAAACAACCGTGTCCTTTTATTTTCCTTACTTGGTGTCCATCTTAAACCCATCTCAAAATCAGCCTATGTCTGGAAGTGTTGCTTTGCTGTTTCAATTTCCCTTCTTTTCAATTCTAGGCAAAGTTTGTTCCATCTCTGAAGGTTTCGAGAAAATTCTATCGGCAATAGCAAGCTTCCTTCAGTTTTAGCTGTTACCAACAACAACCTTCAGTTAAAACAGATTCTGCAACAGCCGGTTTCCGATTCAGTCAAGCTTCAGGAGTCAGCATCGCTAGCAGCAGCAGACCAAGCAAAGCTACAAGGCCCTTTTCCCCTTTGATGCACCTCCATCAAGCCCAACACACCCAAGCCCAGACACCCCTTCAACCTTTTCTCCACTGTCCTGCTCATCTCCTTTTATTGCCCTTCCTCTCTCTGCAAGCTGACAGAATGGAGCAGGTTGCCGTCCACCCCGTCAGCCGTGTCAGCACACACGGCGAACTTGTGACGCCTCTGCTATTATCTAACCCATGCCGAGCCAGTGCTACCAAACCCTAGACTCCCTCTCCTCTTCCTCCCCGCGTGCACTATGCTGCCGCCTTAGGTAAGTGATGCCCCCGCCACTCTAAAACTTCCCAGGCCAAGGTCAGCACACCGGCGTGACAGCCTCGCCACCAAGCTCCATATCCCCACAGTTCGTCCCGGTGCGCCCCAGTATCTCGGTGATTGGCTTTCTCCTTTAGCTTCGGCCGCCGCCAATTCCTTCGATTACAGCCACCACCGCCCACCTCTGGCCACGGGGTCGACTCCAACGTGTTCTTGGTGAGATGTTCATTCGTTTTGCCCATCCTAGCCCACGATTGCACCCTGTGCTCCACCACGCCCCTCTGACCGAATACACCTTGCCGCAACTTCTTCTCTAGTGAGCCCCCATGGCGTCCCTTAGTCTAGCGTCGCCAGAAATTGGTTACCACAACTCCTGCATCTCGCTGGAATCCTCCCCTCCCCAGCACACACCCTAGGTGAGCTTCCCTCGACCAATTATCGCTGTCTACCCACTAGCTCCACCAGGGTTATCAGTAGGTGCAGTTCGTCCGTAAGCGCGGGCCTCTGTTCTTGCAAGCCCGCTTCACGCATAGACCCTGCTAGCCGTCCTCGACGAGCCTCCACTGGTCGTGATTGTGCCCGCAAAATAGCGTCACCGCGTGCACCTTTGCAGCTGAGAGGGCAGAAGCAGTAATGTTTCGTTCGTCAGTAATAGTAGCAGAGCCGCGTGTACCTGTCTGTTCCATTAAAATTTCCAGCAGATGTAGACCTCCTTTGACGAAGTTCCTAACACCAATCTTGTAGCCTATAGTCCCCTATTCATCTTTTGTTTTTGTGGTGTGACGAAAATTGCGCCGGATTCGTCGCCATCTTCAATCGAATTCGGGATGATCTCATCTAAATGTTCCAAACCGCGTCAGTTTCATCAGACACAACCGCTGGTAGTTTTGCAATTAGGCCCCTATCGTTTTGTTTTACTCAACCCGCGGTCCTTTAGTCGCCAAAATGGATTTATGATATTTATTTTTAAATTCCAAAATGGATTTGAATTAGTTTTGGAATTTCAAACACTATTCATGTTTTAACTGTTTTCCAATTCGATTTTTTTGAAAGTGTTGAGTAGGGTTAACTTTAGGTTGAATTTGAATTGAGTTTGACTTAGTAGGTAAAAGTCCTTGGGTTGGAACTAAACAGAGGGGCTTCCTGGTGATTTTGGATAGTGAGAAAAGCACTATGGGCTACTTCTAGAGAAAGGCATGGGTGTTTTGGGAAGAACGCCAAGCACTAAGGACCTAGGCATGTAATTAGTAGAGAAAATGAAGGGGTGTCATGCAGAAAGGGCAGCGACGTTCACTGAACTTACTGAAGAAACATAGTGGAGCATTAAATTGTCTTGACTTTGGCTGACGATTCCGAGCTCATTTTTATATGGTTTTGAGCAAGGTTTCGGCAGCATGTAGCTGGTACATTCGTCAAGTGAATATCGGTTGGAGTTCCATCGGAGGTGGTCTGGAATGTGGGGATTATTGAGGGGAATAGGGACAGAATACTATAGCTTTTTCTGACAAACTATCGACATAATCAGCAGTGGAATGAGGCCATCTTCGGGAGATGATTTTGATAGAAGGGATGCATGAATTTTATAAGAAGAATGCTTCATAGACAGCTCATTATGGTTACGCTACAGGTTTCCACCATGACGACACGGATTAGACCCATGGGCCAGGCGTTTCTCTAACACACATACATAACTCCATGGACTTACAAGCTCCCCTTTCATTTCACACCGACAACATCCATAGACAAAAGAGCATGATATCAACTAGGTACAAAGTACAAGTGCAATGTTGAAAGCGTTCCCATGAAAACATGGTTCTGCTAATCTCCAACATATAAGTGCAAGCATATACAACATATACGACAAAATCGTTCAAGTTTATTAGGGGCAAGAAAAGTAAAGTGTGCCATCAAGTTTGTGAGAGCTTTAATCACTATTTTTTTCATAACAAGTTTAATTCGGAAGGTAGATAAAAACATGAACATACTTAGAATAGCAAATGCTAATAGGTAGGTATGGTGGACTCTTTGGAATAACTTGGTTTTAGGAGTTGGATGCACGAGTGGCACTCATACTTGGTTATGGAGGCTAGCAAAAGACTGGGAGCGACCGACTAAGAGAGCAATAATGGCCATAATCATGCAGAGCGACAAAACATCATTAATCAAAGCATAAAGTGATATTACAAGTCGAAAACTAAAGGATCATAAAGGCTATGGTGACTTGGGATAGTCATAACATGGTGTGAGCATGCGCCAAGTCAACCCAAATAAAGCATCAAAGGAGAATACCACAATGCTATGCTTTACTATGCTAAAACAACGCATGATTCTTCAAAGGACCATTAAGCAATATCATTTTTTATAAATGTCATGCTATATCAAAGATCACTAAGCAATAAGCCAAAACAATAACAAGCATGGCATGAAAAAGCATAGGCCAGAGTCAAAACCAAGCTCTCTTTACAAATTAAGTATGAACTTTCCCTACTCTTTTTCCAATCGAAACCAAACTATTTTAAAACCAATGTATGGAAGAGGGGGTCCAAACAATTTATTCAAGCAAACTAAGAAAACCAAGTAAAATAAAACCAAAAACAAAAAACAAAGACGCTCCAAGAACAACACAACTGTGCATGAAACAATAAAAATGAAGTGTTTGGAAGAAACCTGGGATTTTTATTGATGAAGAAGGAGATGCCTTGTGCATCCCGAAGCTTTGATTCTTGTACCTCTTGAATATTTATTGGGGTGACACGGGGTGGCATCCCCAAGATTGAGCTTTAGTCCATTCTTCATCTCATTACATCATTCTGTCCATACACCTGAAATTTTTCCTTCATACAAAACTTCACACAATCTTTATTAGCAACATTAGTGCACTCAAGATAATAAGTCTTTAGGTTCGGTTTCAACACCAATAAAGCTTCCATTAAAACACAAACTACTGTATCACCTTCCTCAAAAAGCTCAATTCCCCAAAATAACTCAAAAACGAACCAACAAGAAGCAAATGCAAATAATGGCAGAAATCTGTCAAAACAGACCAGCAGGTAAAAACCAATTTTTTCGAAGACATTATGTTGCTCAAATCAAAAAGTGTTAAACTAACTAAAGTTAGATAACAACCTGGGTCAGAAGCACAAACATTTACGCCTCAATATGACGTACAGAGATTTTACACGAATTTTTACGGTGGAGCACAAAAATCTGTTTCGGGACAACAACTTTCCCAATCATTACTTCTCTCTCATTAGAGGTTACTCTTGGCACAAAAAGCAAATAAAAAGGATAAGGAGCGGTTATTACTGAGGTAATAACTTCCAAGACTCATCTAAAACATTTGGGTTATCTCCCAATAAGTTCTTTTCTTTAACGCCTCTAAGTTAGGCATAAGAAGGAAGAAAAAGAATCAAGTGTTCTCAAATGAAGAAGCATTAAGTTTAATAGCAGAAATATCTTCAGCAAGGCAAGGTATGCCATCCAAATAAGTTCTAGAGGATACTCTCTCAATGCTTTTAGGTTCGCTACTTTCATCAAACGGGTTTTCAGGAACAATCCAATTAGGATTCTTTTCTATGGCTTCATACATTGCTACAAGTATGAAAGGTATTGGTATATTAATTTCCTCCCCACTAGGTTTGGTTTTGTTCATCTTTTCTCGTGTACCAATAACATCTACACATGAGCCTAGCATATTAAAACGTTTAAAGACTTTTCTAGCTTCCTTGGCAACATCATATAATTCCTTAAGCAAAGTTTCCAGAATAAAATCTCTCTTTTCAAGGTCCTCAATTTCCTTAAGTTTAAGAAACATTACTTGCATTAAGGGGTTAAGGTTAACAAACATAGCTTCCAACATGTGAACCAAAGAAGCTGCAGCAATTTCATAATTTGGAGCAAGTTCTGGAAGGGATCTATCCTCAATCCTCATGTTTACTAACATGATTAAAGAATTCTTCAATACTACCTTTTCCAATTATAGAGCCACTACCTATTGAAAGGTCTTTCAAAGTGAATTTGGGGATCAACATGGTGAGCTAAGAAAGAGGTAACAACTATAGAAAAACTTAATTTGTTTTGTGCTTTTAATAAAGAAAGCAAACTAGTAAAACTAATGTTTTGTGTTTTTGATAAAGAAACAAACAAACAAAGCAGAAATAAACTAAGCAAAACAAATAAAACAAAGTAAAGGGATTGGTTATGAGGGACTCCCGTTGTGAAGATGTCCTTCAGTCCCCGGCAATGGCACCAGAAAAAGTAACTTTGATGGCACGTGGTTGACGTGGGAGCTTCTTCTTCATCGGTCCCCGGCAACGGCGCTAGAAAAAGTGCTTGATGGCCCAAAATATATTGAGCTCGTTGGGGAACCCCAAGAGGAAGGTATGATGAGTACATCAGTAAGTTTTTCATTATTTATGAAACAAAAGTTATAAATCCAGTAGGAGCAAGGAAACACCTCCAAGGTGTTACTAGCTGGACTTTGGCAGGGCGCACTACCGGTGCTAGCAGCAACATGGAAACCTGCACAACCCAACCATAGAACTTTGCCCCCGACTTAAAGTGAGGTTGTCAATCTGACCGGTTTTGCTAAAACCAAAGGATAAAACGTATTGTGTGGAAAAAAGTAATAGTTTGCAGCAAACAGAAAATAGTAAACAGTTGTAGATTGATGGTAAAAGAAAGGACTGGGGTCCATAGTTCACTAGTGGTGGCTCTCCTTAAGATAGATGACATGTTGGGTGAACCAATTACAGCGGGGCAATTGACAAACATCGAGAAAGCATACATTCATATACTAAATATCTTGACTCCTTTGAGATTCGATTGGGCATTAAGATATTATCGTAATCCAACTGCATCTATGACTAATAATCCAACTTTAGGTTATCATCTGAACCCCCTCCAGTATTAAGTTGCAAGCAACAGATAATTTCATTGCGCATTGCGTGTAAAGTAAACAATACGATTGTTGTATGAACAAAGGATTGTTGTTTTCTCCCTAGTAGCAATAGCACATCTAGTACCTTAGAGATTTCTATCACTTCCCCAGATTACTAGAGGCATGAACCCACTATCGAGCATAAATAGTAATTCTTGGAGTTGCTAGCATCTACTTGGCCAAGATAGCTACTAACAAAAGAAAGCATGCAAGATCACAAATAACAAAGACATGATAGAATCAATAATCAATCTGAAATAGCATCTCAATATCCATCGGATCCTCACAAACACAACATGTAGGATTACAAATAGACGATCTTGATCATGAACGGAGCTCACAAGATCTAAACATGATAGCACAAAGGAGACGAAACAGCCATCTTGGTACTACATGGACCCGTAGTCTAGAGATGAACTACTCACGCATCACACCGGAGGCTTGCATGGTGATGAAGAAGGCCTCCAGGGTGAATTCTCCCCTCCGGCAGGGTGCCGAGAAGATCTTCACATCCCTCCCGATCTAGGGATCGAGATGACGGCGGCTACAGACTCTTTCATGTAATTTTGATCGGGTACTTAGGGTTTTCGTATCAGAGGCATCTTATAGGGGAAAGGGGAGGCCGAGGGGGTGCCCTAGGCGGCCAGACCACCCCCTGGCGCGGGCCAGGTGGTGTGGCGGCACCCTGGCCCCTCTCCTTCTCGTACTTTTGCTCCGTGTCCCCCTCAGTGAAAAACTGACTGTGGCTTTTGTCCCGTCCAATTCCGAGAATATTCATTTTCTGACTTTCCTAGAAGCAAAAACAGCAGAAAACAGTCAGCTGGCACTCTGGCTCTTATTAATAGGTTAGTCCAAGAAAGTGTATAAAAAGTACTCCAAAGTGTGGACAAAACATAAGAAAGTAGATAAAACCAAGCATGGAAAATCAAAAATTATAGATACGTTAGCAACGTATCGTGTCCAAGACATTGGAAAAAATTACCTTGGCCAAGAATAAAACTATGGAGAAGCAAGCTAGGTGGTAATCACTCCAAGAAGATGGGTTTCACAAGGTTACTGTTAAGGAGAGGGAAGCAAAGTTCGAGGAAAATAAGGCCATGGCCAAGCTCCTTTCTGAAGCGTCATGGACACCATCACTCTAGAGTGGCATAATTATGCAAGGAGGGACATCATGGAGAGATGGAGGGAAGCGACAAAGGGAACATGCCATGCTCGGACTAGGGTTGATGCATGTTCTAGTGATGATGATGACTCTGGCTTGCGTGGGTATGATGCTTGATGATCGTCATTATTTGATGGTTTTCTGTCATATTTTGGTTGGTAGACAATCTGGTTGTTACAAACTATGTTAAACTTGCTTAATTGTCGGGTTTGTTTGTCTAAACTATCGGATATGCGATTAAAACAGTTGAAACTGCCATCTTTCTCTAAGTTGTGATTTGAATTTGAGGGTTCGGTCCGTGCTACGGAGGAACACTTACCGTATATGGGAACTATAAAACAATCTCTTTTTAGGTTTGCATATAAGGAGCCTGTTCCACCCCGACTCTTTCCATGTGGAAAACCGTGGAATTCTCGGCCCTTATACTCGTTTTAAGGCAGACCATTTAAGGGGTCTGCTAGAGAAGCTCTAAACCCTCACCACACATGCTACACACCAGGCCGCCTCCAGGCACAGACGACACCATAACTCAATGCACGCACGCACAACATGGATGAATTAGCACACATAGCGGGCGATGCACCATCACAAAACCGAGCTGATCATGTACAGGACACGCACCCACCCACCCACCAGACGGTTTGCACCCCACAAAACCCACACACAATGATGTGCACACAAACACACCACATGCTTGAGCACACACACGCCTCACGCCAACTTCCACCAAACCAGGGTCATTTTTGCACTCATCCCCCTACATCGGTGCTAAGAAAATGATCGGGTCCCTCCACTCCTCTGATCACCATAACACCTCATCCTCTCTACCGAGCGAGAAAACAAGCTCGGTCTCCTGGATCGAGTGCCTCCCCTCTCCTCCCTATACCAACCCCTTCCCCTCGCAAGCCTCACTCCACCCTGGCCAACGTTGAGCTCCGGTCGTGACACCTCTTCTGCAACCCACACAGTCACCAACCCTGCACTGCCCCGACGAGCTCATGCCACGGATACATGTAGGTCAGCTCGTCGTAGTCCTTCTACCCATCAGTAGTGTAACACCCTCAAATCGGCCCTATGCAAGTTTAAGTGATTCCCACCAAACCCGCATAGAAATGATTCAAAGATGCCCACCAGACAGTTGCGTGCGGGTGGAAAACAAAGTAATATCATTACACAATAGTCCACGATGGAACCCATAGAACATAATATAAAACAATGACTCACTGGGTCAAGAATACAGATATACAGTACAAAGATTGAAATCACCTTGAAAACGATACAACATTCGAGTATGGATAAGATGCAAATTGAGCTAAGAGCCCTGAAGAATAACCAATGGCGTCCATAACCCTGCCCAGGCCAAGCCGGAAGGGTAACCCTGCTATCGACATCAAACGTATACCTGATAAACAAAAGGGGTGCCGACAAAGGGCAAAGGAAAAATGGAGCAGTCAGTACTGATGCCAGTACACGATGAGTCAAGAATTCGGCGGCTCTCGCCTACATAGGTATGGTGGACTGAAGCGGCAGCGAAGCAGGCACTAAACAAAACCTATAGAGACTCGATACAACTGTCGGCTATTAGAGAGGATAAGAAAGATCTCATCGGAACCAACCTGATACTAACACCAAACATACCCATCCTGGTATTTCCCCCCTCAAGACCAAACGAGGAAGTCAAACCGAAGAACTCACATAGTTGGCATTTTTATTCATTCCATTATAGTTGCAACACTTACTAGTCAGATATACATAGCATGAGTCATCCTGATATCATAAGTGGTGGGAAGTTTTAGTTAACCATTCCGTTGTAGTTGCAATACATACTAGTTAGATACAATCAGATGGAGATATCCCATATCTAGTAGTTGTTGGCACTTTTATTTACTCATTTCGTTGTAGTGAAACTGATTACTAGACATGTTAAAGACAAATTTATAGCACTACTTTAGTTATGGTTGTCTATGATCGAGATACTGTGCTCCAAGTCATCCTTAACCGCGGAGACGGCTTTCAGAAAGATTTACCCTGCAGGGGTGCACAAATAGCAACACACGCACGATCAACCTCGAAAAAACAAAATAAACCCAACGAGGCATCATGAGAGAGCAATCCGTAACGAAGTTGGATGGCTCCGAGACGGACCCACGTTTTGCATCAATGGCTGTAAATGACTGGGAACCCAAAAGTGTGACTGGCCTTGTTGATACCGTGAAAACACTCCGTATTCCAAAATAGTACAGGCGCTCCACGTGTAATCGTAAATAAACTAGTAAAGCATGTAATAAATACAAGATAGTAATATAGCCCCAAACTAGTTTCTCGCCCTAAGAAATAAGAAATGAATCAAGATCTAGCTAAGGGGATTCATGGTCCCAGGATAGTCAAGGAACAGGTATCAAGTACTCGGGACCTACGGGACACAAGTGAGCGGTTAAAACCCAAATATTAGCTATTGTCCACCGGTGCCACTTCATTAGTTATATATATTCCTAGCATTTTAATTGAAAAGTTATATTGAAAGCCATGACCATCTCCACTATTAAGCATGTGCCAACCTTTCAACAATGGTGGAACGACAACGACGCAAAGCAGCACCTAAGCAAGCAACTATGACTCGCAAGGCCAACTGTCTACCAAAAACCAGGCAATAGGAGGTGTCCAAGCCAATATAGGATGCAGGGGATATCAATGGTGCACGGAAAAATAAATCATCGCAACACGGATAGCAATAGATCAACATGAGGAAGTAAAGACTATAAATCCAAAATAGGTAGAAAGAGGGAGAATGCTCACCGAGGAAACACTGTCAAAGGTACATTATCAGAAGAACTTGTCGACACTCGCGTCAACTTAACGGCCTAATCCGTGAAGAAGCAAAGAAATAAAAGAAACACTAGATGCACTATTTAATACTACTGCAGAAGATCAGGCATGATGCATGTATGATGCATGGCATGGAAAAAGTGCGATGCAATTAGGCAATATTAAGCGGAACTGGGGATCCAATAATTATTTAGCAGGTTCTTCTTGTTTGGATACCCTGCAGTTTAAATGTTGACTTAACAAGGAAAAACATGGCATCGGTTCTCTATGCAAATTTAAATGAAGTCAATATAAGACTAGAATAGCCGCATATAGAGTCCATATTTAATTATGAGGTGAATCGATAATGTACCCCCAAACAAATGAATATGTATGAGAGCATGAACAATTTAATATGCAACAAGTGATAATGACATATTATAAAATAGGAGGTCTCGGAAAGGGGATCACATTAGGGTCCGACACCGATGGTCTTGGGGTTCTATGGGATCGATCTTAATCTTTGGACTTCGGGTCTAGGGTTCGGTCTTCGGATCCATCACGGCGCACCCAGTGTCTAAGTGAACTTGGAGTCCATGAAGGAGTGCATGAAGCCGGTGCCAGGGTTCGGGCTTCGGATCCATGACGAAGGACTCGGTGTTCCGTGTGATCAATCTTTGAGAGTGCCCGATCCGTGTTGGATAACTTGTTAATTGATCATCAAATGCCACACATGTAGTACCACATGGTCACCACTTCACCAGATCAACACACTGGGTCAGCTAAACAGCAACACAAGTAGCATCGGGGTCACACACACAATCTAGCGCAACGAGGCAGAAAAAGAAATGGAGCACGTCAGCCTGCTTGCTTCTCTTCTCGACGAACACGGGCGAGCAGGGAAAAGATGTGCTGGGCATGCATGGCGGAGGGAGGCGGCTGGAGGAGGTGCAGAGAGCACAGGCTCTGCGCTGGAGCAGGGGAGGCAACTACCGATGCCACTGCAGAGAAGGGCGGACGGGGCCCTGCACGGTCGCGTGCAGGTCGAGGTGGCACCGGAAGAAGGGTGGCGCTCGCGAGGCGGAGGCCGGGGTTGGTGCGATGCGAGCGACGAGGATGCATGGCCGAGCGACCGGATGCAGCTGGGGAAAGGCGCCGCAAGACTCATGGTGGACGCGGGGAAGGCCCGGTGCAGAGAGCTCGGGTCGGGGACGGCGGGGTCATGGGGGGTTCTGCGGAGCGGCAAACTCGACGAGGGATCGCGGGGCGGAGTGGAGCGGCTGCCTAGCTTGAGCGGAGGGCTCCATGACTCAGGCGAGGTGGAGAAGCACCAAGGGGAAGCGGAGCTCGACCGGTGGCGCGGCGAGGTGCGGGATCTGATGGGCCATGGAGGAGAGGCGAGGCGGGCCGACGAGTTCGAGCGATGGCGGTCCGATAGAGGAAGCGGGGCTCGGGGCGGCTAGGGGAAGGAGAATGTCGGGGATAGCTTTGGGAGGCGCGCACGGGAGCAGGGTTTGCTGCCAGAGAGACGGAGCGGCGGAGGCGGGGAAGTCGAGGACGCAACGGCAGGGTCGGGTCCAGGGCCACCGGAGAGGAATGTGAGGGAGGCAGCGGGGACGCGCATCGGCTCTGTGCATGCAAGGAAGGAGCGGCAGGGTGGGGTTGGTGACCAGGGATCTGTGCGTGGGGAGTGGCGGCGGCTGGGGGGCTTCTTGCAAAAAGCCAGCGGGGTTGGTGGGGTTGACGATGATTTGGTGGCGTGCGGGAGGAATCGTGCGAGGAGAGGAGGGATGGCGCCAAGGGGTGGTGGGCTAGGCGGGGAGCGTGCCGGCTGCGGGGCGAGCAGTTGTGTGCGGGATGTGTCGCTGCGCGCAGTTTGGTGTGACACGGACGGAAGGTGGCTGGCGGTCGGTCGGGTAGGGTTGGTCCAGGTGTGTGTGGTGTCTGATCTAGGTTAGGTGGGGTGGTGTGGTGGCTGGTTGGTTGGTGGGGTGGTGAGATGGCCTAGGGAGCCGAGCTGACCTGCTCCCTTGCCTCACTAGTAGGTGTGCTTGTCATTCTACTCTACCGCATGTGCCCCAGTTCTAGCAACTCTGCATGTATGTCATGTGCTTGCGTGTTGTTTGGGTGCCAACGTTCCATGTTTTCGCGGCCAAGATCGTCTCGATGCTAGAACCCCAAGAAGTTGCCTTTGCTGTGTCCGTGAATTCACCAAGATCGAACGACGATAAGAACCGCCAAGTTTGCTTACCGTCGGCGCCGAAACTTGAGACTGACACCAACAATTGAAGCCGCCGAACTGCCAAGTTCTCCTTCACGGACCCAACAACCTGAAGATCTACTTCACATATCCAAAAATTTGAAGAACTAGGCATGGAACCCGAGGTTGATGACACCAGACCGCAGGGACCTCCGACTTTAGAATTCGAGGACCGTTCCCGATCCCGTCGAACCCCACGACCACCGGTTCCGAAACCTAAGGTGTGATCCTAAACCCCTATTTTTATAATATGATATTTAATATGTGCATATTAAATTATTCATGCTCGCATACTTGTTGTTTCGGGGGTATTTAGTCAATACACCTAATATTTAAATATAGAGTGTATGCAGGATATTATTGTCTTATTATGACTCCGTTTAAATTGTATACCTCATCTATCCCATTCTCTTGTCATGTTACTTCAACATATAAATTGTGTGGTACCTAAACAACTTGAACCTTCTATTTAATTGATTATATTCCTATTTCTCTTAATATTGCTAAGTTGCATAGCATCTTGACATGCCATGAATCATATTATAGTCATGACGGATCTTTGCCGTAGTATGAAATAGTGCACCCAATGATTATTTTTAGTGCTTTGCTTCTTCCCAGTAGGCTGTTGAGTTGTAGTGAGCTCGAAAAGTACTCCGGTGTATCTTCGGCAATGTTTCCGAGCATCCTTCCCTGCTACCTATTTTTCTTTATGGCTTTACTACTCTCTATTGCTATCCATGTTCTGATGCTTTAGTAACGGTACCATGTATACACCTTGAATCCTATATTCCATTGATCACACGTATGGCCCCTTGTTTTGGTAGATAGTTGGCCTTGCGAGTCATAGTTGCTTGCACAGGTGTTGGCTCGAGTTGTCGATTTCCACAATTGTTGGGAGGTTGTCACATGCTTAATGGTGGAGATAATCATGGTTCTACTTACAACTTGCTAACTAAAATTTTGGAAGTAGATATAATTAATAAAGATACACCGGTGGGCAATAGTTAAGATTTGGCTTTTTCCTGCCCACTTGTGTCCACCTAAGACCCGAGTACTTAAAACATGTTCCTTGACTATTGCACTATCCAAATGCACGAGACTTTGTGGGATTCCCTGGGCTTGAACTTGATTCTGAAGAATATGTAGGGGCCGAAATATACTGTCTATGGCCTCTTCTCACTTAGCTATACCTTATACATGTAACCTCTTGGTCCATACAAGACTTAGCTATACGTTATACATGTAGCTCTTTTGGTTGGACCGAAAAACATTCTCTAGTTTCATGGAATGGTTCTGTCGTGATACCTTGGTGCTTTTTATTTTGTTTTTCTTCTTCTAGGGTTGATCACTCGTGTGTTGCTATTGGTGCACCCCTGCAGGGTTAAAACTTTTTGAAAAGTCATATCGCGGTTATGGATGACTTCGAGCACAGTTTGTCGATCATAGAAAACTTATACTAAAGTTGTACTTTGAATATGACTTGAATCTAGTATTACTAGCAAGTATGGCAACTACAATTGAATGACTTAATAAAACTACCAACTATGTGAGTTTCCTCTGAAGAACTTCCTTGTTTGTTTTTGAGGTGGAAATCTCAGGATGAGTTAAGTTGGTATTAGTATTAGATTGGTTATGAATATGTCTCTCTTATCCCTCTCTAATAGCCACCAATTATTTTTTTCTATTTAGGTTGTTTTAGTGCATGCCTTGCTGCCGTTTGATCCCACCATATCCCTATAGGTGAGAGCCGTCGAATTCTAAGTCTCATCGTCTACTGGCCCGAGTGTTGACTGCTCCCTTTTTCCTTTGCCAGCACCCCTTTGCTTTCACAGGTATGAGTTCGATGATGTTAGAAGGGTTACCCTTCCGGCTTGGCCTAAGAAGGTTATGGACACCATTGGTTATTCTTCGGGACTCTTATTCCAATTTTCTTCTTATCCGTACTCAGATGTTATATCGTTTCAATTTTATTTGGATCTTTATAATGTATATCTATATTATTGACTTGATAAAGTCATTGTTGTATCTATATGTTCTTGTGGGTTACATTCTGGACTATTGAGTAATGATATTACTTTGTTTTCCACCCGCATGCAATTGCTTATTGGGCGGTCATTGAATCTATGTGAGTTTGGCGGGAATCGCTATAACTTGCATATCATCGATTCGAGGGCATTACAGAGGGCAACACATGTGTTATTGCATATGGAAAAATAAAGAGATACAGGAGGAGGTCGCAAGAAATAAAGGGATGATAAAACATGATCCAGGATAGTGATGCGATTGAAACAAGAGATATGCCCCCAACACAATTCGGGCATTTGGAAAAAAATAGAATTTTCAAGACTCAAAACCAGATGATATTATGGTTGCAACACATATGGCACCAACTAGAGATAGAATAGAGGGTACTAAAATAGAGGGAGGCAAATGGCAATATCCAAATACATATATCAAAAACCAAATACATGTGCAACAATTTAATTATATGTTCCATACAATGTGGCATGATGAACATGATGATGATGCCTGGTAATGTCATGATGATGTAGAAAATAAAAATAACAAGAAATTTTTTAGTTCTGGATTCCTAGGATGCCACACCACCTCTAATGGCTAGCCCAAGTGCACCATAGGACACGACATCATCAGGGCCTTCCAAGAGCTTACTCTGGTGGTCGTTCCACCATCGGTGCCCAAAATTCCGGTGGTAACTGCCGCGGTAGAAGAGCCCGTTGGTGGTGACCATAAACTGGAGGACCTAGAAGTTGCCTTCAAAGCCATGGAGGCAGAAGAGGTGGTGGAGCTTCTGCAGGGCCTATGGAAAGGATCCAGCCTCAAACAGTCCGAGCTCGATGACCTCGCGACGGAAGGACTCTTGCTGGTGGAGTAGGGGCTATGGTGGCGACTGGCACCTTAATAGTGACCCCTCATCTCGAAGTTGGGGAGAAGGTCTACCTCAAATCCCACCTCAATAGTGGCATATCCTTGCCGGTCTCTAACTGTCGTGGTATTGTCGACGAGTATGACATGGAGGGGTCCTCACATAGCGTGTTTACAGAGGTGGGGTAAGGCGGTGAGTTGACGGGTACGAGGTAACACAACTTACCCAGGTTCAGGTCCCACAACAGTGGTGGAACCCTACTCCTGCTATAAATCAATATAATGGCAATACGTCAAGTTACAAAGATCGGTTCATTGTGCGAGGTTGTGGTGTTCTATGAACTTGTGCCCTAAAGGCTCCCACGGTCCCGGCTTATAAAGGTGCCAGAACCTAGGGTTATAGGGAAAGGACCTTGCTGGACAGGTTACAGAGTCCTACACTGATATTAACTAGTCTTCGTGTCATACTCCAAGGCTCCGGGTTGGTCGGTAACTGCACTATAGGCTTCCTTCTTCCAGCATGGACCTCCCTTATGGATCCGTCTAATTGGGCCGCCCAATAGGCCATACGCCTTCCAACCAACTGTTGGCCACCCATGTTAGCCGGATTAGAGACATGTAATGGTGATATCCATTTAGCATATCCCCAACAGTATCCTTCGGAGGACTTTGAGATCTTGTGCCATCTTGCCCTTTAATACTGAATGCTCCATCTAGCTGATAACAACAATTTGTCAAGCAACATATCGAAGTCTTCCCAAACAACCTTGCAATCTACTCCGTCTTAAATATGTAAGGCAGATAATCTTCAAGTCTTTAGTCTTCGCTTCCATAGTCAGATAGTGTCTGCCTACAATGGAATCTTCACACATGACTACTCCCCTTCCACTATCTGTAGGGTGACATAGGCTACAGCCTATGCTTTCTCTAAACTCACATATGGCAGTGGTTAATCTTTAGCGATTTTCCCGCTCGTGAAATACGAAAAGTTAAGCGGCAAATGGGGGACGTGAAAAAATTACCATGCACGTTCGGACACATGTTGTCAACGCTATGACCATTACATCTTCTGCGCCCGAATCTTGATGCCAGGGATTATAAATAGTTAATTTTCAGCGAAAGACAATTCTTTTACCGACATTCTCCCACGCGTCGTCTTCTTCCTCTTGATGTGCGACCCTTCGCGCTCTCAACGAGAAAACCCTAGCAGAGAGATCACACCTCCCACTTTCTTACAATCCAATCCAATGGCGAGCAGTAGCAACATCCCATCGATGGCGGAGGCTCCCGAGGCATCCAAGGAGCGATCCAAGGGTTTCTCCATCCGGCCAGAAGGATTGGTGATTCCAGCCTCTGCCATGGTGGATACCACCGGCAATGACCAGAAGCGGGTGGCACTCAAAACTTACGAGGAGGAAGATGACTCCCATAGAGGAGTGTGGAGGGACTCGGAGCTTTTTGTGGAGAAATTGAAGGAGATCATAGATGAAGGTTATCTCCCCTCGATGGAGTGGCTGGTCTAGCAGCAAGCGTCGGCCGGTGAGGTCGTCCCCTCTCCCCAAGTCAGAGAGAAGGTCTACCTCAAAGCATAGCTGTATGCGGTGTTTCCCTCCTAGTCTCTGACTTCTTCCTTGAGGTCCTGAGTCACTTCCGGGTTCTTCCTCACAATCTCTCTACGAGTAACATCCTAGTACTT
This sequence comes from Avena eriantha, assembly GCA_910589775.1. Classification (NCBI taxonomy): domain Eukaryota; kingdom Viridiplantae; phylum Streptophyta; class Magnoliopsida; order Poales; family Poaceae; genus Avena; species Avena eriantha. The sequence goes on along the minus strand of OU342743.1, from coordinate 337,644,403 downwards.
AGCAATTACATAGCTTTGTGAGAAGGATACCTAGGGATTAGGCCTAGGTTAGCTCTATTCATTTACTTCTTCACCGTGAAGAGAGTGTCCGGAGATTCCAAGGATGAACTTCGGAACTGTGGAACCATTAGTTTGTCATGAGTCCTGTAAGAACTGGCAGAAGACTTACTTCTATGGCCTAGATATTCCTCTAGCCGGCCAACAAGACTCGTACCCCTACTTAGTCGATGGAGCTTCCACCGAGGCCACCACCTAGAGGTCCCAAGCCCTTCTCCCCTCAAACGATGAAGCCTCCCGCATCGTAAGGCGGATAGAGTGGCTAGTAGACAGATGTCTGATTGGTTTGGACCTAGCCATGTGCTGATTCGTAAGGCGGATCCAATCTCTGCAGCATCGCGCTGAGTTGATGCATAACTACACCTGGGAGAGGAAAGACCCAATGGGATTTTCTGAGGAAAACTTCTCTAGAGACTCCATCAAGTTCCGGCTTAAGGACATCATCAAGGTGAAGGATAGGACGCATGGCTTCATTATCACCTTCGACATGTTCAAATGCGGTGAATGCCCAAAGGTAACCATGTTTTTATTGCTTTACATATACTCTAAGGATTCCGTCTGGGATGCATCAATCATCTAACATGTCTCTATCCCCATCAGCTAGCGACCCTAGCGGAAGAAGACATGTACGCTTAGGTCTATGATCTGAGGCTGAAGGATCACTACAAGAAGTGTTTCCTTCCACAACAAATTGACCCGACGGTCATCGTACAAGACGCGTCTTCCACGATGAATTTCTCTGCTCGACCGTGGCCGATGGAAAACTTTTTTTTCCGGTTCTGTGGCCCTCTACTACGACGGAACCGCTAAAAACATGGAGGAACATCGGCCAGCGCGTGGCAGAAGCAAGATTTTTGTATCCTCGTGTGATGTTGACTCGTCGAAGTCTTTTGAGGCGTGTTGGTCCCGGACGTCAATGTCTCTAGCTGACCATACTCTTCAGTCGGGCCTCGCTGATTTGAAATTGATAACGTTGCTCGACGCGTCTACGTTTAGTCAAGCTGCTAGGTCCCACATGTCAGACTCTCATTAAAAGAATCGTGTGTATGATGGAATATTTTTCCTTCACTCGCGCTACCATTTTCCAAAGTTGATAGCGTTACTCGATGCATCTACCGTTTAATCAAGATGCTGGGACCCACATGTCATCCTCTCATTAGAAGAAACGTGTGTATGTGGAATTTTTGCCCTCAGTCATGCTTTCGTGTTTCGAACTTGATAGTGTTGCTCGATGCATCTACCATTTAATCAATCTCCTAGGCCCCACATGCCATCGTATCATTAGAAGAAATGTGTGTATGATGGAATTTGTTCCTTCTCTCGCGCTACCCTATTCCGAACTTGGTAGCATTGCTCTATGCATATACCATTTAATCAACCTCTTGGGCCCATTATGTCATCCTCTCATTATAAGAAACGTGTGTATGATGGATTTTATGCCCTCGGTCGCTCCTTCGTGTTTCGAACTTGATAGCATTGCTCGCTGCATCGGCCGTTTATTCAGACTGGTGGGTCCCTTATGTCAGCCTCACATCAGAAGAATTGTGGGTATGATAGAATTTTTTCTCTAGCGCTACCCTGTTCCGAACTAGATAGCATTGCTCGATGACTCTACCATTTCCTCGTGTTGCTGGGTCCCCCATTTAAGCCTCTCATTACAAGAAACGTGTGCAAGTTGAACTTTTTTCTCTCTGACGCCTCCCTGTTACGAACTGGCAACATTGCTCGATGTAGCATCTCTATAAGGTCGTGCTCCTGGGTCCGACACATCACCCTCTTTGTAAATGAAACGTGTGTATGATGGACTTTTTTGGCTGTGTCTGCTGTTTTAACATTGGCAACTTACTGGGTTCCATATGTCAACCTCCTCTATGCAGGAAACGTGTCTATACTGGGTCCCAGACGACAGCCTCTATTTGAAAGAAACATGTGTATGTTGGACTGTTTTTTCGGGTCCCAGATGTCAGCCTCAAAGTACAAAAAATGCTCATAAAGCCGAATTAAAAAGATTCTAGGGTAACTTGGGGTGGATGCCCTGTTTGTCATGGCTTATATTCCATGGGATCACTCCCAAATTGAATGGGATATGGTCGGTGGCCACAGGACCACGAAAAGGCCGAATTAGAAGGTTTTGGGCTATGCTTGGGGCTGATAGACTAATTTCATGAGCTATGCTTAGGCCTTCTAGGTCCGACTTGTCAGCTTCTCTATAAGTGCAACGTTTGTATGATGGATTTTTTTGGCTGCATCCACTATTTCACCATGGCAGCCATGTATGGTCTTACTGTTGGGGTCCTTATATCAGCCTCTATGGTATGTTTTGGCTTGTGGGTCCCTGATGTAGCCTTGTATGTTTTGTCTGGTGGGTCCTAGATGTCAACTTCTCTGTTAAAGTATTTAAACTTTTTTTCGAACTCACCCTCAAAAAATGTGATGCCAGCCTCTCCGTAATGTGATATTACTAGAAGAACAAAAATGTAAACCCAAGATACACACACACACAAACACAAGCAATTCGAACAAAAGACCTTCAAATCAAATAATCGTAAACTGAGTGTGTTACCAATAAAAAAATATCATTAAACTTTTATTAGTACTACAACTTGTGTATTAGTATTCTTAACAATATTTTGTGTGTCTATGTTTATCTCTTTTAAAATATAAAAGGGCAGCGCTCCTGGCATCTCAATTTATAAAATACCACATAATGGAGTATTTTTTTAAACATGGGTTGGCAGAGTTTTTTTATTTTGAGTGGTGGGGGGCAATGCCCAAAAGGCCGAATTAAAAAGAGTTTGGATACTCTATATAGGCTGGTCTATGTGGGTTATACTCTGTAGGCTATGCTCCATGGGCTTCATTCTCAAATTTCTCTGCGCTGTGCTCAGTTGTCCCCTGACCCCTAAAAGGCCGAATTACTATGTTCGCGTCTATGCTCCATGGGATCCTTTCTCAACTTTCACTAGGTTGTGGTCAATAGTCCCCTGACCCCGAAAATACCGAATAAAAATGTTTTGGGCTAAAGAGGGGCCGAATGAGCTACTTTCTTCTCTTGGATAATAAAAAATGCATTGTGATGTGCTCGGCTGGATTCGAAACAAAGACCTTAGAGAGAGTGGGGGAAAAGCGATTATTCTTTTTGGCAGATATTCATTTCAAAATTCAGTAGTACAGAGTAAGGTATAAAAATTATCAATAGATTCGAACTTCATATTCAGGAGCACTTAACCAATTCAGCTTCATTTCAAAAGTGACCAATTCAGCAATACATACAATGAAATACAATAGCAGTATAGAGAGAACCAGTTCTTGTTTCAAATCTAAAAACCTTGTCACGTGATCAATTTTTCCTTTCACCAAACACACCCGACCTTTAGAGCAAGAAAATCTGACGATCAAGTCTGCTTTGAGTACCTTCTGCTCACATCAATGCCTGTGTGACCCCCGTATGCAACCCCCGTATTCAGGAAGGTAAACAAAAGCATGAATATACTTGGAATAGCATAAGCTAGTAGGTAGGTATGGTGGACTCTTTTTAATAACTTGGTTTAGGGAGTTGGATGCATGAGTGGAACTCATACTTGGTTGTGGAGGCTAGCAAAAGACTCGGAGCGACAAACTAAGAGAGCAATAATGGCCATAATCATGCAAAGTGACAAAACATCATTGATCAAAGCATAAAGTGATACTACAAGTTGAAAAATAAAGGATCATAAAGGCTATGGTAACTTGAGATAGTCATAACATGGTGTGAGAATGCGCCAAGTCAACCCAAATAAAGCATCAAAGGAGAATACCACTATACTATGCTTTAATATGCTAAAACAACGCATGATTCATCCAAGGCACATTAAGCAATCTAAATTTTTTATAACAAGTCATGCTATAGCAAAGAACACTAAGCATAAAGCCAAAACAATATCAAGCATGGCATGACAAAGCATAGGCCAGAGTCAAAAACAAGTTCTTTTTACCACTTAAGCATGAACTTTCCTACTCTTTTCCAGACCAAACCAAACTATTTGAAAACCAATGTATGAAAGAGGGGGTCCAACCAATTTATTCAGAAAACTAAGAAAACAAAAGAAAACGAAAAACCAAAACAAAAACAAAAACAAAAACGAAAAAGAAGACGCTCCAAGAACAACACAACTGTGCATGAAACAATAAAAACGAAGGGTTTGGAAGAAACCTGGGATTTTTATTGATGAAGAAGGGGATGCCTTGGGCATCCCCAAGCTTTGACGCTTGTACTTCTTGGATATTTCTTGGGATAACACGCGTGGCTTCCCCAAGCTTGAGCTTTAGTCCATCCTTCATCTCATTACTCATTCCTTCCATACACCTGAAATTTTTCCTTCATACAAAACTTCACACAATCTTTATTAGCAACATTAGTGCACTCAAGATAAATAAGTCTTAAGGTTCAGTTCTAACACCAAATAAACTTCCATTAGAACACTCGCTACTGTAGAACTTACCTCAAAATGCTCAATTCCCCAAAAGAAATCAAAAAGGAACAAACAAGAAGCAAATACAGAAAATGGGAGAAATTTGTCAAAACAGACCAGCCGGTAAAGTCGAATTTTTTCAGAGACCTTCTGTTGCTCAAATCAAAAAGTGTTGAACTAAAGAAAGTTAGATAACAACCTGGGGCAGAAGAAAAAATATTCACGTCTCAAAAAGACGTTCAGAGATTTTACACAAATTTTTACGGTGAAGCATAGAAATCTGTTTCGGGATAGCAACTTTCCCAATCATTACTTCTCTCTCATTAGAGGTTACTCTTGGCACAAAAAGCAAATAAAAAAGTATAAGGAGCGGTTAAGTAATAACTTCCAAGACTCATCTAATTTTTTTGGGTTATCCCCTAATAAGTACTTTTCTTTAAAGTTTTTAATATACGCATGGGAAGCAAGAAAAAGGATCAAGTATTCTCAAATGAAGATGCATTAAGATCAATACCAGAAATATCTTCAACAAGGCAAGGTATCTCATCCAAATAAGTTCTAGAGGATCCTCTCTCAGTGCTCTTAGGTTCACTACTTTCATCAAAAGGGTTTTCAGGAACGATCCAATCAAGATTCTTTTCTATGGCTTCATGCATTGCTACTAGTTTAAGGGTATTGGTATTCTAGGTTCCTCCCTATTAGGTTCGGTTTTGTTCATCTTTTCTCGTGTACCAACAACATCTACACATGAGCCTAGAATATTGAAACGTTCAAAGACTTTCCTAGTTTCGTTGGCAACATCATAGAACTCCTTAAACAAAGTTTCTAGAATAAAATCCCTCTTTTCAGGGTTGTCAATTTCTTTAAGCTTAAGAAACATTTCTTGCATTAAGGGGTTGAGGTTAACAAACCTAGCTTCTAACATGTGAATTAAAGAAGCTGCAGCAATCTCATAGTTTGGAGCAAGTTCTACAAGGCATCTATCCTCAGTATCCTCATGTTTACTAACATGATTTAAGAATTCTTCAATATTACCTTTCCCAATTACAGAACCACTACCAATTGAAAGGTCTTTCAGGGTGAATTTAGGGATCAACATGGTGAGCTAAGGAAGAGGTGACAACTAAAGGAGACTTAATTTTTTTGTGTTTTTGAATAAGAAAGCAAACTAGTAAGACTAATTTTTGTGTGTTTTTGATAACAAAACAAGAAAACAAAACAAAAAGAAACTAAGCAAAACAAAAATAACAAAGTAAAGAGATTGGTTATGAGGGACTCCCCTTTTGAAGATGTCCTTGACTCCCCGGCAACGGCACTAGAAAAGTGCTTGATGGCTCATTGTTGATGTAGAGCTCGTTGGGGAACCCCAAGAGGAAGGTATGATGAGCACAGCAGCAAGTTTCCCTCAGTTATGAAACCAAGGTTTAATTGAACCAGTAGGAGCAAGGAAACAACCCAAAGGTGTTGCTAGCTGAGACTTGGCAGGGCGCACTACCGGTGCTAGTAGCAACATGGAGACTTGCACAACACAACCACAGAACTTTGTCCCCAACATGCGATGAGGTTGTCAATCTCACCAGTTTTGCTGAAAACAAGGGATTAAATGTATCAAATGGAAGGAAGTAATAGTTTGCAGAAAGTAAACACAAAGCAGTAAACAGTTTGTAGATTGTATGTAAAAGAAAGGACCAGGATCCATGGTTCACTAGAGGTAGCTCTCCTTAAGATAGATAACATGCTGGGTGAACAAATTACAGTGGGGCAATGGACAAACATTGAGAAAGCAATACATGCATATACTAATCATCTTGACTCCTTTGGAACTTGATTGGGAATGACAACATTATACATAGACCGCCATCCAACTGCATCTATGAGTAATAATCCACCTTCGGGTTATCATCCGAACCCCCTCTAGTATTAAGTTGCAATCAACAAATTATTGCTTTACGAATTGCGTGTATTGTATACAATACAATTGTTCTATCAACAAAGGATTGTTGTTTTATACCTAGTAGCAACAACACATCTAGTACCTTAGAGATTTCTGTCACTTCCCCGGATTACTAGAGGCATGAACCCACTATCGAGCATAAATACTAACTCTTGGAGATCCTAGCATCTACTTGGCCAAGATAGCTACTAAGAACGGAAAGCATGCAAGATCACAAATAAGAAAAAATGATAGAATCAATAATCAATCTGAAATAGCATCTCAATATCAATCGGATCCCCGCAAACACAACATTAGAATTACAAATAGATGATCTTGATCATGAACGGAGCTCACAAGATCTAGACATGAAAGCACAAAGGAGGAGAACCAGCCATCTAGCTACTACATGGACCCGTAGTCCAGAGATGAACTACTCACGCATCACACTGGAGGCTTGCATGATGATGAAGAAGGCCTCTAGGGTGAATTCCCCTCTCCGGCAGGGTGCCAGGAAGAACTTCAGATCCCTCCCGATCTAGGGATGGAGATGGCGGTAGCTACAGACTCTTTCGTGGATTTTTGATCGGGTACTTAGGGTTTTCGTCCCGAGGGCATCTTATAGGCGGAAGGAGAGGCCGAGAGGGTGCTGGGGCCGGCTAGACCACCCCCTGGCGCGGGCCAGGCCTGGCCACGCGGCCAGGTGGTGTGGCCAGCCCCCAGTCCTTCTCCGTCTCGTATTCTAGCATCTGATGACTTCCGGAAAAATAGGCAATTTGGCTTTTGTTCTGTCCAATTCCAAGAATATTCATTTTCTGACTTTGCTGGAACCAAAAACAGCAGAAAACAGGAAGCTGGCACTGTGGCTCTTGTTAATAGGTTAGTCCAAGACATCATATGAAAAGTAATCCAAAGTGTGGACAAAACAGAAGAAAGTGGATAAAACCAAGCATGGAACATCAAAAATTATAGATACATTTGCAATGTATCAGTATGATGGACATTTTTTTGGCCATGTTCACCTTGGCAACTTGCTGGGTCCCATATGTTAGCCTTCTTTGTGTAAGAAACGTGTGTATGCTGGAAAAAATGTAAAAGAACGACAGAGATTATACTATATATTATATATTTATATTGAAAAAACTAGGAATCTAACTCAAGACTTCAACAAATGGGAACCGCATGTGATTCCACTATGCCAGAACCATCTACACCACTATTGGAAAAGATTACTTTTAGAAATGTTGAAATCACTTAAAATGAAAATACAGTGACCCTAACGACTTTGCATAAAAATGCTAAATGCTTTGTACAAATACAACATGGGTAGGTGAAGCTTGTCCTATAATTTATTAGAATGGCACGGAAATACTATATTAAGACGATTTTGGGCGATACAAAAAATAACTTGGGTCTAATCTTGTGAACCAATGGCCTTCTAATCGTGGGCTCCTTACCAAAACTTCTTCAGTGTGGTTCATGCTTAAAAAACCAAGTAACAATGTGTTGAGGGTTGGCGGCCCACGGCAAACCTGAACTCGGAAGAATAAATTAGCGAGGTTGGGCCATAGTTGGGTAGAATGTAGTACTATTTTCTAATAACCTGAGCACTGAAAATTCAATGTACTCAATATGTCAAGGGTCGGCAGTCCACCTGACTCGGCAGGCTAAATTTGCATTGTTTTAGGCCAGTGTTGGGTTGAATGTGTAATCTTTTCGCTAGGTCATTTGTGAAAATTCAGTGTAGTTCGTACCCCATCCTCAAAAAAAATGCAGTTGGTACCCTAAAAAAATATATACTCTGCTCACCACGAAAGGCTAACTAAGGGATTTTTTGAAACAATAATATGGGAACTTTTTTGTCCGAATTGGGGTTGACATATTCATTTTCATAGGCTGGGTAGTAAAAATATATTATACTGAAGGTCGATGGTCCACCTGAACTGGTTGTACCTACGCCGGATCCAAAATAATGAAGTTAGAAATGGAGAAAAGTGACCAATATTGCGCCTTATTATACATAGCAAACATAGGGAGAAACTTGGGTAGCGCAGGATTCAAACATGGAAAGTACGAGAGGGAGTTTAACTGATTGACATAAAATGGTGTCATATCTAGTCTTATAGCGTGCAATCATCTTTTCAGCAAAGGATATATTTCGAGATGGTTTGGGTGGCTTTGAATCGGCCTAAGTGCCCAATCGATTTGATGTACTCAAAACCTTGTAATCATGCCATATAAACTGTTCGCGATAGACACACGGTGCCCTTGACTTGCCCAACTACATACAACTCAGGTAAGCACGAGCTTAAACTGATCACTCGAAGTTGTATGCTTTCGTACGATGAAATTAGTAGATGCCGCAATTAGCGGCAACATGTGGCATTCTCATCATGCAAAAAGGCTCAGAATTCACACATTTAGTTCGCAGTTTTGAACACAATAATACAACTAGTTTGTATACTAGCACAAACAGTAGAATGTCAACACATCAGACCTTGACTTGTTCATGTCACATTAGAGCTTGACTTGTTCATTTCACATACAGAAGAATAAGCAAGGATACATACTGTATTGAACAAGTAATTTCATGGTAGCGCCAAAAGTATGCCATGTATCAGATACAATATGGGGTATGCGTAAACAATTTTTCTTTTTTGGAAGGGTGTGCATTAACTCTTTTTTTAGAATATCAGCATAAACATTTGTGGCTATCATCCTAGGCCGTCTCGTCCTGCTTTGGCGTACCAAGCCATGATCAATTACGGCCCAGTTAAGGCCTGTTTCATGGCCCTATAAGAAGTTACCTACTTTTCCATGTTTGCTAAGAGGAAAGAAGGAATATTCCTCTCAAAACACAAAGCTGCACGAGGTGCGATGGTTCACAAAAAGCTGCACGAGTCGTGTATATACAAGCCAGTAACAGTACTAAAAACTATATTATAGAAATCACTCTACGAATTAAGCACCGCTACATGGATTATACCGTGGAAGGCAACACTAAATACAAAAGCATGGTAGGGCTCATATAAACTGATTCAAGCTGGCCACTAAAACCAGTGTACTAACAGTCAACTATTGAACCACGATGCAAAAAAAGATGACACAACGATACACCAGCAAGATCCACAGCTTAGTCTAGGGATGGCACAACGAGCCTACCACACCTAAACTAGGCCTAAACCAAATTGCCCCATGTCGCACACAGTTCCAACCATCTTTGGTAAGGTTAATAACTGCCACAGGCGCACCTTTAGTTGGCTGCAGATTGTAGCGTTTCATCTGAGGGAATTGTATTCTTCAAAAGCTCCTGTATGTTGTGTACACATAGTTTTTCCTCATGAATGGGAACAATGTGCCATCGACAACCTTGCATCTGCGTTTATCATCTTGTCAATGATTGGATAATTGAGACCGAGAAATAGAGAGTTGTCCCTAGGCTGTTAGTCTTTCTCCAAACGATGACCCCTGAAGGTCCAGCAGAGCTAGGATCCTCTTCAAAAATCTAGACACGAGAGGTAGGATATAGGCGTAGGTTAGTCTTATTTTGAGCATGAGGAATGATTTCACCCTCTTCGCCATGGGCAACCCCCATGCCATACGTTGTAATTATGATCATCAAACATTCACCATCAGCCGATCGAGCGAGGAACCACATGCCTGGCCGATCATTCAGAATAAGTGTTGGGATTACAAATGGAAGCTCCTTGTTTCCTACAACATCCGAATTCAAGACAAAAAGTGCATTACTGGCATACATATACTAACACCAGCATTCTTCATTGTTCATGCTAACAGTGTAATATTACTCAATAAATTAACAACATTAGGAATTGCATTTCTTACTTTGCTATTCTGAATATTTGGATTTCTTTCTTATCTTAGTTTCCTAGTTGTTGTAAGTTTCAAAAGAGGAAGCTCCACTTTTATTTGATATAGAGGCATGTCCACTTGAATCCTATAGGATTAGATGCCTACAGTATTTTGGATCAAGTGGTAGGAACGGAATTGTACAAAGAGGTTGGAGTGGATGGAAATTTTCCTCCAAAATAGAGTGCAAAGGAATCCTTTGAAGGAATTCGTAAGGATTATACTCTTTTGAATCATACAGCATTTTATAGAAAAAATCCCTAATGATCCAAATCCTACAAAAATCCTACACAATTCCTCTGAATCCCAAGGAAAAATCCAAAAAGGAAAGATTAGTGTCCTACAAAAATCCTATGTGATTCCTACTATCCGAGGAGGGCCTGAAAGTACAAACAGATAAAGAAACCCGGCTTCATTGTGTTGCGCTCACAATCGAGATGCTGGTTAATAATACCTTTCATATTCTGACAATGAACGAACTTACTAGTGCAGGGACATTGTCATACACTATATTTTTGGAAGGCATATTACTGGTACTAATTCATTACTCGTGGTTCATTTATTTTTTTAGGACATAAAGCGTGTGCTCATTCAGTCATACGAAATGTAAAACATAAACAAGGTAGTTAAAGAACAGCTTCACTGAATCACTCACAATGTATCATCATGGAACTAGAATTACGTTCCAATGTGGGATCCCAGCAGTAGGTGCAGCCTTGACTTGCGACCGCAAAAATGAGGCCACCATGTTCAATGGCATCATAGTACTATCGTCTTCCATGACCTGAATGCTCCAGACATCTCCAAACTTGGCTACCGCCTTCCAGGTAGGCGATTTCACTATCGAACAATGCGAGGACCTTATAGTCTGTGTAACCCCCAGCTTCTGTGGGCACTCTGCAGATTACGATTTTCAATAGATCAATAGATCCATCCCACGACTTATTGAATTTTTCTGCATACCTGCGGATTCGCTAAAAAAGACTTTTGAAACTAGGGGAACCCTGGCTGGCTAGTAGCATTACAGGTTATATACTGGATGTGAGGCGGCCTCAATGCCACAAGTATCCGTCGATGGAAGGTCGATTACTCGATAGGTGTAGATGTTCGCTAGGCACCAGGCCCTGCGCTGGTCCACGGCGGCGAGCCAGTCGCTGTTCATGCCAACCTAGAATTTTTTTGTGCATGAAGGGCAGGATGGCGGTGCGCCGAGGATGGTCGAGGGGCACCACGTCATACACTGTGTCGTCCAAATGATGTATCCTCGTATCGTCATACTGCTCATCGAACCAATAAGAAGGCTAAGGCATCAGTAGGCAGGGTTCATTCCAATGGTGAAAAGTCCATTTCGTACCTTCGTTGTTGGCGATATGATCGTACCACATATTGCAGCATGCGGCTAGCCTGACGGTGCTGGAAATGTCTAGACGCTGAATGATGAGGTCGACATCGTCCGTGCTGAGTTGATCCCACTTGCATCGCCCACTGAGCTTCAAATCGGCCATCACAGCCGGATGGATTTAGGCGGATGCCAAGTGTGGCTAGGGTTTTCTGCAGGAGGAGGGGAGCGTTAGGAATGGGTGAGAAGAGAGAGCATGGGGAAGATCATGGGCAGAGTGGGGACTGGGGAAGAAGATGGAGAGGCAAAGAAAAAATGAGGGAGGAGATTTTACTTGCTTGCTCTGTCTAGTCAATAGAAGCATCGAGGACACCGCCGCCTAGACTTCACTGTTTGTTAGATTAGCACGCCACGCAGCTAGTAATTTCACAATACTCCTACTTACTACTACATATCGGAGGTGTAATATTGTCTAGTCACATCAGTTTGACTAGAGGGTTTTCTTTTTATAGATTTCATTTCAACATAGTATAGTATTTTCAACGGAAAATAGGAGGACGAACTACTACTACTAGTAGTAGCCACGACATGGACACATGTACTTTTATCTTGCTCCCCTACATGCAGAACTTGTAGCACAGAACCGAAAATATATACACCAGATATAATGCACAGTACGGGTGTGTCTGTGGTATTTTTTCCATGTTACATGTATTCATATATGTTCTAGTATAAGATACATGGAATTACATGTGTACAACATGCAACCATGCAGCAAAATGAGAGACGTGCACGGACACCAGATTTCGCTCAAGTCAGCCAACATGCATGACTCTATGTGGCTCTGATTCACTGACATGTGGACCCTGTTTAGGTCAGCCCCACCTGCCAGTGAGAATCAGCATGCACCATGCGCTTGGATCTACTAGGTACGTCCACGAAGGAAATTAGAATTTGCAAGTAGTTGCACTGGCAACAAGCTGTTGCATGTGGCACTTCCAAGTTTTCAGAAAATGTGAAATAAATCATGAACATAGATCATATTTATATAGTTCATCTATAAATTTCCATCCCAGAAATATTACTAATATATGGCGTGGCCACCACAAAATGAACAACTGAACACAAGATATTGACCGCTTAGGTTTTTTCTTTTTCATTCACATGGGTCACATAAGATCTTATTGTGGGACCGAATATTGTAGATGCACAAGATACAACATAGCCAATGTTCTGGATTTATTTCACATGTTTTGAGAACTCGAAAGTGCAACAAATAATAAAGGGGTACGGGTGCAACGAGTTGCAGAATATTCAACACGCACTGACTAAAACTATGGCTTGCATACAAAAGGAGTTTGATCAAATCGCAGACCTTACATTACATTGCTATGAAATGAGTGTTAGAGTACAACAAGTTAACGGCTAAGGCCATACAATACAAATAATTCAGGATACGCAAATCCCTGTTCCATATGATTTCCCTTGAACTGTTAATTATGCTGGTTCCAATCCTTCGCGTTGGCCAAGCTTGGGACAAACCACAACGTAGTCTCTCGCCAATTCCAGCCAATGTTTTCTTGAGGGAAATTCCAGCCAATGTTGGTTGAGAAACCAACAGCGGCGTCTTGAGCATTCATACTGAAGTGGCATATTTCAGGACGAATATTAAATCCGCCAAGACTAACTGCATGTGACGAGGTGTATACACAGTTTCTCCTCATTAGATCTCTAGGACCAAGTCCTGTCGCGCCAACTGGAATGGTAATCGAATAGTTCAGTCCAAGGAACATAGAAAATGCTCCAAGGTCTAAAACCCTCAGCCATTGCCTCGGTGGAAGTAACCTACTATTGTCCATCGAGAACACATGGTAGCAAAACCTAGTAGAATAGGTGTGAATATTGCAGTTGTGATGATAACCAACATTTTCAGTCGTAGGATAACCACCATAAGTAGTGTCATACAACCTAGCACTAACGCCCACAGTATTGATCAGAACAAGGCTACAACCATCAGGAGATCTTGCTAACCACCACAGATCAGAACTATACTCACGATTACCATCTAATTTAGGTGGCACCGGAAGACGCATGGGACCTTGCAAGGAAAGCACATTCAGAGGTCAGGTGAGCAAAATTTGAATGATGAAGCTTGAAAATTTAAGGATGGAAATTTTACCCCATGCTTGAGGATCCCATGCATAAACCTTACCAATCTGAGTTACAACATAGACAACTCCCTTGTGGATAAATTGCATCACGGTACTTGAAAAATCCGAACCAGTTCTCAAGAACCATCCACCTACCATGAGAACCATCAAGTAAGGCAATTACCGTGTCGAAGATGGCCATGACTGGGAAATCCTTATAGTTCCCAATAGCTGTGGGAACTCGGCAAATGGCTATCTTTAGTAGATTAGTAGGTTGACCAGCCGCGATAAACTTAAGTACCTCGGGTGTGGCCTCAAAATCAAAGATCATTGGTAGAAGAATCCGGCGACGAGCGAACATATTCACAAGCTCCGAGTTCTAGGCGAGGTCAATAGTGGCGATCCAATTTCCATGGGCGCCTGCCCACTTCTTACCCTCACAATCTGGCATCACAGCATAAGAGGAGGACCTATCCAGCGGCGTCAGCTCACACAAGATCCACCCGAACTTCTTATGTGGCTTTTCCTTGCCCCTGCCGTAATAGTAGCGGCCCCTGTAGAACTACTTCATGCGATTGTCGTAGTAGAAGACATTGTACTCACGCGGTGCCTCAGTTGGGTGAGTGTGAAGAACACAGGGGAGACCAAACCGATGAAATTTCGACAGGGATGCACTATGTGTAGCTGAGTAAAGATAACGTTTGCAGCAGGCGACGAGGCTTGCAGCGGTGATGACGTCTCATCTGGCTGAGATTTCTTCAAGGGGGCCATCGGAAAACACCCTAGAAGTGTCATTGTCATTGATCAATTGGGACATCGCGAGGAAGAGCTTGAGCAGGTGGGGGGCGATGGCGTTTGGTTTTAATTGGGGGTTTTGGAGGAGAGAGCGAGTGGCAGCTAGCAGGGCGAGACGGAAAACAGTCTATCAAACTAGGCGCCAAAGCTGATCCTAAAGCGGCATGGTGGCGTTGGCACGTGCCTGTATTGGTGTCCGAGTGGTAATGGCCATCGCCGGGACGCTGGAGGTGAAGTAAGGATGGTGATCAAGGTAGAGAGAAATATGGAATGAAATAAAACCAAGCATTCCTTCTTTCTCTCTACTAAATCTACTGTACCTATCGAACTGGGCTATGGAGATGCTCCGAAAGCGGCTCGGCCGTGTTGGCATGTGCAAATGTGGGCGAGTGGGGATCAGCGAGAAGATGGAGAGGAAGAGGATGGAGAGCAAAGGAAAATAGAATAAATTGATTGAAATCGTACCGCCTACCAAGAGAGTTTTTTCTCTCTTCTCTATGTTTCCTGGTGCCTATCGAGTAAATATGTCAGGCCTTTCTAGGAGTAGTACAACATAGCTAGCCTAGCACGGGATGGAGCTGTACTTTCCTCTCAAATAAATGGTCATGGCACAGATACGGTTTGGAGTATACTCGGAGCTCCTCTTGTCGAACGTAATAATCCTTGGATCTTCTACATTCATCATCTTGTGCTGGAACATTCGGAACAAGTACTACTGTACTACTATTGTAACTAATAAACACATAAAGGTTCTACCGGTAGTTAAGGAACCAAAACTGGAATACTACTACTCTCGAACTCTTGTGTAGTACAACAACAAAATGCTCACAAAATGGGCTACCAGTACCATCTGTACACCCACACGCTGCAACCTCAAATAAGCTTGCCTGCCACACTACCAATTTCCTCTCCCCTGTCGGCCTCTACGCCCCCGTTACCAGACCCCAAATCAAACATCTGTCAATTCAATAAAGAAAAAAGTCATCAATCTCTCAAAAAATCAACCATCCACCAAAAGAAAATCCATTGTCTAATGCTTCCCATTCATTATGAACAGACAGTCACAATTGATCGAGCGCCGCGCAGGAGTAGTCGTCTGAGCTACTTGTTGTAGCTCCGCAAAAGCACACCTCTGGAAGCGGCAGAAGAATTTATTCTCTGGTGGTGATGGAAGAATATCGACGATATACAGTACCAAATCAACAAGTAAGTGGCTTTATCCGTCTAACCAATGAGAGCCGACACGAGTGGTGAACAACTTGAAGCGCAGCAGAATAGATGCCTTTAAGGCATACTCCATTCTGATTTAGGATGGTCACATAGTGCTAAATAACTTTAGACTAGCAACTTGCATTTGTAACTTCATAGTGGGTAACAACATGTGTGTAGTGTCACGCAAAGGCCTAATTAATTAGGTTGTACTCCCTCCGTTTAGAAATATAATATGTTTTAGCTTTGTGAATCGAATGTATCTAGACGTCTTTTAGTGTATGGATTCATAGAGGTTTAGAGTGAACCTATACACTAAATGGCGTCTATATATATTCATTTCACAAAGCTAAAACGTCTTATATTTCATAACGGAGGGAGTATAATCATATACTACTAGTCTTGATATGTGTGATGTTATGGTAACTAGCTAAGTTATTACGTCACTTTCTTTTTTAATTAATGAACTCTGAAAAGACATTTAATTTGAGACAAGTATCTATGCTTACTTATATTTCAAGTTTGTCAAGATGCAAAATCTTAGGAAGAAGTTGAACCTCTTGTCAAACCTCTCTGTGGTTTCTGATACAAAGTATATTAATTGACTGTCCGATGGGTACCTCCAAAAGCTTTTTCTTAAAACTTTCATAGCAACCTATAATTTACTTGTAGTTCAAATTTGACCTAATTTTGATGAATCTACATAGAGTCATTCAAGTGGTGGAGTTAGCTAGGAAGTTTCAAAACTCATAAAACATAGGAATCGTTAGTACAACATGTTGGTCCACTATATATCTCTACTGCTATAATGAAGCAGTTTTGAATTGGATCCATAGCACCAATCCTAACCGTTGGGCTGTTAGATCCAATGGTTCAGAGTAGCTGGATTCGTGTTGAATAGTACCTAGAGCAATAAATTATAATTGGTATGTCATACGTCTACTACCTAGATATGTCATATGTCAACCTAGATGGTATGACATATCATCACTATATACAACACGAATCTAGCATCATAGTGGACATATGACTCAGATAGTAGACATATTACATATCATCACTATATACAATTATAATTCGTAAAGCACAAATAATATAAATTTGATCAACATCTATAAAGTATGGACGTATATATGGTCCTTGTACTTTGTATCATCATGTAGAAGTCAAAGATTATTAGCTACCTAACACATGAAATTTTTGATAACATGGTCTAGAGAAACAAGGGAGAAGATTCTAGTACGATGGAGAAGTGTGTTTTGAGGTTTGTGCATAGCATTCATTATGCCGAAGACTATCAATAGAATATTCTAGATGCTAGAATGCAATAGAAGATCCAACGGCTAGAAATGCTGGGATTCGTGAATCTTGATCCAACGTTCAACATTCAAAGTTATCCGTACAGTATATAGTGGTTTGTAATGAAGAATATCAATAGAATTTTCAAGATGCTAGAACGAAAAAGAAGATCCAATGACTGGAAATGTTGGGATTCGGGAGTCTTGATCCAACGGTCAATATTCAAAGTTGTTTCTACACAATATAGTGGTAAGATCATGTAGAAGTCAACAATTATTAGCTACTAGTAAGTTACACGTGAGACTTAGATAGTAGACGTATGACATATCATCACTATATACAATTATAATTGGTAAAGCACAAAAATTATAAATTCGATCAACATCTATAAAGTATGGGTGTATATTTGGTCCTTGTAATTTCTATCATCATGTAGAAGTCAAAGTTTATTAGCTACCTATGAAATGAATTTTTAACATGGTCTAGAGAAAGAAGGGAGAAGCTTCTAGGATGATGGAGAAGTGTGTTTTGAGGTTTGTGCATAGCATTCATTATATCGAAGATTATTAATAGAATCTTCTAGATGCTAGAATAGAAAAGGAGATCCAATGGCTAGAAATGCTGGGATTCGCGAATCTCGATCCAACGGTCAACATTCAAAGTTATTCGTACACTATATAGTGGTTTGTAATGAAAACTATCAATAGAACCTTCAAGATACAAGAATGGAAAAGAAGATCCAACAATTTGAAATGTTGGGATTCACGAGTCTTCATCCAACGGTTAATATTTAAAGTTGTTTGTACACTACATAGTGGTAAGATCATGTAGAAGTCAACGATTATTAGCTACTAGTAAGTTGCACATGAGACTCAGATAGTAGACGTATGACATATCATCACTATATACAATTATAATTGGTAAAACACAAAAAATTATAAATTTGATCAACATCTATAAAGTATGGGTGTATATTTGGTCCTTGTACTTTGTATCATCATGTAGAAGTCAAAGATTATTAGCTACCTAACACGGGAATTTTTATATAACATGGTCTAGAGAAACAAAGGAGAAGATTCTAGTATGACGAAGAATTGTGTTTTGAGGTTTGTGCATAGCATTCATTATGCCGAAGACTATCAATAGAATCTTCTAGATGCTAGAATTGAAAAGAAGATCCAACAGCTAGAAATGCTGGGATTTGCGAATCTTGATCCAATGGTCAACATTCAAAGTTATCCGTACACTATATAGTGGTAAGATAAGATAGTAGTAAGTTGCATGTGCCCTGCACGTGAGGCTCAGATAATAGTTGTCTAACTTATCATCACTATATAAAATTATAATAGGTAAAGTGGAACAAATATAAATTTGATCAACATCTATAAAGTATGGGTGTATATTTGGTTCTTCTACTTTGTATCATCATTTGTAGAAGTCAAAGATTATTAGCTACCTAACACTTGAAATTTTTGGTAACATGTTCTAGAGAAACGAGGGAGAAGATTCTAGTATGATGAAGAACTGTGTTTTGAGAGGTTTATGCATAGTGGATTCATTGTGTTCAAGAATATCAATAGAATCTTTTAGATGCTAGAATGGAAAAGAAGATCCAATGGCGGGAAATGTTCGGATTCGCGTGTCTCGATCCAACGGTCAATATTCAAAGTTATTTGTACACTATATAGTGGTAAGATAAGATGTCTAAAAACATGGATTGTGGCATTCAGATCCATATTCTTCAGACTATCTTTACATAAAGGACGAATCTCGTCATCACTCAGAAAATTAAGAATGATATTTCCTAATATTTGGAAACTCACATCGACGAAATTATTTACTACAAGAAGATGCACCTGTCTACCTCCGACAAGACAATTAATTCGAGATCAATCTATCGCATTTACTTGTAGTTCAAGTTTGACCTAATTTTGTTAAATTGTCAAGATGCAAAATCTTAGCATGAAGTTGAACTTGTTGTAAAAACTATCGTTAGTGGTTTGTGATATATTAAATCAGCCCCCAATGGTTACCTCCAAAAAACATAAAACTTTCAATGCAACCTACAATTTACTTATAGTTCAAAATTGACCTAATTTCAATAAATCGACAAAGAATCACTTTCAAGTGGGCAAAGTTAGCTATAGGAATAAGTTTGAAAACTCATAAAACACGGGAATCATAAGTACAACATGATGGTCCACTATATATGTCTGAAAGCTTGTCTTGTGGTATTCAGATCCATATCCTTCGGACTATGTTTACGAAAACGAACAATAATCTCATCATCACTCAGAAAATTGAGAATGTTCTTTCCTGATAGTTGGAAACTCACACCGACGATACTGATTACTACAAGAAGATGCATCCATCCACGTCCAAAGACACATTTAATTCAATAAAAATCTATTGCGCTTACTTGTAGCTCAAGTTTGAGATAATTTTTCGTTAAATTGTCATGATGCAAAATCTTAATTAGAAAGGAGTTAAAAACCTATTGTCAAAACTCTCGGTTGGTATTCTGATATATTAACTAAGCCGCCAATGGGTACACCTTCAAAAGGTTTTTGTAATTATTTAGAAGCAACCTACAATTTAGTTGTTGTTGTTCAAGTTTGACCAAATTTCGATAAATATTGGCATGAAGTCATTCAAGTGGGGCAAAGTTAGTTAGCTATATAGGGAGTTTGAAAACTCATAAAACCTCTGAATTGTAAGTAAAACACGTTGGTCCACTTAATATGTCTAAAAGCTTGGCTTATGGCATTGAGATCCATATTTTTCAGACTTTCTTTACCAAAAAGAACCATCTCGTCATCACTCAGGAAATTGAGGATTTTCTTTCCTCATAGTTAGAAACTCACACCGATGACATTGTTTACTAGAATAAGATGCACCCATCTACCTACAAAAATATATTTAATTCATGAGCAATCTATCACGCTTACGTGTAGCTAAAGTTTGACCTAATTTCGTTAAAGTGACAAGAAGTCACTGAAGTGTGTAAAGTTTGCTAGGAAGATTGAAAAATCCTGGTACTAAAAACTTGGGCATTACGTATAAGAAAACATTGGTCCAGTTTGTATGATAATTGGGGTGGTTGCATCTTCCTTTAACTATGGTAGGTCTCGTAGGAGAGAGGTGTTTGAGAGTTAACACGATCGATGGAAGAACAACTTACATCAAGGACCTCATAAAAAAACTAAAATTGCACCCAAGTCCATCCATTTAACACAATGACCCTAAAACTGAATAATGAAGTGTGTGTTTTGAGGTTTGCGCATACTAGCGTTCATCGTGCTAAAGACTATCAATAGAATCTTTCTCGATGTTAATGGAAAATAGAAGATCTAACGGTTAGCAATGTTTGGATTTGCCAGTCTTGATCTAGCGAGCAATGTTCGAAGTTAATTCGTACACTATACAATGGTGGTATGGTATTTTAAGAGATAAGACAAGATAAAGATAAGATAAGAAGTACAACGAATGGCCGATCTAATGGTTGGTCTCATAGGAGCGAAGTGCTTGAGAGTTAAGACGGTCGATAGAAGTACAAGTTACATGAATGACCTCATAAAAAATGAAAATTGCATTCAAGTCCATGCATGCATTTAGCACAAGGACCCTAAAACTGAGCAATCAAGCATGTGTTTTGAGGTTTTCTCATACTAGCGTCCATTGTGCTAAAGACTATCAGTAGAATCTTTCTAGATGCTAAGAATGGAAAAGAAGATCCAACGATTAGCAAAGTTTGGATTTTCCAGTCTTGATCCAACGGTCAATGTACAAAGTTTGGATTTGCCAGTCTTGATCCAACGGTCAATGTTAAAAACGGGTTCAAAATTGCCTTCCCTCCTAACGTTTGGCCAATCTTTTGAATAACCTCCCCCCCTGATGTTTGGGAAGCAAGTGAAAATTTCGAAAACCAGAAAAGTTTGAATTTTTGTGCCGCCAAGGACCAAAGTGGTTTCCTTCCTATGTACTCCTCGTCCCTACTCCACACCAACGCGCGGCAGCCGGACATGCCAGAGACACAAATTTGCCGTACCAAGGCACACGTGCGCAACGCCAAGTTGTGGATGAGGGGAGAGAGATCAGCCGGACCGGTGCGCGAGGGGAAAGGGGAGGAGAGATGGAGCATAGGGAAGGAGAGAGACAACACATGATTTGTTTTGCGTGCATAGGTCCTGAAATTTATTACTGGTAGAGTGTACACTGTAAGGTCGCATGATTACCTCATGTGAGAAACCCATCATAACTTTGCACTGACATGGAACCGCCTTCAACTTCTCTTTGCTGCTGCCCTCTTCCCCTCCAACGTTTTATTCTCTCAACATGTACATCGCGTGGACAGAGGTGACCATATGTCTAAGCAAAGAAATATACTACCTGCATTGTGTAAACTAGTAAGTTACTTGTGCCTTGCATGTGAGACTCAGATAGTAGACGTATGACATATCATCACTATATAAAATTATAATTGGTAAAGTACAAAAAATTATAAATTTGATCAACATCTATAAAGGATGAGTGTACATTTGGTCCTTGTACTTTGTATCATCATGTAGAATTCAAAGATTATTAGCTACCTAACACATGAAATTTTTGATAACATGGTCTAGATAAACAAGGGATAAGATTCTAGTATGATCGAGAAGTGTGTTATGAGATTTGTGCATAGCATTCATTATGCCGAAGACTATCAATAGAATCTTCTAGATGCTAGAATGGAAAAGAAGTTCCAACGGCCTGAAATGCTGGGACTCGTGAATCTTGATCCAACGGTCAACATTCAAAGTTATCTGTACACTATATAGTGGTTTGTAATGAAGACTATTTATAGAATCTACAAGATGCTAGAATGGAAAAGAACATCCAGCGACTAGAAATGTTAGGATTCGTGAGTCTATTAATAATAAGTCTATTAATAATAACTATCTATACATATTGACAATACAACCTACTTTGCTCTGAAATTTTTGGGTTGGTGACATGATGGTTCTAAAACATGGTGGAGTTTGCTCTAGGTACTATTCAAGACGAATCCAGCTGCTCTGAACCATTGGATCTAACAGCCCAACGGCCAGGATTCGTGTTATGGATCCAATTCAAAACTGCTCCATTATAGTAGTAGAGAAAAAGCACACCTTAATAAGGCCTACTATGTGGCATCCGCTAAGGTTCACCTTATACATAGTGGAAACTATAAAGTATCTTTAAGCCTAAGGTGCACCACAATCTTGTGTGTTGATCATAGAGAATAGAAAAACCATTTCCCTCTCTCCTTATTTCATGTGATCGTTTTCAAAAGCGGTTCAAAATTTTCAAGATGAAAAATCTTAGTAGCTAGAAGTCAAACAGTCTCAACTGATATATTAATTGACCGCTCGATGGGTACCCCCAAAAGCCTTTTACATAAAACTTTCAAACCAACCTACAATTTATTGCTTGTAGTTCAAATTTAACCTTTTATTTCGATACATCAACATAAAGTCATTTAACAAGTGGATGGGGTCTGCTAGGAACCTTGAAAACTCATAAAACATGGGAATCATAAGTAAAACACATTGGTCCACCTAGCTAATATGTCTAGAAGCTAAAGTTTGAATTAATTTCATTAAATTGACAAGAAGTCACTGAAGTGCGCGAAGTTAGCTAGGAATCCTAGTACTAAAAACTTAGGTATTACGTATAAGAAACCGTGGTCTAGTCTGTGTGATAATTGGGGAGGTTGCATTTTCTTTTAACCTTGGAATGTCTCGTAGGAGCGAGGTGCTTGAGAGTAAACACGGTAATTGGAAGTACAAGTTACATCAAGGACCTCATAAATAATGAAAATTGCATCCAAGTCCATGCATTTAGCACAAGGACCCTGAAACGAGCAATGAAGTATTGTGTTTTGAGGTTTGCGCATACTAGCGTTCATCGTGCTAAAGACTATCAGTATAATATTTCTAGGTGCTAAGAATGGAAAAGAAGATCCAACGGTTAGCAATGTTTGGATTTGCCATTCTTGATCCAACTGTTAATGTTCAAAGTTAATCTCTACACTATATGTAGTGGTATGGTATTCTAAGAGATAAGAGACAAGATAAATATAAGATAAGAAGTATTGCGAATGGCCGATCTAATGGGAGGTCTTGTAAGAGTGAGGTGCTTGAGAGTTAACACGGTCGATGGAAGTACATGGACCTCATAAAAAAATGAAAACTGCATCCAACAAGTCCGTCCATTTAGCACAAGGACCCTTAAACCGAGTAAATGACGTACTATGTGTTTTGAGGTTTCGCATACTAGTGTTCATCGTGCTAAAGACTATCAGTAAAATCTTTCTAAATTCTAAGAATGGTAAAGAAGATCCAACGGTTAGCAATGTTTCGATTTGCCAGTCTTGATGTCCAACGGTCAATGTTCAAATAAGTTAATCCCTACACTATGTAGTGGTGGTATGCATGGTATTGTAAGAGATAAGAGACAAGATAAAGTTAAGATAAGAATTACTGCGAATGGCTGATCTAATGGTAGGTCTCGTAGGAGCGAGGTGATTGAGAGTTCACACGGTTGATGTAAGTACAAGTTACATCAAGAAGCTCGTAAAAAATGAAAATTGCACCCAAGTCCAGGCATTTTATCACAAGGACCCTAACACTGTGCAATGCAGTACTATGTGTTTTTAGATTTGTGCATACTAGCGTTCATCGTGCTAAAGACTATCAGCAGAATCTTTCTAGATGATAAGAATGGAACAAAAGATCTAACGGTTAGCAATGTTTGGATTTTCCAGTTGATACATTGCAAATGTATCTATAATTTTTTATGTTCCATGCTTGGTTTTATCCACTTTATTGTGTTTTGTTCCAACTTTGGAGTACTTTTCATATGATTTCTTGGATTAACCTATTAACAAGAGCCACAGTGCCAGCTGCCTATTTTCTACTATTTTTGGTTCTAAGAAAGTCAGAAAATGAATATTCTCGGAATTGGACGGGACAAAAGCCAAAGTGCCTATTTTTCCGGAAGTGATCAAGTGCCAGAATACGAGACGGAGAAGGGCCAGGGAGCCACCACACCACCTGGCCGCGTGGGCAGGCCTGGCCCACGCCAGGGGGTGGTGTGGCCGCTCCCGGCACCCCCTCGGCCTCTCCTTCCGCCTATACATTGCCCTCGGGACGAAAACCCTAAGTACCCTAAGTACACTCTTGAGGCTAGCATTACGAGATTAGAGAGTTGCTATAATACGCTTAGCGAGCATCATGATTATGTTCCAAAAAACTCTGAACCATCAAAGTGGTTCCCTACAGTAATGATTGAGATGAACACTGAAACTTTTCAAGCTCGTTGTGATATCATGTCTGAATTTTTCCTTATGCCCAAAGATATTTATAAATCTCTAAATACTTGGGGGCTCATTGAAGGAGGAAAATAAATATCTCTTACTAATGATACTACCATATTACCTCTTGGAATAGCTGAAGGAGTGTTTACAAAGATCCTTGGGAAAACGATTTCTATTGATTATCTTGTTGTTGAATGTGCAGGAAAAGGACAAATTACACTTGGAAGGTCCCTGTTAGAACTCCTTGGAGCAATAATAGATGTGGGAAAGGGGACTATGCACCTTTATTCTGCACCAAACAATCACATTTTCCCAAAGGTTAAGAATAAAAATAAGAGAGGTAAGGGCAAGAAAGTTGGTTTTAATGCTTCTTCATTTGAGAACACTTGATTCTTTCTTTGCTTCTTATGCCTCACTTAAAGGCATTAAAGAAAAGTACTTGTTGGGAGATAACCCAAGAGTTTTAGTGAGTCTTGAAAGTTATTACCTCTGAAATAACCTCTCCTTATCCTTTTTATTTGCTTTTTGTGCCAAGAGTAACCTCTAATGAGAGTGAAGTAATGATTGGGAAAGTTGCTATCCCGAAACAGATTTCTGTGCTTCACCATAAATATTAGTGAGAGAGCTCTATTCAACACTTTTTTATTTGAGCAACAGAAGGTCTTCGATTAAATTCATCTTTACCTGCTGGTCTGTTTTGACAGATTTCTGCCATTTTCTGCATTTGCTTCTTGTTAGTTCCTTCCTGAGTTCTTTTGGGGAATTGAGCATTTTGAAGAAAGTGCTACAGTATCTAGTGTTCTAATGGAAGTTTATTTGGTGTTAGAACTAAACCTTGAGACTTATTTATCTTAAGTGCACTAATGTTGCTAATGAGATTGTGTGAAGTTTTGTATGAAGGAAAATTTACAGGTGTATGGAAGGAATGAGTAATGAAACGAAGGATGGACTAAAGCTAAAGCTTGGGGATGCCACAAGTGTCACCCCAAGAAATATCCAAGAAGTACAAGCTTCAAAGCTTGGGGATGCCCAAGGCATCCCCTTCTTCATCAATAAAAATCCCAGGTTTCTTCCAAACGGTTCATTTTTATTTTTTCATGCACAGTTGTGTTTTTCTTGGAGCGTCTTATTTTTCATTTTTGTTTTGGTTTTTAGTTTTCTTGGTTTCCTTAGTGTTCTGAATAAGTTGGTTGGACCCCCTCTTTCTTACATTTGGTTTGCAAATAGTTTGGTTTGGTTTGGAAAAGAGTAGGAAAGTTCATACTTATGTGGTAAAAAGAGCTTGTTTTTGACTTGGGCCTATACTTTGTCATGCCATGCTTGATATTGTATTGGCTTTATGCTTAGTATTCTTTGCTGTAGCATGACTTGTTATAAACAATTGAGATTGCTTAATGTGCCTTGGATGAATCATGCGTTGTTTTAGCATATTAAAGCATAGTATAGTGGTATTCTCCTTTGATGCTTTATTTGGGTTGACTTGGCGCATGCTCACACCATGTTATGACTATCCAAAGTCACCATAGCCTTTATGATCCTTTAGTTTTCAACTTGTAGTATCACTTTATGCTTTTATCAATGATGTTTTGTCGCTCTGCATGATTATGGCCATTATTTCTCTCTTAGTTGGTCACTCCCAGTATTTTGTTAGCCTCCACAATAAAGTATGAGTTTCACTCATGCATCCAACTCTCTAAACCAAGTTATTCCAAAGAGTCCACCATACCTACCTACTAGCTTATGCTATTCCAAGTATAGTCATGCTTTTGTTTACCTTCCACTTGTTATGAAAAAAACAGTGATTAAAGCTCTCACGAACTTGATGGCACACTTTACTTTTTTCCTCTAATAAACTTGAACCATTGGGTCCTTATTTGTTGCGTATATGCTTGTGCTTTATAAGTTGAAATTAGCAGAACCATGTTTCACGAGGAACGCTTTCAACATTGCACTTGTACTTTGTACCCCGTTGATATCATGTTCTTTTGCTTACAGATCCCGGCGGGGTGAAATAAAAGTGGAACTTGTAAGATCATGGAGTTTGTATGTGTGTTAGAGAAACGCCTAGGCCGCTAGCCTAAGCCATGCCTAATCATGGTGGAAACTTGCAGCATCACCATAATGAGCACTCTATGAAGCATCCTCAATAAAAACCTATGCAAATAGCAAATAAAAAGAACGCTGAGATGCTCATTGTTTGCTTGCCTTGTCATTTTGATTATGGGATAGCTCCTGTATCATGTGCAAGGGTACCCCGTTGGCGGTTCTTTATGATACACATGTACTTACAATGACAAGAGCTTACTTGTGACTAAAGTTGAGTAGCATGAGGTTCGGTCTTCGTCAGTAAGGGGCATGAGATTTCGGTTTATAACTTGTCAAGCATATCCTCTTAGTTGTGTCACTTTAACCTTAATCACCTTCAATATGCTTATGATAGGGGTAATGAGAGCTGAAAGCTATGAGTACCATAATTTTTGGAAGCTCTTTATGAGACTTGAATCCCTACTTCCTTTTACAAAAGGCTTTTCTTCCACCATTATATTGAGTCTGCACCTTCTAACTTTATGCACCTTCTTTGAGAGCATAGTGGACATTCTTAGTTCTATGTGCATTGTCCCAAGACTAGTTGATTGATGCATAACTTGTTATTGCTTGTTTGAAACTATTGTATCTAGTGACTCTTATGAACTTTGAAGGTGTCTTATGCATTTATATTTTCTACTCTATTGAGGGACAAGCTGAATACTTTTATGATATGTTTTCTTTATGT
Organism: Avena eriantha; assembly: GCA_910589775.1. NCBI lineage: Eukaryota > Viridiplantae > Streptophyta > Magnoliopsida > Poales > Poaceae > Avena > Avena eriantha. Next base: position 337,617,191 of record OU342743.1, on the reverse strand, counting down.
GAAACAGACAAACGTCTTGCAAAGCATTGTTATTCATGAATCTTTTGTTTATGCCTTTTCATCTTGCATCATAGTTTCTTTGCTTATTGCTAGAACTTTGTCTTTCATGTTATGATTGAAGTACTATGATCCCAGCTTTGAGTGTTTTACAAATACTTTGATCAAGTCTTTGATGGTGCATGTCACCTCAAAAATTATTCTTTCTTTTTATCACTTACCTACTCGAGGACGAGCAGGAGTTAAGCTTGGGGTGGTTGATACATTGCAAATGTATCTATAATTTTTGATGTTACATGCTTGGTTTTATCCACTTTCTTGTGTTTTGTTCCAACTTTGGAGTACTTTTCATATGATTTCTTGGACTAACCTATTAACAAGAGCCACAGTGCCAACTGCCTGTTTTCTGCTGTTTTTGGTTCTAGGAAAATCAGAAAATCAATATTCTCGGAATTGGACGGGACAAAATCCAAAGTGCCTATTTTTCCAGAAGTGATCAAGTGCCAGAATATGAGACGGAGAAGGGCCAGGGAGCCACCACACCACCTGGCCACGCGGCCAGGCCTGGCCCGCGGCAGGGGGTGGTGTGGCCGCTCCCGGCACCCCCTCGGCCTCTCCTTCCGCCTATATATTGCCCTCGGGACAAAAACCCTAAGTACCCGATCAAAAATCCACGAAAGAGTCTATTGCCGCCGTCATCTCCATCCCTAGACCGGGTGGGATCAGAAGCTCTTCCCAACACACTGCCGGAGAGGGGAATTCACCTTGGAGGCCTTCTTCATCACCATGCAAGCCTCCGGTGTGATGCGTGAGTAGTTCATTCTTGGACTACGGATCCATGTAGTAGCTAGATGGCTGGTTTCGCCTCCTTTGTGCTTTCATGTTTAGATCTTGTGAGCTCCGTTCATGATCAAGATCATCTATTTGTAATCCATACATGTTGTGTTTGCGGGGATCCGATGGATATTGAAATGCTATTTCAGATTGATTATTGATTCTATCATGTCTTTGTTATTTGAGATCTTGCATGCTTGCCTTTGTTAGTAGCTATCTTGTCCAAGTAGATGCTAGCAACTCCAAGAGTTAGTATTTATGCTCGATAGTGGGTTCATGCCTCTAGTAATCTGGGGAAGTGACAGAAATCTCTAAGGTACTAGATGTGATGTTGCTACTAGGGAGAAAACAACAATCCTTTGTTCATAGAACAATCGTATTGTTTACTTTACACGCAGTTCGTAAAGCAATAATTTGTTGCTTGCAACTTAATACTGGAGGGGGTTTCGATGATAACCTGAAGGTGGATTATTAGTCATAGCTGCAGTTGGATGGCGGTCTATGTATTATGTTGTAATGCCCAATTAAGTATCAGAGGAGTCAGATGATTAGTATATGCATGTATTGCTTTCTCGGTGTTTGTCAATTGCCCCGCTGTAATTTGTTCACCCAACATGTTATTTATCTAAGGAGAGCCACCTCTAGTGAACTATGGATCCTGGTCCTTTTTCTTTACATACAATCTACAATCTTTTACTGCTTTGTGTTTACTTTCTACAAACTTTTACTTATTTCCATTCGTTACGTTTAATCCTTTGTTTTCCGCAAAACACGGTGAGATTGACAACCTCATCGCAAGTTGGGGACAAAGTTATGTGGTTGTGTTGTGCAGGTCTCCATGTTGCTACTAGCACCGGTAGTGCGCCCTGCCAAAGCTCAGCTAGTAACACCTTTGGGGTGTTTCCTTGCTCGTACTAGTTCGATTAAACCTTGGTTTCATAACTGAGGGAAAACTTACTGCTGTGCTCATCGTACCTTCCTCTTAGGGTTTGCAACGAGCTCTACATCGAAAGTCGAGCGCATCACCAGTCTTGATCCAACTATTAATGTTCAAAGTTAATCTCTACACTATATGTAGTGGTATGGTATTGTAAGAGATAAGAGACAAGATAAAGATAAGATACGAAGTATTGCGACTGGCCGATCTAATGCTAGGTCTCGTAAGAGCGAGGTGTTTGAGAGTTAACATTGTCGATGGAAGTACAAGTTACATTAAGGACCTCATAAAAAATAAAAACTGCATCCATCAAGTCCGTGCATTTATCACAAGGACCCTTAAACCGAGTAATGAAGTACTATGTGTTTTGAGGTTTGCGCATACCAGTGTTCATCGTGCTAAAGACTATCAATAGAATATTTTATAGATGGTAAGAATGGAAATGAGGATCCAACGGTTAGCAATGTTTGGATTTGCCAGTCTTGATCCAACGATCAATGTTCAAATAAGTTAATCCTTACACTATGAAGTGGTGGTATACATGGTATTGTGAGAGATAAGAGACAAGATAAAGGTAAGTTAAGAAGTATTGTGAATGGCTGATCTAATGGTAGGTCTCGTAGGAGCGAGGTGATTGAGAGTTAACACGGTCGGTGGAAGTACCAGTTACACCAAGAACCTCGTAAAAAATGAAAATTGCATCCAAGTCGATGCATTTTACCACAAGGACCCTAACACTAAGCAATGAAGTACTGTGTGTTTTTAGGTTTGCGCATACTAGCATTCATCATGCTAAAGACTATCAATAGAATCTTTCTAGATGCTAAGAATGGAAAAAGATCCAACGGTTAGCAATGTTTGGATTTGCCAGTCTTGATCCAACGATTAATATGATCAAAGTTAACCCCTACACTATGTAGTGGTATGGTATTGTAAGAGATAAGAGACAAGATAAAAGATAAGATAAGAAGTACTGCAAATGGCCAATCTAATGGTAGGTCTCGTAAGAGCGAGGAGCTTGAGAGTTAACATGGTCGGTGGAAGTACAAGTTACATTAAGGACCTCATAAAAATGAAAACAGCATCCAACAAGTCCGTGCATTTAGCACAAGGACCCTTAAACCGACTAATGAATACTATGTGTATTGAGGTTTGCGCATACTAGTGTTCATCATGCTAAATACTATCAGTAGAATCTTTTCTAGATGCTAAGAATGGAAAAGAAGATCCAACAGTTAGCAATGTCTGGATTTGCCAGTCTTGATCCAATGGTTGACGTTCAAATAACTTAATCCCTACACTATGAAGTGGTGGTATGCATGGTACTGTAAGAGATAAGAGACAAGATAAAGGTAAGATCAGAAGTACTTCGAATGGTCGATCTAATGGTAGGTCTCGTAGGAGGGAGGTGATTGAGAGTTAACACAGTGGTGGAAGTACAAGTTACATCAAGAACCTCGTAAAAAAAGAAAATTGCATCCAAGTCGATGCATTTTAGCACAAGGACCCTGACACTGAGCAATGAAGTACTGTGTGTTTTTATGTTTGCGCATACTAGCATTCATCGTGCTAAATACTATCAATAGAATCTTTCTAGATGCTAAGAATGGAAAAAAGATCCCATGGTTAGCAATGTTTTGATTTGCCAGTATTCATCCAACGGTTAATATGTTCAAAGTTAATCCCTAAACTATGTAGTGGTATGGTACTGTAAGAGATAAGAGACAAGATAAAAGATAAAATAAGAAGTACTACGAATGGCCGATCTAATGGTAGGTCTCGTAAGAGCAAGGTGCTTGATAGTTAACACGTTGGGTAGAATTACAATTTACATCAAGGAACTCATAAAAAATGAAAATTACATCCAAGTCCATGCATTTATCACAAGGACCCTGAAACCGAGTAATGAAGTACTGTGTGTTTTAGGTTTGCGCATACTAGTGTTCATATTGCTAAAGACTACAAATAGCTTTATAGATGGTAAGAATGGAAAAGAAGATCCAACGGTTAGCAATGTTTGGATTTTCCAATCTTGAGATCCAGCGATCAATGTTCAAAATAAGTTAATCCCTAGATAAGAGACAATATAAAGATAAGATAAGAAGTACTGCGAATTGCCGATCTAATGGTAGGTCTCGTAAGAGCGAGGTGCTCGAGCGGTCGGTGGAAGTACAAGTTACATCAAGGACCTCATAAAAAATGAAAATTCCATCCAAGTCCGTGTATTTGCCACGAGGACCCTGAAACCGAGTAATAATGAAGTACTGTGTGTTTTGAGGTTTGCGCATACTAGTGTTCATCGTGCTAAAGACTATTAGTAGAATCTTTCTAGATGCTAAGAATGGAAAAGAATATCCCAGTCTTGATCCAACGGTCAATGTTCAAAGTTAATTGGTTAGCAAAGTTTGACCTAATTTCATGAAACAGTGAGCAAAGTTTGACCTAATTTCATTAAGTAGTTAGGATGCAAAATCATAGCAAGAAGATGAACTTGTCGTCAAAACTCTCGGTGGTTTCTGATATATATTAATTGACCCTCCCACCGATGGGTACCTCCAAGAGCTTTTTCATAAAACTTTCAAAGCAACCTACAATTTACCTATACTAGTCCAAATTTTACCTAGTTTCGATAAATCGATATAAAATCATTCAAGTGGGTGAAGTTCGCTAGGAAATTTGAGAACTGATAAACAATGGGAAATCGTAAGTGCATCATGTTGGTTCACTATATATGTGTGAAAACTTGGCTTGTGGCATTCAGATCAATAGTCTTTGGACTTTCTTTAGGGGAAAGAACAATCTAGTCATCACTCGAAAAATTAAGAATGTTCTTTCCTAAGATAGTATTGGAGATATGCCCAAGAGGCAATAATAAAGTGGTTATTATTATATCTTTATGTTTATGATAAATGTTTACATCCCATGCTATAATTGTATTAACCGGAAACATTAATACTTGTCTGTTTTGTAAACATAAAAGAGTCCCTAGTAAGCCTCTTGTTGAACTAGCTTGTTGATTAATTGATGATTGTGGTTTCCTGATCATGGACATTGGATGTGATTAATAACAAGGTTATATCATTAGGAGAATGATGTGATGGACACACACCCATAGTAAATGTAGCATAAGATCAATCCATTAAGTTCGTATTGCTATAAGCTTTTAAATGCATAGTAACCTAATCCTTCGACCATGAGGTTGTGTTAATCACCATCACCGGATGGGTACTTTGATGACATCAAACACCGCTTCGTAACTAGGTGGTTATAAAGGTGTCATTGGGTATTCTGAAAGTATGTGTTGAAGCGCATGGACCAAGATTGGGATTTGTCCATCCATATGACGGATAGATATGCTCTGGGCCCTCTCGGTGGAATGTCATCTAGTTAGCTTGCAAGCATGTGACTGGGTCACAAGAGATGACATAACATGGAACGAGTAAAGAGTACTTATCAGTAACGAGGTAGAACTAGGTATGGAGATACCGACGATCAAACCTTGGATAAGTATAGTATCGCGTGACGAAGGGAATTGGTTTCGTATGTAAATGGTTCTATCGATCACGAAGTCATCATTGAGTATGTGGGAGCTGTTATGGATCTCTAGATCCCACTGATGGTTATTGATCGGAGAGGTGTCTCCATCATGTCTGCATATTCACGAACCGTAGGGTGACACACTTAAGGTTCGAAGTTGTTTTAAGTAGATATGGAATGTGCGTTGGAGACCGAATGTTGTTCGGATTCTCGGATTGGATCCGGGACATCACGAGGAGCTCCGGAATTGTCCGGAGAATAAGATTCATATATTGGGGATCATTTTCTAAGTTAGGAAATGTTCCGGAGTATTTGTATGGGGATTCTAGAAGGTTTCGGAATGTTCCGGAAGGTTCTGGAAGATTTCTTGGAGTTTACTTGAAAACCAAGAAAGGATCAAGGAATACTTGTGGGGTAAGACAAGGATTCGTGGGGGAGAAGGACTCTCCCCCACCTCCTTGATCCGCCGGCCAAGGGAGAGGGGAGTCCTACAAGAACTCCACCTCCCCATGGCGCCTCCCTCCTTTAAATAGAGGGGTGGAGGCGCCACCCCTGGCCCCCTCCACTCTTGCCCTAGCCGCCTCTCTCCTCCTCCTTTCTTCTTCTCAGGCTTAGGCGAAGCCCTGCAGAATTCTCTACTCCACCACCACCACCACACCATCGTGCTGCTGGGATTCCGTGGAGAGATCTACTACCTCTGCTGCTCGCTGGAACGGGGAGAGGAAGGTCTGCTTCGACTCTGCACGTGTGACCGACTGCGGAAGCGCTGCCGGAACACGGCGCCGGAAGGATCGTCCACTCGATCTTGAGATCGGCAAGTGATCGACTACATCAATCACGAGATCCAATCTCGTAACGCTTTCGGATCTACAAGGGTTAGTATAGATCTATCTCGTTGCACATGTCTAATAGATTAGATCTTGGCTTTTATCTAGATTAGATCTGGGTTTTGTTTGTTCTTGCGGTAGAAATTTTTTGTTTTCCATGCTACGAACCCATCAGTGGTATCAGAGCCGTGGCAATGCGTAGATCTGTTGCACAAGTAGAACACAATGGTTTTGTGCGCGTTGGTGCTCGTGCCGTCTTTTTCTTTGTGTACTTTGCATCTTGCGGTATGGTGGGATGAAGCGGCTCGGGCTAACCTTACATGTCATCGCACATGAGACTTGCTCCACGCTTGACGTGTAACTTGGTTTGCACAAGTTGCTTTGCGGATGTCTGTGTCTCCCACCATAGTATAGATCCAATCTACACTTTGCACTTGATAGCACTTGTATCAACGTTGTGGTTCATATTCGTAGGTAAGATCCGTTCTTATTCGAAAGCCCCAAGCCACGTAAAACATGCAAAGATGTATGCAATGATGTGATATGGCCATCATGTGATTGTGATTATATTTGATGTATGCAATGATGCTTATTGTAATATGGCAACTGGCAGGAGCCTAATGGTTGTCTTTAAATTTTGTTGAAGACCTACGTGTCTATTCATCATGTAATAGCTTTATTCTAAGTAGTTGTAATACTTGCTGTTGGTGATGGACAACCATGAAGCGGCGCCACGGACCTTGATGCCACGCTGGTGATGATGGAGATCATGTCCATGCTTTGGAGATGGAGATCAAAGGCACAACAAGAAAGGCCATATCATATCACATATTATGAATTTCCTGTGATGTTAATCCTTTATGCATCTTGTATTGCTTAGATCGCGACGGTCGCATTATAAGATGATCCCTCTCAATAAATATCAAGTAATAAAGTGTTCGTCCTTAGTTGGCACTGTTGCTAAGACTCGTCGTTTCGAAGCATCTCGTGATGATCAGGTGTGATAGACTCTACGTGTGCATACAACGGGTGCAAGCCAGATTTGCACATGCGGAAACTAAGGTTAACCTTGACAATCCTAGCATGTACAGACATGGTCTCGGAACACGGAATACCGAAAGGTAAAGCATGAGTCATATGGATGATATGATGAACATGTTGATTGTTCGCCTTTAAAGCTACATCATCTCACGTGATGATCGGACTTGGTGTAGTGGATTTGGTTCGTGTAATCACTAAAACAACTCGAGGGATGTTGTTTTGAGTGGGAGTTCATTTGTAATTTGGATTAGTCGAACTCAATTTATCATAAACACAATCAAAGTGAATTTGCGTAGTTTGTTGTAGTCACTGGCATCCGTTCACCACCTTACGCTTAGTTATAGTTGAGATAGTGAAACTATAGAAATTCTGGATATTAACTTTACGAACTGGTATCGTATTGTTTTGAATGTCAATTTAAAGTTTATAAGTCCAATTGCAAACTTTCAGCAAACTCTATTTGCTCCATGAAGTTTAATAAGTAGTATTAAATCAAGAGTAACAATTCCAGTGTTAGTATCTAATGTATCATGTTTGCCTCCATGATTCTTGATACTCAAAAGATTGTTTTTAATATCAAGTTTATCTAAGAGCTGAAAGCAATGTTCCAGAAACCATCATATGTGAAAGGTATTGCGATATCTAAAACAATGTGTTGGTTACAACATGATAGAGTATACGTCCTCATATTTCATGAGAATTTGTGAAGGTTGGAGACGCTAGTCGTCCTAATCCTCCAAAGGTTTTGAAAAAGAAACATTATACTCGCAATTCACCTTTATAAGCTATAGCAGCTTGATCATGAAAGTTGTCATGATAAGGATGAATAGAAGATGTAAGTAAAATGTTTACTACACTAAAGGATTACTAAAGAATGGATTTTTGAAAGAACACCAAACATTTGATGATGGTGATCCACCTCGAAGTGCAAGTCCAAAGGTATTAGTGGTTGACTATATACGCTTTGTACCATGTGTCATGTTGATGACATCGCTATTGATGTTGATAGATTCTTTTAAAAGAAAAGGAATTGTTGAAAGAGAATCTATAAAATATTTGGCAGAAAATAAAAGGTTGGAGATGTCCAACTTAGGCATATAGAAGATATACATGTTATGGTTGTGTTCCTTGCTTGTTAAACAATGTGGTTCTCCGGTATTGGATACCGAATTGGTTGGTATGAAGTGTCATACAGGACAACACAATTCATGAACTGCAATGTCCTAAGTAACTAGCAAGAGAAAATGTGATGATGTTCATCGAAAACAAACAAAGGGTTGTTGTGTTGCTCGTTAACATCAAAGCTTGCCTTCAAGATTTGTTTCAATAATTGTTATTTTGATCAGGTATTATGACGAAAAAAGGTTGTTCAAATAATTACTGTATTCCATAATAGATGGATAGGAGAAATAACGACCATAAAACTAATGCTAAAATGTCGCAAGACAAATGATTGAAAGATCACTTGCGAAGTGACATCGCCGTTTAAATTATATTGAAAGGGATACATGAAGAAACTCCATGTTGATGGATTTTTGGAGTCTTTGATTTGGATCAAATGACACTTGTGATACTTTCCTGCAGATAATTAAAACTCCGTTCGTAGGCCAAAAGAGGAACGAGCGACTAACTGATTGGAATTTTTACATATTGATGTATATAGTCCATTATGTGTAGTCGTGGGTGATGGATTTCAACTTCATATGCTTTCTCCGAAGATTTGAGTGAGTATATGTATATACTTACTCAATAAGGAAGAAGTATGAAACATTTGAAAAATGTTAAAAGACTTTCAAGATAAAGTCGAAAATCATGATTGGATCATAAAGAAAGATGTTTGAGTTACAATTTTAGCAAAACACCTAAGATTTGAGGAATCATTCCATGGATTTGCATTTCCCAAAACACCATAGGAGTATGGAGTGTTCGAGATATGTAATGAAACCTTGTTTTACATGGTAAGATCAAAGGTGTCATTTATAAAACTGCCATTATATTTTAAAGATTAAAGCTTTAGTGACTACCGCTTTTACACTGAAAAGAGCTCCATCGTGATCCGTTGAAATGCCACCATATGAGTTATGGTTTGGGATAAAACCCGAATTGTCTTTTCTTAAATTTTGGTATGCTATGCATGAGTAAAATGTTTAAAACCAAAGTCGGATAAGCACATCTTTGTAGGTTATTCCAAAGAATTTGTTAGGAATTTCTCCATAACGCCAAGAACAAAAGAGTTTGTCGCTTGGAACGTCAAGTTTCTTGAGAAGGAATTTTTCGTGAGAAGTTAAGTGGGAGGACAATAGAACTTTGATAAGGTTGTTGAACCTTAGCTATATGTGCTCAGTAGCACAGCGCCGGAAAGTGTCCCGGTGGCGGCCACAATGCTCATGGCTCTCTTGATTACAAAAGGTGTGATCTCGGAGATTAGAGTTCCTATAGAACCGTGTGGGTCGGTAAGAATGAAATAGTAAGATTTGATAAGCAAGTAGTTATTGTTTTGACAATGATGAACCGACTACATGCAAAGAAGCAATGATGGGCCCTAACTCCATAAAATGACTAGAATTCATGGAATCCGTGATAGTATCCATACACGAGAAATCAAGTTTCTGAACTTAGAAGACCCTCCGGAAAGGCGTGAAGCCTATCAGTCGTGTTTGGATCTATAAAGAAATAGACATGGATGTTTCAAAACTATGAAATAGTCGACATGTCGGAAAGAGTTTACGACAATGTTCAAGGAATTGACTATGATAAGATTTGATCTTTCATAGCGATATTTAGTCTGGACGGATTAATGTAGCAACCACTACATATATTTTGGTATATGGTAGTTGAACAAACAAAACAAGTCCTTCTAAAAGAATGGTTACCTAGGACGTGTACATGACACAATCCAAAGGGTTTTTGTTAATTCAAAGGATGCTAAAAGAGTATGCAAAACTTCAATGGTTGAAGTGAGCATCGCGGAGTTGGAATCTTCACCGTGATGAAACCGTTAAAAGGTTTAATTTCATCAGAGACGATGAAGATGTTTGCATTTTGCAAGAAATTAAGTGGGAGCGCTAAGACATATTTCTAATACATTATGTGAAAGACATATTGTTGATTAGTAATAATGTATCTTTTATTGACACAGGTTAAGAATTTCATTTCGATGAAAGACTTAGCCATAACTCGAGAATTAGGCATCAATGTCTATATGAATAGATTGAGGCGCTAATATGGTTTTGCCAAATGTACATAGATAAGATGTTGAATGAGTTCAATATGGAAACAACAAGAAAGCTTCTTGACGCACGGAAAGGACTAAATCAAGATTCAAGTGTGTTGACACGAGATTTAAGTGTTTTGACACTTGGTGAAATCACAAGAATATTTTGATCAATCATTCTTTGAGATGTACAGATCCAGATATGTCCTATGCTCTAAATGTTATGAGCATATACCAGAATGATTCATAAGATGATCATTGGACAATAGTAAAGATATTCTTATGAGCTTTGGAAGAACTAAGAATATATCATGTATAAGTGACAAATAGTTAAAGGTAGTTCATTGTAAAGTGTTACATTGATACTAGTTTTGTCACAAGATACAAATTAAATTTATCTCAATTTAGACTATAGGTGGCACAATATAATGGAAAGGATGTTCCATGATGGATTTGGATGAGTTCCAAAGTTGAGATATTGTGACGGATACTACAACAAAAGGCTAAGTATATAACTGCTATAGTAGCAGTAAAGGAGGCATTTGTGTTAAGTAGTTTGTTATCGAACTAGGCGTGGTTCATAGCGGGATAATACTATGAAGATACATTGTATGACAATTGTATCAACATAATTTAATCCCAAGGAACTAAAGGTCTCACCAAAGGACCAAATTTATACAATGCCATCTCATTGGAGAATGAGCAATGCTTAGAGACGCAAGGACATGCAAATACACACGGACCTGGAAATGTCAGATCCGAAGATTATGTTTACCACTAGCAATAGTGTCTATACAACACCAGAAAGCCATAGGTGTTGAGTACACAAGTTTTTAACTAGATTATTGACTCTAGTGCAAGTGGGAGACCATTGGAGATATGCCCAAGAGGCAATAATAAAGTGGTTATTATTATATCTTTATGTTTATGATAAATGTTTACATCCCATGCTATAATTGTATTAACCGGAAACATTAATACTTGTCTGTTTTGTAAACATAAAAGAGTCCCTAGTAAACCTCTTGTTGAACTAGCTTGTTGATTAATTGATGATTGTGGTTTCCTGATCATGGACATTGGATGTGATTAATAACAAGGTTATATCATTAGGAGAATGATGTGATGGACACACACCCATAGTAAATGTAGCATAAGATCAATCCATTAAGTTCGTATTGCTATAAGCTTTTAAATGCATAGTAACCTAATCCTTCGACCATGAGGTTGTGTTAATCACCATCACCGGATGGGTACTTTGATGACATCAAACACCGCTTCGTAACTAGGTGGTTATAAAGGTGTCATTGGGTATTCTGAAAGTATGTGTTGAAGCGCATGGACCAAGATTGGGATTTGTCCATCCATATGACGGATAGATATGCTCTGGGCCCTCTCGGTGGAATGTCCTCTAGTTAGCTTGCAAGCATGTGACTGGGTCACAAGAGATGACATAACATGGAACGAGTAAAGAGTACTTATCAATAACAAGGTAGAACTAGGTATGGAGATACCGACGATCAAATCTCGGATAAGTATAGTATCGCGTGACGAAGGGAATTGGTTTCGTATGTAAATGGTTCTATCGATCACGAAGTCATCATTGAGTATGTGGGAGCTGTTATGGATCTCTAGATCCCACTGATGGTTATTGATCGGAGAGGTGTCTCCATCATGTCTGCATATTCACGAACCGTAGGGTGACACACTTAAGTTTCGAAGTTGTTTTAAGTAGATATGGAATGTGCGTACCGAATGTTGTTCGGAGTCTCGGATTGGATCCGGGACATCACGAGGAGCTCCGGAATTGTCCGGAGAATAAGATTCATATATTGGGGATCATTTTCTAAGTAAGGAAATGTTCAGAGTATTTGTATGGGGATTCTAGAAGGTTTCGGAATGTTCCGGAAGGTTCTGGAAGATTTCTTGGAGTTTACTTGAAAACCAAGAAAGGATCAAGGAATCCTTGTGGGGTAAGACAAGGATTCGTGGAGGAGAAGGACTCTCCCCCCACCTCCTTGATCCGCCGGCCAAGGGAGAGGGGAGTCCTACAAGGGCTCCACCTCCCCATGGCGCCTCCCTCCTTTAAATAGAGGGGTGGAGGCGCCACCCCCTGGCCCCCTCCACTCTTGCCCTAGCCGCCTCTCTCCTCCTCCTTTCTTCTGCTCAGGCTTAGGCGAAGCCCTGCAGAATTCTCTACTCCACCACCACCACCACGCTGTCGTGTTGCTGGGATTCCGTGGAGAGATCTACTACCTCCGCTGCTCGCTGGAACGGGGAGAGGAAGGTCTGCTTCGACTCCGCACGTGTGACCGACTGCGGAAGCGCTGCCGGAACGCGGCGCCGGAAGGATCGTCCACTCGATCTTGAGATCGGCAAGTGATCGACTACATCAACCACGAGATCCAATCTCGTAACGCTTTCGGATCTACAAGGGTTAGTACAGATCTATCTCGTTGCACATGTCTAATAGATTAGATCTTGGCTTTTATCTAGATTAGATCTGGGTTTTGTTCGTTCTTGCGGTAGAATTTTTTTGTTTTCCATGCTACGAACCCATCAGATAGTTGGAAACTCACACTGGCGGCATTGTTTAGTATAAGAAGATGCACCTATATCTACCTTCGAAAAGATTTTTAAATCAAGAGGAATCTATTGCGCTTAGTTGTAGCTAAAGTTTGGCCTAATTTTGTTAAACTGGCAAGATGTAAAATCTTAGCAAGAAGTCGAATTTGTCTTCAAAAATCTCGTTGGATGGTTTCTCATATATTAATTATGACCCCCTGATGGGTACCTTCAAACGCTTTTTTGTAAAACTTTCACTCTAACCTACAATTTACTTGTAGTAGTGCAAATTTGACCTAATTTTGAAAAATCGGCATAAGGTCATTCAAGTGGGCGAAGATAGGTACAAGTTTGAGAATTCATCGAACACAGGAAATCATAAGTACAATATGTTCATCCACTATATATATATGTGTGTGAAAACATCCCAAAAACTTCAATCCAAGTTTATCAAGATCCAAATCATCAAATTTAGGGTTAACAAAAACTTTTCCAAATTAAAAATGAAAGCATTCATGTGTATGTGCATTTAATTTAGGAATTGATTTGAATTGCCATGGTTCTGTGATTCCTTGCTTGTAAAATGTTTCTTAGGTGAAATAAACATCATCTAAATCATTCCCACACTTTTCCCAAAGAAGAACAACTCAAAATGAATAATTGAAGTAAATGGTCATTTTCGCCAAATTAACTATCATGCCTACTTTGGCTATTCCTAGTACTCAAAACTTAACAAAAACATGTGTGGATCTTTACACCGCTTGATAGTAAACATAATGATGTACCAAGGCCCACTTTGTGATCTGCTAAAAACATTCAAATGCTAATTTTAAATGACAGTTTCAAATTGAATCTAGTGTATGTCTCAAGATCACCCTATTTCAAAAACCACTCAAACAAGCTCAATTTTCAAAACCCAAGCACCTACAGAGTCTCAAGCTTATGCCTATCAAACCCACCAAAAACCTTTTCGAAATTCCAAAGTTTATCTCATGCGGCCATTTCATCAAACACTTGGCATGCATGATTTACACTCTAATCCTAGCTCACTGTTTTGAACAGGGTTTTGCCCCCATTTGATCTCCATTTAATCCCCTTCTCCCCTCTTGATCTATCCAGGCCATTAGCACCTCACCACCTTGTCCCTAGCCACAGTGCCGAGCCACCCCGAGCACTAGCTCGCCGGCCGACCCTGGACTCGCCCCAGCAGACCACCTCATTCTCTCTCGCCATGTCTAGGAGGTAGCCAGGACCTCACCGCCACCATATGTCCCCTCCCCAAGCCAAGCGCAGCAGTGGACCACCGTGGAGTGCCCGCGCCCAGTGCAAGCACGCGCCAGAGCGCCGCACCCGGCACGCGTGCACAAGCCGCCGCTCGACCGCAGCCCGCGCCCACCGCTCCGCCATGACCCAGGGGACATGACGAATATGCCCGTTCGCCGCCCAAAGCACCATAGCCACAGCTCGCCGTGGACACCGCCGCCTCTACCGCTCAGAACACTAGCTGCCCCCGACCGCATACCAGCGCCCCTACGCCCGCATTCACTTCCTAGAGCACCGCTAGGAGACCGCCTGTCGATCGCCACCCTCAGCCATGCCGCTAGCCGCCCGTAGCCATGTCGCCACCGTCGCCTGCCCATCCCTCTCGGCCTCGCTGTCGAGCCTATAAAAGTAGGGCACCCCCAGCCGTTTGAAGCACACCACTCCACTCCCATCACCTCACAGACCATTCCCCACCTCTAGCTGGAGCAGCGCGAGCACTTGCTCGCCAGAATTTGGCCGGAGTAGCCCGCAGCAGAGGAGGAAGGGGCACCGCCGATTCCGACCACCCCTAGAGCTGCCTCGACCGTCCCTGAGCTTGTCGTCGACCACCAGCTCGTTTGCCCGCCTCGACGTCGTCGTTGGAGCCCTGGTACGCCCCCTATGCACCCCCACCGAGCCGCTAGGGTTCGAGCTCGCCGGCGACAGGTCCGTCATCGACGACAAGCCACAGCCGTTGATCCTTATTCTAATCTAACGGTCCACATCGCCCCGTACCGCTTCGCGCGTTATGAGCCGCTGACTTGTGGACCCCCCTGTCAGTTGAGCCCCGTGCCGCGGAGTGACACTAGGCCGGCCCATTAGAGTTTCCCACGCGACCCAGTTAGTTTGAATTAGGATTTGCCTTTTTAGTTTAAACTTAGTTCTGTCTCTGAGTTTGAAAATCAATTCAGAGAGATTTACAAATCCAAATTGCATGAAACTAATTTTTCCTGAAATGTATTGAAAAGATCTATCCAAGCCTGTTGGATTTAATCCAATTAGAGTTATAGATCTCTCCTAGTAAAAATAACAAAACAAAAGCATTTGCACCTTGCAACATTTTTATAAAATCAACTAAGACAGGTTTTGAGTTGATTCCAACTCGCAAAAATCACATTTCATCATATATACCTAAATATGTAATAATATTAAGGTTTACATACAGTGACTTTGTACTAGTACCAAAATAATGCTATATAGGCATTTCTAGTCACTTTAAATCATTAATTAATGAACTTAAACCAAAGTAATTATGAACCAACCCTTAAATCACATTCTCACTTGTTAGAATATGTGGTGAGGACATGTGTCCACATGATCCCATATTTTTAAGTGGTGAATATTAAATCTTAGTTAATTTTTCAATGAGTAGAAATTAATTTTCTAAATTAAAAAGAGTGAAACTATTAAATTAAACTTGTGAGGTTTGAGATGATAATGGATCATCAAATGTGTGTCTTAGAATGCTAATTAGACTAGTTAAGTATTGTTTGGTGATTGTGTACTCCGTATGTATTTATAGACGATAGTACTGACCAAGCTTTCGAGGAGGAGGAGTTCTACCAAAAAGAAGAAGAAGAAAACTTCAACCACTACACTGCACAAGGCAAGCCACCATTAACAATGCAAGCTAACCCTTGCAAGTATAATGCTTAGCAAGCTAGGATTAAACTAGATGGTTTAGCAAAGATGCTTTAGGCATGCTTTGATTACACTACTTGACTATTAGATACCCCAAGTCTTATGTATAAGCTTTACTTCCTTTACTTTACACAAAGTCCTTTACTTGTTTTAAAGGTAGCATAAAGAGTATAAAACTTGACCTAATTAGAACCCCTTTAAATGTCATTCTACGGCATGAGATTGAACCTATCTTTTCCACCTTAGTGAACACTCTTAACTTAGTAGTTTAGAGTAGATCAAAAACTTGAGTCATTGTCGATGGGAATACTTGGTGAAAATGAATTATGAAAACCTTGGAATGATGAGTCATTCTATTGATGTTTTGACATATGTTGAGAAACACAAATGGTTATGATGGTGAAAATGTTGAGGCATGAGCCTTAACCCTTTTACAAAACTGATGGTTGGATTGGGATGCGATACCATTCCAAATTTTCCATACAACCACACTACCTGAATTGGGTAAGGCTTAGCTGGAAATTTATATGCATTAGTATTAGTTCCCTCGCGGGAGAGGTTTGGGCTGAGGCTACCTCTCATGATGTCCACCTATGTAGTGCCCAAGATGACTGATGGTCATGGTTGGGAGGCCATGCTCATAGGAGAGGTGCTTATACTAGGGTGTGTAAAGGGAAGGTTATGTTTGATTATCTGCATACTAAGTATGATGATTCAGGGTTATCCCTGACATATGTATTGAATCTTGTGGTGAAAGTGTACCACCTCTGCAGAGTGTCAAACTATTCGAATAGCCGCGTCCACGGTTATGGACAGTTGGAATGGCCATACTGTTTCGTTGTCAGATGTTTTCAAAATGACTTATGAAAGGAATGATGAATTTTGACTTGATCACAACAGGGTTGTGTTTTATGACAAGAACTTCCCAACTTAAGTGATTCTAGAACTTTATTTTATATTTCTTTGCTTCAGAACTCAGCTTAGGTTTCAAACTTAACTTTATAGTAAACTTAGATTTAGCACTTTAACCTAGAATTATATTAATTGTTACAGGTAGTTTGCAAGTACTTAAACAATACTCATGGATTTTGTCCCTGGCTATTCTCATGGCCAGACTATGAAGGAGACTATCAAGATGATGGCCAACAGGACGGCTATGATAACTAGGACTATCTGCCTTCGTCAGCATTGCCTGTGCCCCTAAAGATGGACCCCACCACTACACTTATCTTTTATTTCCGCTGCTTATTGTATTAAGACTGGATCATGAGATCCTTATTTGTGTAAGACCTTATGTATGGTTTGTAATGGATGATGTACTGTGATATCCAATCCGTTATGTCTCAAAAATGGTAATCCTAGGATTGCGAGGTATTGCATAACGGGCATCTGGGATTAAAAATCCGGGTGTTGACAGTGTACGACCGGATCTTGGAACATGTGGGAATGCGAGATGATAATCTTTTCAATTCAGCTCTAGAAGCAGATGATACCCTAACAGAATTTCGAGATTCTCCAAGCCCATACAGTCCTGATACTACAAAAGATGAGGAAATATGTAAACCATATTGACCGTTGTACTTTCATTTTTGAAGGGTTTGGGTCTCTTGTGAGGATGACTATTTGTTAAGTCAGGTACTATAACTGTTTATTTTTTGCTCTGCTGGTGTGTGGTGTCCATGAATCTATATATTTACTATTATGACATATATATTGGACCTGGCTTATGTGACTATATTTGGCAACAATAGTCATCTTATTCGAACTTGCGGTGGTTTTTTATCTTTCAATTTTTTTCCTGTTAATGATGATGGTAATGGCAGTTGCGAGTGATTTGTTAGCATGTTTCTAGTAGTAAACCAAAACTTGTAGTTGTATATTGTGGAATTTCAGGTCGATGTTTGAACTCTAAATCTTGATGTCATAGAAAGGGCAGGCTTCTACCACCTGGAATATTTACCCAACAATTCATTGTATTACACGAATAAGTGCACAAACTTGATGTATGTAGTCGGGAAACTGAGCAACAGAAGTCCACAAACTTGTATCAGTCGTGTGGTTGTTACTATTAATATAGTGGGGGTTTCCCCTAAACAAAGAGGGGTTCGCAAAACAAATATAGTGGGGCAAAAGTTAGTTTCAAGTTCAAGGAAACTTAGTCGTGTGTGCCTCGACCCCATCGTCATCTTATCCGCATGTCCTCCCTCCCTCGACAGGACCGTCCCTGTTGCTCCACCATTGAACACCACCGCACCACCGTTCGCTGGTATGTACGTCACCAACCTCCAGCCATTACGGGCTTTCTGAAGGATAGAATGCATTTATTTTTGGGCATTGCGAGCTATATAAGCTAGTGGCATTTACAGGAAATGGAATTGGCATTAGCGGATGGATATGCTGCATCAGCGGACGCTTGTAAAGCAGAGGTGGATGCTAAAGCGGCACCAGCAGATACATGTGAAGCGGATGCGGAGGACGATGCTTGTACTGCATCAGAGTCTTGGGAAGTGTTGAGTGATACTTGGAAAGCGTGGAGGCACAGTCAAAATCCTCATCGGCTACTACTAGATCAAATTCTGCTATGTTGGCTGCCGCTGCCAAAACGACGGCTGCGTGGGATGCTAGGAATGCCTCAGCTCATGGTCATGCTTCTTTAGCGTCAACGGCTGTGGATCGTCATTCGTCGGCGGTGCCTGCTCCATCTGCTCAGAACTTGTCGACCCCATTGTAAGTTCTGTGTTGGATTTTGTCTCCCGGACTTCCTCCCTCTTTTGTGTATTATGCTCTGGCGTTTTTTCTAGACGCAATGGATATTAGTTTAAACTAGTAGTACTGGGAACATAAAAATCTATTTAATCACAAACTAGTGATCCGAATGGGATGAATCTTTCATAGCATTCAAGCCTAGGCACCGATGATTTACTGATTTTTTGTCAATTTTTTTGAATAGTTTTACTTTTAGTTGAAAGTCTGACCTACTGTCATACGTTTGATCTAAGATGGAAGGTGGATCCTATAGCAAGTCACCGTGAGACTTTGGTTCACCAAGTCACTGAAGGTGCATCCATTTTTCTCCCTTTCTTTATGATAAAATCCGAAAATTCAGGTGGGGTCCTTTCTATCCTCCCCGTTGACCTGAAAAAAAGTTCTTCATTCCCTTTACCCATTTCTGACATGCTGAAGCATTTTGCGGTGCTTTCGTACTACTCTGGTTGATTCCTTGTGCTGTTTAGGTTATTTTGTTGAAAGACTCTTCTTTTTAGGTAGTTTTTCAGATGCGTGCAGTTTAGGAAATTTCGATGATAAATTTTCCTATCAAATTGTATGATGCATTGTGGTGTTTACTTAATTCTTTTTTAGGGTTGTGCATTGTGCAATGTGCTGTTTAATTAATTCTGATAATGCACTTGTGCTATTTGCATCATCCTACCAGCTTCGGTAGAAGAACATATGCAACAATCAACGATTTGCCAGATGATGTATTTGGTCAGATTTTTGTCAGGCTTCCTCCGCACCCATCTTGCATACTAAGGGCATCAATTGCCCAAAAATATTGGATGGACTTCATGGGAAGCAACGATTTCAAAATGCTAACCCTGTCACACAACAGAGGAATGGCCTTACTTGGGTTTTTCACCAATAGCTCCGAGGACGCTCGATTCTTAACAAATCATAATCTTGACCAATCCATCTTCTAGAAGCTGAACAGGCTGGTGGAAGTACATAAAGCCCTCAAACCATATGTACTTGGATGTCGCAATGGTAGGGTGCTACTTCATTATCTGCAAGGGTCTAACATGATAAAGGCCTGGGATCCTATCAGTGGAAGTGAAACAGTGATCCCAGAACCACCAATTTGGTGGAGACATGAGTATGATAGCTGCACAATTCTATGTTCGAGAAATCATGGACAATTTGTCTTCACACTGTTGCAGCAATTTCTGGGTTGTTTGGATAGTAACCAATGGTAACCAAGCACTGGTGTAGAGGTACTCATCAGAGTTAGGAAATTGGGAGGACTGGATTGAACCTGTTGAGATGCTGGCTAAGATTGAACGCTGGCCATCAACTCTCATAGGGGACATTTTACTGGCCAACAATGAACTCCAGATATATAATTGCCTTCGACAATGTGACAAAAATAGTGTTATATTGAGTGCCCCCATGAGACACATGATACTTCCAGACACAATTTTGTCATTGCTAAGGGGCATAATGGAGATGTTCCACTTGCGGTTATAAGAGACTTCACTCTAAACACGTGTTCCAGTGCAAGATCATCAACAGGAAAATGGGAAGCTTGGGTGCCTCATATAAAGGTTGAGTTGGATACTCTCCTTGGCCTTGAGAGATCATGGGCATATGGTGGGAAATATGTAGTAAGGTTACTCTGCGCATTTGAGGATAGAGAAATGGTGGTTATATGGGCGAAGGAAGGAGTATTCGAATTATATCTCAGTAGCATGAGGTCTAAAAGTTCAGATCTCTAAAATGTTAGTGTACTTTACATTCCTACATTATGACACCTGGTTAGTGCAGTCATTCATGTGCAACCCTTGCATTTTCATACACCTATGATTTTCCTGATCATTTTGTTCATTTCCGTCAGCAACCGACCTAATTCATTTAGACTGAAAAATCAAGGAGATGAAAATAACACTCGGACGAAGAAGCAATGCTTGTTTGGGAAAGCATGTGTTTGCCTAGGTTGTGTTATTTCGAGCTACAGTCTGATATTTGTTTGTTTTGGTAGCTGATGGAACTATGGCGGCACCTTTGTATGTGCTGCAGTCTCATGGGCATGGGCTGGAATATTAGAGATGTCTGTTTGTTTTGGGGGCTTATGTATGTCTGATAAAACATTGTTTTATATGATGAAATGATTTTCTCTATATAGTAGTGTATGCATGATGAAATCTTGTTTTATGTGTTCTACATATACTTTAGCTAGTGTTTGTCTTTTGATAGTATGCTGTAGTAGGAGTATTTGTTTCGCAGCAAGATTTTTATTTGATCTTAATTAGTACTACCATTTAGTTAGTGCTTCCTGTAGAAGAGTCTGTGTCGACACCTAAATAAATAGTAGACCTTGGTTGCACACCATTTTCACATGCTTGAATCAAAGATACTTCAAACATTGGTTTGTTGTTATATTAAACAAAAATTCTTGTATCGGAGATCTATATTTTCATATGCATGGTAGATAATCACTCTCCCTGACTTGGATCCCTGAAATAGAGGGAGAACGGCCTATTTTTCTATTTATTATTTGGACAATCTTGAAATTCAAAATCATTGTCAACCATCAAAACCTACCACCTACCCCGTTTGAATCGGAGGCATCGGCTGATGTGAGTCTCGCCTTAAATTCCTGACCAGATGGCATTTGACCTACACAACCTTTTTTCTAGTAATAAAAACTTGGCCGGCAGCCAAATTAAAAATCATAATCAAGCGGGAAAATAACCCACCGACCCCGAAGCATTTCACACTCCTCTATTTCAAACATTGTCAGGAAAAATCACCCACCGAGGTAGTACCATTTTTATATTATTACATGGATTCTAGGCAAATTTGAAATCTAAGTCAAGTGGAAAAATTTACTGCCTATGTTGTGTGAATGGAAGGTATCCATGTTTCTGTGCAAAAAAATGTTTATGGATGATCATTCGATATGACTCTCGGCCTTGAATTCCTGGATAGATAGCGTTTGGTCTACTACCTTTTTATATTAGTAGATGGAGGCTAGCCAAATTCAAAATCTCAATCGAGCGGCAAAATCACCCACCTACCTTGAAGCATTTCTCGCCCCACCATTTCAAAAACTTTGAGCCAATATATCCCACCAACCGTGGGAGTACCATTTTTCTATTATTATTATTAGATGGGCGCTAACCAAATTCAAATTCTCAATCGAGCGGCAAAACCACACATCGACCTTGAAGCATTTCGCGCCCTTCCGTTTCAAAAACTTTAGAATTTAAAATGTAACATCCCAATTTCAGGAATCCTGAATTGTTGTCCAGAATGCAAAAATCAGGGGGAACAAAAACTTTTTCTTGTGCTTTGGTGCAGTGCTTGCTTTTTGTTTGTTCGCACTTGTGCTTATGAAGTGTATCTTAGGATAGTCCTTACCTCAACCTCAGTTGACAAAAGCTATTTACCAAAACTATCTTGGCTTACTCTACATATTCTCAAACGTTCTGAATTTCAAAACATGAGCCAAGATGCCTATGTAACCAAAACTATTTTTGGTAGCTTCTATTAACAAAACTATGGAGACATATAATACAATCTCCTTATGTTTTCAAGACAGAGCACTCAACTAATCTTACCTCTAGTTTTGCAAAAACTCTTCGTCAAAGCATTTGAATTCTACTCTTGGTAGAGATACCACAAACCCTCATCTTATTCAAAACTCAACCTCTTCAAAATGCCCCAACCTTACCCCCAAGCTGAGCCTGATGGTGACCCCTAGTACTAGTTGATTAGTGTATAAGATGAGTTGCCTTGATCTGCTGTCTGATGAGTTGCTTTGATCTATTGTTTGAGTTGTTTGCTTAGGAAGTAGAATGAGCTACTTTAGAAGCTCATCACTAGGATCAAGATGTTTCCCAATTATCAATCCCTAAGCAAGAAAGCAAACCTTGTTGTGATCCCTAGGCACTAGGTGACCATCTAAAACCCTTAATCAGATCCAATCCGAGGATCTCCATTCTAGATGTTCCCAAGTCCATGAAGACCAATATCAAGCATGGATTTATTCTACTCACTCTACACTTCCATATCACCCACTTGTTAAAGCTCTGATACCTTGCAACTCTTCCAAGAACATTCCCTCTCCAGCTCTAGTCAAAATCCTCAAAACTGCCAAATTTGGCTAAATTTGGAAACAGTTTCAGCATCACCTCTTTGAATGCCTCCCTATTCTCAAACCATGTGCATTTTTGGAAATGCAGTTGAACCATCTTCTTAACCATCCTAAGGACTACCAAGGCCCACATTGGCCCCTGGTTAGATCCTCCTCCAACCCACTTGTCCATGATGGTTTTGCAGACAAGAAAATAACATTTCCTGCAAAACTAGTCATCATGCCCACTTTGGTAGAAGCTCACACCACCATCCAAAACCCTATGAACCAACTCTCGGCATGGTTGTGTTCTACTCAATGATGTCTATCTAAACCTACTTCACTTGCCCCAAGTGGAGCTCTGGCTGCTTAAACCCACATGGTTTAGAAGGCTTCATGACACTTTCTGCATGGCAGCCTTTATTTCAACAAAGTTTGCCATCATTTCTAGATCACCTCAAATGCAGTTAATTCAAACTCCTCCTGCCATGATCATATATATGACCTGGTCTACCTATCCATCTATCCCTTGCACCAAGGTGAGCTCTGAGCTCCAAGATGCAAGCATGTTTTGGTGGTATAAAAATAACACCACCCTAGATCATCAACTCCTTGTCTTCCATCCTTTTCAAGTTGGAAATTCATTCCCCAAGGTTGCAAATGCTTGCTACCCCTTGGCTACACCCTCCATCTTGATCACCAAGATTTATCAGATTTTATCCATAATTCTTATGGCCCCAAAACTATTTAATTCCTTAAATAGTCAAAATCTCCAAAACTCCCTAAAGGAAAGTTTGGTTCTTACCAAAACACTTCCCCAACTTTTGGCTCATGTGAGTCCCCCAAAGCATATCCTATCTTTCCATCTCAAAAATAAATATTTTTGAGAAGCTTTATTATTTCTTTTTGTCCATTTTCTTAAATGGATGAATTGGAATAATAATTGTTTTAAATGCTTTTAATCCCCAATAAATCTTGGGAAAATTCCCCTAAGTGTGTATTCACATTTGGGACCCTTCCACACCAAAATCCATCCTTGTCCAATGGAATTTTATCAAATGATCTTCTAAAAATCATTTATGTCCCTTTTAAGTAATTGGATTTAAGTGGACTAAAACCACACATAAAAATCTCAATTAAATCCTAGGAGCCTACCTTTACCTCACCTATCTACCAGTAGCATTTTCTCCTCTGGTTCAATGCAAGATTTTGGACTTCCTTCACAACCCTCAATTGGATCAAATTTGCCATTTAAGCAAATCCACATCTCCAACCATTTCCAAATTCCATCAAAACCTGTTCAATGCTTATCCTCAGCACCAAGACACCCCATTGGTCGACCACCACTTTAGAATCACCCAACAAATCCCAATTTTTTCCCTTGTACTAGTGGAATGAGAGAGAGACAACAAATATCTTACAAGATTTGTCCCCTTTATTTACCATTGATGCCACCTCCTCTCTCTGGTCTAGCACGACCCAATTACCATCCTACCCCTCTCCACCTCCCCCTGGACCAATCACTGGCCAGCATTGCTCTCCCCCTTGTCCTAAATGGTAATTTCCACCATCAACTCCCTCCTCTTGGTATATATGGCCAGCAGCCCTCCCCCAGCCAGTCCCGCCCTCATTTTCCCCTCTCACTCCCACTTACCTCCCCCAGCACTCCCTACCTCTCCCCAACTCTGTGTTGTCCGAAGGAACAAGAGGAGGAGAGCCTCGGCCTCCTCACAAAAACGAGCAAGGCTCATCCCGCTCTGCTCTATTCCTTCTGCATGTCAGCCCTTGTGATCCCCTTGCTCTCCTGCATCTAACGGTGCTCTTCTTTTTGCCCAGGACCACCTCCTCTGCATCGCCGTTGAGCTCCGATGAGATCTTTCTCGGCTGCCATCGCACGAGCGACCTCCCATCATCAACCCACCTCGTGCCGCCCACCGATATGCTCGCCGTTGTCGAGCGCGTCGCCCTGCACCATTCCCGACCTTCCCCAAGCCCTCTGGTGAGTACGCTGCCCTCGCTGGCGCCGCCCTAGGTTTCCGTCACCGGCAGCTCTGTTCCGCGTAGACGACAACCCCGAGCCGTCTGTAGCAACTAGATCCGATGGTCACCATTGGTCGGTACCGCTTCGGCGCCTCTCGCTCGCTGACAGCAGGCACCGCTTGTCAGGTTCGAACCGAGCCCTCCCGCGCGTCGCGCTGTCCCGCCGTGGGCCGAATCATCCCCTGCAGCCCAGTAGCTCCCCAGATCCGGCCCCCTTGCACCCTTTTTCTTTTTCTTTTAACAGATCCATTTATTCCATAAAATCTTCTGTTATAAATAAATCCAACTAAAATGGTAAACCAAGTCCAAATGCCTAGATCTATTTTTCTGGTGGTTCTCCGATGTTTTCTCAAACATGCAGAGGCAACCCCATGGCCAAAATAATTTTCTCTAATTACTAGTAATTATTCTGCTAGAATGTATCTGGTACACTAAATAATTTCCATAGAGAGTTCTACATGTCCATTTGGGATGAACCCAAGACCTACTTGAAGGTATTCGAAATACCTATCATCCAGCACAAACTTTAGGTCAAGTTGAATAGTATGTAGCCTTTAGTAAAAATAACAAAACTAGCAACTTTCTGTCTTAGATAAATTCCCCAGGTCTATCCAAATGTGGTATGGACCAGATTCCAACTCCCAGTAACTCCTTGGATCAGTATCTACCAAACCCCAGCACTTCATAATTTTTTTTGAGCTATGGTTGAATTTTAGTGAATTAAATACCTCTATAAAGGGCATTTTCACTAAATAAATCACTCCTGGAGTCTGGTAACTCCAAAAAGAGTGAATCCTATTCCTACAGAAATGTATTCTAAATACCTAGAACCTTCCCTTGGAACCAACTCAATATCTCCTATAGATTTAATCTGGTGATAAAGAGAAGAATCATACAGAACTACCTTTAGAAATTTCCTAAGGCCATTATTTTAATTATTTTGACTTTATTCCAACTCTAGTTGGTTCAGTACATCAAGTACTACATAACCATCGAAGTAAATAATTTTTGGAGCTCCAGAACGTTTCTGGTGAATTATTTCCTCAAACTAGAGTTTAGTTCACTATAAAAAGCATATTTAAATCTAGAAAAGTGATAATCAAGTGAAACCACTTGTGATGGTTTTGTCTTGACCAGACCTATCCGAGGATATCACTTTTGCACATTGATATCCTACTGACCACAGAACCCTTATCCAAGTCCCTTGCATATATCCTAGACTACCATCTTCCAAGAGAAAAACACCCAAGTGGCAATGTTGTAACTTCCACCATTGAATCCCATTTCTCCAAAAACCTCCGAAGTTCAGTAGTATTTCTCATGTTTGTTTGCTGTATGGTTCGATACTTGTATGCCTTGTGTTGGTTGTGGATTGTTTGCTTGCATGTGTACCCGATGACGACGATAGTGTGAGTGTCTGACGACAAGAAGGAAAGGATTTCTTATTATTAGAATATTTGGGTATTCTGGGTCATCTGAAGAAGCCCAGGGACTTATTGCTGATCACAGGCAGGCCACCATTCCTGAAATCCTATATATGTCCTACCCTCTTTTACCTGTTTTATATCCTCTTTATAAATTGCACTACAATAGTAACTTGGCTCCTCCAAGTTAAGATTTTGAGTCCTTCGAGGCACCACCCTTTAGACCGAAAGTACGATGGTTAGCATCCTACCTCCTTGGAAACCCCGGTTTTGAGAAAATAAACTGTTTTGGGATTTTCCCCATTACAAATGTTTCAAAACGGCTTTTGTAAAACCCTGGGAAAAGGCATCGTTCCCAGTGGAAGTTTTAACAAAAGAAATGGTGATAAGAAGAAGTGAAAATGTGATGGGATGTTCTACGCCTTTACTGGAACAATTTTTATCCGTGCAACCACATTACCCCAGGTTGCTGGGGCTTAACTCGTAGTTTGTCCGCATTAGCCGAGGCAAATTCTACCATGCTTATAGGGAGAAATCCCTGGAATTCTGGGCGGGTGCCCCCAGATCAAGGATCTGACGCCTGTCGCTTGCTTCGGCAAGAGTGAGCCTGAACTAACAGGAGTCCGGTGCAACAATTGGGTCTCCCACGGACGGTATGACTTAGGTAGTACGGAAGGAAGTGGAGTCACCAAATTTAAGGTGTACGCCAAGCTGCGGCTTGGGTATGCGCGTGTACGGAAGGAAGGACTATGGCTGGGAGCCACATACTCATTGCCGGGGAGAACAAACCCAAGAGGAAAAGCATGCCTTTGCTAGTGTAGACAAGCGAAAGGTTAGGTTTGATTATCCGGACCCCCATGTACAGTGGTAGTGGGCCATGGTTGTATCCCGGCGGATGTATTGATTCTTGTGGGTAAAGTGTGCAAACTCTGCAGAGTATAACGTATTCGAATAGCCGTGTCCAGGGTCAAGGACGGTTGTAAAGGTGTTGGCTAGGAGTACCCAAACTGTGCTTGTTTGGGAAACAAGTACTTTGAGAACGAAGGTTCCGAGGGAACCCGAGTTCGAAGGCCTTGTTTTGACCAGAGCGGTCTAAAATGTACAAAAAGGGTTTTTCAACTATAAAACTATTTTCCAAAACTCTTCTCAACAAAGATATGGCGATATCTTGGTTTATAAAATAGAATCATGTTTTCAAAACTCTTTTTCAACAAAGATATGGAGATGCCATAACTTCAAAGTTAGTTTAGGCTTTTCAAAAGCAACCCCAGATAGAGCTTACTCTCCACAGCAAAAAATGCATTTCCTTCGTTCACATATCTTGGTGGTTTGCGAGTACATTCAAAGACCTCATGGCTGTGTCCCTAGCTATTTACTTGGCCAGACTTTCATGAGTTTAAGGTGACGTCCATTGAGCTAGGCCGTCTTCCTAGTCAGCTGCCTGTAGGTTGAGGCACGTTTGGGCTCTGCACTTGGCGAGGTTCCGCTTCTAATGATGTTGTAGCCATTATGGAAATTATGTAAGCCTTGTAATTCGTTATGTTTCGGATGTTGTAATGGTACCTATCGGTTATGTTCCACGCCTCACTGATCATGGGAACATGGATGTATGCATAACAGGTATTTCTCGGACGAATAATCCGGGGAGCCCACAGACTTGGTATCAGAGCCATCCTGACTGTAGGAGACCTTAGTTAGCATGGACGTTAGACAGGAAGCGACAAACCTATTTTCCAAAAGACCAGGGAGAAAAGATGACTATTTGCAAAAGTGCTTATGTCTTTCCCGTCTCTGACTTTGAAAACTACTTGCATTATTAAGATATCATAAGCTTAAAATCCTGCACTCTGTCAGTAACCCAACCCCATCTCACAAATCTGATGTAGACGGCCTCTTTCCGCTCAGAGCGCATCATTGTCGGAGACAGTTTCTGGCCCTTTGAAGAGAAACTTCACAACCTACTGAAGATAGTCAAGAGACCCGCGCCAACTATTGAAGGAACAGAACTTCCTCGCAGTAACACCAATGTGATGCAATGGGTCATCAAGGTTGTTATTCCTTCCGCCGATGAGGACACCGTGCCCACAATCTTCACATTCCTCGACAACAATTGGGTAGATGGCGTCGTGCGAGCCATACAAGAGATCATGGCGAGCCTCTGCAAGATCCACGAAGATGAGTTGAAAGAGACTCCCTACCACTTGTTTGGAAAGAGAGACGAAGACGGACTCCCCACTGAGTCTTTCCTCACCTGCTGCGTCGGGAATCAGCTGGAGAATATGGAATACCTACTCCAACGTTCCCAGGAAGATCTTTACAAGGCAAGACGCGAGAATCTTCTTCTAAAGATGGATATCAACCTACTCCGTAAGCGCGAAAGGAGTCTTCAGGCCACCAATGCCCGCTTGGCAAGAAAGCTGATCACTGAAGTACCCCCAACCCCTGAAGACGAGAACCCCGGGACTGATGACGAACTCCCCTTCCTCAATGAGTACCAACCTATCGTCCAGTCCCCCGCGCCGACCGAGTCAACTTCCAACCTGCACCATGGGAAGGCACCACTCTCACCTTCACCGAAGACGAGCTGAATATTCCGCAGACCCCAGAGGACCTGCAGTAGTTGGAGACCCCGAATGCTACCCAAGGCTCCGCAGATGCACCCTCCGAGTAATCACCCACGTCGTGGTACTCGCCCAGCTAGCAATAGGGTAAAGTCATGTATCGACCCTGAACGCGTTTTGTAATGCCTACGTACAATTAGCACCCCGGGTGCAGATTTGGTTGGTATGTAATGACTTCCTTGATTGCTATGATTGCTTGAATTGCCCTTTTTGCGTGTTTTACCCAAGTCATTGCATCAGACCCAACCCGATTCGTCTGCCACCGACAAGACCTCCCCAGGATGGCCATGAAGACCGGAAGCTCGAAGAAGGCATGTAGCCGCTGCGGAGACGAAGGGCACCAAGCCAACAGATGTTCCGGCCACTGCCCCTACTGTGGAGAACCCCATTCACCCAAAGTTTGCCCAACTCGATTTATCACCTGTTTCATCTATGAAGTCCAAGACCATGTTCCCATAAACTGTCCAGTATATTCCCTTACTAGCATAGCCCGTCAACCTCCTGGTACCAGCAAAGGCAAGGCGTCAAAGAAGTTGCACCAAAGGATGGGCATATGCTTCACGTGCGGTCTACCTGGTCACTTCAGCCGAGAATGCCCCAAGAGAAAATCTGCCAAGACTTCCGTGAAGGAGAAGCTCGAAGACATCCAAGGCCCCTCCCTCAAAAAAGATGGTCACCTGACCGCTCGCTGCCACGCAACTCAAGACTGAAGATGTCCCACGCCTTCCTAGATGACAGCGCCCTGTGGAAGTAAAGACCAAGAGAGAATCCCTTTCACCCACTCCAGGAATCCTCGAAAGTTGACAAGTGTCACCTTTATTTAACTAGCCCATGTCCCCCTGGAAAAATAGCTAGGATGCCACCCTCCCTAGGTTGTCCTATGCTACCTTGAGACCTACTTTTGCCACCTTCTTAAGTAAGTCACCTACTTGTAACTCTCCGACCTACCCAAGTCAAATCCTAAGGGGGAAAGACCCCGTCTTTCTCAGAAAATAGAGTGCCCCTCCGAGAAAATCCAACCGTGGGACCTGAAGACACAGATCTCAATAGCACAGACTTGTCACAGACTTGGATACAACCACCCACTTAAGAGAAGTGACATAGACCCTTATAGAAAGAAGATCCCTCCCCGCCACCAAGGTTGAAACCAGCTCGACCCCCGAGTTTCAAGAAGATTGGAGTCCAAACTCCCCATCAAGGTGTTTCGATTCGAAGACAAAGTCGGCACGTTAGTCCACAAGGAACCCATAGCACTAACTAAGACAAATCCCCTAACCTTACTCTCCGGAATCTCGGGACGAGATTCTTTTAAGAGGGAAAGGTCTGTAACATCCCAATTTCAGCAATCCTGAATTGTTATCCAGAATGCAAAAATCAGGGGGAACAAAAACTTTTTCTTGTGCTTTGGTGCAGTGCTTGCTTGTTGTTTGTTTTCACTTGTGCTTATGAAGTGTATCTTAGGATAATCCTTACCTCAACCTCAGTTGACAAAAGCTATTTACCAAAACTATATTGGCTTACTCTACATATTCTCAAACGTTCTGGCATTTCAAAACATGAGCCAAGATGCCTTTGTAACCAAAACTATTTTTGGTAGCTTCTATTAACAAAACTATGGACAGATATATAATACAATCTCCGTATGTTTTCAAGACATAGCACTCAACTAATCTTACCTCTAGTTTTCCCAAAACTCTTGTTCAAAGCATTTCAATTCTACTCTTGGTAGAGATACCAAGAACCCTCATCTTATTCAAAAATCAACCTCTTCAAAATGCCCCAACCTTACCCCCAAGATGAGCCTGATGGTGACCCCTAGTACTAGTTGATTAGTGTATAAGATGAGTTGCCTTGATCTACTGTCTGATGAGTTGCTTTGATCTGCTGTTTGAGTTGTTTGCTTAGGAAGTAGAATGAGCTACTTTAGAAGCTCATCACTAGGATCAAGATGTTTCCCAATCATCAATCCCTAAGCAAGAAAGCAAACCTTGTTGTGATCCCTATCCACTAGGTGATCATCTATAACCCTTAATTAGATCCAATCTGAGGATCTCCATTCTAGATGTTACCAAGTCCATGAAGACCAATATCAAGCATGGATCTCTTCTACTCACTATACACTTCCATATCACCCACCTGTTAAAGCTCTGATACCTTGTAACTCCTCCAAGAACATTCCCTCTCCTACTCTAGTCAAAATCCTCAAAACTGCCAAATTTGGCTAAATCTGGAAACAATTTCAGCATCACCTCTTTGAATGCCTCCCTTTTCTCAAACCATGTGCATTTTTGGAAATGCAGTTGAACCATCTTGTTAACCATCCTAAGGACTACCAAGGCCCACATTGGCCCCTGGTTAGATCCTCCTCCAACCCACTTGTCCTTGATGGTTTTGCAGACAAGAAAATAACATTTCCTGCAAAACTAGTCATCATGCCCACTTTGGTAGAAGCTCACACCACCATCCAAACCCCTATGAACCAACTCTCTGCATGGTTGTGTTCTACTCATTGATGTCTATCTAAACCTACTTCACTTTCCCCAAGTTTAGCTCTATGTTGCTTAAACCCACATGGTTTAGAAGGCTTCATGACACTTGCTGCATGGCATCCTTAATTTCAACAAAGTTTGCCATCATTTCTAGATCACCTCAATTTTAGTTAATTCAAACTCCACCTGACATGATCATCTATATGACCTGTTCTACCTATCCATCTATCCCTTGCACCAAGGTGAGCTCTAAGCTCCAAGATGCAAGCATGTTTTGCTGGTATAAAAATAACACCACCCTAGATCATCAACTCCTTGTCTTCCATCCTTTTCAAGTTGGAAATTCATTCCCCAAGGTTGAAAATGCTTGCTACCCCTTGGCTATACCCTCCATCTTGATCACCAAGATTTATCAGATTTTATCCATAATTCTTATGGCCCCAAAACTATTTAATCCTTAAATAGTCAAAATCTCCAAAACTCCCTTCCTAAAGGAAAGTTTGGTTCTTACCAAAACACTTCCCCAACTTTTGGCTCATGTGAGTCCCCCAAAGCATATCCTATCTTTCTATGTCAAAAATAAATATTTTTGAGAAGCTTTATTATTTCTTTTTTTCCATTTTCTTCAATGGGTGAATTGGAATAATAATTGTTTTAAATGCTTTTAATCCCTAATAAATCTTGGGAAAATTCCCCTAAGTGTCTATTTACATTTGAGACCCTTCCACACCAAAATCCATCCTTGTCCAATGGAATTTTATCAAATGATCTTATAAAAATCATTTCTGTCCCTTTGAAGTAATTGGATTTAAGTGGACTAAAACCACACATAAAAATCTCAATTAAATCCTAGGAGCCTACGTTTACCTCACCTATCTACCAGTACCATTTTCTCCTCTGGTCCAATGCAAGATTTTGGACTTCCTTCACAACCCTCAATTGGATCAAATTTGCCATTTAAGCAAATCCACAACTCCAACCATTTCCAAATTCCATCAAAACTTGTTCAATGCTTATCCTCAGCACTAAGACACCCCACCTGGTCAAACCGTTAGCGCTCGCCCACACAACCTCCATCTTTCCTTCTCTCTCTCTCTATGGTATACTCCATCGCTGCTCAATCTAGCTACTTTTGTACTCTTTCTTTTGAAGTGTAGTACATATATATACTAGTAGTAGTACTCCTATAAGCAATGAACGGTAGAAACCTACTACCACCGGTCTAGTTGACCTTCAAGTATTATGTGCCTAGCTAACCAAGCCTGCATGCTTATCTTGGTAATTATGCGGCCTCTTGCATAGCCAAATCCCCACTTGCCATGGAGTACTAGTACTGCCTGTTACTAAAACATATACTAGTAGTAGTACATGTATTCCCTCTATTTGCGACCATTTTGTTGGTACCAATACGTGGCCTTGAAAATCAATGAGAACATCTTGGGAATATTAAAGCTATCCTCTTAACTGCACCATAATTCTCTCCCCATTGGTTTATTTTTTTGTTCGCGCTCATGCACAAGTCGTTTTGTACCGCATGCAGAGGGAAAAGGCGATCTGGATGCTAGGAATTAGGGGTTGCAATAACTAGGGTGCTAGAACTTACTCCCTCCATCTCATTGCATTATACTACTCCCCGTATTTTGTACCTCATGTTAGGAACCCATCACAGCTTTGCTATGACATCGCACCACCTCTACACTTCGCTCCTACAGATCCTAACAAAGTTAAAAGAAAATTCTACCGTCCCAATTATCACACGAAGTGGATAGTGGATCATGTGGTTTCTTTATAATTCGCATGTTTTTAGTACTAGGATTTTTCAAGCTTCCTAGCTAATTTCGCACACTTCAGTGACTTTTTGCCAATTTAACAAAAAAAGAAAATATTTACGCACGATGACCTACCATGTCATGTGCACTACGTGCCATGAAAATGGTAATAATGTAAAGTAATACGTGTAAGAGGATGCCACATAAAAGTATTTGGTTTGTTATAATTTCTTTATTTTATTTCCATGTCTTCAAAACATTATCAAATTTGTATGCATGAAGTAGATTCTTAGCATGAAGATAGTTGCATTTCTCAAAACTCGTGCTGGTTCTTGGTATATTGACAACCTTGGTACCTTCAAACGACATTTGAAAAATTCAAGAGCAAACCTATCACGCTTACTTGTAGTTCATATCTCACCTAATTTCGTTAAATCAACATAAAGTCCTCTAAGTGAAATTACTACGAAGCTTGAAAAATGCTAAAACTAGGGAATTGTAAGAAAGGCATTGTCCACTTAGTCTAACTAGTAAGTTACACGTGCGTTGCACACATGATGATAATCATATAATAGAAGTATGGCATATCATTTTTTATAGAATCATAATAGGTAAAGCTCAAGAACACTTATAATTTTGAGTCACGTCCATAATGTATCGGGTGTATATTTGGTTCTTGTAATTTGTATCATATACTATAGAAATCAACCTATTAGCTACCTAATACTCAACATGCTCTAGAGAAATGACAAAGAATATTCTAGAATTATTGAGAAGTGTGTTTGAGGGTTATGCATAGCGCTCATTATGCTAAAGACTATCACTAGAATCTTCTAGTAGATGCTAGAATGGATATAAATATTCAACGGTTTGCAATGCTACGATTTGCCAGTCTTGATCCAACTATCAAAGTTCAAATTACTTGTACACTATAAAGCGGTTAGATTATTATATAATAGGTAAATCTCAAAAATTATAAATTGGATCGACATCTATAAAGTATGGCTCTATATTTGGTTCTTGTACTTTGTATCACGTAGAAGTCAAAAAAATTATCTATTTCCAATACTTGAAAATTGTGGTAACATGGTCCAGAGAAATGATGGAGAAGATTCTAGAATGATGGAGACGTGTGTTTTGACGTTTGTGCAAAACATTCACTTTGCTAACGATTATCATTAGTATCTTCTAGGTGCTAGAATGGAAAATAAGATCCAATGGCTGGTAATGTTCAGATTCGCGAGTCTCGGTCCAACGGTCAATATTGAAAGTTATTTGTACACTATATAGTGGTAAGAAATGTTGGGTGGTGGCATTTTTCAAGTAGGGTGGGCCTAGAAGGAGCAAGATACTTCAGTTCACAACTTAACACAGTTAGTGGAAGTGCATGTTACATCAGGGACCTAAAAAAACCAAAATTACATCCAAGTCCACATATTTAATACAAAGGGCCCTAAAAATAAGCACGGAAAAGTAGTCGGGTCTGGCTCTCTTTATTCTCCATCCACTAGCCAGCATACTCTTCGTACGGAGTACTAGAACACTTGTACTTGTTTAACAAAGGAAATCAGGGTGGTGCTCACTTTAGCCAACTCTTGTTGATGAAGTGCACATAATGTGATGGGACGTATCTTATCTTATCACTATATCGTGTACGAATAACTTTGAACATTGACCATTAGATAAAGATAGGAAAATCCAAATATTTCTAGATGTTGGATCTTTTTTCCATTCTAGCATCCAGAACATTGTGTTGATAGCCTTTAGCACAATAAATATTGGTAGTGTTTAATAAAGTGTGGCAAGCCAAACTATGGCAAAAAACCAAACACATACCAGATTGCCAAACTTATGTATGTTATTATATCTTACCACTATATAGTGTACGCATAACTTTGAACATTGACTATTGGATCAAGACAAGCAAATCCAAATATTGATAGATGTTGGATCTTTTTTACATTCTAGCATCTAGAACATTCTATTGATAGTCTTTAGCACAATAAATGCTACTATTGTTTAATAAAGTGTGGCAAGCCAAACTATGGAAAAAGCAAAACACATACCAAATTGCCAAACTTTGGCTTGGCAAATTGTAGTATTTCTCATGTTTCTTTGCTGTATCGTTTGATACTTGTATGCCTTGTGTTGATTGTGGATTGTTTGCTTGCATGTGTACCCGATGACGACGATAGTGTGAGTGTCTGACGACAAGAAGGAAGGGATTTCTTATTATTATAATATTTGGGTATTCTTGGTCATCTGAAGAAGCCCAGGGACTTATTGCTGATCATAGGCAAGCCACCATTCCTGAACTCTCATATATGTCCTACTCTCTTTTAACTGTTTTATATCCTCTTTATACATTGCACTACCTACCTGCATGTTTTGTTTTATAAATACTGTGATAGTAACTTGGCTCCTCCAAGTTATGATTTTGTGTCCTTCAAGGCACCACCCCGATGAACCCATCATTTATCCCCTTTAGACCGAGAGTACGATGGTTAGCATGCTACCTCCTTGGAAACCCCGGTTTTGAGAAAATAAACTGTTTTGGGATTTTCACCATTACAAATGTTTCAAAACGGCTTTTGTAAAACCCTAGGAAAAGGCATCGTTCCTAGTGGAAGTTTTAACAAAAGAAATGGTGATAAGAAGAATTGGAAATGTGATGGGATGTTCTACGCCTTTACTGGAACAATTTTTATCCGCGCAACCACATTACCCCAGGTTGCTGGGGCTTAACTCGTAGTTTGTCTGCATTAGCCGAGGCAACTTCTACCATGCTTATATGGAGAATTCCCTGGAATTCCGGGTGGGTGCCCCCAGATCAAGGATCTAACGCCTGTCACTTCCTTCAGGCAAGAGTGAGCCTAAACTAACAGGAGTCCGGTGCAACAATTGGGTCTCCCGCGGACGGTATGACTTAGGTAGTATGGAAGGAAGTGGAGTCACCAAATTTAAGGTGTACGCCAAGCTGTGGTTTGGATATGCGCGTGTACGGAAGGAAGGACTATGGCTGGGAGCCACATACTCATTGCCGGGGAGAACAAACCCAAGAGGAAAAGCATGCCTTTGCTAGTGTAGACAAGCGAAAGGTTAGGTTTGATTATCCGGACCCCCATCTACAGTGGTAGTGGGCCGTGGTTGTATCCCGGCAGATGTATTGATTCTTGTGGGTAAAGTGTGCAAACTCTGCAGGGTATAACCTATTCGAATAGCCGTGTCCACGGTCAAGGACGGTTGTAAAGGTGTAGGCTAGGAGTACCCAAACTGTGCTTGTTTGGGAAACAAGTACTTTGAGGACGAAGGTTCTGGGGGAACCCGAGTTCGAAGGCCTTGTTTTGACCCGAGGGGTCTAAAATGTTCAAAAAGGGTTTTTCAACTACAAAACTGTTTTCCAAAACTCTTCTCAACAAAGATATGGAGATATCTTGGTTTATAAAACAGAAGCATGTTTTCAAAACTATTTTTCAACAAAGATATGGAGATGACCTAACTTCAAATTTAGTTTAGGCTTTTCAAAAGCAACCCCAGATAGAGCTTTCTCTCCACAGCAAAAATTGCATTTCCTTTGTTCACATATCTTGGTGGTTTGCGAGTACATTCAAAGTACTCACGACTGTGTCCCTGACTATTTACTTGGCCAGACTTTTAGGAGTTTAAGGTGACGTCCATCGAGCTAGGCCGTCTTCTCAGTCAGCTGCCTGTAGGTTGAGGCACGTTTAGGCGCTACGCTTGGTGATGTTCCACTACTAATGATGCTGTAGCCATTATGGAAATTATGTAAGCCTTGTAATTCGTTATGTTTCGGATGTTGTAATGGTACCTGTCGGTTATGTTCCACGGCTCACTGATCATGGGAACGTGGATGTATGCATAACTGGGATTTCTTGGATGAATAATCTGGGGAGCACACATAAAATCCCAAATTTACCCACTGTTCAGACGACAAATGGGCATGCTAAATTCGGTATCTTGGGGGCACGATCGTAATTATTTTTTCTTCTCACCTCTATTGTCCCAATTCCTTCAGTTTTTCCCACCAGTCCTCCCAAAAATCCCAAGTTACTCTGTCCCCTGCACTACCACCGTGCGCACCAGCTTGAGCTGCGGTCTCATGCACCGCCGTGCAGCCGCTTCACCGACGCTCACCCACCAGATCTAGGAGCTGCGGTGTCATTCACCACACCGATGGTGTCATCGACCGCCCAAGCTTTGCTTCCTCGCTGCCGAAAGCTACCCAACTGTACCGGATCCACTTCACCGGTGTCCACCGGGCATGATCTAGTTCAAAGAGTTCCATGTGCACCGCTCCAGACCAGCTGCACGGCCGTCGCCATTCACTGCACCTAATCTGCCTCAGCGACGCTCTCGTCCACCGCGTTCAAGCCGGCATCGACCGCCCAAGATCTGCTTCCCTGACGCCAACAACCACCGCAACCGCAGCACCCACGGTGACCTGGACGTCACTCGCACGTTACCGACGATGCTTAGACGCCTCTCTGACCAAGGTTAGCCACATCTCCAACCTGTTTTTGTTTTGTCAGCGGTATAGCAGGTTCAAGCCTATCGTAGTGAACTGCATTTTTGTAATTGTTCTAGTACATACAAGTCACGGGGCACACCTATTCTTTGTGCTAGTACATCAAAGGTCATTAGACATGTTGGTTTGCATTCACTGCTCTACAAATTTCAAGTCATGTACGTGTCTGTTATTTTGTCATGCACATGTTCTTAGATACTCCATACAACAGTAATTGCCTCCTACCATGTAATTCTTGCAAAATCTATAGTCAGTGGAAAATATTAGTGTGGATTCCCTACTCTACAGTTGTTGAATCTACCTGTTTCGTCTTGATATTAGTTCTTGCTATCCGTTTCATCCTGAGATCAGTTCCTTCTGTTATTTCACTACTCTACAGCTGCTGAATCTAGCCGTTTAAACTCTTCGTACTAATTCGATTATAATTTTTTTGTTGCCATAATGTCATCTGGTTCTTCAAAATCCGCATCACTAACTATTTCCTTTTTCTTGCATAGAGCTCAAAATGGAACAATGAACATGTTGGTTTGCATAGCCTATTCTATAGGTTCACAAGGGATGTCATTACTTCCTTATCTGGTCATCCTGAGCAATGGCATAACTGTCCTCTACTATGTAGTTCACTCGTGGTTTGCATTTCTGGTCTAGAATTTCTCTTACAATGCCATTATAATTTCTATCTGGTTGATTTTTAGCTATGACAGTAACTAGATGCCATTGTGTAGCTCACCGAAAATTCTGAGTCACCCAACGACTCTATGCATTCTAGGAGATGCCACTACTTCCATATATATTTGCTAAAATTCTAAGAAACACTTTGTTTGATTGCTCATTTCATTCTAGGCACACTTGTCTAATGCTTGTTTGTCCGATTGTATAGGTTCACGAGCGACACCATTATATCTCGCTTCTGGTTCTGGGTCTGGTTCGTCCTAAGTAACGACATAACTATCCTCTACAATATATAGTTCATTCGTGGTTTGCATTCCTACTCTACAGGTTCTCGTATGATGCGGATATAATTTCTATCCAGTTCATTCTTTGTTATGATAGTAACTTCATGCCATTTTGTGGCTCAGCGCAAATTCTGAGTCACCAAACATCTTTTGCATTTTAGGGTATAGAACTGCTTCCATATATATTTGTTCAAAATGACCTGGCTAGTTTATATCTTCCGAAATTCTAAGCCACACACACATATTTTTTGATTGCGCGTTTCATGGTAGTCACAGTTGTTTAATGTGTTCTTGCTTGTCATGTTTGTTTGCCGTGTTGGTCAATAATTGAACCATTGACCAGTTGTAAACTCCAGTTCATAGCTCCTATCATATCAGTCAAATGAGTAGTTCGTCTTGTTTGATGTATTAACTTGTTATTACTTAGTTTCAGACTGCAATTATTGCTAGCCCCATCAAATAGGGGGTTGCAAGATCATGTCTCCTCCAATGTAGCTATCACACTCAATGGAAGATGCATGTGATCGATTGAAAAAGCAAATAGAGGACTCTGCTATCAACTTGATTCTCAACTGAAATGCCGATTTTTCATTCCTTTGAGTTGATAATATGTAATAATTTGAAGAAGTTGGCAGTTGATGTAATATCTAGATAACTAGGCCATGTAGGCATTTAGTTGATGCCATCCACACATTACGGTAGTCATTACGATAAATATGCCAGGCAGGTCGATTAGGGAATAGTACCGTGCTTTGTTATTGGCACGTCGTGTATTCTACCGACGACGAACAATAAAAAATGCTGGATTATTATACACATTTTATGATATTGGCATGGGCTTCAGAAATGACTAACTATAAAAGGACGTAAACGTAATGTGCTAACCCGCATGTGGTAACAGGCCGTAACAGTAACAGGCCTAACATGCCCTAACAGTAACAGGCCGTAGCAGTAACAGGCCATGACAGTAACATGCCGTAACAGTAGTAGGCCAGAACAGAAACAACCCATTACAGTAATTGGCAAGAAACCGCAAAAAGCACAGAATAGTAACAGGACAAAACAGTAGTAGGCCTCAATAGTAAAGGACCGCAACAGTAAAAGGCCAGAACAGTGACGAGCCTAAATACTACAGGCCGAGAACTTTCTAGACGAGGGTAGTAAGAGGCCAACAAATTTACTAGGTTAGAATAGTAAATGGCCCTTTGTGGGCCTGAACAGCTAAAGGCCAGAACAGTAACAGACCATCTTAGAGAAGGGCCGTCAGTAGGCGGTCGACGATGGGCTACGATAGCAGTGATGGGTTGACCGCATGCCTTATGTTTACAGGAGCGACTTGGCGCATGCTGCTAATGGGCCGCATAGTGTTGCACCAACATGGGCCTTCTATAGACCAAAACAGAATCGGGCCATCTTCTGTAGGCCGCATGTTTGGGCCCAATTCAAACAGTGTAGGACAAACTAGTAACGGGCCATCTTCTTATTGGGGTCCCCTGATGGGCCGGCCTAGTTAGTATTTAGCAGGCCTTGGCTAGACCTGGTTTCTTCCAAGGTTTCTATGACCGTTAACGACGGTAACTGGCCACTAACGGAGGCTACCACATGGCAGTTTGCATGACGTCAGTAGTCAGCGCGGCTGGCGAACAGATCTACGACGGAATAAGTTTTCGTGGCTCAAGGGTGCAATCTGCCACTGTTGAAAAAAACGTGGTTAATTCATTTGTGACGGGGCTTTTACGACGAAGGCCATCCGCCGCGGAAGACTCTTTGGCCACGAAAAACAGGCCTTCAACCACCAAAATCGTTCGTTGTAAAAGCCAACTTTTCTTGTAGTGCTAGTGACCGAAATTATTTTGCGCATAGATATTTTGGATCTGAATGCCCTAGACCTAATTTTCAGACAAAAAGGACTATTGTGCAAAACTTGAGTAGTCCGTACTTCTGCTGAACTAGGGGCACCAGAAAATTAACCGCAAAGCTACCAAAGAAAAAAATGGAGGAAAAAACAAAGAGCAAGAAGATATTATTAGAGAATATAAACGGGAGGTAACG
The DNA here is from genome assembly GCA_910589775.1 of Avena eriantha. Lineage (NCBI taxonomy): Eukaryota > Viridiplantae > Streptophyta > Magnoliopsida > Poales > Poaceae > Avena > Avena eriantha. The sequence goes on along the minus strand of OU342743.1, from coordinate 337,576,552 downwards.
CGAGAGAAGCGAAGGAGTTGAAGGCAGTGCGATTTCAGAGTAAAGCTAGTTTGACGGGTTTCTAACACGAGGTACAGGTACCTACTACTAGTAGTATAGTTCTACTTACTACTAGTAGTACTACTATGTTTTCTCTCTCCTTCACTGTCTCTCACCATCCATCCTATCTCGCCCCTCCTATGCAGCGCCCCGCGCACACCAGCCAGCTGATCTCTCCCTCGTCCCACTACGTGGTGCTTCTCACGTGTGCCTTGGTACGGCCGCCCTATGTGTGTGTGGCCTGTTTTTTTCCTTTTTTCTTGAGAAGAGTCTCTAGCGTGTTGGTCAGCTGCCTTGGTGTGCATATATAGGAAAAGGACATCGTAGATTTCACAATGTCCTGCTCCATGTGTTGGTGTTAAATAGTAGCCAGAGCAAATTTCACCATGCTTAGAACCATCATGTCACACCCCTCCTCAAAAAAATCCATAGCACCGTAGGCTATATTCTCAATATGTGTATAGAATTATTATTAATAGACTTAATTTATGCCTTTTTTCTCTAATAAGATTTTTGGTTAATAAAAACATAATGTTTGTTAAAGCCACATGTGATTTGTCCACATAAATGACACAGTGACAGTAACCATGGAGCATCATGATACGTCTTCCCTTCTCCTTTTCTGTGAAAAGGATCCTGGCATTAAAAGAAACATCAAACGGTACAAAGCACCTTAATAAAACTAAAATTATATCGAAATCCTTGAGATGCCCTTCGTCTTCAAACTTAGTTCCCCGCGCCACAAGGAGCAATGGTACCTGCCAGATTGACATGTTTTTTGCAAAGCTGTCGAGGATATCCCTGTGATGGGGATGGCAGCCGTGCGGGCATTATTTAGGCCCGACGTGCCATAGAATACACACTTCTCAAGGAGGCTGATGAAGAGGTCTAGCTCGTCATGCTAGGCAAGACATTGCGTGATAAAAAGTACCTCCATGTAGGCGTCCACCGGTGCGGCGAGCAAAGCCTCGGAAAGCTGTAGGGCCATCAGAGCGTGGAATAGATCGTCTCGCAAGGGATTAGCCAGGGAAGTCGTGAGCACCGCAACAACCTGGGGCGGATCACCTAGACCAAAAATGGGGGCTAAAAGTCAGTTATAGTTAGGTTAGATGAATGAAGTCCATAGAAGAAAATGATATCGCTGCCGGTAGCATGCATTGTGGAAAACATACCTTTTTAGTATGCGTCATGGCGCATGGCCTGAAGGTGGGCAGTGAGGTCGTCCACCATGCCTGTGATGATGCCAAAAATGGTGAGGAAAGAGTCCACTCTCTTCTTGAGACAGGCTGCAAAAATGCCATCAGAATGGGTGAGTGCCATGGCGTGTGCCAGCATGACATGGAGGCGCTTCAAAGAGTCGACCTAGGGGTGGGCTTCTCTAGCTTTCTCTATCAAACCGTTAGCGCTCGCCCACACAACCTCCATCTTTCCTTCTCTCTCTCTCACTGTGGTATACTCCATCGCTGCTCAATCTAGGTACTTTTGTACTCTTTCTTTTGAAGTGTAGTACATATATATACTAGTAGTAGTACTCCTATAAGCAATAAACGGTAGAAAGCTACTACCACCGGTCTTGTTGACCTTCAAGTATTATGTGCCTAGCTAACCAAGCCTGCATGCTTATCTTGGTAATTATGCGGCCTCTTGCATAGCCAAATCCCCACTTGACATGGAGTACTAGTACTGCCTGTTAATAAAACATATACTAGTAGTAGTACATGTATTCCCTCTATTTGCGACCATTTTGTTGGTACCAAGACGTGGCCTTGAAAATCAATGAGAAAATCTTTGGAATATTAAAGCTAGCCTCTTAACTGCACCATAATTCTCTCCCCATTGGTTTATTTTTTTTGTTCGCGCTCATGCACAAGTCATTTTGTACCGCATGCAGAGGGAAAAGGCGATCTGGATGCTAGGAATTAGGGGTTGCAATAACTAGGGTGCTAGAAATTACTCCCTCCATCTCATTGCATTTTACTACTCCCCGTATTTTGTACCTCACGTTAGGAACCTATCGCAGCTTTGCTATGACATCGCACCACCTGTGCACTTCGCTCCTACAGATCCTAACAAAGTTAAAAGAAAATGCTACCGTCCCAATTATCACACGAAGTGGATAGTGGACCATGTGGTTTCTTTATAATTCGCATGTTTTTAGTACTAGGATTTTTCAAGCTTCCTAGCTAATTTCGCACACTTCAGTGACTTTTTGCCAATTTAACAAAAAAAGAAAATATTTACGCACGATGACCTACCATGTCATGTGCACTACGTGCCATGAAAGTGGTAATAATGTAAAGTAATACGTGTAAGAGGATGCCACATAAAAGTATTTGGTTTGTTATAATTTCTTTATTTTATTTCCATGTCTTCAAAACATTATCAAATTTGTATGCATGAAGTAGATTCTTAGCATGAAGATAGTTGCATTTCTCAAAACTCGTGCTGGTTCTTGGTATATTGACAACCTTGGTACCTTCAAATGACATTTGAAAAATTCAAGAGCAAACCTATCGCGCTTACTTGTAGTTCATATCTCACCTAATTTCGTTAAATCAACATAAAGTCCTCTAAGTGAAATTACTACGAAGCTTGAAAAATGCTAAAACTAGGGAATTGTAAGAAAGGCATTGTCCACTTAGTCTAACTAGTAAGTTACACGTGCGTTGCACACATGATGATAATCATATAATAGAAGTATGGCATATCATTTTTTATAGAATCATAATAGGTAAAGCTCAAAAACACTTATAATTTTGAGTCACGTCCATAAAGTATCGGGTGTATATTTGGTTCTTGTAATTTGTATCATGTACTATAGAAATCAACCTATTAGCTACCTAATACTCAACATGCTCTAGAGAAATGAAAAAGAATATTCTAGAATTATTGAGAAGTGTGTTTTGAGGTTTATGCATAGCGCTCATTATGCTAAAGACTATCACTAGAATCTTCTAGTAGATGCTAGAATGGATATAAATATTCAACGGTTTGCAATGCTACGATTTGCCAGTCTTGATCCAACTATCAAAGTTCAAATTACTTGTACACTATAAAGCGGTTAGATTATTATATAATAGGTAAATCTCAAAAATTATAAATTTGATCGACATCTATAAAGTATCACGTAGAAGTCAAAAAAATTATCTATTTCCGATACTTGAAAATTGTGGTAACATGGTCCAGAGAAATGATGGAGAAGATTCTAGAATGATGGAGATGTGTGTTTTGAAGTTTGTGCATAACATTCACTTTGCTAACGATTATCATTAGTATCTTCTAGATGTTAGAATGGAAAATAAGATCCAATGGCTGGTAATGTTCAGATTCGCGAGTCTCGGTCCAACGGTCAATATTCAAAGTTATTTGTACACTATATAGTGGTAAGAAATGTTGGGTGGTGGCATTTTTCAAGTAGGGTGGGCCTAGAAGGAGCAAGATACTTCAGTTCACAACTTAACACAGTTAGTGGAAGTGCATGTTACATCAGGGACCTAAAAAACCAAAATTACATCCAAGTCCACATATTTAATACAAAGGGCCCTAAAAATAAGCACAGAAAAGTAGTCGGGTCTGGCTCTCTTTATTCTCCATCCACTAGCCAGCATACTCTTCGTACGGAGTACTAGAACACTTGTACTTGCTTAACAAAGGAAATCAGCGTGGTGCTCAATTTAGCCAGATCTTGTTGATGAAGTGCACATAATGTGATGGGATGTATCTTATCTTATCTTATCTTATCACTATATCGTGTACGAATAACTTTGAACATTGACCATTAGATCAAGATAGGAAAATCCAAATATTGCTAGATGTTGGATCTTTTTTCCATTCTAGCATCCAAAACATTGTGTTGATAGCCTTTAGCACAATAAATGTTGCTAGTGTTTAATAAAGTGTGGCAAGCCAAACTATGGCAAAAAACCAAACACATACCAGATTGCCAAACTTATGTATGTTATTATATCTTACCACTATATAGTGTACGCATAACTTTGAACATTGACTATTGGATCAAGACAAGCAAATCCAAATATTGCTAGATGTTGGTTCTTTATTACATTCTAGCATCCAGAACATTCTATTGATAGTCTTTAGCACAATAAATGCTGCTATTGTTTAATAAAGTGTGGCAAGCCAAACTATGGAAAAAACAAAACACATACCAAATTGCCAAACTTTGGCTTGGAAAATTGTGGCTAGAAACCAAACACTTCCAAAGTAGTAGAAGCAAATACACACCCATATACTTTATGGATGTAGATCAAATTTATAATTATTGAGCATTACCTATTATATAATCTTATAGTTATATATTATATGAATGAATAACTTTGAACTTTTGATTGTTGGATCAAGACTGGCAAATCTAAACATTGCAAACCGTTGGATCTTCAATCCATTCTAGCATCTAGAAGAAGATTCTATTGATTGTCTTTAGCTCAATAAATGATATGCGCACAAGCCTCAAAAAACTTCTCCATCATTCTATAACATCTAAGACATTTCTAAAGACCATGTTACCAAAAATTTGAAGTATTAGGTATAGCTAACAAACACTGACTTCTATGTTGACTTCAACATGATATAAAGTACAACAACCAAATATAAACCCATCCTTTATATATGTCCATCAAATTTAAAACTTTTTTAGCTTAACATATTATATAATCTTATCTTACCACTATACAGTGTACAAATAACTTGGAACATTGACCGTCGGATCAAGACTAGAAAATCCCTACACTGCTAAAATTAAGTTGGATCTTCTATCCATTCTAGCATCTAGAATATTCTATTGATGTTCTTTAGCACAATGAATGTTATGCACAAACCAAAACACACTTCTCTATCATTCTAGAATCATCTTCGTCATTTCTCTAGAGCATGTCGAGTATTAGGTAACTAATAGCAGGTTAATTTCTACATGATACAAAGTACAACAACCAAATACACAGCTAGTACTTTATGGATGTAGCTCTTAATTATAATAGGTAAAGCACAAAAATTTATAAATTTGATCAACTTATATAAAGTATGGGAGCATATTTGGTTCTTGTACTTTGTATCATCATGTAGAAGTCAAAGATTATTAGCTACCTAACACTTGAAATTTTTGGTAACATGGTCAAGAGAAACAAGGAGAAGATTCTAGTATGATAAAGTGTGTTTTGAGATTTGTGCATAACATTCATTATGCTGAATACTATCAATCATCTTCTACATGCTAGGGGCTAGTTTGATTTGTAGGATAGGAAAAACATAGGAATAGGAAAAACATAGGATTAAAATGTCATGCCCACTTTAATCCTATAGGAACCCATATATGTATATGCAAGAAAGTTTTTTTGATTCCATCGAAGGAAAAACAAAGGATTCTAAGACAGAGGTTTGGGCGTGGATGTTAGATTTCCTATGCAATCTGGTGCGAAGGATTCCCTAGGAAAATTTCCTATAGGAATAAATCATACAAATAAAACAACCATTATAGAAAAATTTCTTATGGGATTTAATCCTATAAATTTCCCATGTAATTTTTTTGAATCAAACATGCCCTATAATGGAAAAGAAGATCCAACAGCTAGAAATGTTGGGATTCACGAGTCTTGATCCAATGGTCAACATTCAAAGTTATTCGTACACTATATAGTGGCAAGATAATGGTAAGATGAGATAGTGGTAAGATATACTACTCTTGTTGCTCCATGTCACACCCCGAGAAGAAGGACACACACACAACACAAACACACACACTTTCTCTCTCTCACACACACACACACACTAACAAAGCTTGCTCTTTAAGTTATAATATGAAACTATTTTGAAGGTGTACACGGTTGGTCAATATCTTGAAAATCACCGAGATTTCTGAACGACTCAATATATTGATATATATATATGAATTTGCATGCTGGCAACTCTTACACGGATTTGAGGAAAAACAAAGAAGATAAAGAAAAATGAATAAACGAAAAGGGTCCGCATGACATCCTCTCGTGTGTAGTACCTACCACAAAAAATGGTAAACATGAGATTTGAAACATTCGAAAAAGTCGTCCCCATGTTAGATATGGCCTAAACACTCGAGGGTTTCTCGAGCCGAACAACCGATTAGGTTATGGCCATATCTACATCATAGTTCATGATAATAATCCCATATTTGGTATATGGGTGTGTCTTGCCATGGTATACAATAATTCTGGGGTGGGAGTTTCAAACTAGTTCAAATTTCCGAGTATATCTTTAGGGTCCATGTTGTAAAAGTGTAGGTCCCAATTGTATTTTGGTTTTCATTTTGGACCCCTATGTAATTTTTATACCCACCCTTGGATTTTAACGCGCACCTTATTGGTATTTCGGGGCAGATTCCTCGTTAAAAAGAAAAAGAAAAAGTTGCAAGTGACCGGAATTATTTTGCGCGTGAATATTTTTAATCTGAATGCCCTAGACCTAATTTTTAGATAAAAAGGAATATTGTGCAAAACTTGAGTAGTCTGTACTTCTACTGAACCAGGGGCACCGGAAAATTAACCCCAAAGGTGCCAAAGAATAAAACGGAGGAAACAACAAAGAGCGAGAAGAGATTATTAGATAATATAAATGGGGGAAACACGAGAGAAATGAAGGAGTTGAAGGCGGTGCAATATCAGCGTAAAGCTAGTTTGACGGGTTTCTGACACGAGGTACAGGTACCTACTATTAGTAGCACAATACTACTTACTACTAGTAGTACTACTATGTTTTCTCTCTCCTTCGCTTTCTCTCACCATACATCCTATCTCTACCCTCCTGTGGGGCACCCCGCGTACACCGACCGGCTGATCTCTCCCTCGTCCCACTGTGTGGGGCCGCACACGTGTGCCTTGGTACGGTCGTGCTGTGGGTGTGGCATGTTTTTCCTTTTTTCCTAAGAAGAATATCTAGCGTGTTGATCAGCCACCTTGGTGTGCATATATAGGAAGAGGAGATCACAAATTTCACAATGTCCTGCTCCATGTGTTGTATAAACCACCACTTGGACAGTTTTTGTACATTGTATAGTGTAGAAATCAACCTATTAGCTACCTAGTACTCCACATGCTCTAGAGACATGGCGAAGAATATTCTAGAATTATCGAGAAGTGTGTTTTGAGGTTTGTGCATAGCGTCCATTGTGGTAAAGATACTAGTAAGTTGCACGTGAGACTAACATAGTAGACATATGACATATCATCACTATACTAGTAAAATACACGTGCCACACACATATATACTGTATGAACTGTGATTTAATAAACATTAAGTCAATAGTCTTGTTAGATAAAAAATGCACACATTAAGTCTACTAATAATAACTATCCACATATATTGAGAATACAACCTACAGTTTTATGAAATTTAGGGGGTGGTGACATGATGGTTCTAGAACATGGTGGAGTTTGCTCTAGGTACTTGTATTCAACATGAATCTAGCTGCTCTAAACCATTGGATCTAACAGCCCAACGGTCAGGATTTGTGCTATAGATCCTATTCAAAACTTTTCCATTATAGTACTAGTAGAGATAAAATTATAATTGGTAAAGCACAAAAATTTATCAACATCTATAACGTATGGGTGTATATTTGGTTCTTGTACTTTGAATCATCATATAGAAGTCAGCGGTTATTAGCCATCTAAAACTTGAAATTTTTGGTAACCTGGTCTAGAGAAACGAGAGAGAAGATTCTATAATGGTGGAGAAGTGTGTTTTGAGTTTTGTGCATAGCATTCATTGTGATGAAGACTATCAATAGAATCTTCTAGATGCTAGAATGGAAAAGAAGATCCAATGGCTGGAAATGTTGGGATTCACGAGTTTTGATCCAACGGTTAATATTCAAAGTTATTCGTACACTATATAATGATAAGATAATACTAGTAAATTGTACATCCCCTGCACGTGAGACTCAGATAATAGACATATGATATATCATTATTATATAAAATTTTAATACGTAAAGCACAAAAAATTATAAATTCGATCAACATATATAAAGTACGGGTGTATATTTGGTTCTTGTACTTTGTATCATCATGTAGAAGTCAAATATTGTTAGCTACCTAATACTTGAAATTTTTGGTAACATGGTCTAGAGAAACAAGGAAGAAGATTCTAGAATGATGGAGAAGTGTGTTTTGAGGTTTCTGCATAACATTCATTATGTTGAAAACTATCTGTAGAATCTTCTAGATGCTAGAATGGAAAAGAAGATCAAACTAATGGAAATATTGGGATTCACGAGTCTTGAGCCAACGGTCATCATTCAAAAGTTATTCGTACCCTATATCTCTACTAGTTGTAAGTTGCACGTGTCCTGCACGTGAGATTGAGATAATAGACATCCGACATATCATTATTATATAAAATTATAGGGATTTCTATTTTCGTGCCACTGGTTTGTTAGTTCTACTCTGCTTTTCCCAGCCGCTTAGTTTTTCCTCACTTTTCCCCTCCCTCTATTTGGAAACCCTCACAGGCGCTCGAATAGGAGGATGCCGTCAGGTAAAAGGCTTGACCGTTACATGTTGACAGGTGGGACCATGTTGGGGCAGGTCGTGCGTTGAGCGTTACGTTACGTTTCCTCGACCGTTACATGATGACCCGTGGTGCCAGGATACACGGCAGACGAGCCATCTGTCTCTCGCTGACTTGTGGGCCCTGTTTTTCCTGACTGTGTGGCTGGTATAGCCAATGACAAACGGGACCGTTTTGTGGGGTCGTCGAAGCCAATGACTGATGGGGCCGCTATGTGGAGCCGTTCTGTGGGGCCATCATAGCCAATTACCGGTGGGGCCATCATGTGGGGCTGGAGGGGGATTTTCTTATTTGCAACGTTTTACTTTGCAACTTGCATATTTTCCATTTTGTGTGTAACTGACATGTGGTGGGCATATGGCAAGTATGCAAATTTCAAAGAAAAAGTTTGGCAGATATGCAAAATTGGCAAATATGAAAAAATTGATAGGTGGGGTCGTGTATGACACGCCGGCTCTCTCTCTCTCTATCATCCGCACCTAGCCCCAAGTCTCGAGCAGCTCCTATCCCACCAGCGGACAGAGCAGCCATCGTCGGTGTGTCGGCGCGTCGCTGGATCTGTCCTGCGGCTGTATCAGACGGACTGCCAAGCTGCACCTCAACCACGGCTCCGACACCTGTTTTGTCTGCATGAATTGTATGTTGAGGCAGTACCGACTGTAGGTAGGTCAGCCGCCCACGACGGCCAGGATTTGGTTCTGCCGCCATAGCTTGACGAACATTCATTGCAATTGCTAGTAGTGCTTGCTAAGACCTCCGCTCCTGCTCTGCCCACCCTAATTGATTCGGTTCCCATATTTTCCTCGATATTGTAAGTGCAAATTAGTCCTCAATGTCTGGTCGTAGCAGGTACACCGGCGAGGGTGGGGAATCGATCATGTTGTGGCCATATTCTCCTACTCCTACCACGTCTAAAGTGCATGTAGCTCCTTCTCTTTGTACTACCGTTGAATTTGAAGTGTTGACATGGCCTGTCGGACTTATTCCAATTTGGTTTGTTTTGGGATTGTTACAGTGTGTTATGCAGGCCGATCATCCATGGTACATTGCATACCAAGATGAATCAACCCAGTGGTCTAGCCATTTGATGTACTTGGAGGAGATGGTTGCCAAGTTAGGTGACGAATTGGCCCGTAAAAACATGTTGGTATTCAAGCTAAAGCTTACTGTCAAGGAAGAATTCAGCGCTTATTCACAAAGAGAAGTTGACAACTGAGGTTGTTTGATCAAGTCATAGAAAATCTAAAACATGAACTTCAAGTGAAGGGGGGAGGGATAGTAGATTCACGTGGGCAGTTTTAGTAGTTGTCATCCGCGTCCTAGCAGTTACAGTATGCGGTTGTGGTCAAGGATGGCACGTGTAATGATTAGTTGAATAGATAGCTAATTTAGGGAGTAGAATTGTTATTCAATAGATGGTTGTGAGTTCCTGCTAATTTAGTCACTTTGCGGTCCCAAAGTTGTCAAGAGAATGCATTGTGGTACCCGAGTTGCTTGCCATTGGATCTAGCGGTCCCAAAGTTGTCAAGAGAATGCATTGCGGGGCCTGAGTTTCTTTCCATTGGATCTAGCTGCCCATAGTTGGCATGCCAAATGCCTAGAGCGTCAAGTTGGGGCATATCAGTTTTGATTGTTCTATCGTTGCCATCGTGGCTGCCTCGTAGAGTTGCAGCGTTGGCGGCAACATCCATTCCCTGTTCCAAATTAGTTGCTGAGATTGTCAATCCAAGTTAGTTGACTCAAATTCCTCAAGATATAATGGAATCTAGACAAATCTAAATCAACTAATTTGGGTCAGAGGGAGTACTACTTATGAATCAGCTTTAGAGCATATACACCATCCTCACTGCTCAAATACATATAAATTTTGATTTAAATCATACATATTTTGATCAAATTTATACAAGCCCACCAGAGATTGTCAAAGCAAGTACTACTACTTATGAATCAGCTTTAGAGCATATCTACCGATCTCACGGCTCAAATACATGTCAAATTTATTCAAATTACAAATATATTTGAAGTCATAGAATTTTGGTTCAAATTGGGCTTAAATTTGTCCCAATTTTAAGTGGATGGTGAACTAGCCGCTCTCCCTGTCGTATGTGTACTCCAAGAAGTACGGGCAAACTGCACCCATCCGGCCTTCACCGTCGAAGTGCACCTCGACGTGCCAGCCGCGGTCGCGGCCTGCCTCCCACAGCTTCGGTTCACGAGGGCTTGATCTGCACCATCGCAATGATGTTGCAGATGATGGCTTCAATCGTCTTTGCATCGATGACCACTATCGGCAGCACAACTATAGATGTTGCGGATGATGGCTTCCATCGGTGTCTTTCATCGATGACCACTATCGGCACCACCGCCATCGCACTAATGTTGTGTATGATGGCTTCCATCGGTGTATTTCATTAGCAATGGATCTGAGGATGTGAATGGAAGTGAGACAGACAAAGATAGAAATTTCAGACGGTTAGATCCTCACCGTCGCACGTTGTTCTAGCAGCCGCAGTTAGATCTGCGTTGCCGCAAGCCGTTCTGACCCCCACGCGTAGGTCCACGCTGCCGCACACCGTTCCAATCGCCACGCTTAGGTCCGCGCCTTCGCACGCTATTCGAACCGCCACGCTTAGATCCACGCCGCCGCAAGCCGTTCGGACTGCCGCACCGCCGTACCTCAATAGGAGGGGAAGAATATGTGGTTCGTATATGTGCGTCAAGGAAAGGGAGGGAGAGACATCCAGTCCGTCGGGCTCTCCTCTCCGTAGCCCAACGGGAGAGAGATACCTCAAGCCCATCGGATCATGATGTATCCAATGGTGGTTGGCCAAGATCCTTGTGACATACATCACGACCAATCAGAGTGCAGCCAAACTGAGCGCTAGTTGATGCGGCTGGTATACGTGTGTCAAGGAAAGGGAGGGAGAGACATCCAGCCTATCGGGGTCTCCTCGCCGTACAAGGTTAGATGCACCCATCGAGAGAGAGACCTCCAGCCCATCGGATCATGATGTATCCAATGGTGGTTGGCCAAGATCCGTGTGACATACATCTCGACCAATCAGAGCGTAGCCAAACTGAGACATGAGAGAGGGGGAAAGTGAGGAAAACTTTAGCGGGAGGGGAAAACTGAGAAAAACATTAGCGGAAGGGGAAACCGAGGAAAATTTTAGCGGGAGGGGAAAACTGAGTAGAGCTAAGGAAAACAATGGCGCTCAGATAAGAAAAATATCTAAGGAAAATTCAAGATTTTGACATAAGAAATGGAAAATGTGTTATTTGATCAAAATAATCCATCTTGGCTGACATTTTATTGTTTGTAACTCAAAGATATACAAGTGTGCAAAATTTGGGCTCATTTAGACAAAGATGTTTTGGGATGGGTTATCTTGGAGGTTGACTGAGTAGAAAGCCATTCATCTTCATAGCTAGTAGTTCATTCAAAGAAGGATTTAAGAAGTGGTTTAGGGGAGAAGTCCATTTCTCTTTATTTCCTTTTCATTTATTATTCATGCTAGGTTGTAGGTAACATAAGAAGACTCCATGCGAAGGTTGCACTATGTTTTGACATCTTTTTGAATTAAACTAACCCTAAAACCATTTATTTGAAATAAATCACTTAGAAAAAGAAAAATGTGGTTGATTACAAGTAAATCCAAAATTTCCAATTTCATATGGTAAATCAATCCAGGATACACAAGTGTGCCAAATTTTGGATCAGTTGGTCAACATTTGCTATGGTTTAAGCCATGAACAAGCTAAACCCCATGTGTTGACCACATGTCGAGGGCAAAACTGAGCAGTGCTAAGCAACTAGGTCGATGATAATAGAAACATGCAATAACACATATATTATGGGGATATCCAACATACAAACTTGGGAGCTTCACACTAGTTCGAATTCAATACAAATATTGACAGTAGTTCAAATTCATCATAAGAATCCAAATTAATAATTAAAATTCATTTTTTTCTTGCTCCTAGTGTTTTTTGCTGGAATATTCTCGGAGTTCACCACCTTGCTCCAGGTGATCCTAGCTGGAATATTCTCGGAGTCCACCATCATCATCTTCCATTTATTCCCTTTGTTCTATTTCTCTGCATGCAATCAATCAAGTGCTTCAGTCTGTCGTATAATTGGTTTAACCATGTTTCGATTCATTGGTTCATACGGTTCAAACGCACTGGCATCATTTCTTCAATATCCTCTTGCATAATTCCTTTACTTTTGAACTCTGTTCCAATGAATAAATTGCTTCAATCTCCCAGGCATTTGGTGCAATCTCCCCTTCATTTGGTTCAATCTCCTCTCGGTCCATTGGTTCAATATCCCCTGCATTTTTTTCAATCTCCCATGCATTTGGTTCAATCTCCTCTCGATCCATTGGTTCAATATCCCTACATCTGGTTAAATCTCCCCAGCATTTGGTTCAATCTCCTGTCGATCCATTGGTTCAATCTGCAATGTATCCATTGCTTCATTCTCCTCTCATTCAAATACTTTATTCTCATCTGCATTTGCTGCTCCCGCCTGATCATCCATTACATAAGCTAGGTCCACTGCATTTTTACAAAGCGTAGCAATGTGACCTAGGATCCCACAATATTTTCACTTACGTCGTCGAGGTGGTGCACCACCCTCTGCACTAGCTCTCATCCTATTCTTCCTTGGCCTACCTGCTGGTCTAGTAAACGCTGGAGGGTATAACTTGAAGCCTCGATTCACTTCCATCCATTGGTCTTTTCCCAACAAGGCTGGAACATTCTGACCATATGCTACCCTAAATTTTGCAACGAAGAAATACTCCAACACGTACTGATCAACTTCACCCTCTTCACCTCCTAGAAAACCCATGAAAAACAATGCATGTATGCAGGGTTTCCCACGGAGCTGCCATTGCCTGCAATGGCATGTCCTAGCAACCAAACTCACTTGATACCTCCATTGCCTATCTTTACTATCAATGTATGTTACCTCAGCCTCCATTCCTCTTCTAATGCATTTCACCTTCAATGATTTTACCCTAGCATGCAAAGCCTTAATGAAAGATGGGAGGATGAGATGGCTAGCATATATTGTTGATGCAATTCTTTGATGCAAATCGATCTTTATCATGATCATCTGCTTAATCTTATCAGATATTTGCCATAGCATAGCCCTTTCAATGACTTGACCTTTGCATTGAAACTCTCTACAAGTTTACTTGTCACATAGTCTACCTTGCAGATTTCATTGAATTGGCTTCTTGACCAGACCATTTCATGATGTGCATCCAAGTACTCCTTCATCATAGTTTTTTATTTATACAACACTTCCAAATGATACAAATGCTTCCTCAAACTACATGTTTATGAAGCTAGCCATAGGTTGTCATATAAACTTTACCCTTGAATTTCTTTGTAAAATTCTGCACTAAGTGTTTCATACATTCCGGGGAATACCGATTCTACAGCTTTCTCTAAACCTTTGCAAATGTCCGTGTGGATAGTAATTCCTGATGGATGACCTATAAGGTCTCGCATATTCTCCAGAAACCAAGTCAAACTTTCCTCGGACTCAATCTCCAATACTTCAAAAGCAACAGGGAACATCCAATTGTGGCCATCAACTGCAGTAGCAGCTACTAGCTGTCCTTTCAATCTGCCATGAAGAGTTGTTGCATCCACGGCTAAATAAGGCCTGGAACCATCCAGAAACCCTTGCCAGCAAGGTTTGAAACAAACAAAATTCCTTCTAAAGAACTCCTTGTCCATTGTCTTCCCTCTTATTTTGTACTGAACTGTATGCCTGTCTATCTGTATAACACTACCTGGACTAGCCATCTCCTCTTTAGCTTTGAAGCTGTAAAGCAACTGGAAACTTTCATTCCATGGACCATGGATCCTATCAAGAGCCATTTCCTTTGCATAGAACATCCTCATGTAAGGTACTGTAATATTAAACTTTTCAGAAACTTTTTTTATGAGCGTTGTTGCACCAAGTGATGGGTTCGCTCTCATCCAGACCATGATTGCATCTGCCAACCACCTAGTCTTTGCTAGTTTTGTTTTGTCCTTTGGCTGTCCCCCTTGAGGTGGATAAGAATGTTCAAATCAGTTACCTTTTATATGAAACATAATGAAATTGTAAGGTACAGTTAACAAATTCTACACAATGATCTAAAATACACAACTGGTTGTAATACCTGAACCAAACTGCTCTTGAGCATAGTGGATGCATGCATCCTCCACCTACACCTCCTGTATGGGCACTTCACTGTGAAATCTGCTGGCTCACTCTTAATAACAACATAATCATTATTGGTGCAGATGCAATATGAAGTAAGGGCATTATGACAGTCCCGCATCATTCAAATACGGTGCCTCCTGAAATCTTAGGATCCTTTCTGTCCCACTCAATTACTGGCAAGTCCTCAGTATCATACTCGACTAAAACGATACTGTCATTGTTCTCCTCGTTCTCTTCTTCATCAGTGTCATCAAATTTGGCACCGTGGGCCAATTCCTCCGTGTATTGATCCTCTAGTACCTGTTTACTCAATCTATCTACTAATTCAGGAAACATCAACTCATCCTCATCATCTAGTGGAGGCGCTCCCTCGGCAGGCTCTGCTTCGTCCTCCACATCGGCCGCACGAGTGATTTGGCTTACACTAGCAGTGCATAGATGGTACTCCTCTGGACCTACAAGGAGTGCGGGGGCACACACTATTAATAGAGACAGTAGAGACACATGATGCCCAACCACCTGATGATGCCTGACCACCAGATGATGCTTTAGCCCACTTTCCCGTGTGTTCAACCTTAGGTTGCACATGGAGACGAATTCGACCAAAACTTTCAGTAGGATTCAAAGACAAAAGCATTACCAGATCAGCTTCGCTAGTTAGTGAGAGAAATCTTTGCTCGCTAATGTAGAAGTATTGGAAATAAACTAAATCGCCATTGCTCTAGGGGAATTTAGATATATTTTATCTTTCAAATCTCTAAGAGTTATAGAGGTTGCAACCACCGCTAGGAAGTAAAATCCAGAGAGATACCGTTCACAACCACGAATTACGCTAGTATCCATTTTAACCGCTAGCCGAATTGCCATCGTTGGATCAATCCTATTCGAAAAGCACGGCAGTTAGCTGAGAACCGGTGATTCACGCTCAATTACTGCCTATAATCAATCCACATAGGGAAACGATACTTACCTAGATGGAATCCATGCGTTAGATCCGTCCGATTCCACCGAATCTTCTCCACGCTCAACAGGGAGGACCGGTACACCCACCAGCGTCGCATACTGTTCCATGAAAGGGGTAGATCTAAAAGGGGAGGAAGCAGAGCTGGAGTGGGCTCCATGTCTAGGGGGAGGTCGAGGCTCGGGGGTCGAGGATGACATAAGTTAGGACAAGCTCTCAGGTAGGAGGGCACAACAACGGGGGAGCGGAGGGGCGGTGTGGGAGCTGTTCCAGGCTCGGAGCGAGAATGGCCGGTCCGACGTGTCTCCATGCGGCCCAACCCTTCACCACATATGCAAGACCCGTCCCAACGCAGCCCCACCCTTCACCACGTATGCAGGACCCGTCCCAACACGGCCCCACCCGTCAGCATGTAACGGTCGAGGCGACGTAAAGTAATGCTCAATGCATGACCCGCCCCAATGCTGTCCCACCTGTCAACATGTAATGTTTAAGACTTTGACCTGACGACATCCCCCTGTCCGAGTGCCTATGAGGGTTTCGAAATGGAAGGAGGGGAAAAGTGAGGAAAAACTAAGCGGATGGGGAAAACTGAGTACAACTAACGAATTAGGGGCATAGAAATAGAAATCCCAATATTATAATATGTAAAGTAGAAAAAAATATAAATTTGATCAACATCTATAAATTAAGGGTGCATATTTTGTTCTTGTACTTTGTATATCATGTAAATTAAGGGTGCATATAAATTAAGCAGTCAATGATTATTAGCTATCTAAAACATGAAATTTTTGGTAACATGGTCTAGAGAAATGAGGGAGAAGATTCTGTAATGATGGAGAAGTGTGTTTTGAGGTTCGTGCATAGCATTCAATGTGACAAAGACTATCAATAGAATATTCTAGATGCTAGAATGGAAAAGGAGATACAATGACTAGAAATATTGGTTCTCGTGAGTCTTGATCCAATGGTCAACATTCAAAGTTATCCGTACACTATATAGTGCTATAAGACTAGTAAACAATAGTATCTTCTAGAATGATATGCTAGAATGGAAAACAAGATCCAACAACTGGCAAGGTATTCGCGAGTTTTGATCCAACCGATCAATGTTGAAAGCTATTCGCAAACTATATAGTGGTAAGATTTTGTTATATAATAGGTAAAGATATATCACAAAAATTAAATTTGATCAACATTATCCATAAAGTATGGGTGTATATTTAGTTCTTATACTTTATATCATGTAGAAGTCAACATTTAGTAGCTATATACCTAAAACATGAAAATTTTGGTAACATATGGTCTAGAGAAACATTTGAGAAGATTATTCCACTCCCTCCGATCCAAATTATTGTTCTCAGATTTGTCTAGATTCGGTTGTATCTAGTCATGTTTTAGTGCTACATACATCTGAATCTCGACAAATCTGAGAACAATAATTTGGATCGAAGGGAGTAGAATGATGGAGTTTTGTTTTTTCAGGTTTGTGCACAACGTTCATTATGCTAAAGACGTACTATCCATAATATCTTCTCGTAGAGATGCTATCTAGTAGAATGGAAAAGAAGATCCAACGACTAGCAATGTTGGGATTCGTGAGTCTTGATCCAACGGTCAATATATTTGAAGTTATTCATACACTGTATAGTGTTAAGATAAGATAAGATAAACAATAGTATTTTCTAGAGATGATGCTATAATGGAAAAGTAGATCCAACGACTGGCAATGTTGGGATTCACGAGTTTTAATCCAACCGATCAATATTCAAAGTTATTCGTGAAAAATATAGTGTTAAGATACGATATGAAAGAGTATCAATAGTATCTACTAGATGCTAGAATGTAAAAGAAGATCTAACCGGTTGGCAATGTTGGGATTCACAAGTCTTGATCTAACGGTCAATATTCTAAGTTATTCGTACACTATAGTGGGTAAAATAATATACTATCCACAGTGTATCTTATGGTAGATGCTAGCTAGAATGGACAAGTAAAAGGCATGTGCCACACACGTATATACTATATGAAATATGATCTAGCAAACATTAAGTTATTATTATTAACCAATAGTCTTTTTAGAAAAAAATGGCATACATTAAGTCTACTAGTAAAAGTCATGAGATACACACGTATATACTGTATGAAATTTGATTAAGAAAACATGAAGCTATTATTATTAACCAATAGTCTTATTAGAAAAAAAGCATACATTAAGTCTACTAGTAAAAGTCATCAGCAGCACACGTATATAATGTATGAAATGTGATTTAACAAACAGTAAGTTTTTATTATTAACCAATAGTCTTGTTAGAGAAAAAATGCATACATTAAGTCCATTAATAATAACTATCTACACACATTGAGAATATAGCCTATTGTGCTATGAATTTGGGGGGGGAGGGTTACATGGTGGAGTCTGCTCTATAGGTACTGTTCAACACGAATCTAGCTGCTCTGAACCATTGGATCTAACTTCCCAGTTGTTAGGATTGGTGATATTAATAATACTATCTACACATACTGAGAATACGGCCTACTGTGCTATGAAATTTTGGGGAGGGGGTTGACATGATGGTTCTAGAACATGGTGGAGTTTACTCTAGGTACGCAGTAGTTGTTCAACACAAATTCAGCTACTCTGAACCATTGGATCTAATAGCCTAACAGTCAGGATTGGTGTTATGGATCCAATTCAAAACTTCTCTATTATAGTAGTAGAGATAGAGAAAACAAGATCACACTATATAGTGTACGATAGAAATAACTTTGAACTCTGACCGTTGGATCTAGACTCGTGAATCCCAACATTGCTACTAAATCGTTGGATCTTCTATTCCCTCTGTCTAGAAATATAATACATTTTAGCTTTGTGAAACGAATGCATCTAGATGTCTTTTAGTGTATAGGAATGATTCTAGATGTCTTTTAGTGTATAGGCCAGTTCTAGAACCTATGCACTAAAAGACATCTAGATTCATTCGTTTCATAAAGATAAAATGTCTTATATTTGTGAACGAGGGAGTATCATATAGAAAATTCTATTGTTAGTCTTTAGCACAATGAAATCTATGCACAAATCTCAAAACACACTTTTCAATAATTCTAGAATCTTTTTCGTCATTTCTCTAGAGCACGTCGAGTATCTCTACTACTATAATGGAGAAGTTTTTACTTGGATCCATAGCACCAATCCTGACTATTGGACTGTTAGATCCAATGATTCATGTTGAAGGAGTAGTACCTAGAGAAAACTCCACCATGATCTAGAACCATCATGTCACCACCCGCAAAATTTCATAGCACGATAGGTTTTATTCTCAATATGTGTAGATAGTTATTATTAATAGACTTAATGTATGCATTTTTTCTCTAACAAGACTATTGACTTAATGTTTGTTAAATCACATTTCATACAGTATATACATGTGTGGCATGTGCCTTACACTACAAAAGTAGAAGAACCAAATATACACCCAATACTTTATGGACGTGGCTCGAAATGAAAAATTATTTTTTAAGCTTCACCTATAATAATTATAATTTTATAGTCCCGTGCAAGGCAGGTTCAACTTTATATTGGATGTCGAAACCATGCTGGGGGTGACAACTGCTTTCGGCTATCTCTTCAATTTCTGCGTCAAGTAATGTATCGGAATGTAAATAGTTTTTTTACTCGTGTGGACACGAGGAGGCCACCTCTCACGGACTCGACCTTCTTCCTCCTACTATTCGTGATTATAGCTCTTATCTACCAGATTTCTTTGCCTGTTTTCATTGCTTTTTGCTGTGCTACTTCACCCGCATGACCGGGAACAAGTCCCACCATAGAAGGGCTCATGCCGCGATGGCGAAGCTAGTGGAAGATAAGAAGTCGGATTGTCGTTCTTCCATTATGTTGCTAGTGGTACCAAGCGATGTGATGATCTAAGGGTACCAGTCGAATCTCTCGGCTACAGGCGAGAGGTCTTCAACTCAAGGTTCTTTGAAGCCGCTGTAGCAAGGGACAGATACCTTCAGGTAGATCTCCGTTCTTGTGCAACTTTCCATGTCTTTGACCGTTTCTTGATTCGCTCATTTACCAAAAAACGAACATTCTTCCTCAATGGTGTTTTTAGATCGGGCGGTGACGAGGGTTTAACTCGTCAAATCCCATTGTTATGGACTTGGATTTTGGAGGAGGGGGCACTGGAGGCATCAGTCGGCTAGCAAACAAGCACGCATGGATGCAACGTTTACCTAGGTTTAGGCCTCGTAGATGTCCCTACTCCTGCTTGTCTACTCTTGGAATTAATGAAGTAATCGAAGATTATAGGGGCGCGCAGATGCAATCTGGCGAGAGTTGTGGAAACTAGGGTTGCGTGTGTCGTCCTTTCTGCCCCTCCTAACCTTTATATAGATAGGCTAGGTCTCAGGTAGCAGGTCGAGTCGGTTACAAATTAGGGTTTTCCCTTTGAACTTTGTATCTAAAGCTCCTTCTTGTCTCGCAAGCAACTGAGAGTCCTTGAGCCACTCGAATTCTGTATTGGGCCTTGGCAACGCCGTGGGCTTCTGCTGTATCCGGGTCGTATATACCAAACTCGAGTACCTGTAGGGTATACCCATGTCAATAGCCCCCGAGTGTCCAGTGGAATCGCAGATTCGACTGGGGAATTTATGAAGCCTTCGAGTGCATGATTGAGTATTTTTCGAATGTTTAGTTCATGTCATAGGGATTGTTGATATGTGTGCCTGATCTAGTCGATGTATCGGTATCAGTTAACTTCCTTAGGGAAAAACAACGCAATCTACTCAAACTCGAGTCCCCGGACTCGAATTCGGAAAAGTGCTGGCGTAATTTGACTCAGGCCACGGAGGTCTTACAAGAGTCGAATTCCAGTGTATGGGTGTGAGCGTCCGTCAAGGCATGTTCATCGTACCAGCTGGCACGGATATGTTTCTGGTAGTGCGCAGCAGATGCGTTGCTAGGCCTTATTCAGGTCTTATCTTCACGCTGTAAGCGCGGCATCCGAGCTTTTGTCACAGGGGAGATGATTTGGGTAACCCAGGAGACGTAATCTCTTTGTAGGGAAAATGTGAGGCGGAGTCCCCATAGCATTCGAGTGTGGATCTTATCAACACAAAGTATGTTGTGCAAGGAAAAATAATCATAGGGTACGCGGCCAGCGCTCCCTCTGGGAGTAGCCCCCGAGTGTCTGGTTGAGTCGAAGATTCAAGCAGGGACTAAAGAACTTTTGCAACTGTTGTTGTCTTTTGTTGCTTGTTTCAGTCGAATTTGCTTCTGGTGCTCCCTATGGGAGTAACCCATGACCATAATTGAATCGTAGATTCGAGTGATGGGCGTGCTTTTAATGTTCATATTCCTGCATAAAAATGAATCATAGGGTGCGCGACCAGCGCTCCCTATGACAGTAGCCCCCGAGTGCTTGGTGGAGTGAAAACTTAAGCAAGGACTTAAAGTTGTCGAAATCTTCTGATGCTCCTCTTGATGACATCAGTGCTGACAATGTGATGACCTCAGTTGCCCGCATGAGTGGCTTTGACGGGACATGACGAGCGATGGGTCCCACTTTCTGACTTCGATTTGACCAGGCATGCGTAATCTTCCGTTTTAACTGCGTCTCCTCGATTTCCGCGCATAATGGAGATAGTGGGGGACGGTTCGTGCTTTGTCCTCTCCATGTGTCAACAGCGATGTGCGCCACGCATCCAGTAGGATTTCTGCTGGCTGTTTGATGGCATCCGCAAGGGATAATATCATTTTGCGGCCCGAAAGTTGGGGTGCCCAGGCAACGCGGTACCCGAGTTCCCTGAAATCAGCCGGGATCACTACAGTTGGTGTGCCAAATACTCAGAGGGTCTTTTTCGGCACGAATTCAAGTTTACGTTTCAATACAAATAATCAGGCTAACTGCCATCAAGTTAGGCCCCCCTGTCAGTTCTCGCCGTTATGTCGCTCCCATCGCTTAGGTGTCAATTACGCTTGCAGCGTTGGCGCCTGCATCCATTACGCGTCTTCTTCCCTGGAGCGGCAATCTGTGGGGCGTCACAGCCATGGCGTGGAGCGTCATAGCCATGGCGTGGAGCTGGGACGTGGACGAACTTGCTCAGCCCAGCTCTCCTCCCTGTAGGCTTGCAGCGTTGGCGCCTGCATCCATTACGCGTCTTGTTCTTCCCCGGAGCGGTAATCTGTGGTCACGGCCATGGTGCAGAGCTGGGACGTGATGAACCTGCTCGGCCCCACTCTCCTGCCCATCCCGATTCAGAGCTCGCCCTCACCATGGACGCACCCATGTCACGGTGCGGGGATGAGAATTGGTTCCTGGTGAGATGTGTCACCGTGTCGACCATGCTCGGTCCTGTTTTCCTCCTCTAGAATCCGAGCTCGCAGTCACCATGGTTGCACCTGCACCAATTCTGCCACCTCTGCCGAGGTCTCTGTGGTAGCTCAAGTTCTGTCATGTGGTACCTATAAGCGAATTCGGAGCTGGGCGGCGGCAACCCATTGTTGAACCTCAATGAATTTGCTAAGGACTACGTGCTGCTCCAAGGTCTTCGGCTGATGCCTTCGACTTCTGCCAACGTCCATCGCCGATGTGAGATCATTTAGTTACTTCAATACAAAATTTCAACCAATTTA
This sequence comes from Avena eriantha, assembly GCA_910589775.1. Classification (NCBI taxonomy): domain Eukaryota; kingdom Viridiplantae; phylum Streptophyta; class Magnoliopsida; order Poales; family Poaceae; genus Avena; species Avena eriantha. Next base: position 337,554,127 of record OU342743.1, on the reverse strand, counting down.
ACTTGTTGATGTATTCCTTGACAATTATAATATAATCGAGCACTAGAAATATTTTGTAGTGTGCATGAGCATGATTAGTAATATAGTTGAACACTAGAAATTTTAAGGCACTCCATATAAAGGAGTAGATTAATATATAAGGTTCACCAGAGACACCACGGATATATTGTCTTACATTCCACACACATGTAATAATTAACTAAAACAAAATAAAAGCAGGGGCGGCAGCAGGAGGCCGGGACAAGGAGATGCCTAGTAGGGCAGGGTCATATCAACAGGAGGCAGCGACAACCCAGTCGATGGGATACATGCCAGTCCTGACATACTTCCGGAGGAATTTGCCGAAGGCTGCGTGCCGCGCCAAGGTAATCGGCCTATGGCTTCTGCCTCCGCCTCTGCCAACGCCCACCGCGTGCTAGATCATGCTGTCGAGGTCCACGTTGATTGCTCTACACAGAATGGGCAAAACAGTTTCCCCTATAGTGGAAACGGATTAACCCACACCGTAACCGCCTCAGCAGGTAGCAGCTCTTGTTGTCCCTAGATACATTGTTATCTTCCACTTCATCATCATCCTCCTATTGTCTAAAAAAACATAAGTTAGAACTCATACATATGATTGAATTGTATTACAACTAAAGAATTGACAACATGTATATGTAAGACAATATATCCGTGGATATCAAAGATAAAGCATCTCAGCACAATGACAAATAATTGCATCAGAGTGAATGTACGATAAATCTAGGGGCCTCATAAGTTTCTTAAGGGATGGAGACAGTGAACCAAGTAACAATTGCACAACCTTTAATGTTATTGTACATCGCCCCAGGTTCACTAACTCATCCCTAAAAAAATCTGACACCAATGTGTCTACCTATCTTTTGGGACAAATTTGAATAATTGGCCACAATAACAAATTAAAATGTAATCGTACAAAACATTATTCAGGGATATACATAGTCAGGTACAAAAACAAGCCTAAATATTCTAATTATAAATAAAAAACCAAACAATTAATCTTAAGGTACATGTTAAAATACTTATGATCAAAACCATTCATATACATATGCATCATACCAATCATTAAAAGATCAGAAACAAATCAAGGATCATATATGTAGTTCCATATGAGAATAAATCAAGGGCCTCATAATTTGTTTCAGAGATGGAGTTGAAGAACCAAAGTACCAACAACACAACCTATATTGCTTGTGTGCATTGCTGCCTCAGGTTCACCAACGCATCCCTAAAAGACGACACCATCATATGTGTCTCCCCTTGAATTCTTTTGGGGCAAATTTCAATCATCGGCCTCGGCGACAAACTAAAATGTAATTCTTATACACTATGAATGCATGGAATAAATAATTCAAATATCATAGTTCTATGAAAGTAGAATAAAGATTGCAGCCTCATAAGTTTCTACAGAGATGGAGTAAGCGAACCAAGTAACAATTGCACATCTTATATTGATCTTGTACATGGACCCAGGTTCGCTAACTCATCCCTAAAAAAATCTGACAGCAATGTGTCTGCCTCTCTTTGGGGCAAATTTGAATCATTGGCCACAATAAGAAATTGAAATGTAATCGTACAAAACAATATTCAGGGATATACATATGCATCATACAATGCATTCATAGATCAGAAACAATACAAATATTATATATATATATGTTCCATATGAGAAGAAAATTAGGGCCTCATTTTTTTAGTGATGGAGTCAGAGAACCAAAATACCAACAACACAACCTATATTGTTTATGTGCATTGCTGCCTCAGGTTCACTAACCATCCCTAAGAAAACGACACCATCAGATGCCCTTGCACTATTTTGGGGCAAAATTGAATCATTGGGCTCAGTAAGGAATAGAAATGTAATGTTATAGGCATGTTGTGTATCGAAATCAACACTCAACTAGCAAACTCAACTAGATGTTAGATGAGTAGATTGGGCTTTTGTGACTAGACGGATTGGGGTTTTGTGACTAGATGGCAGATGCATCAATCGACCAATCGAACCATATATATACTACCCTACCTCAAGAGCAAAAGAATATGTAAACGATTGAGCAAATCCTATGTATGAACAGTGAAATCTGCGGCTGCGACTAGAGAAGCTAGCAATGTAGTACCTCGGACTCCTCATCAAGGACCTCCTCCTCAAACTCGTCATACTCCACGATTGCGTCAAAGATTTCTTGTACGGAGATGGGATCGTTGATGTAGAGCACTGGATTGTCTCCACCTACCGCCTGCCCCCGATCCAGATCTACCGTTGGCACCACGACATTGTCGGCCACGACATTATCGGCCACCTGCTGCTCGGCGGCAATGGCTACTGGCTGGACGGATGAGCTCGCACCCTCGACGGTGCGGCGATGAGCGGCATTCGTGCCTGGAGAAGACGCCCCCGCCTTCTTGACGACGACTGAGCCATCTGATGCTGCGCCTTCACCTTGCTTCATCTCCGGCTCGTCTCCACGCGTACGCTTCATGGCGCACCTAGGGAAGGAGGTAGTGCTAGCGAGGGAGCTTCGGCGTGCGGGGTAGGTGCAGATTGGGTTCTTGGGACTAGACAGACTGGGAAAATGACACGAGCACATGGAAGAAGAAGGCCAAGCGGGTTTATAAACACCGGACTGTTTGTAGTCCTCGAGTGGACACGTGTGGTGGGCGTGGGGCGACCACGATGTCCACCTCTCTTTTTTTGGGTTCCCTTCTTTTTGAAACAGCCACGATCTCCACTTTAGATTTGCATTGAAAACAAGCTCATGGCAGACCTCGATTTCACCACATGCAAGTGGCACGGAACCAATTTCTAGCAACGTTAGATCTACTCGAGGGGGGGCCTTGACTCATGGAAGTTACTTGTAATAGGGCCTAGTTGGAAGTGAGATTGAGAGCGCTGCGTAAAAATGGGATATGTCTTATTAAAATCAAGTGGCAATAAATTGCAGTGTCCCGTCGACAATCGTGCACTCGATGCCCCGTTGCCCTGTGCATGTGTTGTAGTAGCAGTAGCAGCCTTTGCGGACTAGATTAAACGTGACATGACCACTCGATGACTTTTTCCATGGACGGCATCGCGTTCCTTCTAGTAGAGGGAGACGTCTATGCTCTCTCGTGTTGTACTATGAAGCGCACGACGTGTGCAACGATCATCGTTGGATCACACGATCTGCGTGACAACTGTGACAACCAATCAGGGCATGGCAGACAGAGTGAGCACAGGTTTATGCCTCTACAAAAGAGAGAGGGGGGAACCAATGGCAAAACTGAGTAGTATCAAAAAACCAAGGGCAAAACTGAGTAGTATCAAAAAACCAAGGGCAAAACTGAGTAGTATAAAAATCAAAAGCGAGTGTCTTGTACAATGAAATACATCAGTATCATTGCCTGTCTATTCTTTTCATGAACCACAATCAGTGTTATTGCATGTGTATTCTTCTCACAAACCACACATGGATCCACTAGTGTCATTGCATGTCTGCTCTTTTCATTAACCACAGTTAGAGTCATTGCATGTCTATTCTTTTCACAAACCACATATCACCAGTGCCATTGCATGTGTGTTCTTCTCATAAACCACATAAGGATCCACCCATTGTGATTGCATGTGTGTTCTTCTCACAAACCACATAAGAATCCACAGTGTAGTTGGATGTGTGTTCTATTCATGAACCACACCTAGTGTCATTGGATGTGTATTCTTCTCACATACCACAATGGATCCACCAGTGTCATTGCATGTGTTTTCTTCTCATCAACAACACATGGATCCACCAAGTGTCATTGCATGTGTGTTCTTTCCACAAACCACATATGGATCCACCAGTCTCATTGCATGTGTGTTATTTTCATGAACCACACCCAATGTCATTGCATGTATGTTCCTCTCATAAACCACACATGGATCCACCAATGTCATTGCATGTGTGTTATTCTCATGAACCATAGCTAGAGTCATTGCATGTCTGTTCTTCTCACAAACCACATAAGGATACACCAGTGTCATTGCATGTGTGTTCTTCTCATGAACCACACCCAGTGTCATTGCATGTGTGTTCCTCTCATAGTGTACACATGGATCCACCACTGTAATTGGATGTGTGTTCTTCTCATGAACCACACATGGATTCACCCAGTGTGATTGCATGTCTCTTCTTTTCACAAACCACGTATGGATCCACCAGTGTCATTGCATGTGTGTTCTTTTCACAAAGCACATATGACCAATGTCATTACATGTGTGTTCTTTTCATGAACCACACCCATAGTCATTGCATGTGTGTTCCTCTAATAAACCACACATGGATACACCAGTGTCATTGCATGTCTGCTCTTTTCATTAACCATGGTTAGAGTTATTGCAGGTGTGTTCTTTTCACAAACCACATATCATTGATGGCTCAGTGTTGATGTAGAGCTCGTTGGGGAACCCCAAGAGGAATGTATGATGAGCACACCTGCAAGTTTCCCTCAGTTATGAAACCAAGGTTTAATCGAACCAGTAGGAGCAAGGAAACACCCCAAAGGTGTTGCTAACTGAGCCTTGGTAGGGCGCACTACCGATACTTGCACAACACAACAACAGAACTTTGTCCCCAACTTGCGATGAGGTTGTCAATCTCACCGGTTTTGCTGAAAACAAAGGATTAAACGTATCGAATGGAAGGAAGTAATAGTTTGCAGAAAGTAAACACAAAGTAGTAAATAGTTTGTAGGTTGTATGTAAAAGAAAGGACCTGGATCCATAGTTCACTAGATAACATGTTGGGTGAACAAATTACAGCGGGGCAATTGACAAACATCGAGAAAGCAAAAAATGCATATACTAATCATCTTGACTCCTTTGGAACTTGATTGGGCATTACAACATTATACATAGACTGCCATCCAACTTCATCTATGACTAATACTCCAACTTCAGGTTATCATCCGAACCCCCTCCAGTATTAAGTTGCAAGCAATAGATTATTGCTTTACGAATTGCGTGTAATGTAAATAGTACGATTATTCTATGAACAAAGGATTGTTGTTTTCTCCCTAGTAGCAACAACACATCTAGTACCTTAGAGATTTCTGTCACTTCCCTAGATTACCAGAGGCATGAACCCACTATTGAGCATAAATACTAACTCCTGGAGTTGCTAGCATCTACTTGGCCAAGGTAGCTACTAACAACGGAAAGCATGCAAGATCACAAATAACAAAGACATGATAGAATCAATAATCAATCTGAAATAGCATCTCAATATCCATCGGATCCCCGCAAACACAACATGTAGAATTACAAATAGATGATCTTGACCATGAATGGAGCTCATAAGATCTAGACATGAAAGCACAAAGGAGGAGAACCAGCCATCTAGATACTACATGGACCGTAGTCCAAAGATAAACTACTCACGCATCACACCAGAGGCTTGCATGGTGATGCAGAAGGCCTCCAGGGTGAATTCCCCTCTCCGGCAGGGTGCTGGGAAGAGCTTCAGATCCCTCCCGATCTAGGGATGGAGATGACGATGGCTACAGACTCTTTCGTGGATTTTTGATCGGGTCCTTAGGGTTTTCGTCCCGAGGGCAATATATAGGCGGAAGGAGAGGCTTAGGGGGTGCTAGGGTCGGCCAGACCACCCCCTGGCACGGGCCAGTCCTGGCCGCGCGGCCAGGTGGTGTAGACGCCCCCCAGCCCTTCTCCGTCTCGTATTCTGGCATCTAATGACTTCCGGAAAAATAGGCACATTGGCTTTTGTCCCGTCCAATTCCGAGAATATTCAGTTTCTGACTTTCCTGGAACCAAAAATAGCAGAAAACAGGCAGCTGGCACTGTGGCTCTTGTTAATATGTTAGTCCAAGAAATCAAATGAAAAGTACTCCAAAGTGTGGACAAAACACAAGAAAGTGGATAAAACCAAGCATGGAACATCAAAAATTATAGATACATTTGCAATGTATCAACATCCCCAAGCTTAACTCCTGCTCATCCTCGAGTAGGTAAGTGGTAAAAAGAAAGAATAATTTTTGAGGTGACATGCACCATAAAAGACTTGATCCAAGTATTTGTAAAACATTCAAAGCTAGGATCATAATACTTCAATCATAACATGAAAGACAAAGATCTAGAAATAAGACAAATAAACTATGATGCAACATGAAAAGGCACAAACAAAAGATTCATGAATAACAATGCTTTGCAAGATGTTTGTTTGTTTCACATAAAGAAAACACAACATAATAGTATTCAGCTTGTCCCTCATAGAGTAGCAAATATAAATGCATAGGACACCTTCAAAGTTCATAAGAGTGACTAGATACAAATAGTTTAAAACAAGCAATATCAAGTTATGCATCAACCAACTAGTCTTGGAACAATGCACATAGAACTAAGAATGGTCACTATGCTCTCAAAGTAAGTGCATAAAGGTAGAAGGTGGAGACTCAATATAATGGTGGAAGAAAGACCTTCATAGAAGGAAGTAGGGATTCAAGTCTCATAAAGAGCTTCCAAAAATTATGGTACTTATAGCTTTCAGCTCTCATTGCCTCTATCATAAGCATCTTGAAGTGATTAAGGTTAAAGTGAACAAACTATGGTGTACATGCTTGACGAAGTATAAGTTAGAAATCTCATGTCCCTTGTATACGAGGGTCGCTCCTCATGCTACTCAAGTTTAGTCACCGGTAAGTTCTTGTCATTGTAAGTACATGTGTATCATAGAGAACCGCCAACGGGGTACCCCTTTCCCGATGATACAGAAGAATCCCCATATCAAAATGACAAGGCAAGCAGACAACGAGCATCTTAGCAATCTTCTTATTTACCATGGGAATATGGTGCTTTTTTCTCTCTTTCCTCTTTTCATAATCTCTTTTTTTCTCTTTTTCTCTTTTTTTTCTCAATATAGGAATCTTTTTTTATAAGAAGAATGCTTCATAGACATCTCATTATGGTTACACTTCAGGTTTCCACCATGTCAGCCTGGATTAAACCAGCGGCCCAGGCGTTTCTCTAACACATATACATAACTCCATGGACTTATAAGCTCCCCTTTGATTTCACACCGACGACATCCATATACAAAAGAGCATGATATCAACTAGGTACAAGTACCAAGTGCAATGTTGAAAGCGTTCCCCATGACAGCATGGTTCTGCTAATTCCCAACAAATAAGTGCAAGCATATACAACATAGAAGACACAATGGTTCAAGTTTATTAAGGGCAAGAAAAGTAAAGTGTGCCATCAAGTTCGTGAGAGCTTTAATCACTAGTTTTCTCATAACAAGTTTAATTTGGAAGATAAACAAAAGCATGAATATACTTGGAATAGCATAAGCTAGTAGGTAGGTATGGTGGACTCTTTGGAATAACTTGGTTTAGGGAGTTGGATGCATGAGTGGAACTCATACTTGGTTGTGGAGGCTAGCAAAAGACTGGGAGCGACAAACTAAGCGAGCAATAATGGCCATAATCATGCAGAGCGACAAAACATCATTGAAAAAAGCGTAAAGTGATACTACAAGTTGAAAACTAAAGGATCATAAAGTCTAAGGTGACTTGAGATAGTCATAACATGGTGTGAGCATGTGCCAAGTCAACCCAAATAAAGCATCAAAGGAGAATACCACTATACTATGCTTTAATATGCTAAAACAACGCATGATTCATCCAAGGAACATTAAGAAATCTCAATTGTTTATAACAATTCATGATACAGCAAAGAATACTAATCATAAAGACAAAAAAATATCAAGCATGGCATGACAGAGCATAGGCCACAGTCAAAAACGAGCTCTTTTTACCACATAAGCATGAACTTTCCTACTCTTTTCCAAACCAAACCAAACTATTTGCAAACCAATGTATGAAAGAGGGGGTCCAACTAATTTATTCAGAAAACTAAGCAAACAAAATCAAAAGAAAAACCAAAACAAAAACGAAAAATAAGACGCTCCAAGAACAACACAACTGTGCATGAAACAATAAAAATGAAGCGTTTGGAAGAAACCTAGGATTTTTACTGATGAAGAAGGGGATGCCTTTGGAATCCCCAAGCTTCTACGCTTGTACTTCTTGGATATTTCTTGGGGTGACATGTGTAGAATCCCTTAGCTTGAGCTTTAGTCCATCCTTCATCTCATTACTCAATCCTTCCATACACCTGAATTTTTTCCTTTTTACAAAACTTCACACAATCTTTATTAGCAACATTAGTGCACTCAAGATAAGAAGTCTTAAAGTTCAGTTCCAACACCAAATAAACTTCCATTAAAACACTAGCTACTGTATCACTTCCCTCAAAAAGCTCAATTCCCCAAAAGAACTCAAAAAGGAACCAACAAAAGAAAATGCAGAAAATGGCAGAAATCTATCAAAACACACCAGCAGGTAAAGATGAATTTTTTCAAAGACCTTCTGTTGCTCAAATCAAAAAGTGTTGAACTAACAAAAGTTATATAACAACCTGGGGAAGAAGCACAAAAACTCACGCCTCAAATAGACATTTAGATATTTTACACGAATGTTTACGGTGAAGCACAGAAATCTGTTTCAGGACATTAACTTTCCCAATCATTACTTCTCTCTCATTAGAGGTTACTCTTGGCACAAAAAGCAAATAAAGAGGATAAGGAGCGGTTATTACTAAAGTGATAGGGTTATCTCCCAATAAGTACTTTTCTTTAACGCCTTTAAGTTAGGCATAAGAAGCAAGAAAGAATCAAGTGTTCTCAAATGAAGAAGCATTAAGACCAAATTTTGTTTTCATAGGAGAGGCAAAAGAAATATTCTCTCTGTTAGGGAATTGTTCTATAACTTTCTTGAGTGGGAGTTGATATTTAATGGTGCCTTCTTTCATATCAATAATGGCACCAACAGTTCTAAGAAAAGGTCTTCCCAAAGTAATAGGGCAAGAAGCATTGCATTCAACATCCAAAACATAGAAATCAACGGGGATATAGGCATTGTTAACCATAATAAGAACATCATTAAGACTCCCCATGAGTTTCTTTTTAGCATTATCTTCAAGTGGGACATTCAAATAACAATCTTCAAGTGGAGGCAAATCAAGCATATCATAAATCCTTCTAGGCATAATGGAAACACTACTATCAAGATCACATAAAGCTTTGAAATCAAAGTCATTAACTTTCATATTAATGATGGGTTCCCAACCATCTTCTTGTTTTATATGAATAGAAGCTTTATGTTTCATCTTTTCTTCTTTAATCTTTATGAGAGCATCAGTAATGTGTTTCGTAAAGGCCATGTTCATAGCACTAGCATTAGGACTTTTAGGAAGCTTTTGTAGGAACTTAATAACTTCAGAGATGTTGCAACCATCAAGATCAAAATAAAAATTATCATCCATAGTAGTAGAACTATTACTAGCCTCAACACTAGTGCTGGTGATAGTAGAAACACTAATGTTTCTAGCAATTTCAACTTCTCTTTCCCACTAAGCATGTAATTCAGCTAATAGTCTAACATTTTAATCAATTCTTACTTGTATGGCATTAGTAGCTGCAAAGGGATTATCATTAGTTTCAGGTTTAGCAGCCATTTTATAATGAAGATTGAGCTTCATACAAAGATGATATATTCCTTTCAGCATTAGATAGTTTCAATTGTAAACTAGGAATTTCCCTATTTAGACTCTCAAGTTGATGGATAATGTTCTTCAAAATGGTAGATTGTTCCTACATAGTTTTAGTAAATAGTCTATTTTGCTCATATTGCATTTGCATGAAGTTTTTAGTGGCTCTTTCAACTTCTAAAATTCTTCCTTTAGTAGGTAATCAAGGTGTACCATTATAACCATAAGTATTATTAGGAGGGTAGGGCCTATAATTGTTATTACCATAAGCATTGTTGCCAAAATTATTATTCCTTATAAAGTTCACATCAACTTGCTCTTCTTGAGCAACCAAAGAAGCTAAAGGAACATTATTTGGATCAATATGGGCTTTCCCGTTAACAAGCATAGACATAATAATATCAATTTTATCACTCAAGGAGGAAGTTTCCTCAACAGAATTTACCTTCCTACCTTGTGGAGCTCTCTCAGTATGCCATTCGGAATAGTTAACCATCATATTATCCAGAAGCTTTGTTGCAGCACCCAAAGTGATGGTCATAAAGGTACCTCCAGTAGCATAATCCAATAGGTTCCTTGAAGAATAGTTTAATCCTGCATAAAAAGTTTGGATGATCATCCAAGTAGTCAGTCCATGAGTGGGACAATTCTTAACCAAAGATTTAATTCTTTCCCAAGCTTGAGCAACATGCTCATTAGCAGATTTTTTGAACTTCATTATTTTACTTCTCATAGATATAATCTTAGCAGGAGGATAGTATTTTCCAATGAAAGCATCTTTGCACTTAGTCCAAGAATCAATACTATTCCTAGTTAAGGAATTCAACCATTCTTTAGCTTTTCCTCTCAAAGAGAAAGGAAACAATTTCAGCTTAATAATATCACCATCTATATCCCTATGCTTTTGCATCTCACAAAGTTCAACAAAGTTATTTAGATGGGCAGCAGCATCTTCATTACCAATACTAGAAAATTGTTCTCTCATAACAAGATTGACTAAAACAGGTTTTATCTCAAAGAAAGTATCTTCAGGCACAGGTGGAGCAATAGGTGTGCTCATAAAATCATTGTTGTTGGTTCTAGTGAAGTCACACAACTTAGTGTTTTCAAGAGTTGTCATTTTTTTGGGTTTTCAAATAAGAAAGCAAACTAGTAAAACTAATTTTTTGTGTGTTTCTGATAAAGAAACAAGCAAACAAAGCAAAAGAAACTAAGCAAAACAAAAATAACAAAGTAAATAGATTGGTTATGAGGGCCTCCCCTTGTGAAGATGTCCTTGACTCCCCGACAATGGCGCCAGAAAAATGCTTGATGGCTCAGTGTTGATGTAGAGCTCGTTGGGGAACCCCAAGAGGAAGGTATGATCAGCACAACAGCAAGTTTCCCTCAGTTATGAAACCAAGTTTTAATCGAACCAGTAGGAGCAAGGAAACACCCCAAAGGTGTTGCTAGCTGAGCCTTGGCAGGGCGCACTACCGGTGCTAGTAGCAACGTGCATACCTGCACAACACAACCACAGAAATTTGTCCCCAACTTGCGATGAGGTTGTCAATCTCACCGGTTTTGCTGACAAAGGATTAAACGTATCGAATGGAAGGAAGTAATAGTTTTGCAGAAAGTAAACACAAAGCAATAAACAGTTTGTAGATTGTATGTGAAAGAAAGGACCGGGATCCATAGTTCACTAGAGGTGGCTGTCCTTAAGATAGATAACATGATGGGTGAAAAAATTATAGCGGGGCAATTGACAAACATCGAGAAAGCAATACATGCATATACTAATCATCTTCAATCCTTTGGAACTTGATTGGGCATTACAACACTATACATAGACCGCCATCCAACTACATCTATGACTAATAATCCACCTTCAGGTTATCATCCAAACCCCCTCCAGTATTAAGTTGCAAGCAACAGATTATTGCTTTACGAATTGCGTGTAATGTAAACAATACGATTGTTCTATGAACAAAGGATTGTTGTTTTCTCCCTAGTAGCAACAGCACATCTAGTACCTTAGAGATTTCTGTCACTTCCCCAGATTACCAGAGGCATGGACCCAGTATGGAGCATAAATACTAACTCTTGGAGTTGCTATAATCTACTTGTCCAAGATAGCTACTAACAATGGAAAGCATGCAAGATCACAACTAACAAAGACATGATAGAATCAATAATCAATCTGAAACAGCATCTCAATATCCATCGGATCCCCGCAAACACAACATGCAGAATTACAAATAGATGATCTTGATCATGAACGGAGCTCACAAGATCTAGACATGAAAGCACAAAGGAGGAGAACCAGCCATCTAGATACTACATGGACCCGTAGTCCAAAGATGAACTACTCACGCATCACACCGGAAGCATGCATGGTGATGAAGAAGGCCTCCAGGGTGAATTCCCCTCTCCGACAGGGTGCCAGGAAGAGCTTCAGATCCCTCCCGATCTAGGGATGGAGATGACGACGGCTACAGACTCTTTCGTGGATTTTTGATCGGGTCCTTAGGGTTTTCATCCCGAGGGCAATATATAGGCAGAAGGAGAGGCCGAGGGGTGATGGGCTCGGCCAGACCACCCTCTGGCGCGGGCTAGGCCTGGCCGCGTAGCCAGGTGGTGTGGCTGGCCCCCAGCCCTTCTCCGTCTCGTATTCTGGCATCTCATGACTTCCGGAAAAATAGGCACTTTGGCTTTTATCCCGTCCAATTCCGAGAATATTCATTTTCTAACTTTCCTGGAACCAAAAACAGCAGAAAATAGGCAGCTGGCACTGTGGCTCTTTTCAATAGGTTAGTCCAAGAAATCATATGAAAAGTACTCCAAAGTGTGGACAAAACACAAGAAAGTGGATAAAACCAAGCTTGCAACATCAAAAATTATAGATACATTTGCAATGTATCAATCACGAGTGTCATTGCATGTGTGTTTTTCTCACAAATAACATAAGGATCCACCAGTGTCATTGGATGTGTGTTCTTTTCATGAACCACACACGGTGTCATTGCATGTATGTTCCTCTCACAAACCACACATGGATCCACCAGTATCATTGCATGTATGTTCTTTTCATGAACCACAGCCAATGTCATTGCATGTGTGTTCTTCTCACAAACCACACATGGATCCACAAGTGTCATTGGATGTCTGGTCTTTTCATTAACCACGGTTAGAATCATTGCATGTGTGTTCTTTTAAGAAACCACATATCACCAGTGTCATTGCATGTGTGTTCCTCTCATAAACCACATATGGATCCACCTAGTGTGATTGCATGTGTGGTCTTCTCACAAACATAAGGATCCAAAAGTGTCATTGGATGTGTGTTCTTTTCATGAACCACACCCAGTGTCATTGGATGTGTGTTCTTCTCACAGACCACAACAGTGTCATTGCACGTGTGTTCTTCTCATGAACCACACATGGATCCAACAAGTGTCATTGCATGTGTGTTCTCTCCACAAACCACACATGGATCCACTAGTGTCATTTCATGTATGTTATTTTCATGAACCACACCCCGTGTCATTGCATGTTTGTTCCTCTCATAAACCACACATGGATCCACCAGTGTCATTGCATGTGTGTTCTTCTCATGAACCACAGCTAGAGTCATTGCATGTCTGTTATTCTCACAAACCACATAAGGATACACCAGTGTCATTGCATGTGTGTTCTTCTCATGAACCACACCTAGTGTCATTGCATGTCTATTCCTCTCACAGTGTACACATGGATCTACCAGTGTCATTGGATGTGTGTTCTTCTCATGAATCACAACTAGAGTCATTGCATGTGTGTTCTTCTCACAAACCACATAAGGATATACCAGTGTCATTGCATGTGTGTTCTTCTCATGAACCACAAATAGAGTCATTGCATGTCTGTTCTTCTCACAAACCACACAAGGATCCACCAGTGTCATTCGATGTGTGTTCTTCTCACAAACCACACATGGATCCACCAGTGTCATTGCATGTCTGCTCTTTGCATTAACAATAGTTAGAGTCATTGCACGTCTGTTATTTTCACAAACCACATATCACCAGTGTCATTGCATGTGTGTTATTCTCATGAACCGCACATGGATCCACCCAGTGTGATTGCATGTCTATTCTTCTCACAAACCACATATGGATCCACCACTGTCATTGCATGTGTGTTCTTCTCATGAACCACACCCAGTGTCATTTGTGTGTGTTACTCTCACAGTGTACACATGGATCCACAAGTGTCATAGCATGTGTGTTCTTCTCATGAACCACGCATGGATCCACCAAGTGTCATTGCATGTGTGTTCTTTCCACAAACCACATATGGATCCACTAGTGTCATTGCATGTGTGTTATTTTCATGAACCACACGCAGTGTCATTGAATGTATGTTCCTCTCATAAACCACACATGGATCCACCAGTGTCATTGCATGTGTGTTCTTCTCATGAACAACAGCTAGGGTCATTGCATGTCTGTTCTTCTCACAAACCACATAAGGATACACTAGTGTCATTGCATGAGTGTTCTTCTCATGAACCACACCTAGTGTCATCGCATGTGTGTTCCTCTCACAGTGTACACATGGATCCACCAGTGTCATTGGATGTGTGTTCTTCTCATGAACCACATCTAGAGTAGTTGAATGTGTGTTCTTCTCACAAACCACATAAGGATACACCAGTGTCATTGCATGTGTGTTCTTCTCATGAACCACAACTAGAGTCATTGCATGTCTGTTCTTCTCACAAACCACATAAGGATGCACCAGTGTCATTGGATGTGTGTTCTTATCACAAACCACACATGGATCCACCAGTGTCATTGCATGTCTGCTCTTTTCATTAACCACAGTTAGATTCATTGCATGTCTATTCTTTTCACAAACAACATATCACTAGTGTCATTGCATGTGTGTTCCTATCATGAACCACGCATGGATCCACCAAGTGTGATTGCATGTTTTCTCACAAACCACATATGGATCCACCAATGTCATTGCATGTGTATTCTTTTCACGAACCACACCCAGTGTCATTGGATGTGTGTTCCTCTCACAGTGTACACATGGATCCACCAGTGTTATTGCATGCGTGTTCTTCTCATGAACCACACATGGATCCACCAAGTGTCATTGCATGTGTATTCTTTCCACAAACCACATATGGATCCACCAGTGTTATTGGATGTGTGTCATTTCCATGAACCACACCCAGTGTCATTGCATGTCTGTTCCTCTCATAAACCACACATGGATCGACTAGTGTCAGTGCATGTGTGTTCTTGTCATGAACAATATCTAGAGTCATTGCATGTCTATTCTTCTCACAAACCACATAAGGATACACCAGTGTCATTACATGTGTGTTCTTCTCATGAACCACACCCAATGTCATTGCATGTGTGTTCCTTTCCCAGTGTACACATGGATGCACCAGTGTCATTGGATGTGTGTTCTTCTAATGAACCACAACTAGGGTCATTGCATGCATGTTCTTCTCACAAACCACACATGGATCCACCAGTGTCATTGCATGTGTGTTCTTCTCATGAACCACACCCAATGTCATTGCATGTGTGTTCCTTTCCCAGTGTACACATGGATGCACCAGTGTCATTGGATGTGTGTTCTTCTCATGAACCACAACTAGAGTCATTGCATGTCTATTCTTTTCACAAACCACATATCACCAGTGTCATTGCTTGTGTGTTCCTCTCATGAACCACACATGGATCCACCAAGAGTGATTGCATGTCTTTTCTTCTCACAAACCACATATGGATCCAGCAGTGTCATTGCATGTGTGTTCTTTTCACAAACCACACCCAATGTCATTGGATGTGTGTTCCTCTCACAGTGTACACATGGATCCACCAGTGTCATTGCATGTGTGTGTTTCTCATGAACAACACATGGATCCACCAAGTGTCATTGCATGTGTGTTCTTTCCACAAACCACATATGGATCCACCAGTGTCAGTGCATGTGTGTTGTTTTCATGAAGCACACCCAGTGTCATTGCATGTATGTTCCTCTCATAAACCACACATATATCCACCAGTGTCATTGCATGTGTGTTAGTCTCATGAACAAAAGCTAGAGTCATTGCATGTATGTTCTTCTCACAAACCACATAAGGATCCACCAGTGTCATTGGATGCGTGTTCTTTTCATGAACCACACCTAGTGTCATTACATGTGTGTTCCTCTCACGGTGTACACATGGATCCACCAGTGTCATTGGATGTGTGTTCTTCTCATGAACCACATCTAGAGTCATTGCATGTGTGTTCTTATCACAAACCACACATGGATCCTGTCGTCGGATTGAGGACAAGTACGCCATGAGGGGGTCCTCGAGGCGTGTGGAAGAGAGGGGTGTGAGACGCACGGTATTCCGGGACGATGAGCACACAAGTTTACCTAGGTTCGAATCCGCCGGCTTTGGACGGATCCTACTCCTGTTAGCAATCCAGTAATACAGCAGAGCCGGAATATGGGTTACAATGGTATCGCCTGTGCGAGTTGGGATTGTAGACTATTGAGGTGTTGCCCTAAAGGCTCTCCCTAGGACGGATTATATAGATATCTGGCCTAGGGTTACAGGAGATATCTATCCGGCTACGAGTAAGAGTTAGTTATAGAGTACATCTTGAACTACAAGTAACATTATGGGCCTAAGTCGGTAAGTCTTCTAGGCCTTCCCATAGCCGGATTGGACTCCGTCTTTCTCCCTGACTGGGCTGCCTATGAAGCAAAGCTCTAACCCAAAGTGGGCTACCCTGGTCAGTGAGGAACTGTGAGGATACCCGAAAAGTATATCCCCAACAGCAGCCCCCGGTGGCCTCCAAGATCCAAAGTCGGATTTATCATCGTCTAGCTTGATCTTCGGCTTGCAGAACCTTGAAGGGTTCCTGAAACTTCACAATAAAAAATATGATCCGGGTCTTAAAAAATAAGTCGGACCTATCAACAGGTTACTCGGATTTTCCAGCTTGATTTCAAACTAAGCCGGAACTTGGTTTCTAACGCCACCTGACACAAGTCATGGTCAAGTCACGGTAGCTGACAGGCCTGCCATCAGCACGACCGTTGGTAGGTCCGCGGAACCGAGGCGCCGCAATGCGTGCGTGGAGATCGAGGCGACGCAATCATCGCGTGGGTCCTTCCCAGTTCCTTCCACGACGCGTGGCGGTTACACTGTAGCATTTGCACGAATCTTGGCGTAGTTAGGTGGATATAAGGGGTTAGGATTTTCTCCTTCTCCTTCCACCAGTCCTTTGTTTTTTCCTCTCCTTCCCATCTTCCTGCGCGCACAGAGCTCCCCATTCCTCTCCCACAGAACTCCCAGTGTGCTGCCCCTTTTAGGTCATCTTCTCGCCAGAGAAATGGCTTCATCTTCTTCCTCCGGCTTGGCGGCAACGGCGATGGCGATGACGGCGGCAGCGGTGGCGGAGAAAGAGAGCTTCCACGGGATCTGTATCCCCTGCGCTCCCAACTCTCTCTTAGAGATGAGTGCATATGCTTCATTGTGTGAGGGCTTTCTCGGCATTAGGCCGAGTTTGACTCTTTTCCGGTACTATTTTCATGTCCAGAGAAACTCCATTACTGCCGGTGTTCCTTACATCACCGGAACTATTAGTTTTTCGGTTAGACGCGAGCACGCATATCCCAAAATTCTAGCTAGTGACTCGGTCAAATAATGGCCAGCCACATTTTTCTATCATAAGGATATTCCGGCTCCCGGGAAAACCACTGTTTTGCCGGCTTTTGTTGACGGAGCTGCCACGGCCCAACCTTCTTGGGACGAGGCTGCTCCGCCTCTTTCCGACGATCTGATCCTCGCTAAGAGGCGGATCGAATATTTCATCAAACACAAGGGTCTGAAGGGATCTGACTTGGTCCAATGCTGGGTCTCACGTCGGATCCAGCCCCTTCAGTACCACGGGATCGAATGATGCATTCCATCACGTCATCCAAAAAATATTCTCTCCGCATCAGCCCCAAAGCCTACACCACACAGGGCTATATTGGCCAGATCAAGTGGCTAATCAAGGAGCGGATCGAGAGGAGAATCCTAGAGGTTTCTCTGGATATGCACACGGCGGAAAACCCCGTGGTGCCAGTAAGTTTCTACAGTACACCTTTTATGTGTTTCAATCTTTGAATTACATTGCAATGCTGATATGTTTTCTTATTTTCAGCTCGCTGACC
Source organism: Avena eriantha (assembly GCA_910589775.1). Classification (NCBI taxonomy): domain Eukaryota; kingdom Viridiplantae; phylum Streptophyta; class Magnoliopsida; order Poales; family Poaceae; genus Avena; species Avena eriantha. The sequence continues at coordinate 337,536,315 of OU342743.1, read as the reverse complement.
TCCCCGAGTCGGAACTTGCTCCGCTCGAAGGATATCCTCCTGAGTTCTCTCAGGAGACAGAGGTGGTCCCATTGCCAGACCTTGCGCTCAAGAAGCGCAAAGCTCCGATAGTGGCTGTTGGCACAAAGGAGGTGCTTGTTGTGAAGAGTTAACTTTCAATCATAATTTCCACCTTTGTACTTTAGTCGAATTTCTTTCCAAGATGTAATGTTTCCGACTTTATTACATTCCTACAGGAAAGCCGCTCGTCAAGGGCAAAGGGAAAGGGGTTCCTTCGAAGCCGCTACGACAGATGAAGCTTACCATAGCTTCTCCTACCGTGGCTCCTCCGACTCCTGCCCCTCAACCTTCCACAATGCCGGTGATCTCCCCGGTCACCGCAGAAGATCCGGCTCCTTCATCGGAGCCAGCGAACCTTTATTCGCGAACTGACGTCACCATGGGTGAGTCCGATTTAGATAAGGGTGAACCCTCTTTGGGTAATGATCCCTCGACAGAAACCTTCGCCGAAAACCATCTCAGCAATCCGGGACTTGCCAAGCTTGGCCTATCTCGGAAATCTGCAGAAGAGATCCAGCGGCTATCCAGGCAATGCCTGGAGAAAAGAAATTTGTGTGCCGAAGAAGAAGCGCAAGAAGCAGAGGACATCAAGTTCTCTGACCTTCTTGACCAAGTGCGCCTTCGCGACGAGAGGATTAGGACTAGAGAGCTTCCAACAGCTCGAGTGATTCCTCTAACTCTCGCCGAAAAGGTGGCTGCTGAAGTGAACGCGGGTTTGGATAAACTCACCCGCGAACAACATGTAAGTCGGAATTCCAACTCCTGTTTTTTCCTTTAATTTATAGCATACCCTCTAGCCCCCAAGCATGAAGTAGGATATATAATCCGGGTTTATGCTTCATTAGGATGCCAAAGAATGAACTAGTGTAGCCCCCAGGGCTCGTGCTGATATTAGCAAAAATATTAGCCCGAGTCTTAAGTAGCTTTCTGACTTTGGGTATTCTGACTTACAGAAAGTATGTTCCTATAACCAGGATTTATTGAAGAATGTTTGCGATAAGCGGAGAGAGATCAAAGCTCTCCGTCTTAAAAATTCTGAACTTAAAGTTGCCAAGAAGGAGGCTGAAGGTAAACATTCTGAGACTCAAATCTTGTCTTTGTATTTCCAATGTCGAATTTTTCCTGAACTGTTTGTTCTTTTTTGACTTATAGTGTTGGTGAAACAATCCTACGCCATGATCGAAGAGGCCGAGAACCTTAAGACCTTGGTGGTGGAGAACAAGGAGCTTCGCCAAGAGCTGGATAACTCAAGGTGAATCACGAAAAGAGCATAGCTCAAGTCCTTGAATCCTCCTCCATGGCTACTGAAGAGCGTGATCACAAGATCGCTGCTCAAGATAAAATAATCTCGGACCTCAAGAATGAGCTAAGCAGGGAGAGGGACCTTTCCCAGGCGCTTCGGGATGAACTCCAAAGTCTTCGGGAGGAGAACACCAAAATTGACGATGTCATTTTCGGTACGTTCCATCTGTCTGACTTATCTTTTCTTCGACTTTTTTCAATGTCAGATATTTCTTAACTTGTTTTGTATATAGGTCCTCTGAACTTGACAGACTCCACCTCTGCTGAGCCCCGCACCCACCGGCTTACCCAAGTTGGTGACCTGCTTCATGACTTCCGCCAATCCCTTGAGGATATCGGGAAATCTCTCAAGATTCCGGACATGCACCACATGTGACGACTTTTTTCAGGTGCAGGACAAGGCAATGGAGATGCCGCAGCTCGTCCAGGATTGGAACATGTCCTACGCACGAAGCGCAACGCAAAACACTCTCACCATGGTAATGAGCCACCATGGAAGCATGGAGATATGGCAAGTGACCAGAGGGTACTCTACAGTTGATGAAGATGGCCAGGAGCAGGACATCAAGGCTATTATGGACTCCTGTGATGGATATGGGTCTCATGTAGCTGACTTGACCAGCTACGATACTCCATTCTTCAACCGCGTGGACACTCCGCCTCCGCCTCCAGAAGAAACAGCAGAAATTTCCGACGATGAATGCACCACCTCGGATGTGGACATCTCGAAAAGATATCAAGGTGATGTATCCAGAGAGCCGGCAGCTCCTTCGTCTCCTCCTGCATCATAGATTGCCAGAAACATTTGTATTATCTGAAAAACATGATGCATCTGTAAATATGAAGTACTATAATTTTGCTAGTGCTAAGTTTTTTGATCTATTTAGCACTTTTTGACTTTGAATTTTTTTGTGTGCCTGAAATGTTTACATAAGCACTTGTATTTTTTCGTCTCTACTTATCGTTTATCTGGCTTCCCGCCTCGTCCCTTTTGTGAGCCGGCTAAACCTTCCGTCGGAAACTTTGCCGAGCAACATAGCTCAATTGCTAAACCAGTTTAAACTCGGAAACAAAGCCGGCTTCCAATACCAACAATTCACTACTCGGAGAATGCCCGCATCCAGCAATCAGACAAATAACCAAAGTAAAGACTAGAAATTTTAGAGTTATACCCGAAGGTAGCAATTTTAGAATCAGAAATCTAAACCAGAACAAACATGAGCATAAAGTACTTTCAAGCATTCTGGGATTTTTGACTATGACATGATCATTCGGAAATAAGATGGTAAAAACTTCTTAGAAAAACTTGAGGTAACCAAAACTTTTATTTCTCTCAGATCATGTACATATATATGATTACCAAGAAGGATAAACTAAAAATAAAAGGGGCCTAGCTGAGCAATATTCCATGGTCTGTCTAACTCATCCGGATTTGTACTGCCTCCAGCTCTCTTTCTCTTCTTAGTAGCAGGTCTTTCTTTGACTGGCCTCATGTCAGTTAAGTAGTACGATCCATTGTGCAATACTCGACTAACTAAGAAAGGCCCTTCCCATACTGGGGAAAGTTTGTGCTTTATTTGTTGAACAAGCCGGAGAACCAAATCACCTTTATTGAAATATCTATTTCAGACTCTTTGGCTATGATACTTGCGTAACTTCTGCTGATAGGCTGTAGATCTCATTTCAGCAACGACGCGAACTTCTTCGACTAAGTCGAGATCATTTTGTCGAGAAATCTTGGCATCCTCTTCAATATACGTGGCCACTCTAGGAGAAGTATGAATCAAATCACTAGGAAGAACTGCTTCTGTGCCATAGACCAAGAAGAAAGGTGTGTATCCTGTTGACCTGTTTGGAGTTGTTTGTAAACTCCAAATTACAGAGGGTAATTCCTCTGCCCAAGCCCCCGCAGCACGTCGTAATGGTGCTTCGAGTCTCGGTTTTAGGCCTTGTAGGATTAAACCATTTGCTCTTTCGACTTGTCCGTTAGCCTGTGGATGTGCGACTGACGCAATGTCAAGCCGGATACATTGCTCGTTGCAGAATTCAGCCAATTCTCCCATAGAGAAATTACTCCCGTTGTCCGTGATAATGCTATGTGGATAACCATACCGGATTATAACATCCTCGACCAATCTTTTGGCTGTTGCTCCATCACAACTAGTGACAGGTTTAGCCTCAATCCATTTGGTAAATTTATCCACCATCACTAAGAGGTGAGTAAATCCACTTGGAGCTCGTTTAAATGGTACTACCATATCAAGCCCCCAGACCGCAAAGGGCCATGTTATAGGTATTGTTCGCAGCCGATCAGCCGAAACATGAGCTTGCTTGGTGTACTTTTGGCAGCCTTTGCACGTCTTGACTAATCGTTCGGCATCTGCCTGAGTTGTAAGCCAGAAAAATCCGTGTCTAAAAGATTTTGCACTAAAGATTTGGCTGCCGCGTGGTGACCACACTCGCCTTCCTAGATTTCTCTTAAGATTTCCACTCCTTCTTCCGGAGATACACAACACTGAAAAACCCCAGAAACACTCTGTTTATGGAGATCACCTTTAACAATAGTATAGGATTTTGCTCGTCGGATAATCTGCCGGCTCAGCACCTCGTCTTCTGGTAATTTGCCACCTACCATATAATCGAGGTAGGGTTAAGTCCAGCTGGGAATTACAGCCAGAACTGCTATCAAAGGTGAGTCGGATTTGGTCGGATATTCCTCATCTACTCCCTTTATTGAGGGAACTTTGAGGTGCTCTAAAAAAGCGCCATCCGGGACCTCTTTCCGCGCAGAACCTATCCGAGATAGTGCGTCTACTTCCTCATTTTCTGGTTGAGGGAGGTGTTGAACTTCAAACCCTTCGAACGATTTAGATAGATCATCCACGACAGCTTTATACGCTGCCCTGTGTTTATTTGCATTACAAATATCCGACACTTGTTGAGCAACAAGATCCGAATCTCCGTAACACATCAAACATCGGATGCCAATATCCTTAGCAATCTGGATTCCATGCAGCAGTGCTTCATACTCGACAATATTGTTTGTCGCTGTGAAGTGGATCTGCAGCACGTATAAAAGTTTATCTCCTTGGGGTGATTTGAGCACCACACCAGCCCACGAGCCCCTTCGAGCCTTAGACCCATCGAAAAAGAGGGTCCAATATTCCGACTCAGGGAGGGTCATGTTCTCCTTTGTATCTGTCCAATCAGCAACAAAGTCAGCAAGGATCTGGGATTTGATTGTTGTCCGAGGTTTATACTCAATATTGAAAGCTGCAAGCTCTATGCCCCATTTGGCGACGCGTCCTGTGGCGTCACTGTTGTTGATTATGTCTCTCATGGGAGCTATGCTCAGCACGGTAATTGGATGCTCCTGAAAGTAGTGTCGTAACTTACGGGATGCTAGAAAAACACCGTAAGCCAACTTTTGATAGTGCGGATACCGCTGTTTTGATTCCGTCAAGACCTCGCTAACAAAGTAAGTCGGACGCTACACCAGGTGTTCCTGATTTTCCTCTGGTCTCTCCACTACCATGACGATAATAACAACCTTATTTGTCGCAGCAAGGTAGAGAAACATCGGTTCCTTAGGTTCCGGCGCTGCAAGGATAGGAGCAGATGAGAGTACTCTCTTCAGATCTTGTAGTGCAGCTTCAGCTTCGTTAGTCCAAACAAAATCCTTGGTCTTTTTCAGGAGTTTGTATAATGGTGCCACTCTTTCACCAAGCCGGCTTACCAATCGATTGACCGCAGCAATGCAACCAGTTAATCTTTGTATGTCCTTCAGGCGAGTTGGCCTCGAAATATTGAGTATAGCCTTGATTTTGTCTCGGTTCACCTCTATGCCTCTTTGAGACACGATGAAACCTAACAATTTTCCGGCTGGTATTCCAAAGAAGCATTTCTTCGGGTTAAGCATGATGTTGTATTTTCGTAGATTGGCAAATGTATTCCAAAGAACCTAACAATTTTCCAAAGAACCTAACAATTTTCCGGCTGGTATTCCAGAGAACCTAACAATTTTTCGGCTGGTATTCCAAGTCGGAAATTAGTGTTTCCTTCTTTTTGGACATCACCGCGATAACATCCACGTATGCATGTACATTGCGTCCGAGTTGGTCGTGGAGGCAACGTTGCATCGTGCGCTGGTACGTAGCTCCTGCGTTCTTCAGCCCGAAGGGCATCGTAACAAAACAGAAGGTTCCCAAGGGGGTTATGAATGAAGTTTTGACTTTGTCAGATTCCTTCATCCGGATTTGGTCATAACCGGAATATGCGTCGATAAAACAGAGGAGTTCTGAGCCTGCCGTAGAATCGATGACTTGATCGATTCTAGGAAGAGAGAACGGTTCTTTTGGACAAGCCTTGTTCAAGGCAGTATAATCAACACACATCCTTAAATCAGTGGTGTCCTTTTTAGGGACAATTACAGGATTGGCCAACCACTCAGTGTGAATGACCTCTTCTATGAATTCGGCTAACTCGAGCTGTGCTAGTTCCTTAGCTATTGACTTACGCTTTTCGTCGCCAAACCGTCATAGGGACTGTTTGACGGGTTTAGCGCTCAGGTTTACATTTGGAGAGTGCTCGGCAAGTTCCCTAGGTACTCCGGTCATGTCAGATGGCTGCCATGCAAACATATCTTGATTTTCTTGGAGGAACTTGACGAGCGCGCCTTCCTATGCGCTACTTAGGCCTACGCCTATCTGGGTCACCCTTGAGGGGTCATCATCCTTCAACGACGCTTTCTTTGTCTCTTCTGATGCCTTGAACTCCGGATTTGGCTTTGTCACCTCCTTCTTCATTGCGGGCATCTCAGACGGATCTATGCTCTTCTTGATCTCCTGGTACTCCTGGGCGTGCAGCATGGCTTCGGCAAAGGCGGTATTTCCCTCCTCGCACTCTCGCGGTTTCTTCGGGTATCCCCTAATGGTGATCACATCGTTGGGACCTGGAATTTTCATCATATTGTAAATGTAACACGGACTAGCCATAAAAGCCCAGTAAGCCGGACGTCCGAATATAGCGTGGTATGCGGTCTTGAACGGGACCACTTCGAAGGAAAATGCCTCTGTCCGATAATTCTTTGGAGTTCCAAAGGTAACATCCAAAGTAATCTGTCCCAGGGAATTAGCTTGTCTTCCTGGGACAACTCCGTGAAAGATCACAGAGCTATGGTTCAGCTGGGTTTTCAAGATCTTCATCTGGCGTAGCGTTACGACATAGAGAATATTGATGCTGCTACCACCGTCCACGATTGTCTTGGAGAAACCATAACCGTCAATAAGTGGGTTGACGATTAAGGCGTATTTTCCTCGCCTATGCAACTTAGGCGGATGATCAGCGCGGTCAAATGTGATTGCCACTTCCGACCAGTCCAGATATTGAAGGACAGCTGGAACTGTTGCATTGAGCTTGTGGAGAACTGCTTTCTTGACCTTTGCTGGCTGAGATCCGAGGAAGGTGACGTAAGTGTCCTTCTTGGTGGGAAAAGTTTTCTTCCCTTCCGGCTTGGGATTTGAAGCATTAGCTTCCTCCATGTCAGAATCTTCCTTGGTCTCTTTGTCTTTTTCGGGATTTTTCTTTCCCTTCTGCCGCTTAGCTTTATAGCCCGCGGTATCATCTCTATTGATGTCGTGAATAAAACGACATTAAGCGTTAGTGTGGGATGAGCCTCCGTTGGCGTCTAAGTGATGCACGCATGGGTTATTGGCAATGTCGGCCCAAGAGTAGGTTTTTCCTGGTTGTTGTTCTCCTCTACCTTGGACTCTTGAAGTCCCACGGCCACGCCCGCGGCCTCCGCCGCGTCCTCCTCGTCCTCCAGACCTAGAAACAGTAGTAACCACCGCTCTTCCCGCGTTGGGTTTTTCTTCCGAGGTATTTTTGCGCTTCTGAGCTTGTTGCTTTGTCTTTGCTGGCTGAGGTATAGCCAGGACATTGAGTAATCCCTCTGCATCGTCGTCAGCATCTGCATACTTTCTCGCTGTTTCTATCATCTCTCCCAAATCAGTGACCTTGTCACACTTCAAGCGATGACGTAGTAGACCAATTGGGAGTCCTGCGATGAAAGCTTCAATCGCGGTTTGATCGTTTACTCCTTCACAGGAGTTCTTGTTGTCGATCCATTGTCCGTGGTAATCCCGGCAAGTTTCTCCGGCTTTCTGGGTGCAACGCTGTAGGTCTCCGACCGAACAGGGCCTCCGATATGTGCCTTCGAAATTCCGAAAGAACGCACTATGCATGTAATACCAATTATGGACGGTGTTCTCCAGAAGTTCATTGAGCCATGATCGCTCCGTCTTCCGCAGCATAAGCGGGAGATATCGGGTTGTGACTAGGCTGTTTCCGCCTTTGCAGATATAGCAAGCTTGGAAAAATCCTGTGTAGCCAAGTGTCTGGCCGAGCAATGCCGTCGTAGTCTTGGATATGCCTTGAGATAGCAAATCCTTCCGGGAATCTTGTAGCTGTGATGCATGGTCCGAAGCACTTTGGGCCCACGTACTTGTCGTCGTTTTCATAGCGCCACGCCTCTATGATTGAATTGATCATGTGCCTTGCATCGCTCGGGGATAGAGATCGTCCCAAATGTCGGCTGTGGCTGCGGTGCCTTGGAGCCGGACTTCGGCTTCTGTCACCACCTCCTCTGCCACGTCGTCCTCCTTGTCCCCCTTGGGAGCCGTTGTGATGACTGCTTGGTGGAGAGGGTGGGGCAGCTGAATTGTTTCCGGCTGATCGCCAGCCTCCGTCCGGAGCGTCATTATTCCGGTTTCTGGAGGATCTTGACTACGACGAGCCCCCTGCCGGCTTGTGCAAGCATGGTTTCCGTTGTTCCTTCGTCCGTCGTTCCCACCACGATGAGGCTCAGCCAGACGGCTTGCATGTCTAGGAGGTGGCATTTTTTGACGATCCTCCTCCCGACGTTTCTCTTTATCTTCTCCCCTTCGATCGTTGGACTCTCGTCGAGGAGGGTTCTTCGGATTCAGTGCAGCAATGGCATCTTTCTCGGCTTCTGGAGCGACGTTGCTCCAGATACTGGTAGTTCTGTGATGCTGTCCTAACGATCCGGTTCTTGGATAATTGTCTTCCCGTCGTTCGGGGTTATGATACTGCGCCAGAACGTAATGGTATCTTACGCCAACCCATGCCGGATCTGTGCGACATTGGTCAGAATCTGGGACCAGTTTTTGACTTCCGGACAGGGCGACCTTTTGCTGCTCTAGTCCCTTGTTGAGTAGTTTGATACCCAAACGGATCTCCTCCGGTCCTGGATTAGCCGATAGAATTTCTCGGGCCGCCACGGTATTCTGTACTGGGGTTGGGTAAACCCAATCTCAATTGCTATCTTTTCGTGGCTTCCCCATCTCATCTCCAAAAAGGACGGCACGGACACGTGGGAATTGGTCGTCATTGGTGTGACGCTTCCGTGTCTTCTGATGCATTTCTTCGGGTTAAGCATGATGTTGTATTTTCGTAGATTGGCAAATGTATTCCAAAGAACCTAACAATTTTCCAAAGAACCTAACAATTTTCCGGCTGGTATTCCAGAGAACCTAACAATTTTTCGGCTGGTATTCCAAGTCGGAAATTAGTGTTTCCTTCTTTTTGGACATCACCGCGATAACATCCACGTATGCATGTACATTGCGTCCGAGTTGGTCGTGGAGGCAACGTTGCATCGTGCGCTGGTACGTAGCTCCTGCGTTCTTCAGCCCGAAGGGCATCGTAACAAAACAGAAGGTTCCCAAGGGGGTTATGAATGAAGTTTTGACTTTGTCAGATTCCTTCATCCGGATTTGGTCATAACCGGAATATGCGTCGATAAAACAGAGGAGTTCTGAGCCTGCCGTAGAATCGATGACTTGATCGATTCTAGGAAGAGAGAACGGTTCTTTTGGACAAGCCTTGTTCAAGGCAGTATAATCAACACACATCCTTAAATCAGTGGTGTCCTTTTTAGGGACAATTACAGGATTGGCCGACCACTCAGTGTGAATGACCTCTTCTATGAATTCGGCTAACTCGAGCTGTGCTAGTTCCTTAGCTATTGACTTACGCTTTTCGTCGCCAAACCGTCATAGGGACTGTTTGACGGGTTTAGCGCTCAGGTTTACATTTGGAGAGTGCTCGGCAAGTTCCCTAGGTACTCCGGTCATGTCAGATGGCTGCCATGCAAACATATCTTGATTTTCTTGGAGGAACTTGACGAGCGCGCCTTCCTATGCGCTACTTAGGCCTACGCCTATCTGGGTCACCCTTGAGGGGTCATCATCCTTCAACGACGCTTTCTTTGTCTCTTCTGATGCCTTGAACTCCGGATTTGGCTTTGTCACCTCCTTCTTCATTGCGGGCATCTCAGATGGATCTATGCTCTTCTTGATCTCCTGGTACTCCTGGGCGTGCAGCATGGCTTCGGCAAAGGCGGTATTTCCCTCCTCGCACTCTCGCGGTTTCTTCGGGTATCCCCTAATGGTGATCACACCGTTGGGACCTGGAATTTTCATCATATTGTAAATGTAACACGGACGAGCCATAAAAGCCCAGTAAGCCGGACGTCCGAATATAGCGTGGTATGCGGTCTTGAACGGGACCACTTCGAAGGAAAATGCCTCTTTCCGATAATTCTTTGGAGTTCCAAAGGTAACATCCAAAGTAATCTGTCCCAGGGAATTAGCTTGTCTTCCTGGGACAACTCCGTGAAAGATCACAGAGCTATGGTTCAGCTGGGTTTTCAAGATCTTCATCTGGCGTAGCGTGACGACATAGAGAATATTGATGCTGCTACCACCGTCCACGATTGTCTTGGAGAAACCATAACCGTCAATAAGTGGGTTGACGATTAAGGCGTATTTTCCTCGCCTATGCAACTTAGGCGGATGATCAGCGCGGTCAAATGTGATTGCCACTTCCGACCAGTCCAGATATTGAAGGACAGCTGGAACTGTTGCATTGAGCTTGTGGAGAACTGCTTTCTTGACCTTTGCTGGCTGAGATCCGAGGAAGGTGACGTAAGTGTCCTTCTTGGTGGGAAAAGTTTTCTTCCCTTCCGGCTTGGGATTTGAAGCATTAGCTTCCTCCATGTCGGAATCTTCCTTGGTCTCTTTGTCTTTTTCGGGATTTTTCTTTCCCTTCTGCCGCTTAGCTTTATAGCCCGCGGTATCATCTCTATTGATGTCGTGAATAAAACAACATTAAGCGTTAGTGTGGGATGAGCCTCCGTTGGCGTCTAAGTGATGCACGCATGGGTTATTGGCAATGTCGGCCCAAGAGTAGGTTTTTCCTGGTTGTTGTTCTCCTCTACCTTGGACTCTTGAAGTCCCACGGCCACGCCCGCGGCCTCCGCCGCGTCCTCCTCGTCCTCCAGACCTAGAAACAGTAGTAACCACCGCTCTTCCCGCGTTGGGTTTTTCTTCCGAGGTATTTTTGCGCTTCTGAGCTTGTTGCTTTGTCTTTGCTGGCTGAGGTATAGCCAGGACATTGAGTAATCCCTCTGCATCGTCGTCAGCATCTGCATACTTTCTCGCTGTTTCTATCATCTCTCCCAAATCAGTGACCTTGTCACACTTCAAGCGATGACGTAGTAGACCAATTGGGAGTCCTGCGATGAAAGCTTCAATCGCGGTTTGATCGTTTACTCCTTCACAGGAGTTCTTGTTGTCGATCCATTGTCCGTGGTAATCCCGGCAAGTTTCTCCGGCTTTCTGGGTGCAACGCTGTAGGTCTCCGACCGAACAGGGCCTCCGATATGTGCCTTCGAAATTCCGAAAGAACGCACTATGCATGTAATACCAATTATGGACGGTGTTCTCCAGAAGTTCATTGAGCCATGATCGCTCCGTCTTCCGCAGCATAAGCGGGAGATATCGGGTTGTGACTAGGCTGTTTCCGCCTTTGGAGATATAGCAAGCTTGGAAAAATCCTGTGTAGCCAAGTGTCTGGCCGAGCAATGCCGTCGTAGTCTTGGATATGCCTTGAGATAGAAAATCCTTCCGGGAATCTTGTAGCTCTGATGCATGGTCCGAAGCACTTTGGGCCCACGTACTTGTCGTCGTTTTCATAGCGCCACGCCTCTATGATTGAATTGATCATGTGCCTTGCATCGCTCGGGGATAGAGATCGTCCCGAATGTCGGCTGTGGCTGCGGTGCCTTGGAGCCGGACTTCGGCTTCTGTCACCACCTCCTCTGCCACGTCGTCCTCCTTGTCCCCCTTGGGAGCCGTTGTGATGACTGCTTGGTGGAGAGGGTGGGGCAGCTGAATTGTTTCCGGCTGATCGCCAGCCTCCGTCCGGAGCGTCATTATTCCGGTTTCGGGAGGATCTTGACTACGACGAGCCCCCTGCCGGCTTGTGCCAGCATGGTTTCCGTTGTTCCTTCGTCCGTCGTTCCCACCACGATGAGGCTCAGCCAGACGGCTTGCATGTCTAGGAGGTGGCATTTTTTGACGATCCTCCTCCCAACGTTTCTCTTTATCTTCTCCCCTTCGATCGTTGGACTCTCGTCGAGGAGGGTTCTTCGGATTCAGTGCAGCAATGGCATCTTTCTCGGCTTCTGGAGCGACGTTGCTCCAGATACTGGTAGTTCTGTGATGCTGTCCTAACGATCCGGTTCTTGGATAATTGTCTTCCCGTCGTTCGGGGTTATGATACTGCGCCCGAACGTAATGGGATCTTACGCCAACCCATGCCGGATCTGTGCGACATTGGTCAGAATCTGAGACCAGTTTTTGACTTCCGGACAGGGCGACCTTTTGCTGCTCTAGTCCCTTGTTGAGTAGTTTGATACCCAAACGGATCTCCTCCGGTCCTAGATTAGCCGATAGAATTTCTCGGGCCGCCACGGTATTCTGTACTGGGGTTGGGTAAACCCAATCTCCATTGCTATCTTTTCATGGCTTCCCCATCTCATCTCCAAAAAGGACGGCACGGACACGTGGGAATTGGTCGTCATTGGTGTGACGCTTCCGTGTCTTCTGATGCAATCTAGACATGTAGTCCTTAGTTCACATGCGTTTCTTCTCCACCTCGATGTTTTTGGCTTCATCGAGGAGTTGTTGATGACGCGCTTCTAGGGCTTGTGCCCTTTCGTCTAGCTCATCCGCAGTAAGTTCTACGGTTGTAGGGATAGGTGTGGTTAATGCAGCATCGATGAGTTTATGCGCACCTTTGGTGATCACGAGTCCATCCACCGATGCTTCTTTTTTCGGCTCTTCTAGGGTAAGTGCTCCATCCGAGTGTTCCTCGTAATCCTCGGCAATCACCTCCTCTGTCAGAGGGTCTTTTGCCGGGGTTTTGTTCTTCTTGTTCCTCTTCTTTGCCTTCTTGGCAGCGCCGTTAGCAAAGACGGCTTTGGGTCCGTTTCCCGGAGTCAAGCTCTGATCGGTACTTTCAGACATCTGGACTTCGGGATTACCTCCGACGTCCATGTCATCTTGCGCTTTGGGAGAGTGTTCCCCGGATCCTTCATCCATGGCTTCTCCTTCTTCTGCAGCTTTGGAGTTATACTCCTCTTCATATTCCGCGGAGAACTTTCGGAAATCTGCTGACGTCATAGATTCATCCGAGGATGCGGGAACATCGGCGTTTGTTCCAATTGCCTCCAGCACAGAGTCAGTGTTTTCTCCAGCATCGGCAGAGCCGGATCCGGATCCTACGTATCCGAAGAAGTGCGTCGTGTGCTTCCTGAGGTACCTGCGACCCTCGCGATCAGCCATGTCGAAACTTTTGATGGTCTCGAGGATTTCATCTGCGCTTTCGCCTTGCAGTATCATACGTCTTAGTGTGTACCTCAGGAAAGGCCTGTCTGTCCCGGCGTCATCAGAGTCGGAATCAGTGTCGTTGATATGCTCCTCCTGAATTTCGACTTCCATGGGTGGGTCGATCTGGGATCCGGCTTCTCAAGAGAGATCCTCTCCAGATCGAACTTGGACCGCTAGGTCTTCTTCAGGCTCGGATTTTTCCACTATCTCCGCAATTGGTGCGGGCTGGGTGCGATTAGGGTTTTCTGAGATCTGAAACTCTGCCGCCTCCATGGACAAAGGGGACCCAGAAAATTCTTTTGCCTCTATCATCACCGCTCGGGTGGTTTGGGCAGGTTCAGCGAAACCGATGTACACATCGATCTCAACAAAAGACATGATTGTGTAGGCAGTCACAACGTCCTTTGCTGGAATCCAAGTCTCGTCGAGAACGATGAGAGGGACGTTGCTGGCGTAGAGGATGTGACCAACGGCGATAGTCTCGCCGATTCCGTTTCTTGCAGATTCCGCTAGAAATGCAGATCCGAAGCTCACTTGCCCCACGGTGGGCGCCAACTATCGTCGGATTGAGGACAAGTACGCCATGAGGGGGTCCTCGAGGCGTGTGGAAGAGAGGGGTGTGAGACGTACGGTATTCCGGGACGGTGAGCACACAAGTTTACCCAGGTTCAAATCCGCCGGCTTTGGACAGATCCTACTCCTGCTAGCAATCCAGTAATACGGTAGAGCCGGAATATGGGTTACAATGGTATCGCCTGTGCGAGTTGAGATTGTAGACTATTGAGGTGTTGCCCTAAAGGCTCTCCCTAGGACGGCTTATATAGATATCCGGCCTAGGGTTTACAGGAGAGATCTATCCGGCTACGAATAAGAGTCGGTTACAGAGTACATCTTGAACTACAAGTAACATTATGGGCCTAACTCATTAAGCCTTCTGGGCCTTCCCGTAGCCAGATTGGACTCCGTCTTTCTCCCTGACTGGGCCGCCCGTGAAGCAAAGCTCTAACACGAAGTGGGCCAACCTGATCAGTGAGGAACTGTGAGGATACTCAGAAAGTATATCCCCAACAGATCCCACACTGTCATTGCATGTGTGTTCTTCTCATGAACCACAGCTAGAGTCATTGCATGTCTGTTATTCTCACAAACCACAGCTAGAGTCATTGCATGTCTGTTCTTTTCACAGACCATATATGGTCCACCAGTGTCATTGCATGTCTGTTCTTTTCATGAACCATACCTAGTGTCATTGCATGTCTGTTCTTCTCATAACCACACATGGATCCACCAGTGTCATTGCATGTGTGTTCTTCACATGAAACACAGCTAGAGTCATTGCATGTCTGTTATTCTCACAAACCACATAAGGATACACCAGTGTCATTGCATGTGTGTTCTTCTCATGAACCACACCCAGTGTCATTGCATGTGTGTTCCTCTCACAATGTACACATGGATCCACCAGTGTCATTGGATGAGGTGTTCTCATGAACCACATCTAGAGTCAACCAGTGTGATTGCATGTCTGTTCTTTTCACAAACCACATATGGATCGACAAGTGTCATTGCATGTGTGTTCCTCTCATAAACCACACATGGATCCACCAAGTGTGATTGCATGTCTGTTCTTCTCAGAAACCACATAAGGATCCACCTGTGTCATTGGATGTGTGTTCTTCTCATGAACCACACCAATGTCATTGGATGTGTGTTCCTCTCATAGTGTACACATGGATCCACCAGTGTCATTGCATGTGTGTTCTTCTCATGAACCACACATGGATCCACCAAGAGTCATTGCATGTGTGTTCTTTCCACAAACCACGTATGGATCCACCAGTGTCATTGCATGTGTATTATTTTCATGAACCACACCCAGTGTCATTGCATGTTTGTTCCTCTCATGAACCACGCATTGATACACCAGTGTCATTGCATGTGTGTTCTTCTCATGAACAACAGCTAGAGTCATTGCATGTCTGTTATTCTCACAAACCACATAAGGATACACCAATGTCATTGAATGTGTGTTCTTCTAATGAACCACATCTAGTGTCATTGCATGTGTGTTCCTCTCACAGTGTACATATGGATCCACCAATGTCATTGGATGTGTGCTCTTCTCATGAACCACATCTAGAGTCAACTAGTGTGATTGCATGTCTATTCTTTTCACAAACCACATATGGATCCACCAGTGTCATTGCATGTGTGTTCTTCTCATGAACCACAGCTAGAGTCATTGCATGTCTGTTATTCTCACAAACCATAGCTAGAGTGATTGCATGTCTCTTCTTTTCACAAACCACATATGGATCCACCAGTTTCATTGCATGTCTGTTCTTTTAATGAACCACACCCAGTGTGATTGCATGTATGTTCTTCTAATAAACCACATATGGATCTACCAGTGTCATTGCATGTGTGTTCTTTCCACAAACCACATATGGATCCACCAGTGTCATTGCATGTGTGTTATTTTCATGAACCACACCCAATATCATTGCATGTCTGTTCCTCTCATAAACCACACATGGATCCACCAGTGCCATTGCATGTGTGTTCTTCTCATGAACACTAGCTAGAGTAATTGCATGTTTGTTATTCTCCTAAACCTCAGAAGGATACACCAGTGTCATTGCATGTGTGTTCTTCTCATGAACCACACCGAGTGTCATTGCATGTGTGTTGCTCTCACAGTGTACACGTGGATCCACCAGTGTCATTGGATGTGTGTTCTTCTCATGAACCACACATGGATTCACCAAGTGTGATTGCATGTCTCTTCTTTTCACAAACCACGTATGGATCCACCAGTGTCATTGCATGTGTGTTCTTTTCATGAACCACACCCTGTGTCATTGCATGTCTGTTCCTCTCATAAACCACACATGGATCCACCAATGTCATTGCATGTGTGTTCTTCCCATGAACCACATCTAGAGTCATTGCATGTTTGTTCTTCTCGCAAACCACATAAGGATCCACTAGTGTCATTGGATGTGTGTTCTTTTCATGAACCACACCTAGTGTAATTACATGTGTGTTCTTCTCACAAACTACACATTGATCCACCAGTGTCATTGCATGTGTGTTCTTCTCATGAACCACATCTAGAGTCATTGCATGTCTGTTCTTCTCACAAACCACACATGGATCCACCGGTGTCATTTCGTGTGTGTTCTTCTCACGAACCACAGCTAGAGTCATTGCATGTCTGTTATTCTCACAAACCATGGCTAGAGTGATTGCATGTCTGTTCTTTTCACAAACCACATATGGAACCACCAGTGTCATTGTATGTCTGTTCTTTTCGTGAACCACACCTAGTGTCATTGCATGTCTGTTCTTCTCATAACCACACATGGATCCACCAGTGTCATTGCATGTGTGTTCTTCTCATGAACCATAGCTAGAGTCATTGCATGTCTGTTATTCTCACAAACCACATAAGGATACACCAGTGTCATTGAATGTGTGTTCTTCTCATGAACCACACCCAGTGTCATTGCATGTGTGTTCCTCTCACAATGTACACATGGATCCACCAGTGTCATTGGATGTGTGTTCTCATGAACCACATCTAGAGTCAACCAGTGTGATTGCATATCTGTTCTTTTCACAAACCACATATGGATCGAAGCATGTTATTGCATGTGTGTTCCTCTCATAAACCACACATGGATCCACCAAGTGTGATTGCATGTCTGTTCTTCTCACAAACCACATAAGGATCCAGCTGTGTCATTGGATGTGTGTTCTTCTCATGAACCACACCAGTCTCATTGAATGTGTGTTCCTCTCATAGTGTACACATGGATCCACCACTGTCATTGCATGTGTGTTCTTCTCATGAACCACACACGGATCCGCCAAGTGTCATTGCATGTGTGTTCTTTCCACAAACCACATATGGATCCACTAGTGTCATTGCATCTGTGTTATTTTCATGAACCACACCCAGTGTCAATGCATGTCTGTTACTCTCATAAACCACACATGGATCCACCAGTATCATTGCATGTGTGTTCTTCTCATGAACAACAACTAGAGTCATTGCATGTCTATTATTCTCACAAACCACATAAGGATACACCAGTTTCATTGCATGTGTGTTCTTCTCATGAACCACACCTAGTGTCATTGCATGTGTGTTCCTCTCACAGTGTACACATGGATCCACCAGTGTCATTGGATGTGTGTTATTCTCATGAACCACATCTAGAGTAAACAAGTGTGATTGCATGTTTGTTATTTTCACAAACCACGTATGGATCCACTAGTGTCATTACGTGTGTGTTCTTCTCATGAACCACAAGTAGAGTCATTGCATGTCTGTTATTCTCACAAACCATATCTAGAGTCATTGCATGTCTGTTCTTTTCACAAACCACATATGGATCCACCAGTGTCATTGCATGTCTATTGTTTTCATGAACCACACCCAGTGTCATTGCATGTATGTTCTTCTCATAAACCACACATGGATCCACCAGTGTCATTGCATGTGTGTCCTTCTCATGAACCAATCTAGAGTGGTTGCATGTCTGTTATTCTCACAAACCACATAAGGATACACTAGTGTCATTGTATGTGTGTTCTTCTCATGAACCACACCTAGTGTCATTGCAGGTGTGTTCCTCTCACAGTGTACACATGGATCCACCGGTGTCATTGGATGTGTGTTCTTCTCATGAACCACATCTAGAGTCAACCAGTATGATTGCATGTCTATTCTTTTCACAAACCACATATTGATCCACCAGTGTCATTGCATGTGTGTTCTTCTCATGACCCACATCTAGAGTCATTGCATGTCTGTTATTCTCACAAACGATAGCTAGACTGATTACATGTCTGTTCTTTTCACAAACCACATATGGATCCACGAGTGTCATTGCATGCCTGTTCTTTTAATGAACCACACCTAGTGTCATTGCATGTATGTTCTTCTCATAAACCACACATGGATCCACCAGTGTCATTGCATGTGTGTTCTTCTCATGAACCATAGCTAGAGTCATTGCATGTCTATTATTTTCACAAACCACATAAGGATACACCAATGTCATTGCATGTGTGTTCTTGTCATGAACCACACCTAGTGTCATTGCATGTGTGTTCCTCTCACAGTGTACACATGGATCCACCAGTGTCATTGGATGTGTGTTCTTCTGATGAACCACATCGAGAGTCACCCAGTGTGATTTCATGTCTGTTTTGTTCACAAACCACATATGATCCACCAGTGTCATTGCATGTGTCTTCCTCTCATAAACTACACATGGATCCACCAAGTGTGATTGCATGTCTATTCTTCTCACAAACCACATAAGGATGCACCAGTGTCATTGGATGTGTGTTCTTCTCATGAACCACACCCAATGTCACTGGATGTGTGTTCCTCTCATAGTGTACACATGGATCCATAAGTGTCATTGCATGTGTATTCTTCTCATGAACCACACATGTATCCACCAAGTGTCATTGCATGTGTGTTATTTCCACAAACCACATATGGATCCACCAGTGTCATTGCATGTGTGTTATTTTCATGAACCACACCTAGTGCCATTGCTTGTCTGTTCCTTTCTTAAACCACACATGGATCCACCAGTGTCATTGCATGTGTGTTCTTGTCATGAACAACAGCTAGAGTCATTGCATGTCTGTTATTCTAATAAACCACATAAGGATACACAAGTGTCATTGCATGTGTGTTCTTCTCATGAACCACGCCCAGTGTCATTGCATGTGTGTTCTTCTCACAAACCACATAAGGATAGACCAGTGTTATTGCATGTGTGTTCTTCTCATGAACCACATCTAGAGTCAACCAGTGTGATTGCATGTCTGTTCTTTACACAAACCACACATGTATCCACCAGTGTCTTTGCATGTCTCTTCTTTTCATGAACCACACCCAGTGTCCTTGCATGTCTGTTCCTCTCATAAACTACACATGGATCCACTATTGTCATTGCATGTGTTCTTCTCATGAACCACATCTAGAGTCATTGCATGTCTGTTCTTCTCACAAACGTCTTAAGGATCCACCAGTGTCATTGGATGTGTGTTATTTTCATGAAGCACACCTAGTATCATTACATGTGTGTTGTTCTCACACACCACACATGGATCCACCAGTGTCATTGCATGTGTGTTCTTCTCATGAACCACATCTAGAGTCATTGCATGTCTGTTCTTCTCACAAACCACACATGGATCCACCAGTGTCATTGCATGTCTGTTCTTCTCATGAACCATAGCTAGAGTTATTGCATGTGTGTTCTACTCACAAACCACACATGGATCCACCACTTTCATTGCATGTCTGCTATTTTCATTAACCACAGTTAGAGCCATTGCATGTGTGTTCTTTTCACAAACCACATATCACTAGTGTCATTGCATGTGTGTTCTTCTCATGAACCACACATGGATCCACCCAGTGTGATTGCATGTCTATCCTTTTCACAAACCACGTATGGATCCACCAGTGTCATTGCATGTGTGTTCTTTTCATGAACCACACCCAGAGTCATTGCATGGGTGTTCCTCTTATAAACCACACATGGATCCAACAGTGTCATTGCATGTCTACTCTTTTCATTGACCACAATTATAGTCATTGAATGTGTGTTCTTTTCACAAACCACATATCACCAGTGTCATTGCATGAGTGTTCTTATCACAAACAACTTAAGGATCCACCTGTGTCATTGGATGTGTGTTATTTTCATGAACCACACCCAGTGTGATTGTATGTATGTTCCTCTCAGAAACCACACATGGATCCACTAGTGACGAGGGTTTAACGCATCAATGCCCATTGTTATGGACTTGGGTTTTGGAGAAGGAGGTAGTGCTGGAGACATCGATCGTCTAGCAAACAAGCACATAGGGGACAAAAGATTTACCCAGGTTCAGGCCTCGTAGAGGTCCCTACTCCTGCTTGTCTGCTCGTGGAAATATCGAAGGAGTTGAAAGTTATAATGGTGCGTAGATGCAATCTGGCGATAGTTGTGGAAACTAGGGTTGCGTGTGTCCTCCTCGCCGCCCCCTCCTAGCCTTTATATAGATAGGCTAGGTCTCGGGTAGCAGGTCGAGTCGGTTACGAGTTAGGGTTTTCCCCTTCAAACTTTCTATCTTTAGCTTCTTCTTGTCTCTCAAGCAATCGAGAGTCCGCAGGTCACTTGAGTCCTTTCGTCTGGGCCTTGGCGACACCGTGGGCCTATACGTATTTAGACCGTATATACCAAGCTCGAGTACCTGTAGGGTATACCCATGTCAGTAGCCCCCGAGTATCCAGTGGAATCACAGATTCGACTGGGTACTTTTTGAAGTCTTTGAGTGCCTGAATGAGTACGTTTTCCGACTGCTTTCATTTATGTCATAGGGATTGTTGATATACGTGCCTGATATAACCGAAGTATCGGTATCAGTTAAACACCTTAGGGTGAAACAACGCAATCTACTCGAACTCGAGTCCTCGGACTCGAATCCGGAAAAGTGCTGGCATAATTCGACTCAGGCCGCATAGGCCTTACAGGAGTCGATTTCCAGTTATATGGGTGTGAGCACTTGACGCGTCCGTCAAGGCATGTTCATCGTGCTAGGAGGCACAGATATATTTCTGGTAGAGCGCAGTTAAATACGTTGCCAGGCCTTATTCAGGTCTTACCTTCACGCTCTAAGCGTGGCATCCGAATTTTATCATCGCGGAGATGATTCGGGTGGCCCAGGAGACGTATACTCTTTGTAGGGAGAATTATGAGGCAGTGTTGCCATGATCTGCGAGTGCAAATGTAATCAATGCACAATTTTCGTGGCAATAATCATAGGGTGCGCGACCAGCGCTCCCTATGGGAGTAGCCCCCGAGTGCCTGGTTGAGTCAAAGACTCAGGCAGGGAGTAAAGAAATTTTGCGACTATTGTTGTCTTTGCTTGCTTATTTCAGTCGAAGACTCATACTAGGACTAAAACACCTTTGCGACTGCTATCGTCTTTTGCTCGCTTGTCTCAGTCAAAGTTGTTTCCAGCACTCCCTATGGGAGTAACCCATGTCCATAGTTGAACCATGTTTCGAGTGACTGGGTTTGATCGCGATGGCTTGTATCCCTGCAATAAGAAAAGAAAAATCATAGGGTGCGCGACCAGCGCTTCCTATGGGAGTAGCCCCCGAGTGCTTGGTGGAGTCGAAAACTCCAGCAAGGACTAAAGTAGTCGAAGTTTTCCGCTAAGTAGCCATTCATGACGTCAGTGCTGACGCTTGCATTACCTCAGTTGCCCACGTGAGCGGCTTTGACGGGACGTGACGAGTGGTGGGTCCTACTTTCTGACTTTGATTTGACTGGGCGTGCGTAATCTTATTATTAACTGTGCCTCCTCGATTTCCGCGCGGTGGAGAGACGGTTCGCGCTTTCTCTTCCCCACGTGTCGAGTGCGATATGTGCCACGCGTCCAATAGGGTTTTTGTGAGCCATTGGATTGCATCTCTTAGGGGTTAAGTAGCAATGCTACAGCGGTAAATTTCCATCTGCGCCCTTTCTTCCTCGCTGCCATCGCCATTGCCGCTGCTCCTCCGCTTTTCTCCTGCGCTCATCTCCTCCTCAGCTCTAGACCATCTCCGCTCTTTTCCAAGTTATTTTCTGCGTTCTCATCACCGCCGCGCAATGGGAAAGAAGAAAGGAGGCGCTGCCGCTGAATCCGCGGCCACCGTTGCCGCGACAAAGAAGAAGGGTGGCTCCGCTGCTGCGGGCACCAGTGCCGCCGCCGGCGGGAAAAAGAAGGTCGCGGGCACCCGCGTGACCAATGGCGCTTGGCGCCCCTCAATCATCAACGCGTCCGATCTCCGTCTTCTTCGTCAAGACGGAGTTATTTCCGCAGCAGTCGCCGACGCGCGCGTCCCCAGCGGTGAGACCATTCCTGTTCCTCCCGCTGGTTTTCGGGTGATGTGTCTTGCTTTCATCATTGGCGGCCTTTCTTTGCCTATCCACCCCTTTCTTAGGGGTCTCCACTGTTACTACGGGCTCCAGCTCCATCAGCTGTCCCCAAACTCGATTCTTCACATCTCTTGTTTTATCACCCTTTGCGAGTGCTGGCTCGGAATCGAGCCGCACTTTGGCCTTTTCAAACATTTGTTTAAGCTAAAGCGTCATTCCGCATCTGGCTCTTAAGTTTATGACGTAGGTGGTTGTAGAATCCATGTCAACCCATCCGCCACCTACTTCGACATTAAGCTCGCCAAGTCCGTCCATGGATGGAGGGACAGATGGTTTTATGTTCGCGACCAAAAGGCCAAGGACGAGCACTTTGGACTCGCGCCTTTTGATCCCGCGACTCCCTACGAGAAGATGCGTTCTTGGAAGAACGTGATCATGCCTTCCGAACTCGCGGAGACGGATGTGCTATATCAGCGCGTCTGCGACCTCGAGAGTCGCATAGGCGCAGAAGAGGGAGGCTGCGCCCTTATCAGGACTTGGCTGCATCGTCGCGTCCAGACTCTCCAAGTTAGAGTCCATCCCATGTTTCAATGGGGTGGTGCTGATGATACCACTCGCGTGTCTGCCGATGGCATGTCCGCGAGTGAGGTAGATAAGAGGGTGCGACTGGTCACAAAGTACACCTTTAAGGATGTGCTTTCGAATGAGTCGGTCGTTCCTCCTTTCGATGCTTCAAATCCTCCTCCTGAGGTATAGTTGTGCTACGCAGTAGCTTATTTTTTGCGATTGCTTTTCTGTTGCTTACTTGCTCCTTTGTGCTCATCTTTGTTGTTTGTATGCAGGATTGGGCGGTGTCGCCTTGCATGCCTCCTCTCCCTGAGGGTATTATTCCTCGCGAAGCTTTGGAAGAGGACGAGTCTGAGTCGACTGTCCCTTCTGATGTGGAAGAGCAAGCCCCCGAGTCAGAGAGACCAAATACTCTCAAGCGTTCGCGCAGCGAGGACTCTGATGCGTCGACTCCTTCGACTCTAGAGGGCACAGTTGCTGGCGCAGAGTCACCAATTCCTGCCCTTCCTGTGTGGGCTGTAGAACCGGCTTCTCGCAAGAAGATGCGATTTCCCAAGGAGTCTTCGTCGGAGTCGGCGGAGGCCACGTTTGATCTTGACAACTTTGACTGGTAATTTTATTAGTTCATTCATTCTTCTCTGTTTTCTTTTTGTTGGCTTTGCTCTAGAGTTTTTCCCTTTCTCAATATGAATTTGGTCTTGCAGTCAAGAGGCGTCGTCATCTTCTAGCGACGTCGAGTTTTTGAAGGAATCAGGAGTCGCGACCTCAAGGGCCAAGGTAGAGGTCGAGCGTGCTCCTTCCCCTCCGGCGGCGGCCCACTCTGGACACAATTCTTTGAGCTCTCCTCACGGAGGGGAGCATCGAATAGTTGCTCGGATGACGGCTCAACAGACTTCTTCGGAGTCGCTAGAGGATCGTGTGAGTATATCTTTCCTTCTTTTGTATTTTGGCAGTCAACGCCTTCTGTTGCCCTCTCTGATTCTTTGCTTGGGTGCAACAGCTCCTTGTAAAGGAGGCCGCACGAGTGGCGGAGCAGGTGATGGCGATGGGTCGTTAGCATGCGATGCTGGAGACGCTTTACTGCGTGGTCGAAAGTGAGTTCTTACATGTTGTTCCTTTCATCTTCACTCTATTTTGGTATGTTCGACTGATAGCCAAATATTTGACTGCCATGTAGCTGAGCATAACGCCCTATTGCGCAATGTCGCATCATTGGAGAAGACATTGGCCGCAGTTGGGAAGGGGCGCGATGAGGCAATCGCGGCTCGTGACGATGCCCGAAAGCGCAAAGAGGATCTGCGCGCCTCTTTTGTGGCCAGGGAGAAGTTGTTCGAGGAGCAGCTATTGTCAGTCGCCAAGGCCCTCTCAGGTACCTTAACTGGTGGATTTTTTTTGATGCTTTTCTCTGCTTTTAGAGTTTTGCAGGTGGCACTAGAAATTTGATCCATGTATTTTGGTGTAGATGCTGGCGACTTGAGTTTTGACCCGCAGGCTCTTCGTCGTGATGACGCTCTGGCCGGCGCGGTATCCGCGGTCGAGGACCGAAGCGCCGTCGTCCAAAATACATTGTCCAAGGCCAAGGTCACCCTTACTCGCCTCCGAAAGGAGTTGATTCCAAAGGCGGAGCAGGTCGATAAAATGGACGAGCTGGTGGAGTCACTCGCCGGGGGTGTGCCTTCTACCTACAAGAACTCCCTCCAGGCGGCTGGTGCAACGATGTCACTCGCCATGGTGCAGGCCCACGGAGTCGAGATACATCCCTCTGCGGTGCCGAAGACAATGCCTGTTGGCGCGGATGGTCAGCAGGTAGTGTTCGCTCCCTTTGCGACTGCTTGTGCCAAATACGGCCATTCTTTGATTAATACCGTTGCCAAGTATTCGGAGGAGCTCCAGCGCGCTAAGAAGGCGGCGAAAGCTTCGGCTTTAGGGGCAGGTGGAAAGTCAATGGCGTCTGATACTGCCACGGACTTGATGAAGCCTCCAAAGGCGTCGAAGTCGAAGAAGCCAGCTGCTCTGTAGTTAGCTTGTGTAATAGATGATGAATTGTCCTTTTGCTCCAAGAACATGCCTGCTGGCGAGTCTGATTGTGAATATTTTTATGCTTATCCTGAATGCATCTGCTCTCCCTGCTTTTGTGTTAGTTTGGTCGCCTTATTTGCTTCTGTCTTGATCTGTGGTAGGGCACATCGAGTGGTCCCGTAGGGGGAAACCAGGATCCATCATCTCTTGATGAAACAGTGGCACCGCCGCCCTCTAGGGTAGAGGAGCTATCTTTGCTGTCGCGACTTCGTGACCGCGTGAAGCAGCTGGAGCGTGAGTTGCCCCTGATCCGCGGTAACGCAGATGTGTGGAAGTCAAAGGCGGAAAAAGCCGCCGCTCGCGAGCAGTATCTGCTTGGCGAGGTGACGCAGCTGGGCGACCAGTTTAAGTGTTAGTTTGCTCGTCCTCATCTTTTCCTTTGTAGTTAGTCGCAGTGGTACGTTGTACTCATGATGTTGGTGCTGCTTCGTGTAGTTGTTAGCGCACGCCATCCGCAGGAGGAGAGGGATAGGATTGCCATCCGCCTTCATGGTCTCACCCAGGAGCAACTCCAAGAGAGTGGGTACTTCTGGGTGGATCATGATCGTGCGACTGCATTGGAAACCCTGCAGGATCGCGCTTCGCGAGGGCTGCTCTTCCTGAAGAAGTCGCAGTCATGTTTGAAGAATATCTACCGGGCGATGTTCCCGTTGGATGACACGCCGTCAAGCCTGCTGGCTCTCCTAGCCAAAATTCAAGATATGTCCGCGGTTCGCGAGTGCGCGAGGCAGCAGTTGGTGGCTGGTGCCAAGGCTGCCCTCTCGATGGTGCGATTGCACAGGCCTGACGTGGATGTGGCCATCGTAGCTTCCGGTCTGCCGGCGCCGCCAGCCGGATCTTCTTGGAATATGGTGCCGCACTATCAAGCGGTGGACCACCCAACAGAGGAGATTGTCGACTTCTTCGAGGAGCAAACCAATGTTCTTCTGTTGCAATAGTAACCCGATTTGTATCCTGCACATAAGTGTATTTGTGTTGTAAAGTTCATATATATATTTGTATGTAATTTATTGTGGAACACGTACAAATAGCTTTTGTAAGCGTAAGGTGTGTTGCACTATGCGAGTACTTTTCGTTAGCCTGGCCATCCCTTTTATCAACCTGCCAGGTGCGTTGCTGCTGGGTTGAGTTTGCGTTAAAGGCTTCAATTGATGTGCCAGCTACTCAGGATGTCGCGTTTATTAGTTCGAAGAACAAATGTGTGTAGGGTGGCATAGCCCCCGGGTACAATAGTGACAGAAG
The DNA here is from genome assembly GCA_910589775.1 of Avena eriantha. Lineage (NCBI taxonomy): Eukaryota > Viridiplantae > Streptophyta > Magnoliopsida > Poales > Poaceae > Avena > Avena eriantha. Next base: position 337,510,367 of record OU342743.1, on the reverse strand, counting down.
TGAAAAGAAAGAACATGAAGTTTTGGGGCACTTAGCTTTTATTTATTTGGAGAATAGTACGAGGTACAATGTGTGGCTAAGTAGCCTTGGCTGGGTAGCCTTATTTGCGATGTAAAAGTAAAAAACAGCTAGGTGTAGAAGCGTCGCAGTTGTGCGACGTTCCAAGGTTTGGAGTATGCGACTCCTGTTTCTAGGTATTGAAGGCGATAGGCGCCACCTGGGATTACTTCTGTAACCAAGTATGGTCCTTCCCAGGGGGACTCGAGCTTGAGATGTCCCTACTGCTTCAGTCGTAGGACCAGGTCACCTTTGACGAAGGATCTGGGGCGAAGCCTTCTACTGTGGTAGTTGTGCAGGTTCTGCTGGTAGATCGTGGATCTTTCTGCGGCGATTTCTCTCGCCTCGTCGAGGAGGTCGACGGAGTCTTCGAGTGCAAGAGATGACTCTTGTTTGCTGTAAGCGACTATGCGCGGTGCCTTGTACCTTACATCGGCGGGTAGTACCGCTTCTGCCCCGTGCACCATAAAGAATGGCGTGTAGCCTGTGGCGCTGTTTGGAGTTGTACGTAGGCTCGAGAGTACGGATTGGAGCTCATCTGGCCAGCAACCCGCGACTTGTTCGAGTGGTCGAAGGACTCGCTTCTTGATGTCGCTGCAGACGAGCCCGTTTGGTTTTTCCACCTAACCGTTGGTCTGTGGATGCGCGACTGCGGCATAATTGATGTTGATCCCCAGGTTTTCACAGAATTCTTGGAACTCCTTGGATGTGAAGTTCGTCCCGTTGTCAGTGATGATGTTGTGCGGCACGCCGAAGCGGTAGACGATGGACTCGAAGAACTTGACCGCGTTGGGACCCGATTGCTTGGTCACCGGCATGGCTTCGATCCACTTGGTGAATTTGTCGACTCCAACCAAAAGATAGATGTAACCTCCTTGTGAGGACCTTGGGAGCTTGCCTACCATGTCAAGCCCCCATTGTGCAAAGGGCCAGGCCAATGGAATAGGCTGTAATTCTACGCCTGGTGCGTGTGGTTTGTCCACGAATCGCTGACAAGCGTTGCACTTTGGACTATGTCCTTGGCGTCGCGCATGGCCGGCCAGTAAAATGCAGCTCGTAGAGCTTTGGCAATGAGGGCGCGACTACCGGCATGGTGTCCGTAGGTTCCTTCATGTATGTCGAGGAGGACTGCTTTTCCATCGGCCAGGGAGACGCATCGTTGTAACACGCCTGTGATACTGCATTTATACAGTTCACCGTTGATAACGGCGAATGCCTTGGAGCATCGTGCGATGTGCCGTGCATCCGTCGGGTCGTCCGGTAGGCGCTTGCTGAGGAGATATGTAATGTACGGTTGCGTCCAAGATTGTTCTATCATCATGACGCTTATTGGCCCTTCGAGTCCTGTGTCTAGCTCCAAGTCATCGAGTGCCATTGGCTCATTGGGTGGCGTAGCCCCCGAGTCCATTGATGCGCTTGTTTTCTTCTTTGCGGCCTTTGGCTTGATGGAGCGTTCGTAGATGCACTCGAGAAATACCCCAGGTGGTATGGGGGCACAGGTAGAGCCTATGTTTGCGAGTGCGTCCGCCTCCTCGTTGCTTTCGCGACCTACGTGTCGCAACTCGCATCCATCAAAGTCCCCTTCGAGTGTATCGTAGAGGTCGCGGTACGCGATCAAGTTGTCGTTCAGTGCGTCGCACTCGTGCATTGTTTGGTTGACGACCAGCTTGGAGTCGCCATATATGATGAGCCTTTTTGCGCCGCAGGCTTTTGCCATCCTCATCCCGTGCAACAGGGCTTCGTATTCAACTTCGTTGTTTGAGGCCGTGAACTGCATTCGCAGGATGTATTGCAGCTAGTCTCCTTGAGGTGACGTCAGTATGACGCCTGCTCCTGCTCCATCTTTCCGCTTGGATCCATCGAAGTGCATGGCCCAGAGGTAGGACATATCTGGCTTGTCCGGGAGTTGATTTTCCATCCAATGCACGAGGAAGTCAGGGAGAACTTGCAACTTGATTGCGTCGCGCTTTTCGTAGGTGATGTCTCGTGGAGACAGTTCGATTCCCCAAAGCGCGACTCGTCCCGTGGCGTCGGGGTTATTGAGGATATGTCCCAATGGGGCGTCGCTGACTACCACGATTGGGTGTTCGTGGAAGTAATGGCGCAGTCGCCGGGCGGTCATGAAGACGCCGTACGCCAGCTTCTGGTAGTGCGGGTACCGCTGTTTTGTTGGCGTGAGGACCTCGCTGAGGTAGTATACCGGGCGTTGTACGCCATGGACCTTGTTTTCCTCTGCCCGTTCGACGACGAGCACTGTACTAACCACTTGGTTGGTGGCGGAGATGTACAGCAGTAGTGGCTCCCTTTCTCGTGGAGTCACTAGTACTGGCGGGGTGGATAACAGGCGCTTGAGATCTTCGAATGCTTCTTGCGCTTCCTTGGTCCACTCGAATTTGTCAGCTTTGTGGAGGATCTGATAGAAGGGCAGTGCCTTTTCTCCCATTTGACTGATAAATCGACTGAGGGCCGTGATTCGTCCGGCTAGTTACTGGACACCTCTTATGTTCTTTGGCTTCTCCATGGCCAGTATGGCCTTTATCTTTTTCGGGTTTGCCTCAGATACCCGAGCATCTGCCCAGATGGTACGCCAAAGGCGCATTTGTCCAGATTGAGCTTAATCAGGTAGCGATCGAGATTGGCGAATGTTTCGCGCAAGTCGTCGATTAGAGAGGCTTCCTCCTTGGTTTTGATTACTATGTCGTCGACATAGACTTGGATGTTGCGACCCAATTGCTCCTTGAGGCAAGCCTACATGCACCGCTGGTAGGTGGCTCCTGCGTTTTTTAGCCCGAAGGGCATTGTGTTGTAGCAGAACACACCGAAGGGCGTTGTAAACGCAGTCTTCTCCTGGTCTTCCTCCTTCATTCGAATTTGGTTATAGCCTGAGTAGGCATCGAGGAAGCAGAGGCGCTCGCATCCAGCGGTGGAGTCGATCATTTGATCGATCCGTGGTAGCGGGAAGTGATCTTTTGGGAACTGCTTGTTTAAAGAAGTGAAGTCCATGCACATCCGTAGGATATCCGTGTCTTTTTTTGGCACCACCACCGTATTGGCGAGCCAAGTGCTTTCCTTGATCTCGCGTATGAATTTGGCCTCGAGGAGTCTGTTGATCTCCATTCCAACTGCCTGCGCTCGTGGCTCTGATAGTCGCCTAATTGTTTGCTTGACTGGCCTTGCGTCGGGGTTGACGTTGAGTGCGTGCTCAGCGAATTCCCTGGGAACTCCTGGCATGTCCGCAGGACACCAGGCGAAAATTTCCCAGTGCTCACGGAGGAATTCGACGAGCGCGAGTTCCTATGCGGGACTCAAGTTGTTGGCGATGAGGGCCGTTTTGGCGGGATCTGTCGGATGGACCTGCACCTTCTTTGTGTGCCCAGATGAGTCGAAGGAGAGATCAGGTGAGCTTGGCCTGCTCAGGTGAGGCAGACTATTGTCTGTTCTTTCGTTCAATCGCGCGAGCTCCTCCTGCATGCCGAAGGACTGGGAGATTCTGTTGAATTCCCTGTCACAACTGTCAGATCGCTCAAAGCTTCCGTTGATCGTGATGACGCCGTTGGGACCTGGCATTTTCATCTGCAGGTAGGCGTAGTGGGGTACCGCCATGAACCTAGCGAACGCGACACGTCCGAGGATGCAGTGGTATTGTGAGGGCCAGTCGACGACCTCAAAGTTAATGCGTTCGCGCCTAAAGTTCTTTGGCGTGCCGAATATGACGTTGAGGTTGATTTTGCCCAGGGGGTATACGCCTTTCCCTGGGACGATGCCGTGGAACGTTGTGTCCGATGCCTCCAAGCAAGTTAGAGGGATATTCATTGCTCGCAGGGTACTCGCGAATATGAGGTTGATGCCGCTTCCGCCGTCCATGAAGATGCGACTCATGTCGAAGCCTCCAATTTGCGCCTCGAGTACGAGGGGGCAATGACCTGGGCGAGGTACTTGAGGCGGGTGGTCGCGTTTATCGAAGGTGATGCACGACTCACTGCCACTGAGGTACTCAGTGGTGGATGGTGGTGAGTGCGTGAGTGCGTGGCCAAGTTGACTTGGCGAGTGATGGCTTTCGGCACCCTGTTGGAGGGGCACCCCTTTTGGATCATCATGGTACCCATGGCCCATGGGTACGGTTCTCCTCCGTGGTGCTGGTCCGGTGCAGCTCCGTTCGGTGGTGGCCCCGGTGGTGGTGGCGGTGCGCCATGTGCCACGGCGCCTCGAGCGGCCCCGTAGCCTCTTTCGACTGCGTTGCGGTTCATCCGAACCAATCCCTCATGTAGCTTGAGGAACTCGCGGCAGTCTTTGAGGAGGTGGCTGGACATTCTCTTGCCGTCATGCTTGTCGATGTAGAAGTATACCGTGCATGGTCCGGACAGTTTTTCCTCGATGGAGGTCACGGGTGCCTCGCCGCGAGTGCGGCGTTGCCACACTTGCATGGTTTTCCCAGAGTCGCGGTATCCGCTGCTGCGGTATCCGCTGTTGCGGTTGTCGTCGCGGCTATCGGCATAGCCAGCTACGACCATGTTCACATCGTCATGGTCGTCGTAGATGCGCATGCGGCATTTTCCTCGGCGGTCGCGTCTACGTTTGAGTTCTGCTTCCTCGTCAGAGTGGGCGCGGTTCTTCCCCGAATCTTCTCCATCAGCCCACCGATTGGTGATCTCCATCATGTGGTCGATGGTCTGGGGCTTTGAGCGGCCCAGCTCCTCCCTGAGCTCTAAACGGCGAACGCCACCATTAAATGCATCAATCGCGCGGTCCTCCGAGATGTTTTCCACGGAATTCTTGATGATGGACCACCTTTGGATGTATGAGCGCAGCGATTCGCCAGATCTTTGCTGGCAGCCTCTCAGTTGTTCGATTAATGTGGGCCGTTTGTACGTGCCCTTAAAGTTGCGCACGATGCTGTAGACCAGCTCATCCCAGCTGCGAATGGATCGGCATGGGAGGTTATTGAGCCATGCTCGGGCGGCGCCCTGCAGCTGTAGCTGCAAACATTGCATGGCAGTACTTCGACTGCCTCCATGGAGCCTGACGGAGGAGATGTGATCCTCTAGCCAGATTTTAGGGTCTTGTAGACCGTCGAACTTCGGGTTTTCCGACGGAAGTTTAAACCCCTTAGGCATTCGCTTCTGCCTAATGGATCTGCTGAAGCATCTGGCGCCGTAGAGCTCCCCGTCTTCCTCTTCTAAGTCAGTCGACCGAGCACGTCGTGCTCTTGATTTGTCGATCTTGCGTTGTGTGAGGTCGTTGCACGCATCGTAGTCACGATCGTGTCGCCGTGAACGACGGCGTCGAGACAGGCCGTGACTGTCATCGCTGGATGAGGGCGAGGAGTAGCGTTTTGCCCTTTTTTGGGTCTAGTACCGGCTCCTTGTCGAGGGCGGCCTCGATTAGCCCCAAACCCGCGATCGTAGATCGGTGCATGGCGGTTCGGGGATCTCCAGCCGGTGGCAGGTTGTTGAGGAGGTACATGGTGGCTGCTGTGACCGCGGCCTGCGGCATCCTGGGGACCACGTTGCCTCTCGTGTCGACTGTCACAGAGCCGAAGTCGAGGACTTTCGCGGCGTCTATGTGCTCTTGTTCGGTGAGGTGAGCCATTCGTGACTGCCTCTTCTTGGCAATATACTCGTTGCCCCGTGAGGAGGATCCTCCGTAGGAGGAGAGCCCAGCGCGACGAAGGCTCGACTCGTCCGCCGCCCTTTTACGCGCCTCCAGTTGCGTGATTACTTCTTTTTGGCGCTTGAATTCCTCTTTCAAGAGCCAGTGGTAGCCCATTAGTAGTTCTTGTGGGGATCCAAAGGGTAGAGGTGCACCTCGTAGGACTTCGTGGCTGCGCTCCCACTCTTGCTCGTTGAGCCTGATTGCGACGCGTTCGCCGGTTTGCTCATTGATTATGCTGGAAGTTTCGACTGCTCCCCCGTTGGCAGCGTTACCGCCGTTGCCACCGTTGCCAACGTTCGGTGGATCGGTGCCATTGCCGGTGTTGACGACGACGCGATTGGCGGAGGTATCACCTGCGTTGATGACGGTGCACATGAAGTGATTGGGGAAGCTGTTGCTTCCGCCACTTTCAGATTCGGAACCGTAGGTTCCATCTTTTGTGGCCAGATCGCTAAGATCAGAGTCCCGACTGCTGTCGCTGACTATGTTCCTGACTGCCACCAGAGCATTGAGCTCACTGAGGGTGCCGATCGATGGAGGGAACCATGATGCCGGGGCAATCTCCGGTGTTGTCGGTTGATTAGGCATGCGAAGCGTGCCCATCTGACCAACTTGGAAGCGGAAGCTCCCAATCGCCAAGCTGATTCCGTCCCCCACGGACTCGAAAGCCAGGCGGGTGGCCGGCGTGTGGACGGTGAAGTTGAAGGCGCCGAAGAGCTAGCGAATCTCTGCTGTCGCGGAGTTGTAGATAGCAGTTAACGGGGCCGAAGAAGCCGCATCATCAGCACTCCCAATTCCCACAGACGGCGCCAATTTACGAGGGTTTAACTCATCAATGCCCATTGTTATGGACTTGGGTTTTGGCGAAGGAGGGAGTGCTGGAGACATCTATCGGCTAGCAAACAAGCACACAGGGGACAAAAGATTTACCCAGGTTCAGGCCTCGTAGAGGTCCCTACTCCTGCTTGTCTGCTCGTGGAATTATCGAAGGAGTCGAAAGTTACAATGGTGCGGAGATGCAATCTGGCGAGAGTTGTGGAAACTAGGGTTGCGTGTGTCCTCCTCGCCGCCCCCTCCTAGACTTTATATAGATAGGCTAGGTCTCGGGTAGCAGGTCGAGTCGGTTACAAATTAGGGTTTTCCCCTTCAAACTTTCTATCTTTAGCTTCTTCTTGTCTCTCAAGCAATCGAGAGTCCGCAGGTCACTCGAGTCCTTTCGTCTGGGCCTTGGGGACACCGTGGGCCTATACGTATTTAGACCGTATATACCAAGCTCGAGTACTTGTAGGGTATACCCATGTCAACTAGTATCATTGCATGTCTGTTCTTTCATGAACCACCGTCAGTGTCATTGCATGTATGTTCTTCTCACAAACCACACATGGATCCACCAGTGTCATTGCATGTCTACTCATTTCATGAACCAAAGTTAGAGTCATTGCATGTCTGTTCTTTTCACAAACCACATATGGATCCACCAGTGTCATTGCATGTGTGTTCCTCTCATAAACTACACATGGATCCACCAAGTGTGATTGCATTTGCGTTCTTCTCACAAAAAACATAAGGATCCACCAGTGTCATTGGATGTGTGTTCTTTTCATGAACCACACCTAGTGTCATTGGATGTGTGTTCTTCTCATAGACCACACAAGGATCCACCAGAGTCATTCCATGTGTGTTATTCTCATGAACCACACATGGATCCACCAAGTGTCATTGCATGTGTGTTCTTTCCACAAACCACATATGGATCCACCAGTGTCATTGCATGTGTGTTATTTTCATGAACCACACCCAATGTCATTGCATGTCTATTCCTCTCATCAACCACACATGGATCCACCAGTGTTATTGCATGTGTCTTCTTCTCATGAACCACAGCTAGAGTCATTGCATGTCTATTCTTCTCACAAACCACATAAGGCTACACTAGTGTCATTTCATGTGTGTTCTTCTCATGAACCACACCAAGTTTCATTGCATGTGTGTTCCTCTCATAGTGTACACATGGATCCACCAATGTCATTGGATGTGTGTTCTTCTCATGAACCACATCTAGAGTCATTGCATGTGTATTCTCCTCACAAATCACATAAGGATACACCAGTGTCATTGCATGTGTGTTCTTCTCATGAACCACAGCTAGAGTGATTGCATGTGTGTTCTTTTCACATACCACATATGGATCCACCAGTGTCATTGAAATGTGTGTTCTCTTTAGAGACCACAAATGGATCCACTAGTGTCATTGCATGTGTGTTCTTCTCATGACCCACACCCAATGTCATTTCATGTGTGTTCCTCTCACAGTGTACACATAGATCCACCGATGTCATGGGATGTGTGTTCTTCTCATGAACCACATCTAGAGTCAACTAGTGTGATTGCATGTTTATTCTTTTCACAAACAACATATGGATCCACCAGTGTCATTGCATATGTGTTCTTCTCATGAACCACAGCTAGAGTCATTCATGTCTGTTACTCTCACAAACCATAGCTAGAGTGATTGCATGTCTGTTCTTTTCACAAACCACTTATGGATCCACCAGTGTCATTGCATGTCTGTTCTTTTAATGAACCACACCCAGTGTCGTTGCATGTATGTTCTTCTCATAAACCACACATGGATCCACCAGTGTCATTTCATGTGTGTTCTTCTCATGAACCACAGCTAGAGTCATTGCATGTCAGTTATTCTCACAAACCACATAAGGATACATTAGTGTCATTGCATGTGTGTTCTTCTCATGAACCACACCCAGTGTCATTGCATGTGTGTTCCTCTCACAGTGTACACATGGATCCACAAGTGTCATTGTATGTGTGTTCTTCTAATGAACCACACATGGATCCATAGAGTGTCATTGCATGTGTGTTCTTTGCACAAACCACATATGGATCCACCAGTGTCATTGCATGTGTGTTATTTTCATCAACCACACCCAGTGTCAATGCATGTCTGTTACTCTCATAAACCACACATGGATCCACCAGTATCATTGCATGTGTGTTCTTCTCATGAACAACAACTAGAGTCATTGCATGTCTGTTATTCTCACAAACCACATAAGGATACACCAGCTTCATTGCATGTGTGTTCTTTTGATGAACCACACCTAGTGTCATTGCATGTGTGTTCCTCTCACAGTGTACACCTGGATCCACCAATGTCATTGGATGTGTGTTCTTCTCATGAACCACATCTAGAGTAAACCAGTGTGGTTGCATGTTTGTTCTTTTCACAAACCACGTATGGATCCACCAGTGTCATTGCATGTCTATTCTTTTAATGAACCACACCCAGTGTCATTGCATGTATGTTCTTCTCATAAACCACACATGGATCCACCAGTGTCATTGCATGTGTGTTCTTCTCATGAACCACAGCTAGAGTGATTGCATGTCTGTTATTCTCACAAACCACATAAGGATACACCAGTGTCATTGCATGTGTGTTCTTCTCATGAAACACACCTAGTGTCATTGCATGTGTGTTCCTCTCACAGTGTACACATGGATCCACCAGTGTCATTGGATGTGTGTTCTTCTCATGAACCACATCTAGAGTCTACCAGTATGATTGCATGTCTGTTCTTTTCACAAAACACATATGGATCCACCAGTGTCATTGCATGTGTGTTCTTCTCATGAACCACAGCTAGAGTCATTGCATGTCTGTTATTCTCACAAACCATAGCTAGAGTGATTACATGTCTGTTCTTTTCACAAACCACATATGGATCCACCAGTGTCATTGCATGTCTGTTCTTTTAATGAACCACACCCAGTATCATTGCATGTATGTTCTTCTCATAAACCACACATGGATCCACCAGTGTCATTGCATGTGTGTTCTTCTCATGAACCACATCTAGAGTCATTTCATGTGTGTTCTCCTCACAAACCACATAAGGATACACTAGTGTCATTGCATGTGTGTTCTTCTCATTAACCACAACTAGAGTGATTGCATGTGTGTTCTTTTCACATACCACATATGGATCCACCAGTGTCATTGAAATGTGTGTTCTCTTCGGAGACCACAAATGGATCCACTAGTGTCATTGCATGTGTGTTCTTCTCATGAACCACACCCAGTGTCATTGCATGTGTGTTCCTCTCACAGTGTACACGTAGATCCACCAGTGTCATTGGATATGTGTTCTTCTCATGAACCACAGCTAGAGTCATTGCATGTCTGTTATTCTCACAAACCATAGCTATAGTGATTGCATGTCTGTTCTTTTCACAAACCACATATGGATCCACCAGTGTCATTGCTTGTCTGTTCTTTTAATGAACCACACCCAGTGTCATTGCATGTATGTTCTTCTCATAAACCACACATGGATCCACTAGAGTCATTTCATGTGGGTTCTTCTCATGAACCACACCTAGGGTCATTGCATGTCAGTTAATCTCACAAACAACATAAGGATACATCAGTGTCATTGCATGTGTGTTCTTCTCATGAACCACACCCAGTGTCATTAGATGTGTGTTATTCTCATGAACCACACATGGATCCACCAAGTGTCATTGCATGTGTGTTCTTTCCACAAACCACATATGGATCCACCAGTGTCATTGCATGTGTGTTATTTTCATGAACCACACCCAATGTCATTGCATGTCTATTCCTCTCATAAACCACACGTGGATCCACCAGTGTTATTCCATGTGTGTTCTTCTCATGAACCACAGCTAGAGTCATTGCATGTCTGTTCTGTTCACAAACCACATAAGGATACACGAGTGCCATTTCATGTGTGTTCTTCTCATGGACCACATTAAGTATCATTGCATGTGTGTTCCTCTCATAGTGTACACATGGATCCAACAGTGTCATTGGATGTGTGCTCTTCTCATGAACCACATCTAGAGTCATTGCATGTGTGTTCTCCTCACAGACCACATAAGGATACACCAGTGTCATTGCATGTGTGTTCTTATCATGAACAACAGCTAGAGTGATTGCATGTGTGTTCTTTTCACATACCACATATGGATCCACCAGTGTCATTGAAATGTGTGTTCTCTTCAGAGATCACAAATGGGTCCACTAGTGTCATTGTATGTGTGTTCTTTTTACTAACCGCATCTAGAGTCATGGCATGTCTGTTCTTCTCACATACCACATATGGATTCACCTGTTTCATTGAAATGTGTGTTCTCTTCAGAGACCACACATGGATCTACCAGTGTCATTGCATGTGCGTTCTTCTCATGAACCACACCAAGTGGCATTCCATATCTGCTCCTCTCACAAACCACACATGGATCCAACAGTGTCATTGCATGTGTGTTCTTCTCATGAACCATAGCTAGAGTCATTAAATGTGTGTTCTTCTCAAAAACCACATAAGGATAGACCAGTGTCATTGCATGTGTGTTCTTCTCATGAACCACATCTAGAGTCATTGCATGTCTATTCTGCTCAAAAACCACACATGGATCCACCAGTGTCATTGCATGTGTTTTCTTCTCATGAACCACACCCAGTGTCATTGCATGTGTGTTCCTCTCATGAACTACAGCTAGAGTCATTGGATGTGTATTCTTTTCATTAACCACATCTAGTGTCATTGCATGTGTGTTCTTCTCACAAACTACACATGGATCCACCGGTATCATTGCATGTATGTTCTTCTCATGAACCATAGCCAGTGTCATTGCATGTGTCTTCATCTCACAAACCACACATGGATCCACCAGTGTTATTGCATGTCTACTCTTTTCATTAACTACAGTTAGAGTCATTGCATGTCTGTTCTTCTCACAAACCACATATGGATCCACATGTGTCATTACATGTCTGTTCTTTTCATGAACCACACATAGAGTCATTGCATGTATGTTCTTCTCATGAACCACACCCAGAGTCATTGCATGTTTGTTCTTCTAACAAACCACATATGGATCCACCAGTGTCATTGCATGTGTGTTCTTTTCATGAACCACACCCAGTGTCATTGGATGTGCGTTCCTCTCATAGACCACACATAGATCCACCAATGTCATTGCATCTTTGCTCTTTTTTCATTAACCACATTTATAGTCATTGCATGTGCGTTCTTTTCACAAACCACATATGGATCCACTGTGTAATTGCATGTGTGTTCTTCTCACAAACCACATAAGGATCCACTAGTGTCATTGGATGTGTTTTTTTTTCATGAACCACACCTAGTGTCATTGCATGTATGTTCCTCTCACAAACCACACGTGGATCCACCAGTGTCATTGTATGTGTGTTCTTCTCATGAACCACACATAGAGTCATTGCATGCCTGTTCTTCAGACAAACCACATATGTGTCGACCAGTGTCATTGGATGTGTGTTCTTTTCATGAACCAAACCCAGTGTCATTGGATGGCTATTCCTCTCACAGACCACACATGGATCCCCTAGTATCATTGCATGTGTGTTCTTCTCATGAACCACGACAAGAGTCATTGGATGTGTGTTCTCTTCATGAACCATAGCTAGAGTCATTGCATGTGTGTTCTTTTCACAATCCATCTATTGATCCACTAGTGTCATTGCATGTGTGTTCTTCTCAATAACCACAACTAGAGTCATTGCATGTATGTTTTCTTCAGAGACCACACATGGATCCACCAGTGTCATTGCATGTGTGTTCTTTTTACTAACAACAACTGGAGTCATTTCATGACTATTCTTTTCACATACCACATATGGATCCACCAGTGTCATTGAAATGTGTGTTCTCTTCAGAGATCACACATGGATCGACAAGTGTCATTGCATGGGTGTTGTTCTCATGAACCACACCTAGAGTCATTGCATGTCTGTTCTTCTCACAAACAACAGAAGGATCCACCGGTTTCATTGCATGTATGTTCTTTTCATGAACCACAGCCAGTGCCATTGCATGTGTATGCTTCTCACAAACCACACATGGATCCACCAGTGTCATTCAATGTCTTCTCTTTTCATTAACCATAGTTAGAGTCATTGCATGTGTGTTCTTTCCACAAACCACATATCACCAGTGTCATTGCATGTGTGTTCTTCTCATGAACCACACATGGATCCACCCAGTGTGATTGCATGTGTGTTCTTTTCACAAACAACATAAGGATCCACCAGTGTCATTGGATGTGTGTCTTTTCAGAAACCACATATTGATTCTAACCTTAGGAGATCCCTAACCTTAGCTCCCCAATGGATCCACCGTTAGACCGAGTCTTCTAGAAGGCACGCCCTAACACAGTTGTTCTACTTGACGATTGTTACATACCGTTTGATCGTGGCGCTTGGATGATTGTGATAGTCTTCTTGATAGCGATCCGCGAGTAGGCTGTTCTGCGGAATGATTGGCCACACTTGCTCTAGACAAACTGTCAACACCGGGCGCTCCCCTGTTACGAGTGTCACGACTCACAAGTTCACTGGGCCATATCCCAGTGTCACGTTCCCATTACTACTCTTCCTCCCCGTACTTCTGTTCCTTCCCCTCGAAGCCACTTTCCCCACTTCACTCCCATCATGCCGTAGCCGCAAGCCGACAACGCCTCCATCCCAATCCCCTCTTCGGCAGCCACGCCCTCCCCTCTCGTCATGGGTTCAAGGGGAGACAGTGAGGAAACGCGTCATGCTGACAGGGATGGTGATTTCGATGTGAGTCGTCTCATCTCTATCTCTATCATTTGTGGCCAGTTATCTATTTTTTGAGCTAGATCTACTCTATTTACTCATGCACGTATGATGTGTTAGGCCAACCAGACGATGTATGACTCCGACTATCACGGTTTAGCGGATGAAGACAGTCCTCTACTATGTAAACATGGATATGTGCCCGCTAAATTTGTAGCGTTCGAAGGACGAAACATCAGCTGGAGGTTTCTACGGTGTCAAGGACATCGTGCAATGATGCAAGGCGGAAGTTGTGGTGTTGTCAAATGGGTAGATCCAGAGTGGTGCAAATCGATGCAGAAAACGGTGGACAAACTATGGGAAATGACTGTTGAGTTGAAAGAATCCGTATTCAGCTCACTTCTTGACAGTGTTGAGATGAAGCTATGGGAACCAGTTGACACGACCAAGCATAAGCGAGATCTCAGGTGGGTGCAAGACAAGGTTAGCTAAGTCGAGAAGGAGAAGGACGCGGCGTTGGCCCTGAAGGCTAAAACAGAGCAAGAACTGACTCAAGCAAGGAATGATCTTCACTAGGCCAAAGTCTTGCAGTTCACGACTACGAGTATTGACAAGTACATGAGGAAAAATGCAAAGAAACAATTGAAGTTGTGCAAGGAAGATGCTAAAAGGAAGGAGTAGACGATTCGATCCTTGCTCTCCCAAGAAGATGCGCATCGGGCTAAGATTAGGAAGATTAAGGAGATGTGTGATAACTAGTTCTATTTATCTTGAGCTCCGTGCCTTTTTAAGTTGTAATAGTTGTACTTGTTGACCTAGAGGTCTGAATTATTGGCCCTGGAGTCCTGGGAGAAAAAAAATTGGTCGCCTGTTAATCTATCTTAACCCCGCATTACTTCCTTTTGTCTGACCAATGCCCCTTGGATATTCCGCCCGTCGCTTCGTCGTCCTCGTGTACAAATAGGAGGCGCCACAACGCGTCGCTTCGTCGTCCATCCCCTCGCCCTCTCCAATCTCCACCACGTCATCGCTTCGTCGTTCATCCCCTCGCTCCCTCTCCAATCTCCACTGTGCTGCCATGGAGATGCCCGCGCTGAACTTCTACAAGGCGGTGATGTTCGTGAACTTCGACGTCCTCGCGCCGCCGGCCGCGAGGGTGCCCCACGGATGGCGCATCAGCTATGCGGGGGTGCCGGTGGCTCCGCTCCTCATCTCCGGCGGAGCCGGGATGGAGAGCGAAATCGCGGCGCGCCGCCGCCAGATGCCCGCGTGGAAGAGGGCGCTGCTTGTTTACGGGCGGCAGGCCAATATTGGCAATATTGGCAACCGCATTGTTTACGGGCGCGTGGTGCATCGGGATCTCTGCAACCGAAATGGGCGGGAGAGGTTCTGGTTCGTCCCTGGACGGACCAAGTACACGGTCATCGCCGCCACTCGCCGCGAAGAGGTGCTCCGTCTCGCGAACAATGCGGAAATCGTGGAGGTTCCGTTCGACGACGACGAGGAAGCCGGCGGCTCGGAGGATAGCGGCAGCAGAAGTGAAATTGTTGACTAGTGGTTGAATTAATGTAGGATGTGAAATCGCACCTTTGTTTAGAAGAATTTATGGTTGAATTAATGAAATTCCTCGATTTAGATCTCTGTCTCGATTAATTTGTGGAAGAATTTGTGATTTAGATCAATTTCTTCCTCGATTTAGATCGCTGTCCCAGATTGGGAACGTGACTGTGGACCAAAGACCATTTTTCTACTAGTGTATTCTGACATTGGTGGTTTGTTTAAACGTAATCTACGTGGATTGTGTTGCATGCAAATGGCACAACCACAATTTATAAAGTAGAAGCACGTACAGCCGGTTACTAGAGATCTAGGAGCTTCGCCAGATGTAGGGGATGCAGGAGAAGAGAGGCGGTGAGATAGACGGGCTCAAGATTAGGCCAGAAAGTGGTACTGCTTTCCTCCTCATCTGGGAATTATCGGTTGCCATTGCTATTTATGTTGCCACGTCGTGGTGCAGCATCTGAAATAAGTTACTTCTTCGTGCAGTGTGGCAGCTTAAATAATTTATTTTTGTGCCACTTATATTCCATCGAATTTGGAGACCTCCAGCCCTTCAGCAATCCTGGAACCATTCCTGCATGTTTTCAGATAGCAGTGGCACAATCACAATTTCGGATTCAACTACTGACTCAGGCGTTTCCAAACCCTAAGTCGCGGTACATTTTACTCACACAACGTGGGTAGATTGTTTCGCCCAGCAAAGTACCACAGAGAGCTCCAGAATTTAACCGAATTAAATATATAGGTTCAAGTTCAACACATTACTATGCATCTTCATTGCCAGCGGCCTTCTTCCACAGCCTGGGTACCAAGCATTCATATCCACTGGCTTCTACATTTCCTGCCTTCTTCCTCTTCCTCGGTGCCAATTTTCTTAGCTTCACGTACTCTGCATCACCGGGACAATGGGCACCAGAATCGTGCCCAGCATCTTCTTTCCACTCGTTTTTAATTTCTTCGGGAAGCAAAATGACTGAACCGACAGTCATGTTTCTAACCTTGCGGCGCTTCCTATCAAAGAAACAAGACTGTTGCATAACTGCCCAATATCTACAGAGTAAATAAAACAAAAATTACAATTCAGCACAAACGTGCGAACCAGGAGCTAATTGGGTTCGAGCAACCACCCTGTCCAAGAATAGAAGGGCGACTCCTAGTTGCAGCAGCTTCCACATCTAGTACATCACAATTCAGCTCAAACAAGCAAGCCGAAGCATACCTTTTCATCAACCCAATTAGCCGACTGTCACACGGTAGAGGAAACATGATGCCACGTTTATCCATGAAGCTGAACTTTGTAGTCTGCTTCGGCCATAATTCATCATGATTACGCAGAGCAACAACCATACCAGATATAGTGCAGATCTACGCAGGCGCTTCTTCCATCATGATACAATGGTGTCCATACCACTTTCCCTTAGAGTCATACCTGAAGAGGACTACCGTAACCAGGCAAGGGTGGTCCGCGGAGATCCCACTTGATAGCAAACTATGGACAAAATATGTTTGTCAGCGTTGGGCTAACAAACAATTTTAGGTTCAATAGCCAGCTAGTAGTTATAATTAGTGCGAATAGAAGGGTAGCTCACCCGCTTGTAGCCAGAACTTCTTCTTCCTTGGTAGTAGGATCTGCCATCCTCCCAGCTGCTCGGCTCGTCAGCGGCGGAGGCGGGCTAGAGCCTCGCAACGGCGGGTATGGCATGCGCCATTGGAGCTCAGGATCAGCGACTGGGCGCAGCAACTTGGCGCCAGAAGTCAAATGTCCGAAGGGATCGTCCTTCCTAGAGGGTGGATTCCGACGCTGCCGGTGCTAGGGGAAAGGTGGGAATGGATTTGTGAAATTGGTCAACGCATCCAATCCACTTAGTTACTCGATTTTCCTAAGAGGTTGCCACGTTGGCGCTCGCGTCACGGACAGATGACCGACATGAGGGTCCCGACTGTCTACTTCACGGGGCAGTTTAACAGAATGTTTGAATTTGGCAGGGGTGAGATGAGTTTGCCTCGAAATGGCCCCTCTCAGTAGTTGGCGGCCCAACATTTCGAAACGCGGCAATTTCAGGCAACTTAGGTACCGCCATGCGCTAGCCTACGAACTTTGGTACCGCAGACAAACAGGCCCTCCGCAAGGGGGTTAAGTAGCAGCGCAGCTGCAGTAATTTTCCCATCTGCCCTTTCTTTGCTTGTGCTTCCATTGCAATTGCCGTTGCTCTTTACTTCCTAGTGCTCGTCCTCTTCGTGGCGCTGGACCAACTCCGCATCTTCCGAGCTACTTCCTCCGCTCGCACCGCCATCGCAAGATAGGCAAAAAGAAGGGAGGCGCCGCCACTGAGTCCGTTGCCACCATTGATGCTGCCAAGAAGAAGGGCGGCTCCGCCACTGTGGGCACCAGTGCCGCCGGCGCTGGGAAGAAGAAAGGCATGGGTACCCGCGTCACCGATGGTGAATGGCGCGCATCCATCATCAAGTCCTCCGAGCTCCGTCTCCTGCGTCAAGATGGAGTTCTGTCACCCGTGGAGGATGAGTCACGAGTGCCAGGTGGCGAGGTAATTCCTTGTCCTCCTGTTGGTTTCCGGGTGATGTTCCTTGCATTTATCATCCACGGTCTTTCTCTACCCCTACATCATTCTTCAGGGGCCTCATTTGCTTCTACGGGCTCTAGCTGCATCAACTGTCCCCAAATTCTATTCTCCACATCGCCTGCTATATTACTCTTTGCGAGTGCTGGCTCAGAGTCGAGCCACACTTTGGCCTCTTTAAGAGGATTTTCAAGCTAAAGCGCCAGTCAGCATCTGGTTCTGTAGTCTGTGACGTAGGAGGCTGCGGAATCCATGTCAAATCCTCCGCCACCTATTTCGATATCAAGCTCATGGCGTCCGTGCAAGGGTGGAGAGACAAGTGGTTCTACATCCGCGACCAGAAGGCTGACGGAGAGCACTACAGACTCGTGCCCTTTGATCTCGCGACGCGGTGGAAGAGGAGGCGTTCTTGGAAGAACGTAGTGAAGCCTAGCGAGTCCAAGGAGACGGAAGTGCTGTACAAGCGCGTCTGTCACCTCGAGAGCCGCATGGGTAAAGAAGAGGGGGGGGGTGCCAACCTCATTCGCACATGGTTGCACTGTCGCATCCAGCCCTTGCTGGCCAGAGTCCACCCCATGTACCAATGAGCTGGTGTGGACGATGCCACTCGCGTATCTGCCGATGGCATTTCCGTTGGTGAAGTAGATAAGAGGTTGCGAATGGTGACAAAGTATACCACCAAGGAGGTTCTCCCAGGCAAACCAGGCGTGCCTCCCTTCGATGCCTCTAACAATCCGCCTGAGGTAGAATTGTGCTACGAAGTAGCTTTATTTGTCGATTGGCATTAATTTCTTGATGTATAATGAATTGTTTTCTGAATGTAGGATTGGAAGGTGTCTCCTAATTTGCCCCCTCTTCCTGAGGGGGTTATTCCTCACGAAGTGGATGAAGATGACGAGTCAGAATCGACCGTCCCACTTGAAGAGGAGGAGGGAGCCCCCGAGTCCAGTGATCCGGACACTCGCAAGCTTTCTCACAGCGAGGATTCGGATGCTTCGTCTCCTTCGACTCCAGAAGGCCCATCTATTGGTCAGAGGAGCCGATTCTCGCCGTTCCTGTGCGCTCTATGGCTCCTCCTGCCCGAAAGAAGCTTCGACTGCCAAAGGAATCGTCGGAGTCGGAGGAGCAGTCCTTCGATCTTGATAGATTTGACTGGTAAGTTCTGTATTCGCAACCTCGTTTTGGTTTCTTCTTTGAGTTGCCATATGTACTGAAGCTTTTGCTTGATTTATGTTTCAGTCAAGCGGCGACGTTGTCTTCTGACGACGTCCAATTTTTGAAGGAATCCGGAGTCGTGGACTCCAAGTCCAAGAAGGTGGCTTCGTGTTCTCCTTCTCTTCCATTGGCGACCCACTCTGGCCATAATTCATCGAGTTCCCTGCATGCTGGGGAGCATCAGCTGGTTACCCGAATGACTATGCAACAGCCTTCTTCGGAGTCTGTGGAGGATCATGTAGGTATCTTGTAGTTGGCAGTCGAATTTATTCTTGGCGTGCTTTACTTGAATTTTAAATGTCTCTGATGTAGCTCATCGTGAAGGAGGCCGCCCGCCTGGCAGAGCAGGTCCTTACATGGGTCGACAGCATGCGCGGCTGGACAATCGCCATCGCATTGTCGAAAGTAAGTCTTGACTTCCTCTTTGTCTTTTGCGAATATTATTTATTCGATTTGGTAAGACTCCCTATATGTTGGAGCTGAGCATAATGAATTACTTCGCCATGCTGCTGTATTGGAGAAATTGTTGGCCGCAGCGACGAAGAAACACGATGAGGCGATCGCAGCTTTGGAGGAGTCACGGAAGCGAGAGTAGGATCTCCTTGCCTCCACTTCCGAGAGGGAGAAATTGTTCGAGGAGCAGCTTCTCTCGATTGCCAAGTCCTTCTGAGGTATTTATTTTTCATTTGGATGTGCCTTGCTCGTCTGTAATTTGACGTGTGATTGTTATACTAATGGTTTTTTTATGCAGATGGCAGCGGCTTGAGTTTTGATGCCCAATCTCTGCACCATGTGGATGCTTTGGCTGGTGCCATTGCCATAGTCGAGGACCGCAGAGTATCCCTCAAAGAGACATCGGGGAAGGCCAAGGATGTGCTCAGTCGCATCCGTGAGGACTTAACTCCCAAGGTCGGACTGATCGACAACCTCGGCGACTTGGTGGAGTCTCTGGCTGGAGGAATCCTTGCTGACTTCAAGAACTCGTAGCGTTCCGTCGGCACCACCATGGCACTCGTAATGGAGCAGGACCATGGTGTGGAGATGGATCCTGCCGCTATCTCTAAGGGGATGCCTGTCGACGCTGGAGGCCAGCAGGTAGTGTTTTCTCCCTTTGCTGGTAAATGTAAAAATTATGGTCCCCAACTTATCGATACACTCGCCAAGTACTCCGAGGAGCGGCGTCAAGCGAAAGCTGCAGCGTCTGGGGGTACCACCGGCAAGTCCATGGCATTGGAAACTGCCACGGATGCAATGAATCCCACGAGGCCGAAGTCGAAGAAACACACTGCTCCTTAGTTTTATATGTAATAGCTCTAGTGTTTGACCTTTTTGTGTCCGTGAGACAATGCTTTTATGGGGGTACTCCAGTCAAGACTTTGTTATGTTTGAATGTATCCAAGCCTTTCCTTCAGCTTCTTATTTTGCTCTAGTGTATCTTCAGCTTCTTATTTTGCTTTTATTTGGTTAGTGATAGGGTACGTCGAGTGATCCTTTGAGTGATCCTCGTGATCGGTCACCCACTGATGAGATCTTGGCGTAGACGCGTTCAAGGGTGGACGAGTTGTCCCTGCTTTCGCGACTGCGCGATCACGTTAAGCAGCTGGAACGTGAGTTTCCCATCCTCCGCGGTAATGCGGATGTATGGAAGTTGAGGGAGGAGAAGGATACCGCCCGAGAGCAGTATCTATTGGAGGAGGTGACGCAGCTGAGCGATCAGTTCAAGTGTTAGCTTCCTACCATCGTATCTTTTCTTGTAGTCAATCGCGGCAGTTCTTTGTCTTCATATTTTTCCTTTTGCTTGGTGTAGTTGTCAGTGCTCATCATCCGCAGGATGGGAAAGACAGAATCGCCATTCGAATGAACGACCTGACCTAGGAACAGCTTCAGGTGAGTGGGTATTTTTGGGTGGACCATGATCGTGCGATCGCACTTGTGACCCTGTAGGATCGTGCTTCTCGAGTACTCCACTTTCTGAAGAAGGCGCAGTCATGCCTGAGGAATATTTACCAGACGATGTTTCCATTAGACGCTGTCCCTTCGAGCCTATTGGCTCTCCTGGCTAAGTGTCAGGATATGAGTGCAGTTCGCGAGTGCATGCGGCAGCAGTTAGTGGTTGGTGCCAAGGCTTCTTTGTCGCTGGTGCGACTGTATAGGCCTGATGTAGACGTTGCAGCTATTGCTGCTGGACTGCCGACTCCGCCGGTAGGTTCCACCTGGAACATGGTTTCACATTAACAGGCGGTGGATCGTCTAGCAGAAGAAATTGTCGACTTCTTTGAGGAGCAACCAAACATTCTTCTGTTGCAGCAGTAGTTTAACTTGTATCCTACACATAAGTATACCAGTGTTATAAAAGTTCGTATGGATATGCTGGATGTAATTAATTTATATTGATATGTAAAGAGCTTGCTAGCTTATGTGTTTTGCGAGTGTATTTGTACTATGCAGTTCCTTTTCGTTAGCCTGACTTATTTTATCTTAGCACCTTGCCAACCTGTCAGGTGCGTTGCAACTAGGTTGGTGTTTTATCAAGGGTTCGATTGGTGTTGAGTCAGCTACTCGGGATATTGCGACTTTTTCGTAGAACGAGGATGTAAAGGGTGGCGTAGGCCCCGAGTGATAAGATTGCCAGAAAAATGAGGAAAAACACAGAGTTTCGGGGCACTTAGATTTATTTATTCGTAGAACAGTACGAGGTACAATGTGTGGATAAGTAGCCTCGCTGAATAGCCTTATTTGTAATGTAAGAAAAAAAGGATGACTAGGGGTAGAAGCGCCGCAGCTGCGCGACGTTCCAGGGGTTGGAGTATGCGACTCTTGTCTCGATATCTTTAAGGCGATAGGCGCCACCTGGGATTACTTCTGTAATCACGTATGGTCCCTCCCAAGGGGACTCGAGCTTGAGGTGCCCTTGCTGCTTCAGTCGTAGTACCAGGTCTCCTTCGACGAAGGATCTGGGACGTAGCCTTCTGCTGTGGTAGTTGCGCAGGTTCTGCTGGTAGATCGTCAATCTTTCTGCTGCGATGTCTTGTGCCTCGTCAAGGATATCGACAGAGTCTTTGAGTGCGAGTGTTGACTCCTGCTCGTTGTACGCGACCACCCGTGGGGCTTTAAAGCGTATTTCTGCGGGTGGCACTCCTTCAGCACCGTGCACCATGAAGAACGTGGTATCTCCCGTGGTGCTGATTGGGGTTGTGCACAGACTCCAAAGTACGGATTGCAGCTCATCTGGCCAACATCCGGTGGCTTGCTCGAGTGGCTGGAGGAGTCGCTTCTTGATTCCTCCATAGACAAGGCTGTTGGCATTTTTGACTTGACCGTTGGTCTGTGGATGAGCTATGGAGGCATAGATTATGTTGATTCCCAAGTTTTCACAGAAACCCTAGAACTCCTTGCAGGTGAAGTTCGTTCCATTGTCCGTGATGATGCTATGTGGCACTACGAAGCGATAGACAATGGACTCGAAGAACTTGACGGTACTAGCTCCTGACTGGTCTGTCGCCGGCATGGCCTCTATCCGCTTGGTGAATTTCTCGACTGCGACCAGGAGGTAGACGTAGCCCTCTCGTGAGGACTTTGGGAGCTTGCCGATCATGTCGAGTCCCCATAGTGCAAAGGGCCAAGTCAATGGTATTGCCCGGAGTTCCACGCCAGGTGCGTGCGGTTCGTCTGCGAATCGCTGGCAAGCATTGCAGCACTGGACGACGTCCTTGGCGTCGCGCATGGCCGTGGGCCAATAGAATCCAGCTCGTAGAGCTTTGGCGACTAAGGCATGACTACCAGCATGGTGCCCGCAAGTTCCTTCATGGATGTCGAGGAGGACAGCCCGTCCGTCCGCGTTGGAGACGCATCGTTGGAGTACTCCTGTGATGCTGCACTTGTATAGTTCGTCGTTGATGACAGCGAATGCCTTGGACCGCCACGCGATGTGTCGCGCGTCTGTCGAATCGTCAGGAAGCCTCTTGATTAGAAGATATGTGATGTAGGGTTGAGCACAAGATGGCTCGATCATCATGACACCCATTGGTCCCTCAAGTCCTGTGTCAAGCTCCAAGTCATCGAGTTCCATTGGCTCATTGGGTGTCGTAGCCCCCGAGTCCGTTGTTGCGCTTGTTTTCTTCTCTATGGCCTTTGGCTTGATGGAGCGTTCGCAGATACGCTCGAGAAATACCCCACGTGGTATGGGGGCGCAGGTGGAGCCAATGTTGGCGAGTGCGTCCGCCTCTTCATTGCTTTCGTGGCCTACGTGCAGCAGTTCACAGCCGTCGAAGTCCCCTTCGAGTGTGTCGTAGAGGTCGCGGTAGGTGATCATATTGTCGTTCAGTGCGTCGCACTCATGCATCGTTTGGTTGAACACCAATTTGGAGTTGCCATAGATGATGAGCCTCTTGGCGCCGCAGGCTTTCGCCATCCGCATCCCGTGCAGCAGGCCCTCGTATTCGGCTTCATTGTTGGAGGCAGTGAACTGCATTCGCAGGATGTATTTCAGCTTGTCTCCTTGTAGCGATGTCAGTATGACACCTGTGCCAGCCCCGTCCTTTCGTTTGGATCGATGGAAGTGCATTGTCCAAAGGTAAGACATATCTAGCTTTTCAGGGAGCTGGTTCTCCATCTAGTGCATGAGGAAATCAGGGAGGACTTGCGACTTGATCGCGTCGCGCTTTTCATATGTAATGTCTCGTGGAGACAACTCGATTCCCCAAAGTGCGACTCGTCCGGTGGCATCGGGGTTGTTGAGGTTATGCCCAAGCAGGGCGTCGTTAACCACCACGATTGGGTGCTCCTGGAAGTAGTGGCGCAGTCGCCTCGCTGTCATGAAGATGTTGTATGCCCGCTTCTGGTAGTGTTTGTACCGCTTCTTTCTTGGCGTGAGCACCTCGCTAAGGTAGTAGACTAGGCGCTGCACCCCGTGGACCTTGTTTTCCTCGGCTCATTCCACCACGAGCACCGTGCTGACCACCTGGTTGGTGGCGGAGATGTATAGCAACAATGGTTCTTTTTCGTGTGGAGTCACCAGTACTGGCAAGGTGGATAGTAGACGCTTGAGGTCTTCGAATGCTTCCTGCGCCTCGTCGGTCCACTCGAGCTTGCCAGTTTTGCGGAAAAGTTGGTAGAAAGGCAGTGCCTTTTGCCCATTCGACTGATGAATCGATTGAGCGCCGCAATTCGCCCAACCAGCTGTTGGACGCCTCTTACATTCTTCGGCTTCTCCATGGCCATTATGGCTTTTATTTTCTTCGGGTTCACCTCAATACCTCTTGCGGAGATGAGATACCCGAGTAGTTGCCCAGATGGTATGTCAAAGGCGCATTTGTCCAGATTGAGCTTGCTCCGGTAGCAGTCGAGGTTGGCGAAGGTCTCGCGTAAATCGTCGATTAGCGAGTCTTCCTCTTTGGTTTTGATGACGATATCATCAACATACGACCAAGTTGATTCTTAAGGCAAGCCTGCATGCACCGCTGATAGGTGGCTCCTGGATTTTGAGCCCGACGGGCATTGCGTTGTAGCAGAACACACCAAAAGGCGTTGTAAACACCATTTTCTCTTGATCCTCCTCCACGAATATGATTTTAGCCTGAGTAGGCATCGAGGAAGTAGAGACGCTCACATCCCGCGGTGGAGTCGATGATTTGGTCGATTCACGGTAGCGGGAAGTGATCCTTTGGGTAGTGCTTATTCAGGGAGGTGAAGTCCACGCACATCCACATGATGTCTGTGTCTTTATTAGGTACCAGCACCGTGTTGGCGAGCCAAGTGCTTTCCTTGATCTCGCGTATGAATTTGGCATCGAGGAGTCTATTGATCATCATTCCGACCGCCTTTCCTCTTGGTTCAGATAGTCGCCGAATTGTCTACTTGACTGGCCTTGCGTCTGGGTTGACATTGAGTGTGTGCTCGGCAAATTCCCTGGGAACCCCTGGCATGTCCGCTGGACACCAGGCGAAGATTTCCCAGTGCTCACGGAGGAATTTGACGAGCGGGAGTTCCTATGCGGAACTCAATTTGTTAGCGATGAGGGCCGTCTTGGTCGGGTCCATTGGGTGGACCTGGACTTTCTTCGTGTGCACCGACGAGTCGAAGGACAGGTCGGGTGAACTTGGCTAGCTCAAGGGAGGCAGACTGCTGTCTGTCGACTCCTCTAATCTTGCGAGTTCCTCCTACATATCGAAGGACTGGGAGATTATGTTGAATTCCCTGTTGCAACTGTCGAATCTTTTGAAGTTGCTGCTGATTGTGATTACGCCGTTTGGGCCTGGCATCTTCATCTGTAGGTAGGCGTAGTTTGGCAATGCCATGAACCTTGCGAACACGCCACGTCCGAGGTTGCAGTGATACTGTGAAGGCCAGTCGATGACCTCGCAGTCGATGCGCTCTCACTGAAAATTTTGTGCCGTGCCGAAGATGACATCGAGGTTGATTTTTCCCAGGGGATATACACCTTTCCCTGGGACAATGCCGTGGAACGTTGTGTATGAAACTTCCAGACACGTCATAGGGATCCTCATTGCGCGCAACGTACTTGCGAACATTAGGTTAATGCCGATGCCGCCATCCAAGAAGACACGGCTCATGTCAAAGCCCCTAATATGCGTCTCGAGTACGAGGGGACAGTGGCCTAGACGAGGGACTTGGCACGGTGGTCACGCCGGTCGAAGGTGATCCAGGAGTCGCTTCCACTTAGGTACTTAGTGGTGGAAGCTGGAGAGTTGATCGCCAAGTTGACTTGGCAAGTGATGGCCTTCTGCACTCGATTTTAGGGACGCCCCTTTTGGATCATCCCCATGTTGCCCACGGTTTGTGGGTATGGTTCACCACCGTGATTCTGGACCGGTGCAGCCGCGGGTGGTGGTATTCCAGGCGGTGGTGGAGGAGCTCCGTGTGCCACGGCGCCTGGGGCGACTCCATAGCCCCTATTGACTATGTCGTGATTCATCCGACCCAGGCCCTCGTGGAGCTTGAGAAACTCGCGGCAGTCCTTGACAAGGTGGCTGGATTTTTTCTTGCCGTCGTGCTTGTCGATGTAGAAGTGCACATTGCACGGCCCGAATAGTTTGTCCTCGATGGTTGTTGCGGGTGCCTCTTCGCGATTGCGGCGCTGCCACACGTGCGTAGTTTTCCCGGAGTCACGGTATCGACCGCTGCGATAGTCGCTGTTGCGGTTGTCGTCGCGTTTGTCGGCATAGCCGGTGGCGATCATGTTCACATCATCGCGGTCATCCTAGACGCACATTCGCCGCTTGCCTCGATGGTGGCATCTGTGCCCAAGGTCGTCGTCGTCATTGGAGTAGGTGCGGTTTTTCACCGAATCCTCTCCGTCGGCCCACCAATTCGCAATTTCCATCAGGTGGTCGATTTTCTTGGGCTTCGAGCGGCCCAGCTCCTCCCTGAGCTCTATGCAGCGAGCAACGCTGTTGAATGCGTCAATTGCGTGGTCCTCCGAGATGTTTGCTGCGGAGTTCTTGACGATGAACCACCTTTGGATGTACAAGCGTAGCAATTCTCCTGACCTTTGCTGGCAGCTCCTAGCTCTTCGATTGATGCGGGCCTTTTGTAAGTGCCCTTGAAGTTGCGTACGAAGTTGTAGACCAGCTCTTCCCAGCTGCGAATTGATCCGCGCGGGAGATTGTTGAGCCATGTGCGGGCGGCGCCCTGCAGCTGTACCTACAGGCAATGCATGGCCGTGCTTCGACTCCCGCCATGTAGCTTGACGGAGGAGATGTGCTCCTCCAACAAGATCTTTGGGTCTTGTAGGCCGTCGAAATTTGGGTTCTCGGACGGGAGTTTGAACCCTTTAGGCATTTGCTTATGTCTTATGGCCCTACTGAAGCATCTAGCACCGCAGAGTTCAGTCTCGTCCTCTTCTGCATCAGTTGAACAAGCGCATCTTTCCCTTGATTCGTCGATTTTGCGCTGCGTGAGGTCATCGCGCATATCGTAGTCATGATCATGCCGCTGTGAGCGACGACGTCGAGATAGATCGTGACTGTCCTCGCTAGATGAGGGCGAGGAGTAGCATTTTGCCAGAGCCTTGCCATTCTTCGGCTCCGGCGTTGGTCCTTTATCGAGGGCGGCCTCGATTAGCCCCAAGCCCGCAATCGTAGATCGGTGCATGGCAGCTCTTGGATCTCCAGTTGGCGGTTGGTTGTTGGGGAGCTACATGGTGGCCGCTGTCACCGCGGCCTGCGATGTCTTTGGGACCACGTTGCCTCGCGTGTCGACTGTCATAGAACTGAAGTCGAGGACTTTTGCAGCTTCTATGCATTCTTGCTCGGTGAGATGGGTCATCCGAGATCGCTTCTTGTTGGCCACGTACTCGTTGCCTTTGGAGGAGGATCCTCCGTGGGAGGAGAGCCCAGCTCATCGAAGACTCGACTCATCTACCGCCTTTTTGCGTGTGTCGAGTTGCGCGATTGTGTGTAGCTGGCGTCTGTACTCCTCCTTTAGTAGAGGATTGCCTCGCAGAGCATGCCTGGGGCAGAGGATTGCCTCGCAGAGCTTCTCGGCAACGGGCCCACTCGTTGTCGTTGAGTTTAATCACGACACGTTGACCAGTGTGTTCGTTCACCATGGTTGGTGGTTCGACTGCCCCTCCAGTGTTGACGGGCGCGCCATTGCCACCGTTCGTGGGTCTGCCATTGGGTGGTCCACCATTAGGTATGCCACCGTTTGGCGGATCGGTGCCAGATCCATTGTTGCCGTTTTTGTGATTGGCGGTGGTGTCTCCAGCGTTGATGACGGTGCACATGAAGTGGTTGGGGAAGCTATTGCTTCCACAACTTTCGGATCCGGAGCCGTAGACTCCATCTTCTGTCGCTATGTCACCCAGATCAGATCCGCGACTGCTGTCGCTATTCGTGCTCCCAGCTGCTGCTGAGGTGTTGAGCTCACTGAGTGTGCCGATTGGTGGCGGGAACCACGATGCTGGAGCAATTGCAGGTGCTTTTGGCTGGTCAAGCAGGCGAAGCGTGCCCATCTGACCAACCTGGAAGCGGAAACTCCCAATCGCCAGGCTGATTCCATCGCCCACGGACTCGAAAGCCGGGTGAGTGGCCGACGTGTGGATGGTGAAGTCGAACACGCCGAAGAGCTGGCAAATCTCCACTGTTGCGGAGTTGTAGATCGCAGTTGATGGGGCCGAAGAAGCCGCGACATCAGCACTCCCAATTCCCACAGATGGCGCCAATTGACGAGGGTTTAACTCATGAATGCCCATTTTTATGGACTTGGGTTTTGGAGAAGGAGGGAGCACTAGAGGCATCAGTCGGCTAGCAAACAAACACACAGGGACGCAAGGTTTACCCAGGTTCAGGCCTCGTAGAGGTCCCTGCTCCTGCTTGTCTGCTCTTGGAATTAACGAAGGAATCGAAGATTATAGGGGCATGCAGATGCAATCTGGCGAGAGTTGCGGAAACTAGGGTTGTGTGTGTCCTCCTCGCCACCCCCTCCTAACCTTTATATAGATAGGCTAGATCTCGGGTAGCAGGTCGAGTCGGTTACATATTAGGTTTTCCCTTTGAACTTTCTATCTTAAGCTCCTTCTTGTCTCGCAAGCAACCGAGAGTCCTTGAGCCACTAGAATTCTATATTGGGCCTTAGCAACGCCGTGGGCTTCTGCTGTATCCTGGCCGTATATACCAAACTCAAGTACTTGTAGGGTATACCCATGTCAGGCGGTCTTCGAATTCCCTCAGCACTCCTGCCTGTAGAATCATCTTCATCTCGCTCATGGAGACCGATACCTTCAAGTAAATCTCCGTGCTTGGGCAACTTTCCATGTCTTTGACCGTTTCTTGATTCGCTCATTTCCCTACTAGTACATTTTTCTCAATGTTGTTTTAGGTTGGGCGGACTTCGCATTCCTGCGGAACTCCTACCTACAGAATCATCTTCACCGTCAGCGACGGAGGTTGATCGGTACCGCCGCAAGGTAAGTAATCATTCGAATTGTGTGTCTGTGTCTCTCTTGCTTGATAGTTCTCTGTGTACACTTCTGAATTTATGCTCCCTATTCATCTAACAGAATATTGGTTTCGAGATCAAGTTTATGGTGGAAAAGGTGATGGGCGATTTCTGCGTCAAGACAGTGGACATAACTGCCCTTGTCAAGGAGTACACTAGACTTTACTCCAAACTCACCGCTGACAAGGTCGGGCTTAGCCTCCTCAGGAATCCTGCCATGGAATACTTGATTGAGCATGATGAGCTAAAGAGGCGGAACATCGGCATGGTGGAGATGCTAGGCTTAAGCTTCGAACAGATCTAGGACCTCGAGGACCAGAAGGACAAACTCCTGGCCGGGCTGGCAAAGCTGAAGCATGAAACTGCTGTCGATCTCCATCAATAAGCCGACACGTGGAAGACCTTAGTTAACACTCCATATGTTTTCACAATATAAGCCTATTTATAGAGCTAAACCAGCTTACAAAAAGGCTTATATATTATGGAGCGGAGGGACTAGTTCGTGATCAGATATATGGATTGCAAAATGGCCCCAGTAATTAAAAAACCTCTATTAGTAGTATGAATGTATGATTGTGTACTTGCTGGTAAAATATTTGGTTATTTGGTGAATGTGACATGCATCTCCAGCCACAATGTTGGCATAGACAATTTTGGGTGTGATTATCTTTCCTACTGTACTATAATTAGTTATTATTGCTTCTGTTCGGAGAAGTAGCTATTTTGCTGTCATTGTCATGCTGCATCTCACCAACTTCACTTTCTCAAAGCCTCCAATCTTCTTTACTCCAAAAAAAGATCCTCCATTCTTCCGCCATCTTCATGCTTGGTCCTGCTGATGGCAGTGGCAGCGGTATCCCGCTGATGTTTAGATCAGGACCCCAACTTTGTCTCTATACAGCTATAGTGTAGTGTAGTAACTGCTAGGGATCCCTCCTGAACATATGTACACTCTCCACAATTTATAGGGATAACCACTTTTATAGCCATTAAAAAGAGTTTCAGGTGATTTTTTCAAATTAATTCAACCTTTAATAACATGTGTGCTATATTTTGGTCGACAAAATTAGAAAACACTATTTAGTTATTTAGTAGTATATAGATTCTTCCAAATTTTGACTAACTTGTGACATTTATTTTGATACGAAGAGAGTAGGATTATGCGTTAGCTACAGACTGGCCTTCATTCTGCATAGTGTCAACCTGGTGGGATAATTCTCTCTTGAGGAGAGAGGCCTACACACTAAAAGGTGTCAAGATACATTTGTTTCAAAAAAGCTAAAACATCTTATATTTTGGAATAGAGGGAGTACATAGGATCTAATAAAGAGGGGAGAGAGGTACATATATGAGTAAAAAATGAGAGTTGCAAGAACAAGATGATGAATGAATATTCTATCAATGGTCTTCCTGAGAATTTGTCACCCTGTTACAGAAAAATGGAACAAATCCATGAAAACTGAAAAAATACACATCTATTAGTTTTATGTGACAGCGACTATGCCCCTTGTGCTCTGGCACACACCCAGAAATTATGTGGAAGTTCTTGGACCGACTCAACTACAGCGAGTCCGTCACAAAAAGAAAAAGGAAACTATAGAAAACGGTAAGGTGTTATTTAACTAGGTCAAACTTTCTTACCTTATCTTACCACTATATAGTGTACGAATAACATTGAAGGTTTACCACTAGATGAAGACTAGAAAATTGCAACATATCTAACCTCTGGATCTTTACCATTCTAGAATCTAGAAGATTTCAATGGATAGTCTTTACAACAATGAACGCTATGCTAAAACTTCAAAACACAATTTTCTGCCATTGCAAAATCTCCTGTCATTTCTCTAAGAATATTACAATTGTTTTCAGTATTATTATGTACCAAGAACAAAGTATACACCCAATAATTTATGGATATGTTGTGGCTCAAAATTCCATTTTATATGTAATATGTATACATTGATATTTTGATGTAATTTTTCTAGTTGCACTACGACGAAGATTAACAAAGGGGCCGACGATGGGAAAAAATCTTGAGCAGATGCTTGAAATAACTAAATCAAGACTTCCGATCACATTATAGCAGGATTCAGAAGGCCACTGGATCCACATAAATCTTCTTATATAGCATCGATCATAGGTGTTTTCGTGAGGAAACACCACCGAAATACCCTTGAGCATTTTGAAGGTTTACTAAAGAAGTTACATGTACGTCATCTGTCTCGTGGACATACTCCGTTGCTCTACCCCTTGTCTTCTTAGCTTTCCGTTTGTTATATATGCTCCTCATTGTTGTGTACAGAGATTTTTCATGTTCGATGAGAATAGCAAGGAAGTAAAGGTTATTCTCAAAAGCATATTGTCCGCATGTTTGTGCCAGCAACACCATAGGCTAAAGAAGAAACACTTCTCTGGCAAGTGTTTTAAGGATGTTACAAGAACATCTCCTGTGGATCACATGACTGATGATCAGTGGGGTGATCTTCTCCACCACTGGCTTGATCTTAAGAATGAGGTATGCTTTGAGAAGACTGAGCCTAGATCGCATTGTCAATTTGTATTTATGCATGTGTCTTACAAATCTCATTTTGTAGGCCATCGCTCAAAGGAACTATTCCATTCGTAATAAAGTACGAGTACTAAGTCGTATAGGGTCCCGCAACATAATTGGGAACCTCTACCAATTGGTATGGACCTGTTGTTTTGTATTGTATATTTCAAATAAGCATGTACTGATGTTGTGGAATTTGTATGCATCTTATCTCTTAACCTCCGTCTCCACCATGTGATGCAATTTATTTTCGCTTGTCCAAATGCAGACGAAGTCTAACGGGGATCCAAAAAATAGTTGACTCTGTTGGAGAAATTTGAGGGATGCTAGACGAATAGATATGGTGTCATTGTAAAGAAAGTTGTTGTAAGTATTCTCTGCATCTTTTGATGTTGCAATTGAAGTGATTTGTACGAAAAAGTTTGATATGCAACCTTGCTTGGACTGCTTCTCAGTTTTGTTTTCATTTTCCTTCATAATTTGAAACTAAAGTTAGTTTCAGTTATGAACTATACAAACAATTGGCGTATGATGCACCTCACAGTGTTTATACAGGAAGCCACATTTTTAGTCCTGTTAGTAAATGACATCATAAAAGATACACGACAAAATGAAGTTTTTACTGAAGTGTATAAGATGCATTATCAGCACTGCCAATTATAGCAGTTCATGCACATGTTAAACATGTCTGCATGGTTATCTGTAGTAACTTCACTTCTCTTACACATGTCTATCAAGTGAAAACTTTCCAGCTGAATTGAAAGAGGAGCTGGCAAATCCTGGATTTTTGGTAAAGACTATTCAATAAGAACTCCAAAAGAATATGTGGATTTTTTCCAAGGTACTACAACACGGTGCTGTAGCCAGGAATATGTTGTTGTGTAATGCTGGGTTCCCAGCGAGCTCATCAAAGTCCAAGTTCAAGTTCAAGTCCAACTCCAAGGCCATTTCTTTGCAGATTCAAGTTCTAGAGGAACAACTCCAAGCTGAACAATCGTTATCATCTGCCCGAAGTGTATACAATGAATGTTTGATCACAAAGTTAGAAGAAATTTTAATTCGGCTAGAGCACTCCATAGAACATAAGGAGAAAGTCATGAAGATGCTCAGTATTTGTGGTTGAGCACTAACAGCTCAGGTTAGTCCCTTTGTCATGAAATGGAACCTAAAGCCAAAAGTATTTTGTTAGTGCAGTAGTCTGCACTTGTTATGAACTTGGGTTGTTTCCTTGTTGCGCCATGGTACCTTATAATGTACTACCTTTGTTTGAAAATATATCCCTTTTTTAGCAAACCTGTTATTGCTTGCTAAATATCCTTATAGTATCATTTTTTGAGGGAAAATAGTAGGGGAAGACCCCACTGCAGCTTTTCTCATTTATAGGGTATAGTATTTACATAGTTACAAAGAAACCAAATGCAGAGTCCACCTCAAGGAGGGAAAAAATCATAAAGGATTATCTCTGATCTAATTGAGAGTTTAGCCATTCTTTAAAGCACTTTTGGTGCTTTCTTTTTTTGTACTGAACCCATCTCAGTTCTTGAAGGAATACTGCTTTCCAACTCTCCAAGGTTGGTCTTTGGTCCTTAAAATCTTGTTTTTTCTAGATACCCAGATTCCCCATGCCGCCAGAATGATTATCTCCATTGCGAATGGTAATTTCAATTTAATCCTAATGTCTGCAAAAGCTTGAAATACCGAAAGGTATGCTGTTCTATTTGGAGAAATGTAATTCCAGTAGAGAGTTAAAAATGGAAAATCCCGAAACAAGTGTGCTAGTGTTTCTTCAGAAGAGCAATTAAGAGTTGCACAATTATAAGTTGGTAATGAGAATTATTTTATTCCTAGCAAATTCCTAGTTTTTAGTCTATCCAGAAGTAAGAGACATAAGAAAAATTTGTTTTTGAGTTGACATGAATATGCCCATATCCATGAGAAGTGTGGTGGGGTAGGGATATAACCAACCGTAGCAGAATAAGCCTTTTTGACAGAGAAATTATTAGATCCCCAAATGTAACTCCATCTATCATGGTGTTCTTGTTGGACAATTGATAAAATTCCTTGATAAATTCCTTCCAAATTTCCAAATTTAGTGTAGGCTTGCTGAGATAGTGGTAGATGAAAATGATCTTCTAAGTATTCTGTCTAGACAAACTCCTGTACAGACATGCTTGAAATTTTTGCAAAAGATAGTAAATGTGGGAATTTGTTTTTTAATCATTCATCTAGCCATAGATCAGTCTAGAAATATACTGTTTTTCCAGATCCCAAAGTGCATCTAACCATGGCCTTAAAAGTGTCTATTAATTTTAAGTGGGTCTTCCACGAAAAGGATTGTTCCATGCTTCTTTCGGGTAACTTTTCATTCTAGTAATATGTGCCCCAAATGAGGTGGACCCAAGGGATATCATGGTGATTGAAAAATTTGTCCAAGTTTTTCAGAAGGAGAGCAGTATTTTGGATGTTTATAGCAAGAACTCCCAGTTCTCCTTGGTCCTTTGCCCTGCATTTTTTTTAGGCCACAAGATCTTGTCATGTTGCCTGGACATCATCAATCTTCTTTCTCCAAAGGCAATGTCTCATGTATTTAATTATTTGATCTTTAATGGCAACATGCACATCCAAAAAGCTCATAAAGAATAGAGGTAGAGAAGTTAGGACAGATTTAACGAGATGTAATTTCCCACCATAATTGAGAAAATCTGCAATGCCACAAAGTCTTCTTTCTACTCTTTTGACAATAGGTAAAAAATGTTCCATAGAAGGCTTATCCAAGCTAAGAGGTAACCCAAGATAGGTGAAAGGAAGGCTCCCAGTTTGACAACAAATGGTTTGTGCAAAATTATTGGCATCAAGCTTGATTTCATGTAGTTCACTTTAAGGCCAGTAGAGAGAGAAAAAGTGTGAAGAAGAGCTTTAAGACAGAGTAATTGGCCAGAGTCATCTTTCATAACCACTAATGTGTCATTAGCATATTGGATCAGAGGGAAGTCTGGGCAAGAGGGATATCTTAATGGTGGGGTCAGAAGCTCAAGGTGCATTGCCTTATTCAGCACATATTGCAGAAGGTCAGCAGCTAAGACAAACAAGAGAGGAGACAAAGGATCTCCCTGTCTAACCCCTCTTCTGCAATAGAATTTTTTCTAGGGACCCCATTCAGAAGAACTGCAAAGTTACTAGACTCAAAAATCATCTCAATTCATTTAATCCATTTCTACCCAAAACCTCTTAACTTTAGGATCGTTAAGATGGTGGAGTGTTCAATCTTATCAAATGCCTTTTCAAAATCTAGTTTTAAGATAACAATTTCTTCCTTGGATTTATGGCATTGAAATAGGTATTCAAATGCCAAACCTAGGCAATCCTGAATAGATCTTTTTTTGAGAAAACCATATTGGTTCTTGTGAACAAGCTTCAAAATAATTGCCCGAAGTCTTTTGGCCAGAAGTTTTGTAACAATCTTGAGAAAACTATTGAGAAGATAAATTGGTTTGAAATCTGCAGGTGTGGTAGGATTTTCAACTTTTGGGATGAGGGTTATAAAAGAAGAGTTAATACTATCAATAGAAATGTTCCCATCATAGAAATCAGAGATAAGTTTCTTAATATCACTTCCAATTATAGGCCAACAACTTTTGATGAATTCATTGTTAAAACCATCTGGACCAGGTGATTTGTCATTGGATAAGTCTCTAATCACATCCTCAATTTCCTTATACAAGAAAGGCATTTCAAGAGAGTTTCTTGTCTCCTTAGGGATACCATCACCATAGAAATCCTCTAGGTTGAAATGCATCTCAGTCTTCTCAGAGGTACCCATTCTTGCTTTGAAATCTTCCCAAAGAATATCAGCTTTGTTAGAATGCTCATAAACTTCTTGATTACTTTCATTCTTCAGCATTGAGATATAATTATGCCTATAACTGATAGTAGCCTTTGAATGCAAGAATTTTGTATTTTCATCTCCTAACATCACCCATTTGATCTTTCCTCTTTGTTTCCAATAGGAATTTTGGTTCTAAAGTAAAGTAATAACATGTGATTTAAACAGATCTCTTAGATTCCACTCAGTGATGGTTCAAGTCATAGTTTCCTCCAGCACATCCAGAAGATCAATTGTTTCATTGACTTTTTTGATTTGATCCTTGAGAAAGGGAAGTTGTTTAGCCCAAATCTTGAGCCCTCTTCTTATATTTTATAACTTGACATTAATTTTTTTAGCACTGTCATTGTGTCCTGGAATGTTCGAGGCATTCTGCACAATTTGTTTGAAATCACTATGTTGCAACCAGAAATTTTCAAATCTGAATATTTGTGCTTTTGGTATTCTGGTGCCAATAGATATGACACAAGGGAGATGATCAGAAGTGGGCTTGGAAAAAGGGTAAACAAAGGTAGAGGGATAACTATGTGTCCAAGAGCTAGGGGTAAAAAACCAGTCCAGCCTTTCTAACAGAGGATCTTTTTACATGTTACTCCATGTGAATTTTCTTCTTTTAAGTGGCAACTCAATTAGGCCCAAATTACTAATAGCTTCATTGAACATCAACATATCATTTACATCCCCTCCACTCTTATTCCTGTCAGAAAGCCTTCTAATGAAATTGAAATCACCCAAAAGTAACCAATCCATATCATCTAGCATAACAATATTAGTAAACCAATCAATAAAGTCAGCTTTCCTTTTGGCAAGGACCATAGATGTTGCTGAGAATCCATGAATCATTGGAGAGAAGAGAAGTGAAGGTGACAGAGATGGAAAAATCATTTTGGAAAGCTGTGTGGCCACTGAAGAGAGAGTTGTTCCAAATGATAATGATTCCCCCCCAGAGGGACGGATGGAAGGGAGAAATTTAAAAATATCAAACTTCCTGGGGAGAAATTCCTTAAATAATTCAGGTCAAAATTTTCCCTTTTGGTTTCCTGAAGGAACATGATGTCACAATCAGACTCATCAACTTTGTTTCTTAAGGCCACCCACTTTTTCTCAGAGTTAATAACTCTAAGATTCCAGTTAAGGATATTCCATTTTCTTTTGTTATCCATAAAAAATCTGATGATAAGCTTTTTTTGGTGATACAGGAGATGAGATCAACCAGAGGAACCAAAGCATAGCATAATACTAGAATATTTTGATAGATAAAAGATCCACATAGATCAAACTGGGCTCATTACTTGTCCAAAGAGCAAGGATTCCAGACACAAAATATCTTAAGCTATAATACATCTTAACACTTATTTTGAGGTATTTTTGTTGGCCTGCTGCCCACAGGTTTCAGCAGCCATACTTTTCTTCTTGCCAGGCTAAGGGATGTCAATGCCAACCTTCTTTGATCCAGACTTGCTAGGTGGCTTGATCGAAATTTCTGTGATCCTTCTCTTCTTTAACATATTTTTCTCCAGTTCACCCTCTTTCACCTTACAAAAAGAATCAGCAAGGTTCTTAACAACTTTAGTACTGATACAAGGTGGAGCAGCATTAGACGTAAGACAGTTCATATCAGAAAAATTTACATGACTTTTAAAACCCCCATTTAATTCCACAATCATGGGACTCCTTGTGACCTCAATATCAGTAAGTGGCTCTTTTCCCCTTCTTTTCTTGGAAGGAGCATTGGGGGCTTGCAGGGTTGGAGAGGAACCATTATTCAAGAAGGAAGGAGCCATTTGCCCAAGACACTCATTAGGGATGATGAAAGTAATAGTATTTTCCTCATCAATAGGTTCTTTAATAATTTCCCATAGAGATGAAGCAAGGAATTTTTTTCCCAACAGAATTTCTCTAGAGTAAGGAGCATCAGAGTAATAAAGTTGAACCAACTTATAGGAATGTCACATTTAAAGTTATCTTTTGCAGAGGAGGGATTGTTGATGTGTGGGGAAAAACCTATCCCATAGGTCCAGGCCTTTCTTGGTGAAGGTTTGCTTAGCAGCAAGCACATCAGGTAAATGTACAAAAGGTGTATTGACCATTCCCACTTGAAAATGTGACCCATTTGTTGAAATCATATTAGTATCTTCTAACATCCAATCCTCCTGAACATTGGACTCATTGCCACGAGGGCTTTCATCCTCGTCCTCCTAATAGTTTTGAAGAATATTCATGATACCTTCTCCAATTCCAACTTCCTGAAGATTCCCAAATTCCCGCTATTCCACTTCCTGTTCATCGCCAACATGGTACCTTATTGGTGTTGTCAAAGGAAATGTTTGTAATTTGAGAAGATCCAGTGACAGCACTGTTGTCTTCCTGAGGAGGCAAATTGAGGTTGTCAACAAGCATATCATCCCCAACAGCAATGATTGGTACTTGTACAGGTGCAACATTCCATTGTCCCCATCCTGCAGCATCTCCCCCAAGTTGTCGTGTATGAATATCCTCTGCAACCCAATGATCCCAACCACCAGCATCACCAAAAGGCTGGGGTGGTGGTGGTAGGAGGGGCAAACTGTTGTCCCAAGTCAGGCAGTGGATGGGGTCTTCATTGTCATCTGGCGGAGGGTCTTCATCAGGTGGGCCCCCACCAAGGAGATTGCTATTAAGAAGTTCCACTAAAAATGTCCATGACTAAGACTCAACAAGATCACCAATGGTAAACCTGACACTTTTTGCACATCACCTAGATCAGTAACTCTGAGCTTTGCTATGATTCTGCCTTTGTGTTTAGGGTCTATTTCCCCAAGAAGTCCTTTGCCAATGTCAGAGAAGACAATGTTCAGGTCTTCAGTATGCCAGTGGTCAAGGTGAGGACCAACTAGCATGACCTAGCACTCATTATTGAACTGGGTCCTACGCCAATTGTTTCCGTCATTATGCTTGATGAAGGAGACAGTTACATCTTGGAAGGGAATGGGGCTAGCATCGATCAGACGATAACTGTCACTAACATTGTTAAACTGTACATATGCTGAACCGAAAGGGAAGTTCTGAATGGCTCGAAAATCCACTCTAGCAGCATTGTTAAGGAAGTCGAGGGGAACATCTCTAACATTCTCAAAAGGAATCGGACCTGGAGGAAGGGGATGGATATTGCCAATGGCATACTGTTCATGGGCACGAGGACGGCGCGGAACCACCACCCAATTGAAACGAGTTCTTCCTTCCACCTGCATAATCTGGAACCCTGGGGGGAGGAATGGATGTTGGTTAATCAGAATATTTTCCATTGCGACAGGAGTTGCCGCCGGTGACGATCAGAGCGGGTGGTTGGGATTTCTGCAGGCGGGGGAGTTAAGGAGGAAGGATCTTATGATTTTTTTTGTTGGAAAAGAGCAAACTCTTTTAGACAAGAGAACACCCTCGGGCACGTCTTCTGCGCGAAAACTTAGGCCTTGAACCAATTAAGGTAGGAATTGTCAGGCCATGAGGAAGTAGGAAAAGTTGGGAATTTAGGAAAGGGTAAGAGACAGGCAGTTTAATTGCCACGTGATTGTTGCACGGTAATGTCATCTCGACCTATTTACTTCCTCCATTAATCAAGATTTCCACGAATGACATGCTTGCTTTATGCTCATAATTACCGTCATTAACTTGTCTTCCTTTGCATGGGGAGAGCCGTTGATTTAGCTGGGAAACTAAGATGATGAAAAACACACTGGATATGTGACTGTTTAGGTGAAAAGATTTTTTCCGGACATGCATTTTTCTTTTTATACGTGACACATTTCGAGTCCTTGTCAATTTCTTTGTAATATTCCTTTTCCTCAAATATCCAGTTTGGTCCCCCTTCACCTCAAAAGTTGATGGACATGACAAAAGAATCATTTGAAAATTTTGAAATATTGTAGATTTCCCATAGCCCTTGAAGCGATAGAGAACCAAAAAGTTCTGTCTTGTAATAATCTGACATGAAATTTTGAAACGGTACCACCAAAACAGGATTGCAAAGCGATGCCAACAGTATAGATGTCAGGCTTGAAATTTGCACGACCAAAAGAGCAAACTAGAAAAAATGGTCTTCTTCTAAAACCTCCATAGAAATTAACAATGGTGGCCAAACTTCTTGTTGATATTTACCTCGAAATCTTTGACTTTAGAGAAATCTAGTGTGATGGTTTTGGAGATCATCTCTGGCTTAGCAGGCTTGTCAACTTTGCCATGGCTAGCTAGAATTTGCTCACCCACAATCAACCTTTTGACATTTAAACCAATAGACATACCAGAAGCAATCCTTTCGTCGTGTAACAGGTATCTTGCATCAATTAACACATCGTTGTGATTTAGAAGGACCAATCTCTTAGCACGAGAATAAAGAACCAATAATCCTGGTGACTGAGCTAGATCATCCTCAAGTAGAGAAGATAATAGTGCATTCCATTTAAAACCAAGGTCTTCATCAGATTCAAACTCAGAAACAGATCTACCAAGAAATCTAGAACGTAGAGTTCAATAGATCATTGACTTTAGAGAGGTGAGAGGGGAACCTCACCACAGATCCAATAGAGATTATCTCGCCATTTTCAAGACATTTTCCTTCAAGTGGAGCAACTTTGTCATTGAGAAGAACCAACCAATGATCTGCAGAGATAATTAAAGAGCCTTCAAGAAACTTATCACCAGTAGAGACCCCACAGTAGGTGATCTTCCAACTACCACAAGAGAAATTCAAAGAAGAGGAACCCATGGCCAAAGAAAGGTGTGCACCGATGCCGGAGTGGCGCCAGCGAAGGCCGGTGGCCGAAAACTCAGATCACCTCAGAGACGGCACATGCCTCGAAATAAGTGAGTCCCACTATAGTCATTTGTGGTGTTCTCATAGTATCAATTTTGTTGTGGAGGTACTATTGGGGAACAGAATGCACTTATATGGTAGTAGTATGATTCATGAACGCGTGATCTGAGGATTGGTAGCCTGCTTAATATTGGTACTTTATATGCTGCAAAGTTGGATTGTTGTCTACTAATATATGTATGGATGGAGAATATTGTATCTAACACCAGTCTTTGTGGCATTTGTTGCACAAAACAATGAAACAAGACCTTTTTGTGGCTAGCACGGTTTGTGGCTTAATTTTTTGCTCCTATCCCAAATAATTTTTTTAACCTTGTTAGAGCATCTCTAACCCATCCACAAAACGGCAATAGAGGAGTAAACTTACTCCTCTAAAGGCCAAAGCCGCATAGAACCTAACCAAACCCCTATCACCATTTAGAGGAGAATAAATATAGGACTTGCCACCGTGACCTCGACTCCTTTATTTTATCTCCCCCACCGCCCGTCCGCTGTTGGCCAGCTGCCCTTCCCATTGCCCTTCGTTGGATTCGTGCTCCACCGACGGATAGATACCCTCTCTGCTTCTCCTAGTAGCCTATGTCGTCAGAGTCGGCCGCCACGAGCTATTTTTCCTTCCCACAAATGCGCCGCTGAGCTTCGCCGAATTCGGCGCACCGCGGCTGGGATTCGCCGGGATACAATCGGATCCTCGAGGCCAAGCACCCTTTGGCATGACTACACACCATTGCAACTCCCCGACAGAGCTTCCAGGAGCACTGCCGCGAGCACCCGCGCCGCCACTAGCTCCGGATCGAGCACCATCAGCCGCACCGGCACCATCCCTTGGACTCGCAACGACACCTTCCCATACTGGCACCGCTGAAACAAGGTGAGGAAGAGATAAGCTCCAAGGTTCTTCATATCATTTTTGGTTAAAGCTTGTCAATTTTCTAATCTAGATGATTCTTCGTAGCAAGGTGAAGGGGAAAGAAGCTCCATGGTCTGAGGATGATGACAATGATTTGTACTTTGCTTGGGATCATCAATCAATTGTTGGAACCGACCATCCTTTCCAACATTTTTGGAAAGAAATACATGCCAATTTCAATGAAAGAACTAGTGGAGATACAAGTTCATTAGTATCAATTATGAATAGGTGGACTTTGCTAGTAATTTGCTCCAATGAGGGAAATCTATGAAAAGATGGAGCTGGCATGTATGAATAATGGTGTATGAACATTGATCTTCTCTCTTATTCATCTTGCCAAGTATGAGCTGACGTGAGATTTTAGAAATTAGGATGATGCTATTAGTATGTATGACTAATTTATTGATATATATGAACTATGAATATTTATGTGACACGTTTCCATGTATTCATGCGCTCCAATTTGCAAACTTTGTTCAAAAAAAATTCACTCCTCTAAATTATTGGGGATGGCTTCCGCAATAAAATTTAGAGGAGTATATTTTCTCCTCATAAGGATAGGAAGCCTTTTGCTCATCTAAATATTGGGGGATGGGTTAGAGATGCTCTTAACATGTATGTAGAATGCATGTGTATGTATCTTGGTCAATTTTTCATAATTCTTTTATACTCAAAACACTTTTCCATATTTTAAAGTATAGTTACAAGTAGAATTGTAGTAGAAAATTGCATCCTCCATAATTTATTTTACCAACATGTGAACAAGTTAAGCAGTTCATTTGGGCTAGATGCAGAAAAT
The DNA here is from genome assembly GCA_910589775.1 of Avena eriantha. Classification (NCBI taxonomy): domain Eukaryota; kingdom Viridiplantae; phylum Streptophyta; class Magnoliopsida; order Poales; family Poaceae; genus Avena; species Avena eriantha. The sequence goes on along the minus strand of OU342743.1, from coordinate 337,468,725 downwards.
TAAGCCACAGACTGTGCTAGATGCAAAAAAGAAATTGTTTCTGTGTTTTGTGCAACAAATGCCACAAATGTTGGTGTTAGCTACAATTTTCTCATGCGGATGCGATCAAACTGGTTATGTATGGATGCACCAATATGTACTAGTATGACATAGTACATTATGTTACAATTGCTGCTGTCCTAGATCATTGATCGTAAGGTTCAAGTTCTGAAAACAATGCCTTAGCCCTTTGTTGCACACCATATTGATACCTATCATGTGATAAATCAGAGCTCAACATTTTCTTACACGTTTTAATGGATTGATGAACAGCTGAAGTACGACCCGCAAAAAAAGACCTTATACAATTTTTCTGTTTTATTACTTCCACTAGTCACATTCAAAACCATACTCGAGCGGCAAATCCTCCGTCCAGAAAAAGGCTACTTTGAGCAAGGTCCTAGATGATCAGTTGATTTGACCATGACTTGGATTCTTGAACAGAGGGAAGTACGATCTACTAGTAGTTATTACTTGGACTATCACCAAATTCATATTCTGAATCGGGAGGCAAATTCTCCTGCCTAAACCGAAATATTAGGTTCCCATGTTTAATCTTTCGAATACTGCGAAATTTCATTTGACCTATCGTACTGATGACCAATGGCGATTGTGAAATTGCTGGGCTAGATGGTGGGGTACCCTCGTAATTTTTGTTACTAGGACTATAGCCAAATTCAAAATCTTCATCAAGGGTAAAAACCTACAGCCCAAACAATTTCGCAGATGGAGTCAACATTATTTTTTCTACGCGAATATGGTTGTTATTATATATCAGTTGATGTGACCATTTTGTTTATTCCTAAACATAGGGAGTACCATTTTTTTGAATTTTTACTTGTACGCTAGCCAAATTCAAAATCTGAGTTGAGCGACAAAATTTACCAATGTTCTACGCAATTATGTAGTGGATGGTCAGTTGATGTGACTCTCGGGCTTCAATTCCTGACCAGACCGAGTACTAGTCTACAACTATCTTTTTCTATTATTACTTCCCCACTAGTCAAATTCAAAATCATAAAATCAAGCGACAAAATCCCAACAGACTCATATGCATTTCGCGCCCCTCCGTTTCAAACATTTTCAGACAAAAATTGCCTCTGATCGAGTACCATTTTTCTAGTATTACTTGGACTCTTGCCAAATTCAAAATCTCAATCGAGCGACAAAATCACAGACCGAGCGTGAAGCATTACCCGCCCCAACGTTTCAAAAACTTTGAATAAAATCTCCCACCAAGGAGTACCATTTTTCTATTATTATTATTTGTCCTGAAGCCAAATTCCAAATCTCAATCGAGCGGCAAAATCACACACCGACCTTGAAGAATTTCCCGCCCCACCGTTTCAAAAACTTTGAGGCAAAATATCCCATCATGTAGTACCAGTTTTATATTATTATTGTTTGTCTGGTAGCCAAATTCAAAATCTCAATCGGGCGGCAAAATTACACGCCGACCTTGAAGCATTTCCTGCCCTGCCATTTCAAAAACTTTGATGAAAAATCTCCTACCGCGGAGTACTATTTTTCTATTATTATTATATGTCCGGTGGCCAAATTCAAAATATCTATCGAGCGGCAAAATCACACACCGACCTTGAAGCATTTCCCGACCCACCATTTCAAAAATTTCAGGGAAAATCTCCCACCATGGAGTACCATTTTCTATTATTATTATTTTTTCGGTAGCCAAATTCAAATTTCTATCGACCGAGAAAATCACACACTAACCTTGAAGGATTTCTCACCCCACCGTTTTAAAAAACTTTGAGGCAAAATCTTCCACCTGGGGATTACCATTTTTACATTATTAGACAAATTCAAAATCTCAATAGAGTGGCAAAACTAGACACCGACTTTGAAGCATTTCATGCCCCTCTGTTTCAAATTATTTTGACTTTAAAATTCCTATTCTACCCATTGTTTAGATGCCCTATGGGCACGCTAAAGTCGGTAGCTTGGGGGCATGATTGTAATTATTTTTCTATTCACCTCCATAGTTCCGATTCACGCAGTTTGACCCACTGGCGCTGCCAAAATACCAGGCTTCTCTCCCATGCCCTCAGCTCCACGACCACCACATCCACCGCCTGGTGGAAATTCCACTACGGCCGGAGCCGCTTCATCGACGCCCACCCCATTGGATCTAGTTCAGCAGGTATCTCTACCACTCCATCAGAGTTGTGGTCTCATTGACCACACCTATTGTAACATACCAATTTCAGCAACCCTGATTAGTTGCCCAGAATGCAAAAATCAGAGGGAACAAAAACTTTTTCTTGTTTAGTGATGAAATGTTTACCTGTTGTTTGACTATGTTTATGCTTATGCCTGTGTGTTAGAAGATATACTCCTTACCTCAACACAAGTTGACAAAAGCTACTTCCCAAAACTATCTTGGCTTAATTTCCATATTCTCAAATGTTCTGGTATTTCAAAACCTGAGCCAAGAAGCCTTTGCAAACCAACTATTTTAGTAGCTTCTATTTCCCTAAACTATGGAGAGCTATACCCTCCTTATGTTTTCAAGAAAGAACCCTCAACTACTCTTACCTCTAGGATCTCCAAAATCTTCTAGTAAGCTTTTGAGTTCTACTCTGGTAGGGATACCAAGGACCTTACCTTGTTCAACTCCAACCTATTCAAAATACCCATTCTTACCTCAAGCTAAGCATGATGGTAACCCTAGTACTAGTTGAAAGAGAAATGGACGTCGCCTAGAGGGGGGTGAATAGGTGTTTTAAAATTCTTATGGTTTAGGCTCTAACAAATGAGGAATAAAACTTAGCGTTTAATTTATCAAGCCAAAACTTATATCCACTAGGTTCACTAAGTGTACCAACAACCTATGCTAAGCAAGATAAACAACAAGGTGATAGCACGATAGAATACTTCAAGTATGAAGGCTATCACAATGAAAATTGCATAAGTAAAGGGCTCGGTTGAGAGATAACCGATGGACGCGGAGACGATGATTTGTTTCCCGAGGTTCACTTCCAAAGAAGCTACGTCTCCGTTTGAGAGGTGCGGGGGCACAATGTACTTCGAACGCTACAAGTGGCTCACCTCGAGGTGTGGTGGCACGATGCTCAACCCAACGCCACACAGGGCCTCACCCCAAGATACGAAGGCACGCAACCTACCGATGCCACAAAAGGCTCACCCTATACTCCCATGAGCTCGCCACAAAGGCCTACTCACGTTCCACTATGGGACACTTGAGGGTGGTCACCGAGCCCGTACAAGATTGGTGCAATCTCCACAACTCAATTGGAGGCTCCCAACAACAATGCCACAAAGGCTACAAAGCCACAAAAAGGCAACAAGGCCACAAAAGGCTACAAGACCACAAAAGGTCAACAATCCAACCACACAACCGTCTAGGGTTCCAAGAACCCAAGAGAAACAAGCCCAAGGGCTTGAACTCGCCGAATCTCCGAGGAGAACTCAAACCTATGCACCAAATGCAAGAGGCAAGTCCTTCTCTCTCAAATTACACCAAAGCTACAAAAGCTATTGGGGGAATAAGGGAGGAAGAACACAAGAGGAGAACACAAAACTATCCAAGATCTAGATCCCAAGGATTCCTTCACAAAGAAGGGATTTTAGTTGGTGGGGCTTGTATATCTAGATCTCCTCTCTCAAATCCCTCAAAAAGATGCAAGAATCATAGGAGGGGGAAGGGGAGAGATCAAGCTCTTCAAGGTCAACAATGGAGGAGAGAGAAAGCCAAAACCGAGAAAGAGCAAGTGTTAGGGCCAAAGGGGAAAGGGGAGCTCCTTTTAAAGGTCTCCCCGATCTGCCCGTTACCCACAGAATCGCGCACCGCCGGTAGTACCGGTGGGTGGCCGGTACTACCAGTGGCACCCAGCCAATGGTCAGAAAACAGCGAGAGAAAGAACACAAACGCGAGCCTGGCCGGTACTACCGCCGCTTCACCGGAACTACCGGTGGCGAGAATGTCCTAGTGGTACTACCGCCTGAAAATCCGATCCAAGTTCTGTCAAATAGCGCTAACCAGGCAGAGAGAGTACATAACCAAAAATGGGTTCACCGGAAGTTGGGCCGGAATTAACACCGGTACTATCGGCGGCATTTCTGCTCGAGCGGTACTTCCGGCGTCTGGCCGGTACTTCTAAACGAGACGAAACCAATTTTGTTGGAAAGATAGCGACGCGTAGAATCCCATAAATATATATATGAGATACCTCCCAAGGTGTGGAGCTGGAAAACCCGCAAGATCAAAAACGCAATAAGATATGCAAGGGGAATCCGTTTTTGATGAACTAGAGCTTGTTATGAAGAACAAGCTCTAGATCCTCACATGGACAAGAACCAAACAATCAACCAAGAAAGATGATGATATGTATGCAAAGGTTTGAGCTCTCTCCGAAAAATACGAACGAGTCACCCACTCGAGAGCCCCTCTTGATAGTACGGCTATCTATCCTAAACCCAGTCTCCCAACACTACAAGAGACCGGTAAAATAGAAACCCTATCAAGATCATACCTTTGCCTTGAGCATCCCACTTGAGCTTGATGAAGACGATCTTGTCACCTTCAATATGGAACACCTTTCTTGATTGCACTTGCATGCTCTTGCTTGATGAAGAGTTGCGAATGGCTCGCCCATACTCCATGAGGAAACCTCTTCTTTCACCTTGTCTTCATCACTCCATGAACACCGAGGATGGCAAGCTCCAAGCATGATATCTTCTAGAGATGGCACACCGTGAGCTTGCAAATCAAATATTGATGATGATGTCTTGAAGAAAGCCATGAGGAACTCGATCTTCTTCTTCTTCTTCAAGGCATACTTGATCTTCTTCTTCTTCTTCTTCTACTTGATTCTAATAGGCACAAAGCCCTTGGACGATGCTTATTCTTTACCAACACATGGTCCAAGCGATGCTAATGGACAAACCTACAAGTGAGACTCAATTTGCACATTAGTCCATAGGGATTATCATTAATTACCAAAACCACACATGGGGGCATACATGCCCTTTCACTAGTTGATTTGTTTGTAAGATGAGTTTCCTTGATCTACTGTTTGACTTGATTGCTTAGAAGTAGTATGAGAAACTATAGGAGCTCATCACTAGGATCAAGAGCTTTCCAAACCACCACACCGTAAACAAGAATACAAAGCAAGATCTAATCTCTAGATACTAGGTGATCATCTAAAACCCTTAACCAGATCAATTTTGAAGATATCCCTTCTAGAAGTTTCCAAGTCAATGAAGATCAATATCAATCATGGATCCTTTCTACTCAATCTACACTTCAACATCATCCACTTGATGATGCTTGGGTACCTTGCAACCCCTCAAAAACATCCACTCTCATGCTCTAGTCCAAAACCCTAAATTTTTGAATGCCCCCCTTCTCAAACCTTGTGCATTTTTCAAAATGCATCTGAACCATCTTGTTAACCATCCTAAGGACTACCAAGGACCACTCTTGCCCTTGGTTAGATCATCCTCCAACCCACTTGTTCTTGATGGTTTTGCAGGCAAGAAAATAACTTTTCCTGCAAATCTTATCAACATGCCTACTTTGACAGAAGCTCACACCACCATCCAACCTTCTATGGACCAAATCTTTGCATGGTTGTGTTCTAATAATATAATTCTATCAGTATCTACTTCACTTGTTCCAAGTGGAACTTTGTGCTTCTTAAACACACAAGGTTTTGAAGGCTAGTTGATAATCTGCTTTGGTAGGCTTATTTTATTCAAAGTTTGAAATCAATTCTTGGAGAACTCAAGCAAGATAAGAATCAAACATCTATTCCATGATGATTTACATCACTTGGTATATCCATCCATCTACCCCATGCCCCAAGGGGAGATTTGAACTTCAAGATACAACCATGTTTTGATGGTATGAAATTAACATCACCCTAGATCCCTAATCTAGGGTATTTCACCAAAACCAAGGTTGCAAATGCTTGCTACACCTTGTTTACATCATCTACCTTGGTTATCAAGATTTATCAATAATTCTACATAATTATAATGGCTCCAAATCTAATTAATCCCTTTAATAGTCAAAATCTCCAAAACTCCTTTCCCAAAGGAAAGTTTGGTTTTTGCCAAAACACTTCCCCAAGTCTAAGAACTTTTGAGTCCCATATATCATACCCTATTATCCCACTTCAAAAATAAATATTTTTGAAGAGCTTTATTATTTCTTCTTGCCTATTTTCTTAAATGGCAGAAATGAATAGTAATTGTTTTAAATACTTTTAAGCCTCAATAAATCTTGGGAAAATACCCCTAAGTGTGTATTCACATTTGGGACCCTCTCACACCAAAAACCAACCTTTTCCAATGTAAATATATCAAATGATCTTCTAGAAATTACTTCTGCCCTTTTTGAATAAATAGTGTTAAGTGGACTAAAACTCCCTTGAAAAATCTCAAATAATTCCTAGAGAGGTCATTTAACCTCATCTATCTACCAGTACCATCTCCCCCACTCTTTCCAACATAAATAAGGGAACTCCTTCACAAGCACTCTTGGGTTCAAAATAGCACAACAATCAAAACCTTGTACAAATACTCCATCAAACCTTATCAAATCTTCTCCACCAAGCTTGCATAGCAGACTTCTCTCCCTCTGGTCGAAAACACTGTAGCCCTAGCACTGTAGCACCCCCTTCCCCTTTTCCTTTAGTGCTTGGAGGTAGGAGAGATGCACACATTGGTCACACCTTTTCTTTACTTCTTGGAGCACTCCACCCCACCTCCCTCTACCCTCTACACATAGCAGAAACCCCTCTCCCCGCCCACAACATCTTCCCCTCTGGTTTCTACCTCCCTCCTTGTCCTCCCATGGACTTGTGCCACCATGGACATCCCCTCTCGGGATAAATACCCCTAGTCCACCCATCTCTCCCCTCTACCTCTCATTTGTCCCCAATCACTCCCACTCACCCCCCACCCGAGACCCGCTCCTCTCTCCTGCTCTGCCCTGCTCGTGGGAGAAGAAAAATGGCCTCTCGATCATTGATAGAAAGGAGGGCAAGACCTTCTCTCCCTTGTTCATCTCCCCCTGCATGTCATAGTGGGATGATCCCCTCTTTCCCCTCTATATAATACTTCATTTCTTGTGGCCAGAGACCACCCCTAGATTCGCTGTCGTTGAGCTCCACCGAGCTCCTCTCGTGCACCTCAACGCGAGCCCGTTCCAGCGATCTAGGGCACCTGCTATGCCCACCTACCGTTTCGCCGCGACCTCCGGTCCCGCCCGGCACCATCTACCCCGACCGGCAGGCGCCCCTGAGCAAGCTCCGATGAGCTCCTGCAGCGTCTACCGTAGACGTTTCCGCGTGAGCCACCTCCCTTCGACGAAGCCCACCTTGCCGCCCCTCGCTGGGATCACCGTCGAGCACCGTCCACCTCCGCCACCTCCCGGATCCTCTCCTCCCCGCTGGTGAGCCCCTGTGTCATTTCTCTCCCCAGCTAGGGTTAGTTCCCCGCTGCCCTGGAGATAATAAGACGACGACTTGGCGTCGTCAATCCGCCCTTTAATCTGACAGCCCAAGCGTCTCGGTACCTCTTCGACGCTCCGCGCCGCTGACAGGCGAGACCCACCTGCCAGGTTTGAAACGCGTCCTCCCGTGTGCCGCCTGCCCGGTTGGGCCGCCTTCCTGCCGCCCTGCCGAGCTGCTCCTAGACCCCAGCCCAGTAGCCCCTTCCCTTTTTCTTTTCAAATTCTTTTTCCAGATTTGTTAAATACCTAACCAGTTTAAATCCATATGAAAATAGAAAACGGGGTAATTCGTCCAATTAATTTTTTTATCATGCTCATGTGTGTTTTGTGCAACATGCAGAACTGGCCTTTGACCAATAACAATTTTCATTATTTACTAGCAAATAATCTACTAAAATGTGTCTTTTACACTAAATAAATTCCTCAGTGATCTACACATCTCCAACTGGGATAAACCAAAGTTTCTCTGAAAGGATTTCACTATAGCTACCAGTTACCATTTACCTCATGACAAGGTGAACCTTGTTTTGGCTTTGGTAAAAACAACAAAAATAGGGCATATCTGACTTTAGGAAATTCTCTAGGCCAATATTTGAAAGGTATTGACCTAATTAATACTCTCTGTGATGTGGTACACTAAGGTCTATCAAAACCTGGGAGATCAAATGGTATTGATGCTATGTCCCACTTTGGTGAATTAATAATCTCTAGCTAGGGTAGTTTCAGAAGAAAAATCACTACTAGAGTTTCAAAACACCAAAGTGTGTGATTCCAATTTCTACAGAAAGGTATTAGAAATTCCTAACAGGTGTCCTTGGTTTCATTACAATATCCTCTATAGATTTAATCTGGTGAAAAAGACAAGTTGTCTACATAACTGCATTTGGGAATTTGCTGAGGGCATTCTGGTAACTATTTTGGAGTGATTCCAAATCTTGGTGAACATGTACATCAATCCCTACCTAACCATCCCAGGAAATAATTTTTGGAGCTCCAGAACTTTTCTGGTGATTTATTCCCTAAAACTAGAAGTTATTTCACTATAAAAATCACTATAAATCTTTGGTAATTGATAAAATAGTGAAACTACTTTTGTTGCTTTCATTTTATCAATACCTATCTGTTGTATCATGTTTTCACAATGGTATCATACAGAATATGTCCTTGGTCCAAAACCCCTCTTAAGTAATTCCTAGACTATAAATCCTAAGGGATTTTCTTCCATATTTCCAAAACAACGCCAATCTCATTAATCCTTTCTCCCTAAGACCTACTGATTTGTAAACTTGTATTGTTCATTGCTTGCTGTATGCATTGATGTTTGTATGCCTTGTGTTGATGGTGCTCTTGCTTGTTTGCATGTGTGCTCCCTGACGACGATAGTTGCGATTATCTCGGAGATCAGAAGAAAATGGTTATTATTATGGTGTTCTAAGAAGAAGTCCAGGGACATTTATGCCATATTGCTGATCGCAGGCAAGCCACCTTCTTGCTCATAAGCCTTTTCCTACTGTTTTTACTTATGCATGTTTCATCTAATGTTTATTAAAAACTGCATTTCTTTACTATATGTTGATGTATACTTGGTAGTGGTCTAGATCCTCCGAACTATTACACTTTGTACTACTAAGTATAACTCCCTTGATGATACCAACTCGTCCCTAGTAGAATTGATTGTGCATATCCACTATACCCCTTTGGAGACCCTGTTTTAGCCGAAGTAAAGCTAGAGGATGGGAAGACCCCGGAAAAAGTTTTTACCAAATGTTTTATGATAAAACCTTGGTGAGGTGGGACCTCCCAAGAGATGTTCAGAAAGACAAAGGTTTTGTTTTACAAAATGCTAAAGGAAAGATGGAGGAAAAAGGTTTACAAAAATGCACCCGGTTCTTTGCAGTTTTGCTAGAACAATTAACCCATGCAACCACATTAATCTGGAATGGGACATGGCTGGATTTGGATAGCCGTGTCTGCATATAAGCTGCCTGGCAACAACTACAGGGGATAAAAATCCCTGGAGGGTGGGCCTTCTCACATAAGGGTCCATGTGGGACATCGACCTGGAGAAGGAACGAAGGGTTTATGGACCTCCACGTGTTACTATGAGCCCCTCATTGAAAGCGCAACACTTGGGAAGTGCAAAATGCGCTCCGGTTGGTCCTAGGTACCCGATGTCCCGGTTTTGAGGGGAACAACACTCATAGGGTAGGCACTTATATTGGAGTGGGCATTCGGAGAGTCTTGATCGGTTATTCGACCCACGATCGATGAAGATCAGGGTAGTGTACCTGGATCGTGTGGGTAAAGTGTAAAACCTCTACAGAGTGTAAATCTATTTGAATAGCCGCGTCTGCGGTCATTGACGGTTGGGAAGGTTGTTGTAGAGTTGTGATGGTTTTGTTTTCAAAAAGGATTTATGAAAAGCAATGGCTTTGAAATGTTTTGACCATGGGATAGTCGGAAAGGATACCTATTCTGACCATGGGATGGTCAGAACGAAATGAAAGGAGTTTGGTCGTGGGATGACCTGAAGACGGGAACAAGTGGGTGACCGAGTCCTAATGTTTTCCAAAACTTTTCAAAAAGGTTTCCAAAAAGTTTTACAAAAATTTTCAACAAAGCTATGTAGATGCTATATATACAAGAGAAACTAATTGAGAAAAGAACCTCTCTTGGAGCCCTCCTCCTACCCTAGCCATAATTCATATCCTTTTATTAATATTGTTATCTTAAGGTGGTTTGCGAGTACATTCAAAGTACTCATTGGCATTGTCCTTGGCTATTATCTTGGTCAGACATCAAGAAGAGGATGGCGTTGGCGACTATGCGAGCTAGGACATTCTCCCAGTCAGTTGCATGTAGGTTAAGGCATGGATGGGGCTCTACGCTTGATGAAGTTCCGCTGATGTTTATTGATGTAGCCATAACGGCATTTATGTAAGTCTTGTAAATTCGGTATGTCTCGGATGTTGTAATGATACTTGTCGGTTATGTGTCGCGACTAACTGATGATGGGATCGTGGTTTTATGCATCACAGGGATTCTCAGGATTAATCCGGGGGCCCCACAGACTTGGTATCAGAGCCATCCTGACTGTAGGAGAACTTTAGTTAGCATTGTCGCTAGACAGGAACCTTATTTAGAAAACCTCAGCTTTCGAAAACTAGTTTCTCTAAGAGTTTCAAAAAGTTCTACTTCTTCTCCTACCCTAAGTAAATGCGTTCGAAAATGGTGTCCTCTACCCCTCGTCCAAACTTCAAACCTAAGGATATTAAATAACTAGGATCTAGAACCCGGTGAGGACATTGAGAACAAGATGAAGGCAAGAAACTACCAGCAAACACAAGGAGACTACAACATCGCTCTATCAGCAGAATCCTCACAATCAGAAGAAATCGGGTGTTGCATTATCAAGAAACGTCCAAGATACGAGGAAGACGTCATCTGCAAGATAATGACTCCGACCTGAAGAAAGACGATATCTAGGGTCAATAAGAATAGGGTTCCCCTACATCACGAGTAGTTAACTTCTTGGTCCCTAACGTTGACCGTGTTTGCTTGCCTAAGTGCCACATGTGTTGCTTGATGTGTGATTGTTTTCCAAGGACATTGCGATCCCCTCGCCCTATTCGCCTTGTTTGTATGCTCTGGTTTGCTTTGACCTCCTTAAAAATGGGACTCGAGGAGCGATAACCCACCTAGTAACTCAGGAAGCCCCTGTGTCAGCTGTTGGTAATGAGACCCAGACTAACCTCGAGAGTATATGAGAGGAAAAGCATCGCAAGAACCAGGAGTTCGACGTCGTCAAGTCAGAATCAACTCGAAGATTTCACCTCAGCAGGATGACATCCCCTGTCCAACTCACCTCTCAAGACTCGTCAATAGCACAACACTCCATTGTTCCTCAGTCTACTACAACAAGACTTCTGTTGGAGCTAGAAGTCGATCACCGAAGGGTCCTCAATATCCACAAGAAACCACCTGATAAGGCAACCAAGACAAGAAGGGAGGACCTAACCACACTAATCTCTAGTGTATTAGAGCTTCTGACCATCTCAGGAGACTAACTAACCTAGTTTACCCTACCCAAACTAACAGAATGATCCTCCCCAGAAGGTCAGAACCATCCCTGAAGTCAGGTGATAAGGAAGCGTGAAGACAACGAGTCTACTCCGCCATCAAGCAGAAACAACACCCAGAGTTCAAGAAAAAGACAACTCCTCTAAAAGATGGGTGCCTCTAATCTGACGGAGAAATATCAAGATGCTCCGTAAACCGCTAAACTTGTCCTAATCTAACTCCTTAAGCCTTCGTTAGGAAACCAACCCCAAAAAGGTTGATAAAATAAGGCATCGCTCGAAGACCTCCACTCAAGACCAGGAAGATACAACCTTCATGATGCGGCCCGTCCTACGGACGCTCCTACATCTAAACCACCGTGTCCCCCAAGTGGACCCATGACTCCTGCTTGAGCCAAACTCCTACAAGCGAAGGTGAACTCGCTCCTCGCCTCGTGCCAATTTCATACATCCTTGGATGGTGTGCTACTTCATGCACCCCAGGATGGAGAACAAGGAGCAAATCGTGAAGCAGAAGACGCTGGAGCTGCTCAGACCGGAGTCTCCAGTCCACGCACACCGGAGTCTCCGGTCCACCAAAGTCTCCAGCCTGAAGACACCGGAGTCTCCGGCCCCACATCCGGTCTGACCCCTGCACCGGGCCCTGGGACAATCTGAAGGCCCCTCCAAAGGCTGGTTCGGAGACCGACCGGAATCTCCGGCCTAGACCAGAGTCTCTGGTCCATCACACCGGAGTCTCCGGTCCGACCGACGCCAGGCATGAAAAGGCCTTTGCGCCTGCGGCCCATGTACCCCTTAGTCCGTTCAGAACTTGTCTTTTATTCCTAAAGTACCCCTGTTTAAGTGGCTGGCCTATATATAGTCCCCCACCTCCATTGTAAACCCTAGGCATGATATTGGAATTAGTGGAAACCCCTTTGTGGATCTATCTAATTCTTTTCTCATGCTCCTTGACCAAGGAGCACCAATATCCCCAAACCTCGTTGGAGTTTGCATCGTGCCTCCGTGTTGTACAAAGCCTAGGCATCGGAGTCCCTTTGCCTAGACGTCAAGATCTCACCGAGTCTCCCATCTTGTTGTGCCGGTTCGAGAGAGAGACCTCCACCCGACGCCGATCCTCAGGATTGCGCTGGACCGGTCACCGCCGGCGTGAGATATTGGTGTATATCGTGCTTTTCTGTGTGTGTGTGTGTTCATCGCGTTCTTCATGCGTGCGTTCGTCGTGTTCATCCTCTCCTCCTCTCCCCGCACTCCATCCTTGATTTGAAAGGGAATTGTGAAAGATCGGGCCACCCTAGAGGTTTGCCCCCAACATATTGGTATCAAGAGCTTCGTTGCTCACGATTCCCACACAAATTTTTCTTCAATCCACCAAAAATTCGAATATCCCCAAAAAACAGCCCAAATTTGCCTTTGGATCGATCTCTTAATTTGGAGAAAAATCAAGAGATCTTGTGTTTTCCCACTCCAAATGAAGAGTGTTTTCACACTCCAAATCCAATTTTTCGCGGATTTGAGGACCCAAGGCGTGGACTTCCGCTCAAGAACACGAGCAGTTCACGATATGACTCCAGACCGGAGTCTTCAGCCTGCACACCGGAGTCTCCGGCCTACACCGGAGTCTCTGGCCTACCCACACCAGAGTCTCCGGCCTGCTCCGGAGTGTCCGGCCTAAAACCCTGGAGTCTCCGGCCTGACACCTGATTTTGATAGTTTTACCTCTAATCTTGCATTGGCTAATTTCCTCTTGTTTTTTTGTGCCCGTGTGCATGTCGTCAACTAACAACAAACTTCTGCATCGACAACCCCCGCGCTCATCGACACCACGGCCCACGAACATTATCCCGCACCACCGACGCCAAGTTCATCATCAAAGAAGGTATAACTTGTGTCACCTGGTTAACCCCTATATTCCTTTGTGTGTACCTATCCCATGAGAGTGGCTCATCTTGTGTTTGCTTGAGCATTGTGCATTTGTCCTTGGATAGTGAGTGTGCAAGAGCAATATCAAGTGTGACTAGGTAGCATCAAGGGAGAGCAAAAAAAACGATACAAAGAAAAAGCAAAAGAAAAATAGTCTCCCATTGCTAAAGAGAGTCTCAAAGCTTGTAAGCAAGAGAGAAAACAAAGAAGAGCGCCCAAGACAAGTGCACAAATCCGTTGGTCATTTTCCCTGTTTGCAAACAAGCCACGGTCTCTCCTTGCATTGGCACGACAACAAGCTTAGTCTTTGTTAGGACATTTTGTTTGCTCATTTCCATAGTAGTGTCAATCCCAACTTTCTCCACGTGTGTGTACATAGTCGTAGGTTCCCGTCACCCTTTTCAGTTGTTGACCTTCGCCTTTGACTTGAGTTTTGTTGGATTTTACCCACTTTTGACTATCCCTTTTCTTTTGGTTGGTTCTTTGGCTTTGCACAATCCTAACCTACCACCAACAAGCTTTTGAGAGTTAGTCCTTTCTTTAGAGTGAGTTTTTCTTTGAAATTCCACTTTGCACGCTTATAGCTCTCACTTGTGGTTTCTACTTTGGTGCAATCCCCAAGGTGAGGTACAAGGATAACACCACCATATACAATACTTGTGTGTGTCTTCATGATGGATAGGCACGGTGAGCCGAGCCAACCACCTCACCAAGAAGAAGATCAAGGACCGTACATGACGCGCGCAAGTCACTTCATCGTTTGACAAGAGTTTCGTGAATGTTGCCAAGCCCTTGAGACACGACAAGATGAACAATTTGGCGAGACGCAAGCCGAGTTCAAGAACATCGACAACTGCTTCGATGGCCTCGATAGGCAAATGCAAGCAATGCATCACAACTTCGGCCACCAAAATGAGTCGCTTCAACGCTCCGTCGCCGAAACAGATGACAATCTTCGACGCCTCATCGACGGAATGGCAAGACCATGTTCACGTGCTTCAAGCTCTTCAAGTTCTTCACGTCGTCATGCACCTCCGCAACAAGATCTACCTCCAAGTTCTCCAAGACGCAATGGCACCCCCGTGGTTGAAGATGGAACCTCTTCGAACTATGTACCTTCCCCACGGCACGCCGCAACGTCAAGCTATGATGGTGACCTCTCTTCAAGGCCACGAGCAAGGAAAGAATCACACCATCATCACGCAAGGGCACTAGTGATCCAACAAGAGCAACCACAAGAGGAACCGCAAGCGCAACCGCGAGTCTACCACCACCGACCGTGACACATACTTGACACAATAAGTGATGACTCCAATTTGGAGAATCAAGCTCGTCATCAAAGTGAAGCTCTCCAAGATCCTCCTCCTCATCATCAACGTCATGAACATCCGCACCGACACCATGGTCACCACGAGGCGCCTCCCCCACCTCAACAAAACTTGGAGCGTCAAGTGATACAAGATGAGAGACGCCCACCACGTCAAGAGGCTCATGGCCATGTTCTTGGCCGTGAGGCCAATGTACCTAACCAACATCACCAACCAAGGAACGAGCCTCCTCTTTGTAATCAACCGCGTCAAGAGGCTCCACACCCTCGGCACCATGAGGCCCAAGCGCCTCAACCACGTCAACAACTGCGCCAAGAGCAAGAGCAAGCACCTCAACAACAATATCAAGGGCAAGCTCCGCAACAAGGACGCGAGAACCAAGTTCCACCTCCCCAACTACAAGATCATCAACAAGGTCACCAAGCTCGTCACAATGACCGCAACGATGAAGAAACTTTTGGCAAGGTAAAGTTCACAATGCCCAACTTCACCGGATCCAATGACCGCGAAGAATACCTCCCGTGGGCACTCAAAGTCGACAAGATCTTCCGCATGCACAACTATAGCAACGAGAAGATGGTCGCCATGGCTTCACTTGAGTTTGATGATTACGCCAACCTTTGGTGGGAACAAGTTCAAGTTGCTCGTGATGCAAGACAAGAACTACCAATCACAACTTGGCATGACATGAAGGCTCACATGAGATCCCGGTTCGTCCCCGCGCACTACAGGCGTGACCTCTTCAACAACCTTCAAGCGCTTCGTCAAGGGACAAAGACCGTGGAAGAGTACTTCAAGGAAATGGAACTCAACTTGATTCGTGCCAACATTGACGAGCGCATGGAGCAAACTATGGCACACTTCCTTATTGGATTAAACCACCCAATCGAGCGCATCGTCGAGTTCCAAACATACAACGACATGGTTGAGCTTGTGCACATCGCAACAAAGGCTGAACGTCAAGTGCAAGAGGATATCAAGTACAACAAGCCCAAGACGTACTTCACCTACAAGCAAGCTTCAACCCCTACACCAACAACTTTCAATGGAAGCTCCTCAAGTACCCCCAAGCCTTCCTTCAAGCCCACACTCCCTCAAGGGAAACTGCCACCAAGTGGCAAGCAAGCAAAGAGTGATACACCTTTCAACGGTGAATGATACAAGTGTGGAGGTAAAGGACACAAGTCAGCCGAATGTGGAAACTAGAAAGTCTTGTTCATCCATGACAATGGTGATGAAGAGTACTTGAGTGAAGATGATTTTGATGCCCGTGTCAAGGAAGCAATGGCAAGGCAACGAGTGGAACATGACCAAGAACTCCTCATGTGTGAACATAACTCAAGTCCATCGCTTGTCGTCACAAGGATCTTGACCACTCAAGCACAAGAGCATGAAGACCAATGCTCCAATATCTTCCAAACTCAAGCCGCCATCAATGGAAAATCTATCAAGGTGATCATTGACGGAGGTAGTTGTCACAACCTTGCTAGCACCGAGTTGTGCGAGAAGCTAAACCTCACCCTCCATCCGCACAAGCACCCCTACCACGTGCAATGGCTAAGTGACCAAGGGTCCGTGAAGATCAAGCATACCGTATCGGTCTCCTTCGCCATTGGTCCTTACAAAGATACGGTGGAGTGTGATGTGGTTCCTATGACAGTTTTCCACATGCTTCATGGTCGACCGTGGCAATTTGACAAGGCTGCTAAACATGATGGTCGCACCAATGTATACACATTCAAATGGCTCAACAAAACTTGTGTTTTGCAACCGATGACTCCTAGCCAAATAATTGTGGACAATGCAAAGGCTTTAGCGAGGGCGCAAAGCACAACACCTACTTGTGAGAAGAGCGGTGAGAGAGAGAAGCACCTCATAGTGAGTGAGAGCCACAAGCCAAACTCGAGTGGAAAAACTAAGAGTGTTCTCCTTGCCACCAAAAGTGAGATGAGAGATGTTCGAAACAACCCATCCATCTGGCACTATGTCCTCCTTTGCAAGGGACTAGCGCAAGGAACTAATGAATTAACCAATGTTCCTCCATCTTTGATGAGTGTTTTACAGGAATTCAAGGATGTGTTCCCCGAAGAGCTCCCACATGGACTACCTCCTCTTCGCGTCATCGAACATCACATTGACCTCATCCCCGGCGCACCTCTTCCAAACCGCGCCACCTACCGCACGAACCCGGAGGAGATGAAGGAGATCGAATGTCAAATCAACCAACTCGGCTCCAAAGGTTTGATCCAAGTTAGCACTAGTCCAAGTGCCGTAACCGTGATTCTTGTTCCAAAGACGGATGATACGTTACGCTTATGCATGGACTGTCGTCCAATCAATGCTATCACCGTGCGTTATCGACATCCCATACCACATCTCGATGACATGCTTGATGAGTTGTGTGGAGCCACTATTTTTTCGAAAATTGATCTTCGTAGTGGTTACCATCAAATAGACATGGTTGAAGGTGATGAGTGGAAAACCGCCGTAAATACCAAACTTGGTCTCTATGAATGGTTGTTTATGCCCTTTGGTTTATCTAATGGCCCATCCACCTTCATGCGCCCCATGAATCATATTTTGCGTTCTTTCATTGGAAAAAGTGTTGTTGTCTATTTCAATGATATTCTTGTTTATAGCAAATCACTTGAATACCATATAACACATGTCAAGGAAGTTTTGCAAATCCTTGGAAATGAAAAGCTTTATGCTAATCTTCCCAAGTGCACTTTTGCTAAAGACAAATTAATTTTTCTTGGATTTTTTGTTTCGTCGAAGGGAACTGAAGTTGATGTTTCCAAGGTAAAGGACATACGAGATTGGCCCATCCGAACAAATGTGAGTGAACTCCAAAGTTTTCATGGGTTGGCCGGTTTCTATCGTCGCTTTGTGAAATACTTTTCAACCATTGCTTGTCCCCTTAATGAATTGACCAAAAAGAATGTCACCTTCGTGTGGGGCAAAGCACAAGAAAAAGCTTCTGACGAACTTAAAAAGAGGCTCACCGAAGCACCTCTTCTTGCTTTACCGGATTTCACAAAAACTTTTGAGATAGAGTGTGATGCTAGTGGTATTGGAATTGGAGGAGTCCTTATGCAAAACGGGCTTCCTATAGCCTACCATAGCGAGAAACTCGATGGTGCTCACCTTAATTATCCAATTTATGACAAAGAGCTTTTTACCTTAGGTCGTGTTCTTCAAGTTTGGCAACACTACCTATGGCCCAAGGAATTTATCATACATTCCATCCACGAGTCGTTGAAATATATCAAAGGCCAAGCTAACTTGAGAAAAAGACACGCTAATTGGGTTGAGTTCATGGAGTCTTTTCCGTACATTGTCAAGTATAAGAAGGGCAAAGATAATGTAGTTGCGGACGCATTGTCTTGCAAACATACAAGCCTTCTTACGAGACTTGAAATCAACGTGTTGGGTCTTGAGGAAATAAAATCTTTGTATGCTTCCGATCCATTCTTTGAACCAATTTTCGCAAAGTGCTCCAATGACAAAGGAGTTGATGATTTATACTTGCATAAGGGCTTTCTATTTAAACAAAACAAGCTATGTATTCTGAAGTCGTTGCTTCAACTTTTGCTTCTCCAAGAATCTCATGGTGGAGGCCTCATGGGTCACTTTGGCGGTAACAAGACACTGGACATGCTCTCCACTTACTACTTTTGGCCCAAGATGAAGCGGGACGTGGAGCGCTACGTTCAACGATGCACGACATGTGTTCAAGCTAAGATCAAGTTAATCCCTATGCTCTTTATATGCCATTGCCTATTCCTCATACACCTTGGTCCGACATTAGCATGGATTTCATGTTAGGATTGCCTAGATCTAAGCATGTTCATGATTCTATATTTGTTGTTGTGGATCGCTTTTCCAAAATGGCACACTTCATACCGTGCCATAAGACCGACGATGCTTCACATGTTGCAAATCTGTTTTTAGGGAAATCGTTCGTCTACATGGTGTGCCACAAACAATCTTCTCCGACCGCGACGTCAAATTCATGAGCTACCTATGGAATACCCTCATGGCCAAGCTCGACGTCAAGATCCTCTTTTCATCCGGGTCGCCTCCTCAAACCGATGGACAAACCGAGGTTGTCAACCGAAGCATCGGAACTCTTCTACCTGTGTTGATCAAGAAAAACTTAAAGTATTGGTAGGAATGCATTCCCCACGCCGAGTTTGCCTACAACCGAGCAAAGCACTCAACAACCAAGATGAGTCCATTCATGATCATCTATGGTTTCGAGCCCCTCACCGCGCTCGACATCCTACCACTACCTCTCCATGAGCGCACGAACATGGACGTCGAGAAGCGTGCACAAGCTATGAAGACACTTCATGAAGAAACAAGAGCTACTATCGAACAACAAGCCCTTCGCCAAGCTTCAAGGTTAAACAAGGACAAGAAGGAGATGATCTTTGAAGAAGGTGACCTTGTGTGGATACACCTAAGCAAAGACCGCTTCCCCAAGGAATGTGACTCCAAGCTCAAGCCAAGAGGAGATGGTCCCTTCAAGGTCATCAAAAGAATCAACAACAACGCCTACATCATCGACATACCGACCTCCAAGTACCTTGCAAGCAATACATTCAATGTCAAGGATCTGTCACCCTACCATGGAGATGTTCAAGATGACAACCATGAAGATTCAAGCACGACTCTTTGCCAAGGGGGTGGGGAGCTGATGCGGCCCGTCCTACGGACGCTCCTACATCTACACCACCGAGTCCCCCAAGTGGACCCATGACTCGTGCTCGAGCCAAACTCCTACAATCTAAGGTGAACTCGCTCCTCGCCTCGTGCCAATTTGATACATCCTTGGATGGTGTGCTACTTCATGCAACTACTCTATGCATTATGAGGTACGAAGCACCAACACATCACCAAGCACCCTAGGATGGAGAACAAGGAGCAAATCAGGAAGCAGAAGACGCTAGAGCTGCTTAGACCGGAGGCTTCGGTCCACGCACACCGGAGTCTCCGGTCCACCAAAGTCTCTGGCCTAAAGACACCGGAGTCTCCGGCCCGATCTCTGGTCTGACCCCTGCACCGGGCCCTAGGACAATCTGAAGGTCCCTCCGGAGGCTGGTCCAGAGACCGACCGGAATCTCCGGCCTAGACCAGAGTTTCCGGTACGACCGTCTCCAGGCATGAAAAGGCCTTTGGGCCTGTGGCCCATGTACCCCTTAGTCCGTCTAGAACTTGTCTTTTATTCCTAAAGTACCCATGTTTAAGTGGCTGGCCTATATATAGTCCCCCACCTCCATTGTAAACCCTAGGCATGATATTGGAATTAGTGGAAACCCCTTTGTGGATCTATCTAATTCTTGCCTCATGCTCCTTGACCAAGGAGCACCAATATCCCCAAACCTCGTTGGAGTTTGCATCGTGCCTCCGCGTTGTACAAGGCTTAGGCATCGAAGTCCCTTTTCCTAGAGGTCAAGATCTCACCGAGTCTCCCATCTCGCTGTGCCGGTTCGAGAGAGAGACCTCCGCTCGACGATTGTACACGGCTTAGGCATCGGAGTGCCTTTTCCTAGCGGTCAAGATCTCACCGAGTCTCCCATCTCGCTGTGCCGGTTCGAGAGAGAGACGTCCGCCCGATGTCGATCCTAGGGATTGCGCCAGACCGGTCACCGCCGGCGTGAGCTATTGGTGTGTATGATCGTTTTGTGTGTGTGTGTTCATCGCATTCTTCGTGCGTGTGTTCATCGTGTTCATCCTCCCCTCCTCTCCCCGCACTCCATCCTTGATTTGAAAGGGAATCGTGAATGATCGGGCCACCCTAGAGGTTTGCCCTCAACACTTCATCTAGAATCACGCCAGCACGCCCAAGACAGAAGATCCAAACCCCTTCGCGATGAACCTTAGTGAAGCTCTAATGTCTTTCCACCCTATCTCCAGAAGATTGTCTACTAGAAGATACTTCATCCCAAGTTTTGACGTCTGTTCTCCAAGTAGCAACTCGCGGTTCATCAAAGGAGAAACAAACTGAAGATTCTACGACTCCCAGAAGAAAGGAATGTGCGATCTCCGTGCTACCCTAGTTTAACCTTAATGGGGAAAGACTGCGTCTTTCCTAGAAAATAGAATAACCCTCTGCCAGGAGCAACCTCAGGAGTCTCAACCCTAAAATCATTAAATAGGATACACTACGACCATAAGGAAAAGCTTTGAATCCTTAGAGAGAGGTACTCCCAGTTGTAGATTCTACCCTCCGATGAGTACGCCTCGAAGTTAAGAATTGAGGTAGTCGGCCTAGCCTAAGCCCTCGAGGTATCGAGCCCCGAAGGAATATAAAGTCATTACTCGCAATCAGGACTGGACTCTGCTCAACTCTCCGTGCCTCCTGGAGGACTAAAGCTCAACTTCATCGACGGCGTAGTCACTTTCAAAGACGGAGTCTATAAGACAGTACGCGTAAGACCCCTAGTATCAACCCAACTCAAAAATCCCCTAACCCTATTCTCCTGAATCTCGGGAGGATATTCTTTTAAGGGGGAGAGGTCTGTAACATCCCAATTTCAGCAACCCTGATTAGTTGCCCAGAATGAAAAAAATCAGGGGGAACAAAAACTTTTTCTTGTTTAGTGATGAAGTGTTTGCCTGTTGTTTGACTATGTTTATGCTTATGCATGTGTATTAGAAGATATACTCCTTACCTCAGCACCAGTTGACAAAAGCTACTTCCCAAAACTGTCTTGGCTTAATTTCCATATTCTCAAATGTTCTGGCATTTCAAAACCTGAGCCAAGAAACCTTTGCAGACCAACTATTTTAGTAGCTTCTATTTCCCTAAACTATGGAGAGCTATACCCTCCTTATGTTTTCAAGACAGAACCCTCAACTACTCTTACCTTTAGGATCTCCAAAATCTTCTAGTAAGATTTTGAATTCTACTCTGGTAGGGATACCAAGGACCTTACCTTGTGAAACTCCAACCTATTCAAAATACCCATCCTTACCTCAAGCTAAGCTTGATGGTAACCCTAGTAGTAGTTGATTTGTTTGTAAGATGAGTTGCCTTGATCTGTTGTTTGACTTGATTGCTTAGAAGTAGTATGAGCTACTCTAGGATCTCATCACTAGGATCAAGAGGTTTCCAAATCATCACACCCTAAACAAGAATAGAAAGCATGATTTAATCTCTAGATACTAGGTGATCATTTAAAACCCATAACCAGGTCAATTCTGAAAATATCCCTTCTAAAGTTTCCAAGTCAATGAAGACCAATATCAAGCATTGATCCTTTCTACTCAATCTACACTTCAACATCATCCACTTTATGATGCTTGGGTACCTTGCAAACCCTCAAAAACATCCACTCTCATGCTCTAGTCAAAAACCCTAAATCTGCCAAATTTGGCCAAGTTTGGAAAACTATTTCCAACATCACCTTTTTGAATGCATCCCTTTCTCAACCCTTGTGAATTTTTGAAAATGCATCTGAACCATCTTGTTAACCATCCTAAGTACTACCAAGGCCCACTCTTGTCCTTGGTTAGATCATCATCCAACCGACCGGTTCTTGATGGTTTTGCAGGCAAGAAAATAACTTTTCCTGCAAATCTTATCAACATGCCTACTTTGACAGAAGCTCACACCCCATCCGACCTTATATGGACCAAATATTTGCATGTTTGTGTTCTACTAATATAGGTCTATCAGTATATACTTCATATGTTCCAAGTGGATCTTTGTGCTTCTTAAACCCACAAGGTTTTGAAGGCTAGTTGATAATCTGCTTTGGCAGGCTTATTTTATTCAAAGTTTGAAATCAATTCTTGGAGAACTCAAGCAAGATCAAGCTCAAACCTCTATACCATGATGATGTACATCACTTGTTCTATCCATCCATCTACCCCATGCCCCAAGGGGAGATCTGAACTCCAAGATACAACCATGTTTTGACGGTATGAAATTAACATCACCCTAGATCCCTAATCTAGGGTATTTCACCAAAACAAACTTGGATTCTCCAATCCCAAGGTTGAAAATGCCTGATACACCTTGAATACATCATCTACCTTGGTCATAAAGATTTATCCATAATTATCCATAATTATTATGGCTCTAAATCTAATTATTCCCTTTAATAGTGAAAATCTCCAAAACTCCTTTCCCAAAGGAAAGTTTGGTTTTTGCCAAAACACTTCCCCAACTCTAAGCACTTTTGAGGCCCATATATCATACCCTATCATACCACTTCAAAAATAAATATTTTTGAAGAGCTTTATTATTTCTTCATGCCTATTTTCTGAAATGGCAGAAATGAATAATAATTGTTTTAAATACTTTTAAGCCTCAACAAATCTTGGGAAAATTCCCCTAAGTGTTTATTCACATTTAGGACCCTCTCACACCAACAACCAACCTTGTCCAATGTAAATATATCAAATGATCTTCTAGAAACTACTTCTGCCCTTTTTGAATAAATAGTGTTAAGTGGACTAAAATTCCTTTGAAAAATCTCAAATAATTCCTCGAGAGGTAATTTAACCTCATCTATCTAACAGTACCATCTCCCCCACTCTTTCCAACATAAATAAGGGAACTCCTTCACAAGAACTCTTGGGATCAAAATAGCACAACAATCAAAACCTTGTACAAATACTCCATCAAACCTTATCAAATTTTTCTCCACCAAGCTTGCACAACACACTTATCTCCCTATGGTCGAAAACACTATAGCCCTAGCACAATAGCACCCCCTTCCTCTTGTCCTTTAGTGCTTGGAGGAAGGAGAGATGCACACATTGGTCACACCTTTTCTTTACTTCTTACATCACTCCACCCCACCTCCCTCTACCCTCTTCACATACCAGAAACCACTCTCCCCGCCCACAACATCTTACCCTCTGGATCTACCTCCCTCCTTCTCCTCCCATGGACTTGTGCCACCATGGACATCCCCTCTCGGGATAAACACCCCCAGGCCACCCAACTCTCCCCTCTACCTCTCATTTGTCCCCAATCACTCCCACTCAGCCCCACCCGAGATCCCCTCCTCTCTCCTGCTCTTCCCTGCTCGTGGGAGAAGAAAAATGGCATCTCGGCCATTGATAGAAAGGAGGGGAAGACCTCCTCTCCCTTGTTCATCTCCCCCTGCATGTCACAGTAGGATGATCCCCTCTTTTCCCTCTATCTAATACTTCTTTTCTTGTGGCCAGAGACCACCCCTAGCATTGCAGCCGTCGAGCTCTACCGAGCTCCTCTCGGGCACCTCAACGCTAGCCCGTTCCAGCCGTCCAGGGCACCTGCTACGCCCACCTGCCATTTTGCCTTGACGTCCGCTCCCGCCCGGCACCATCTACCTCGACCGGTAGGCGCCCCTGAGCAAGCTCCGATGAGCTCCCGCAGCGTCCGTCGCAAACGTTTCCGCGTGAGCCACCTCCCTTCGACGAAGCCCACCTTGCCGCCCCTCGTTGGGACCGTCGTCGAGCACCGCTCCACCTCCGCCACCTCCCGGCTCCTCTCCGCCCCACTGGTGAGCCCCTGTGCCATTTCTCTCCCCAACTAGGGTTAGTTCCCTATCGCCCTAGAGATAGGAAGATGACGACTTGGCATTGTCGATCCGCCCTTTAATTCGACGGCCCAAGCGCCTTGGTACCTCTTCGCCGTTCCACGCCGCTGACCGGCGGGACCCACCCGTCGGGTTCGAACGCATCCTCTCGCACGCCGCCTGCTCGGTTGGGCCGCCTTCCTGCCGCCCGGCCCAGCTGCTCCCAGACCCCAGCCTTTGTAGCCCCTGCCCTTTTTCTTTTCAAATTGTTTTTCCAGATCTGTTAAATACCTAACCAATTTAAATCCATATGAAAATGGAAAACGGGGTAATTCGTCCAATTAATTTTTTTATCATGCTCATGTGTGTTTTGTGCAACATGTAGAACTGGCCTTTGACCAATAATAATTTTCATTATTTACTGGCAGTTAATCTACTAAAATGTTTCTTTTACATTAAATAAATTTCTCAGTAATCTACACATCTCCAACTGGGATAGAACAAAGTTTCTCTGAAAGGATTTCACTATAGCTACCAGTTACCATTTACCTCATGACAAGGTGAACCTTGTTTTGGCTTTGGTAAAAATAACAAAAACATGGCATCTCTGACTTTAGGAAATTCTATAGGCCAATATTTGAAAGGTATTGACCTAATTCCAACTCCCTGTGATGTGGTACACTAAGGTCTATCAAAAACCAGGAGATCAATTTTTATTGATGCTCTGTCCCACTTTGGTGAATTAATCATATCTAGCTAGGGTAGTTGAAGTAGAAAAATCACTACTGGAGTTTCAGCACTCCAAAGAGGGTCATTCAAATTTCTAAAGAAAGGTATTAGAAATACCTAATAGGTGTTCTTGGTTTTATTTCAATAGCTTCTGTAGATTTAATCTGGTGAAAAATACAAGTTGTCTGCAGAACTGCCTTTGGGAATTTCTTGAGGGCATCCTGGTAATTATTTTGGAGTGATTCAAACTCTCAGTGAACAAGTACATCAATCCCTACCTAACCATACAAGGAAATAATTTTTGGAGCTCCAGAACGTTTCTGGTGATTTATTCCCTAAAACTAGAAGTTATTTCACTATAAAAATCACTATAAATCTTTGGTAATTGATAAAATAGTGAAACCACTTTTGTTGGTTTCATTTTATCAATACCTATCTGTTGGTATCATGTTTTTACAATGGTATCATACAGAATATGTCCTTGCTCCAAAAACCCTCTTAGGTAATTCCTAGACTATAAATCCTAAGGGATTTTCTTCCATATTTCCAAGACAAGGCCAATTTCATTAATCCTTTCTCCTAAGACCTACTGATTTGTAAACTTGTATTGTTCATTGCTTGCTCTATGCATTGATGTTTGTATGCGTTGTGCTGATGGTGCTCTTGCTTGTTTGCATGTGTGCTCCCTGACGACGATAGTTGCGATTATCTCGGAGACCAGAAGAAAATGGTTAGTATGGTTATTATTATGGTGTTATAAGAAGAAGTCCAGGGACACTTATGCCATATTGCTGATCGCAGGCAAGCCACCTTCTTTCTCATAAGCCTTGCCCTATTGTTTTTACTTATGCATGTTTCATCTACTATTTATTAAAAACTTCATTGTTTTACTATATGTTGATGTATACTTGGTAGTGGTTTGGCTCCTCCGAACTATTAGACTTTGTACTACTAAGTACCACCATACCCCTTTGGATACCTTGTTTTAGCCGAAGCAAAGCTAGAGGATGGGAAGACCCCAGAAAAAGTTTTGACCAAATGTTTTATGATAAAACCTTGGTGAGGTGGGACCTCCCAAGAGATGTTGAGAAAGACAAAGGTTTTGTTTTACAAAATGCTAAAGGAAAGATGGAGGAAAAAGGTTTACAAAAATGCACCCGGTTCTTTGCAGTTTTGCTAGAACAATTTACCCGGGCAACCATATTACTCTAGAATGGGACATGGATGGATTTGATGTTTGTCTATTCTGGTATAAGCTGCCTTGCAACAACTACATGGGATAAAAATCCCTAGTGGGTGGGCCTTCTCACATAAGGGTCCATGTGGGACATCGACCTGGAGAAGGAACGAAGGGTTTACGGACCTCCACGCGTTACTATGAGCCCCTCATTGAAAGCGCAACACTTGGGAAGTGGAAAATGTGCTTTGGTTGGTCCTAGGTACTCGATGTCCTGGTTTTGAGGGGAACAACACTCATACGGTAGGCACTTATATTGGAGTGGGCATCCGGAGAGTCTTGATGAGTTACTCGACCCACGATTGGTGAAGATCAGGGTAGTGTATCCGGATGGTGTGGGTAAAGTGTACAACCTCTACAGAGTGTATATCTATTTGAATATCTGTGTCCGTGGTCATGGACGGTTGGGAAGGTTGTTGTAGAGTGGTGCTAGTTTTGTTTTCAAAAAGGATTTCTACAAAGCAATGGCTTTGAAATATTTTGACCATGGGACGGTCGGAAAGGATACCTGTTCTGACCATGGGATGGTCAGAACGGAATGAAAAGAGTTTGGTCGTGGGACGACCTGAAGACGGGAACAAATGGGTGACCCAGTCCTAATGTTCTCCAAAACTTTTGAAAAAGGTTTCCAAAACGTTTTACAAAAGTTTTAAACAAAGATATGTAGATGCTATATCTACAAGAGAAACTAATTGAGAAAAGAAGCTCTCTTGGAGCCCTCGTCCTACCACAGCCATGATGTATATCCTTTTATTAATATTGTTATCTTTAGGTGGTTTGCGAGTACATTGAAAGTACTCACTAGCATTGTCCCTGGCTATTATCTTGGTCAGACATCAAGAAGAGGATGACGTTGGCGACTATGCGAGCTAGGACATTCTCCCAGTCAGTTGCCTGTAGGTTAAGGCATTGATGGGGCTCTTCACTTGATGAAGTCCCGCTGATGTTTATTGATGTAGCCATAACAGCATTTATGTAAGTCTTGTAAATTCTGTATGTCTTGGATGTTGTAATGATACTTTTCAGTTATGTGCCGCGACTAACTGATCATGGGATCGTGGTTGTATGCATAATAGGGATTCTCGGAGGATTAATCCGGGGGCCCCACACCTATGGCATCGTCGACCACCCACGCTCTACTTCCAAGCCCCCAAAAGATACCTAACCATACCGGAGCTGCTTCACCGTTTTCCACCAGACAGGATCTAGTTCAACATGTTCCATGTCCACCGCTCCAGACCAGCTACACGGGCGTCACCGTTGACTACACCGGCATCGACCGCACAAAATCTGCTTCCCCTACGCCAGCAGCCACCACAACCGCAACAACCTCATTGACCTGGACGTCACCTGCATGGTACTAACGATGCTTAGATGTCTCTTTGACCAAGGTAACAAAATCACCAACATGTTTTTGTTTTGTCAGAAGTATAGCAGGTTCAAGCCTGTCATAGTGAATTACACTTTTTTAATCCTGCTAGTACATACAAGTCACTAGGCATGCCTATCCTTCGTGCTAGTACATACAAGGTCATTAGACATGTTGGTTTGCATTCGCTGCTCTACAAATTTCAAGTCATGCACATGTTTGTTATTTTGTTGTACACATGTTCTTATCTTAGATGCACCGTACAACAGTAATTGCCTCCTATTGTGTAGTTCTTGCAAAATGTAATGTAAGTGGAAAATATTAATATGGATTCTCTACTCCACAGTTAATTAATCTATTTGGTTTTTCATGAGCTAAGTTCTTGCTACTATTTCCTCCCTGGCATCATTCTACTATCCTATAGTACCCATTTAAACTCTTCGTACTAGTTCGATTATAATTTTTTGTTTCCATCTAGTTCTTCAAAAGCTGCAACACTGACTATTTTCTTTTTCTTTGCGTATAGCTCAAAAAGGGAACACTAAACATGTTGGTTTGCACAACCTACAGGTTTACCAGCGATGCCATTATATATTCCATATCTGGTAGTGGCAAAAGATGATTCTTGAGGGTAGCATAGATAGCATAGCGGAGGGTGACCTCACATGTGTCGCTCAAAATATAGGGAACTACTTTACCACAAACTGATGTTCCTGACATCCAGAGATTTCTAGTTTAAGACTATAAATCCTAACTCTTGAATCAATTCCAACAAGGTGCAGTAGGTTACAGATGCTGCTTGATTTTTTAATCCTGAGTTACAGGGGTGCTGGGGTCTAGTTGGCCTTCTTCCTTGATGCGAAGAGCTTGACACCTATGGGCTTTAATGGCATCTAGGCGAGTAAATGGTCCCGGCCTTCCGGTTAATCCCGAGTTTTGTCCTTGTTTTTGCCGAGTAGCTCTCTTCTTCCCTAGGATGTAGCCCCTAGCAGGGCAATGCTGAGGGAGATGACCAGGCTACCCACAACAGTGGGAAGTCTGCCGCTGCTTAGACTTTTTTAGGAGGTCTCTTGTCTCTTGATTGATAAGTTGAGTAGGATGTTCTCTTCTCGTCTAAGGGCAGACTTTGATGAAATGACCTAGTTTGTCACAGTTGAAATAAACAAGTTTCTCAATCTTAGGCTCTCCTTGGGTTTGCTTCCGAATCCTCCTTGGGGTAGTGGATACTTGTAGAGGCGTTGACTTCACCATGTTGGGGGCACTCTCGGTTGAAATGACCTAGTTGATCACATGAGAAACAAGTACCTTTCTTATGACATGCCTTTCCTTTTAATTCTCCTACTCTTATATAGGGGAGCTGACGAGCATTGCCAACCAGAAGGTATAAAGGGCAGTCGGCAGAAACATGGTCTTGACCTTCACAGAGGAAACAAGTGATAAACTGAGTTGGGAAATCCTCTGGAGGATGCAGTTCCCCATAGATTGGGTGGTTGCCTAGGCACTAGCTGGCTTGATGTCCTTCTTCTCCGCAACGGCTACATGCCTTTACCGAGTTTCCGGTCTTCATGGCCATCTTGAGGAAGTTCTTGTTGGTTGAAAGCTTTCTGGTTATGGGAGTAAGCCATGTTGCATGATTATCTTTCGGAGTTCAACTCGGAGGGATTAATGGGGTATAAAAACATAGGATAATGATTGTGGTCTAAAGAAGAAGATCCAACCGAGGGTCTAGGCCTCACGAGGTGTAATTAGGGGGGTACCATCAGTTATCCAGCGTTCGGGAGAAATACCAGACATCGGGATATGTGTTCATTTAGGATGTTTTCGTTCCGGGTTGGGTCTGATGCAACGTCTTGGGTAAAACACGCAAGAGAGAAACATCAAAACAAGCATAGCAATCCAAGGAAGTTATTACAGAACAAGCTAGTCTACACCCGAAGGTGTCAATAGTACTTAGGCATTACAAAACATATTTAGGGACGATACATGACTCTACCCTATTGCTAGATGGGCGAGTATAGTAGTGCGGGTGACTACTCAGAGGGAACATCTGCGGAGTCATTGTTGGCCTCTGGTGGAGCTGTGGAGGTTTCCTACACATCCTGGATGGGCTTGAACCTATGGATATACTGACGAGCGGTGATGCACTTTCTGCCTCTCCTGGGAACAACTTCCCTCGAGGTTTCTTCAGTGGTGGTGGTTCGTTCTTGATTCCTTTGCAGGGCTTCTAGAGCTTCCTTACGAGCGAGAACGGCTTGTAAGCGTCGGAGCTCCATCTGGGAGTGGCGGTATTCATTGGCCACTATAGTTAACACTTCATTGCCATAGTAGCTAAAGTGGGTCTGAAAAGACATAGTAGGGTATGCCAAGCTGGGTTCTTGAGATCCTCCGGTGTAGTTGACATTTTGCTTCATTGCGAGATAAAAGGTTGTGGGATGCCTCATTTCTCGAAGGAAATCACGGATGTGCATCAAAGCTTCTCTAGCTACCATGGCAATAACAACTACCTGATTGGGGATCTGAGGTCCAAAGGAATAGATAGGGCCTCCATCGGTTCCAGGCTTGGCTAGTATGACCATTTACCCCACATAATCTCCGGATTCCAGTCCCTTGTGGAGGGTATAGTTGGGTTTCTGCTGGTGACCGCAGGGCTATAGGGAGTCCCAGGGGAGTCAGGGAAATCTAGTATTCATCCACTCTTCTACAACAGGTTCCATCTACAAAAAAATTACGGTAGGGTTTGGTTAGTGACAAGTGTGCATGGTTCTTAAGATTAGAAATTTATCTTAATGCAAGTAGTTTTCCAAAATAGAAGGGGAAGAGATGTAAAAACTTTTGCATATAGGCATCTCTTTTATCTTGTATTTAAGAAGATAGTTTTTTCGCTCCTAGTCTAACGTCCAAGCTAACTAAGGTCTCCTACAGTCGAGATGGATCTCATACCATGTTTGTGGGGTCCCCCGGATTTATCATCCGAGAAATCCCTATTATGCATACAACCACGTTCCCATGATCAGAGAGCCGTGGAACATAACCGACAAGTATCACTACTACATTCAAAACTTCAAGAATACTATACTTACATAAGGCCATTATGGCTCATAAACTTCAGCAGTGGATCTTCATCAAACGTAGAGCCCATTCATGCCTTAACCTATAGGCAGTTGACTCGAAAGATGGCCTAGCTCGCATAGATGTCTCCCAATACCCATATTCTACTTCTAAAAGTTTGGCCAAGTAAAGAGACAGGGTCAATTCCAGTGAGTACTTTGAATGTACTCGCAAACCATTAAGATAAGTTAAACAAGATAATGCAGTTTGGTTGTGGTGAGATAGCTCTGTCTATGGTTGTTTTTGAAAAGCCTAGATTTCTGTTGTAGATATGGCATTTCTATATCTCTGTTGAAAAATAGTTTTGAAAACAAGTCTCCATTTTAAAATATGGATATCTCCATACCCTTGTTGAAATCCTTTTTGAAAACAGTTTAGAGAAAATCCCCTTTTAAACATCTCCGACCATCTCTGGTCAAAACAAAACATTTCTCTCAGGTCCTCTCAGGACCTCCATACTTTCATCCATCTTTCCAAGACCACCATTTGGGTACTCCTAGAAATCACCTTTCCAACTGTCCTTGACGATGGACACGGCTATTCGAATAGATTATACTCTACAG
The DNA here is from genome assembly GCA_910589775.1 of Avena eriantha. NCBI lineage: Eukaryota > Viridiplantae > Streptophyta > Magnoliopsida > Poales > Poaceae > Avena > Avena eriantha. The sequence continues at coordinate 337,437,328 of OU342743.1, read as the reverse complement.
AGTTCGTGCACTTTACCCACAAGAATCAATACATCCGTCGGGATACAACCACGCCCCGCTACACACGGTAAACGAGGGTTCGGATAATCAAACATAATCGTTCATTTGTCATCCCTAGCAAAGGCCGCTTTTCCTTTTGGGTTTGTTCTCCCTGGCAAAGTGTATGTGGCGCCCCGCCCCATATTTCTGCCTTACGTACACGCGTATACCCAAACCGCAGCTTGGAGTATACCTTAATTTGGTGACTCCACTTCCTTCCGTACTACCGAAGTCATATCATCCGCGGGAGACCCAATTGTCGCACCGACAATTAGCCGAAGCAAGCCGCAGGCCCTAGATCCGTAGATCTTTTCTAGAGCCCACCCCAAATTCAAGGGATTTCTCCCAATTAGCAGTGTACAAGCTGCCCTAGCTAAAGACAACAAACTACGAGCTAAGCCCCAGCTACTGGGTAATGTGGTTCTACAGATAAATTGTTCCGGTAAAGGCGTAGAACATCCCTTCTCTTTATCTTGTCCATTTTTCTCACTTCTCATCACCAATTCTTTTTTTTAAAACATCCACTTGGAAACGATGCCTCTTCCCAAGGGTTTTACAAAGAATTTTCGAAACGATTGTAGTAGGGTAAACCTCAAAACAATTTTTTCATCAAAAATCTGTGGATTCCAATGGGGTAGGACGCTAATCATCATAACCTTGATCTAAAGGGGGTAAATGGTAGGTTTGCATCAGGATGTGTGCCATGAGGGACAACGAGTCATAACTTGGAGGAGTCAAGTTATTAGTGTAGTATTTATAAAATAGACATGCAGATAATAATGCAATTTATAAAGAAGATACAAAGCAAGTAATAAAAGGAGTAGGGCCAGTATCAGAATTTAGGAAGGGTGGTGATGTCACTCGTTTTGGGCACATAGCTAACCAAGAAAAATATTGAGAACACTCGAAAAAGGTCTACTCAGAGGATTATTAATCATCATCAAAGATAGATCGTATCAAAGCAAGCCATGATCAGGCTTAGTAGCCGATTATTCTAGTATTCAGAGAAGATTCGAAGATTCATATATAAAGGTTCCACTATGATTCCTTTAGGATGATCTCAAATGAAAAAGTTTCAAACACGAAAGTTGTGCATCTCATCAAAACAAGCAACTTCGGTTTTTGAATCACCTCGATCCAAGTTAGTATGAAAATTTAAGAGCCAAAACAATATCAAAAATTTGAATTTTCGGGTTGGGATGCCCTTAGGCTCGCCCTACCCTTAGGCTTATTAATGGTGAGAACAAAAGGCGAAAATTGCATATGAGGACTTATTTTCATACGATCTGGAATGTTCTGTCCAAATCGACTCGGATGAAAACGTGGTAAACACGAAAGTTGTTCAGTTTTTCAAGACGTACAACCTTTAGTTTGGAGTCATTTTCATCTGAGCAATTATGTGGCCTTGAGATTTAAAATGCGGCCGAATTGAATTAAATTCGTTCGGTAAAAATCTGAATTTGATACGAAAATAATAGATAAAGACCATAAAGATCAGGTCCGAAGGAAAAATGGTAAAAATAAAAGTTCTTCATATTTTTGGGATGAACAGCTTTACTTTGTACGAGATTTTAATTAGAGCTCATTTACTATCCTAAAAGTAGGACAGACCTTTCAGGAAGACTCTAAACCGAACAGTTCGGCCAACATATGAAAATTTTGAGCCCACATGTCCGAGTTCGACCCAAACTAGATTTTTTGGCGTGGATCCAAGCCTCCATCTTGGATGGGAAGTCCAGCCGCCTCTTATATATGCAAGGGGTGACAGCCGATTGAACAACAACACACAATCACAAAAAAGAATCTACAGACCTATACTTTTTCTCTCTCGCCCTGGTTTTCTGTGATCGTTCATCGACGTTCTTTGTGTTGGAGAGCTTTGATCCACGAGGTCTAATACATTCCAAATGTATCTATAATTTTTGATGTTCCATGCTTGATTTTATCTACTTTCTTGTGTTTTGTCCACAATTTGGAGTACTTTTCATATGATTTCTTGGACTAACCTATTAACAAGATCCACAGTGCCAGTTGCCTATTTTCTGCTGTTTTTGGTTCCATGAAGTCAGAAAATTAATATTCTCGGAATTGGATGGGACAAAAGCCGAAGTTGATATTTTACTGGAAGACTCACAGAGCCAGGAGACGAGACGGAGAGGGGCCACAGGGTGGCCACACCCCCCTAGGCGCGGTACCCCCAGGCCGCGCCAAGGCATGGTGTGGGCCCCTTGGCCGCCCACCCACCTTATCTATTCGCCTATAAGATGCCTCCCGATTCAAAAACCCTAAATCATCAAGCCTCCAGCCACGAAAAGTTCCACAGCGCCGCCGCCACCGAATGGGAGATTCGGGAGACAGAAAGTCTCTGTTCCAGCACCCTGTCGGGACGGGGAAGTGTCTCCACCGCCATCTCCATCACCATTGCTCATTCACATGATGAGGAGGGAGTAGTTCTCTCTCGAGGCTAAGGGTTTTACCAGTAGCTATGTGTTCATCTCTCTCTCTATGCATGATCATATTGTGATCATGAGCTTTGTAATCAAGTAGATCATAAACTTCAGCAGTGGATCTTCATCAAACGTAGAGCCCATTCATGCCTTAACCTATAGGTAGTTGACTCGGAAGATGGCCTAGCTCGCATAGATGTCTCCCAATACCTCCATATTCTACTTCTAAAAGTTTGGCCAAGTAAAGAGACAGGGTCAATTCCAGTGAGTACATTGAATGTACTCGCAAACCACTAAGATAAGTTAAACAAGATAATGCAGTTTGGCTATCGTGAGATAGCTCTGTCTATGGTTGTTTTTGAAAAGCCTAGATTTCTGTTGTAGATATGGCATCTCTATATCTCTGTTGAAAAATAGTTTTGAAAACAAGTCTCCATTTTAAAATATGGATATCTCCATACCCTTGTTGAAATCCTTTTTGAAAACAGTTTACAGAAAATCCCCTTTTAAACATCTCCGACCATCTCTGGTCAAAACAAAACATTTCTCTCAGGTCCTCTCAGGACCTCCATACTTTCATCCATCTTTCCAAGACCACCATTTGGGTACTCCTAGAAATCACCTTTCCAACTGTCCTTGACCATGGACACGGCTATTCGAATAGATTATACTCTACAGAGTTCGTGCACTTTACCCACAAGAATCAATACATCCGTCGGGATACAGCCACACCCCACTACACACGGTAAACGAGGGTTCGGATAATCAAACATAATCGTTCATTTGTCATCCCTAGCAAAGGCCGCTTTTCCTTTTGGGTTTGTTCTCCCTGGCAAAGTGTATGTGGCGCCCCGCCCCATATTTCTGCCTTACGTACACGCGTATACCCAAACCGCAGCTTGGAGTATACCTTAATTTGGTGACTCCACTTCCTTCCGTACTACCGAAGTCATATCATCCGCGGGAGACCCAATTGTCGCACCGACAATTAGCCGAAGCAAGCCGCAGGCCCTAGATCCGTAGATCTTTTCTAGAGCCCACCCCAAATTCAAGGGATTTCTCCCAATTAGCAGTGTACAAGCTGCCCTAGCTAAAGACAACAAACTACGAGCTAAGCCCCAGCTACTGGGTAATGTGGTTCTACAGATAAATTGTTCCGGTAAAGGCGTAGAACATCCCTTCTCTTTATCTTGTCCATTTTTCTCACTTCTCATCACCAATTCTTTTTTTTAAAACATTCACTTGGAAACGATGCCTCTTCCCAAGGGTTTTACAAAGAATTTTCGAAACGATTGTAGTAGGGTAAACCTGAAAACAATTTTTTCATCAAAAATCCGTGGATTCCAATGGGGTAGGACGCTAATCATCATAACCTTGATCTAAATGGGGTAAATGGTAGGTTTGCATCAGGATGTGTGCCATGAGGGACACCGAGTCATAACTTGGAGGAGTCAAGTTATTAGTGTAGTATTTATAAAATAGACATGCAGATAATAATGTAATTTATAAAGGAGATACAAAGCAAGTAATAAAAGGAGTAGGGCCAGTATCAGAATTTAGGAAGGGTGGTGATGTCACTCGTTTTGGGCACATAGCTAACCAAGAAAAATATTGAGAACACTCGAAAAAGTTCTACTCAGAGGATTATTAATCATCATCAAAGATAGATCGTATCAAAGCAAGCCATGATCAGGCTTAGTAGCCGATTATTCTAGTATTCAGAGAAGATTCGAAGATTCATATATAAAGGCTTCCACTATGATTCCTTTAGGATGATCTCAAATGAAAAAGTTTCAAACACGAAAGTTGTGCATCTCATCAAAACAAGCAACTTCGGTTTTTGAATCACCTCGATCCAAGTTAGTATGAAAATTTAAGAGCCAAAACAATGTCAAAAATTTGAATTTTCGGGTTGGGATGCCCTTAGGCTCGCCCTACCCTTAGGCTTATTAATGGCGAGAACAAAAGGCGAAAATTGCATATGAGGACTTATTTTCATACGATCTGGAATGCTCTGTCCAAATCGACTCGGATGAAAACGTGGTAAACACGAAAGTTGTTCAGTTTTTCAAGACGTACAACCTTTAGTTTGGAGTCATTTTCATCTGAGCAATTATGTGGCCTTGAGATTTAAAATGCGGCCGAATTGAATTAAATTCGTTCGGTAAAAATCTGAATTTGATACAAAAATAATAGATAAAGACCATAAAGATCAGGTCCGAAGGAAAAACGGTAAAAATAAAAGTTCTTCATATTTTTGGGATGAACAGCTTTAATTTTTACGATATTTTAATTAGATCTCATTTACTATCCTAAAAATAGGACGGACCTTTCAGGAAGACTCTAAACCGAACAGTTCGGCCAACATATGAAAATTTTGGGCCCACATGTCCGAGTTCGACACAAACTAGATTTTTTGGCGTGGATCCAAGCCTCCATCTTGGATGGGAAGTCCAGCCGCCTCTTATATATGCAAGGGGTGATAGCCGATTGAACAACAACACACAATCACAAAAAAGAATCTACAGACCTATACTTTTTCTCTCTCGCCCTGGTTTTCTGTGATCGTTCATCGACGTTCTTTGTGTTGGAGAGCTTTGATCCACGAGGTCTAATACATTGCAAATGTATCTATAATTTTTGATGTTCCATGCTTGATTTTATCTACTTTCTTGTGTTTTGTCCACAATTTGGAGTACTTTTCATATGATTTCTTGGACTAACCTATTAACAAGATCCACAGTGCCAGTTGCCTATTTTCTGCTGTTTTTGGTTCCATGAAGTCAGAAAATTAATATTCTCGGAATTGGATGGGACAAAAGCAGAAGTTGATATTTTACTGGAAGACTCACGGAGCCAGGAGACGAGACGGAGAGGGGCCACAGGGTGGCCACACCCCCTAGGCGCGGTACCCCCAGGGCGCGCCAGGGCATGGTGTGGGCCCCTTGGCCGCCCACCCACCTTATCTATTCTCCTATAAGATGCCTCCCGATTCAAAAACCCTAAATCATCAAGCCTCCAGCCACGAAAAGTTCCACAGCGCCGCCGCCACCGAATGGGAGATCCGGGAGACAGAAAGTCTCTGTTCCAGCACCCTGTCGGGACGGGGAAGTGTCTCCATCGCCATCTCCATCACCATTGCTCATTCACATGATGAGGAGGGAGTAGTTCTCTCTTGAGGCTAAGGGTTTTACCAGTAGCTATGTGTTCATCTCTCTCTCTATGCATGATCATATTGTGATCATGAGCTTTGTAATCAAGTAGATCTACCTTGGTACTCAAGTGCTTTATTAGATCTCTGATCTCCTCATGTGTGTGAAAGTGACAGCGTGCACACCATGGTGGCACTTAGGCTAGAGATTACAAATACTTGTTATGACTTATATTTGGAGTTGGATGTCTTTATGAAACTATGGTGTTTGTTGGAACCATCTAGTACTCAAGGTGGTAGTATGGGGTTAACTAGATGGGAAAGGCTTACTTTGAGGTGTGCTGTTATAGCCCTACCATCGATTAGAGTGTCCAACCGGAGAGAAGTTAAGAGTAGTATCATGAAGATAATATATTTATGAGAGAGTGTTCACTAGTGAAAGAATGATCCCTAGGCCTTGTTTCTAAGCATTGAAAGACCGTTTCCTATTAGATCCATTACATGTTTTCTTGGTTCCATCCCTATTTCAGTTTTCCTTTAGTCTATTCCCATGTCAACCGCACGCCATCAAGCTATTTTCTATCACCGTTACCACTTATAATTATGCATACCACTTGTATTTCACTATCTCTTCACCAAACTAGTGCACCTGTACACCTGACAAGTGTATTGGGTGTGTTGGGGACATAAGAGACTTCTTGTATCTTGATTGCAGGATTGCTTGAGAGGGGGTACCTTTGACCACTTCCTCCCTGAGTTCAATAAACCTTGGGTGATCCACTTAAGGGAAAACTTGCTGTTGTTCTACAAACCTCTACACATGGAGGCCCAACAACTGTCTACAAGAATAGAAGTGCATAGACATCAAGCTATTTTATGGCGCCGTTGCCGGGGAGGTAAGGTAAAAGGTACTCACATCCTCCAGTGTGAGTGCTCAAAGTTATTTCCTTTAGATTCTGCAATTTTGTCTTTTGTTTCTTGTTTTCACTAGTTAGGCTTAATGGAAAACAACAACAAAATTAGAGAGCTTTATAAGATTTATCTTGAGTTAGGACATGAAGTGTTTGAAGAGAAAATTAAAAAACCTATGGAACTTTATTTGCATGCTAATAGCAATGTTGTTAGTATGAATTCTTTGGACACTATTATTGCTAATGCTATGGAAAAGTCTAAGCTTGGGGAAGCTGGTTTTGATGAGCATGGTATTTTTAGTCCCCCAAGCATGGAGGAGAAAATTTACTTTGATGATACTATGCCTCCGATATATGATGGTTACAATGATGAATATGTTATTTTCAGTCCACCTACTATTGAGGAGAAAATTAATGATTACAATATGCGTCCTATATTTGATTATTATGGTGATGAGAATAATAATGATAGCTATTTTGTTGAATTTGCTCCCACCACAATTAATAAGAATGACTATGCTTATATGGAGAGTAATAATCATTTTATGCATATGGCTCATGATAAGAATGTTTTATGTGATAGTTATATTGTTAATTTTATTAATGATGCTATTGAAAGTTATTATGAGAGAGGGAAACATGGTTTTATGCATCACAACAATATTAAGTTTCCCCTCTGCATGTTGAAAGTTTTGAAGTTGCACTTGTTTTGCTTTACTATGCTTGTTGCTTTGTGCTTTCATGACTTGTTTTTTTACAAGGTTCCTATGCATAGGAAGTGGGTTAGACTTAAATGTGTTTTGAATTTGCTTCTTGATGCTCTCTTTTACTTCAATTCATATTTCTTATGTTAGCATCTTTTCAAACTATCAAGCCTAACTTAAAGGCGTTAAAGAAAAGTACTTATTGGGAGATAACCCAAAAGTTTTAGATGAGTCTTGGAAGTTATTAATTCAGTAATAACCGCTGCTTACCTTTTTATTTGCTTTTTGTGCCAAGAGTAACCTCTAATGAGAGACAAGTAATGATTGGGAAAGTTGCTGTCGTGAAACAGATTTCTACGCTTCACCGTAAAAATTCTTGTAAAATCTCTGAATATCTTTTTGAGGCGTGAATTTTTGTTCTTCTGCCCCTGGTTGTTATCTAGCTTTCGCTAGTTCAACACTTTTTGATTTGAGAAACAGAAGGACTTCGAAAAAATTCGTCTTTACCTACTGGTCCGTTTTGACAAATTTCTGCCATTTTCTGCATTTGCTTCTTGTTGGTTCCTTTTTGAGTTCTTTTGGGGAATTGAGCTTTTTGCGGGAAGTGCTACAGTAGATTGTATTTTAATGGAAGTTTTATTGGTGTTAGAACTGAACCTAAAGACTTATTATCTTGAGTGCACTAATGTTGCTAATAAAGATTGTGTGAAGTTTTCTATGAAGGAAAAATTTCAGGTGTATGGAAGGAATGAGTAATGAGATGAAGAATAGACTAAAGCTCAAGCTTGGGGATGCCACACTTGTCACCCTAAGAAATATCCAAGAAGTACCAGCATCTAAGCTTGGGGATGCCCAAGGCATCCCCTTCTTCATCAATAAAAATCTCAGGTCTTTCTAGACACTTCGTTTTTATTGTTTCATGCACAGTTGTGTTGTTCTTGGAGCGTCTTCCTTTTCGTTTCCATTTTGGTTTTTTGTTTGCTTGGTTTTCTTAGTTTGCTGAATAAATTGGTTGGACCCCCTCTTTCATGAATTGGTTTTCAAAAAGTTTGGTTTGGATTGGAAAAGAGTAGGAAAGTTTAAGCTTATGTGGTAAAAAGAGCTTGTTTTTGACTGTGGCCTATGCTTTGTCGTGCCATGACTTGATATTGTTTTGGATTTATGATTAGTATTCTTTGTTTTAGCATGAATTGTTATAAACAATTGAGGTTGCTTAATGTGCCTTAGATGAATCATGCGTTGTTTTAGCATATTAAAGCATAGTATATTGGTATTCTCCTTTGATGCTTTATTTGGGTTGACTTGGCGCATGCTCACACCATGTTATGACTATCTCAAGTCACCATAGCCTTTACGTTCCTTTATTTTTCAACTTTTAGTATCACTTTATGCTTTGACCAATGATGTTTTGTCGCTCTACATGATTATGGCCATTATTGCTCTCTTAGTTTGTCGCTCCCAGTCTTTTGCTAGCCTCCGCAACCAAGTATGAGTTCAACTCATGCATCCAACTCCTTAAACCAAGTTATTCCAAAGATTCCACCATACCTACCTACTAGCATATGCTATTTCAAGTATATTCATGTTTTTATGTACCTTCCAAATTAAACTTGTTATGTGAAAACTAGTGATTAAAGCTCTCACGAACTTGATGGCACACTTTACTTTTCTTACCATTAATAAACTTGAACCATTGTGTCGTGTATGTTGTATATGCTTGCACTTATTTGTTGGGAATTAGCAGAACCATGTTGTCATGGGGAATGCTTTCAACATTGCACTTGGTACGTTGTACCTAGTTTATATCATGCTCTTTTATATATGGATGTCGTCGGTGTGAAATGAAAGGGGAGCTTGTAAGTCCATGGAGTTATCTATATGTGTTAGAGAAATGCCTAGGCCGCTGGCCTAATCCATGCTGACATGGTGGAAACCTGCAGCGTAACCATAATGATCTGTCTATGGAGCATTCTTCTTATAAAAAAAGGATTCCTATATTGAGAAAAAAAGAGAAAAGAGAAAAAATGAGATTATGAAAAGAGGAAAGAGAGAAAAAAGCACCATATTTCCATGGTAAATAAGAAGATTGCTGAGATGCCCATTGTCTGCTTGCCTTGTCATTGTGATATGGGGATTCTTCCGTATCATCAGGAAAGGGCTACCCCGTTGGCGGTTCTCTATGATACACATGTACTTACGATGACAACAACTTACCGGTGACTAAACTTGAGTAGCATGAGGAGAGGCCCTTGTATCCAAGGGACGTAAGATTTCTAACTTATACTTTGTCAAGCATGTACACCATAGTTTGTTCACTTTAACCTTAATCACTTCAAGATGCTTATGATAGGAGCAATGAGAGCTCAAAGCTATTAAGTACCATAATTGTTGGAAGCTCTTTATGAGACTTGAATCCCTACTTCCTTTTATAAAAAGGACTTTCTTCCACAATTATATTGAGTCTCCACCTTCTACCTTTATGCACCTACTTTGAGAGCATAGTGGCCATTCTTAGTTCTATCTACTTTGTCCCAAGACTAGTTGATTGATGCATATCTTGATATTGCTTGTTTTAAACTTTTTGTATCTAGTCACTCTTATGAACTTTGAAGGGTGTCCTATGCATTTATATTTGCTACTCTATGAGGGACAAGTTGAATACTATTATGCTATGTTTTCTTTATGTGAAACAAACAAACTTCTTGCAAAGCATTGTTATTCATGAATCTTTTGTTTGTGCCTTTTCATGTTGCATCATAGTTTCTTTGTCTTATTGCTAGAACTTTGTCTTTCATGTTATGATTGAAGTACTATGATCCCAGCTTTGAATGTTTTACAAATACTTTGATCAAGTCTTTGATGGTGCATGACACCTCAAAAATTATTCTTTCTTTTTATCACTTACCTACAAGAGGACGAGCAGGAGTTAAGCTTGGGGATGTTGATACATTGCAAATGTATCTATAATTTTTGATGTTCCATGCTTGGTTTTATCTACTGTCTTGTGTTTTGTCCACACTTTGGAGTACTTTTTATATGATTTATTGGACGAACCTATTAACAAGAGCCTCAGTGCCAGTTGCCTGTTTTCTGCTGTTTTTGGTTCCAGGAAGTCATAAAATGAATATTCTCGAAATTGGACAGGACAAAAGCTGAAGTTGATATTTTACTAGAAGACTCATGGAGCCAGAAGACGAGACGGAGAAGGGCCACAGGGTGGGCACACCCCCCCCCCAGGCGCGGGTACCCCCAGGCCGCGACAGGGCATGGTGTGGGCCCCCTGGCTGCCCACCGACCTTGCCTCTTCACCTATAAGATGCCTCCCGATGCAAAAACCCTAAATCATCCAGCCTCCAGCCACGAAAAGTTCCGCAGCGGCGCCACCACCGAAGGGGAGATTCGGGGGACAGAAAATCTATGTTCCGGCACCCTGTCAGGACGGGGATGTGACCCCGGAGCCATCTCCATCGATGTCCACCGCTATCTCCATCACCATTTCTGATTCCCATGATGACGAGGGAGTAGTTCTCTCTTGAGGCTAAGGGTTTTACCAGTAGCTATGTGTTCATCTCTCTCTATGCATGATCATATTGTGATCATGAGCTTTGTAATCAAGTAGATCTACCTTGCTACTCAAGTGCTTTATTAGATCTCTGATCTCCTCATGTGTGTGAAAGTGACAGCATGCACACCATGGTGGCACTTAGGCTAGAGATTACAAATACTTGTTATGAGTTATATTTGAAGTTGGACGTCCTTATGAAATTGTGGTGTTTGTTGGGACCATCTAGTACTCAAGGTGACAGTGTGGGGTTATCTAGATGGGAAAGGCTTACTTTGAGGTGTGTTGTTATAGCCCTACCATTTATTAGAGTGTCTAACCAGAGAGTAGTTAAGAGTAGTATCATGAAGATAATATATTTATGAGAGAGTGTTCACTTGTGAAAGTATGATCCCTAGGCCTAGTTTATCCCTAGGCCTTGTTTCCAAGCACTGAAACACTGTTTTCTATTAGATCCATTACATGTTTGCTTGGTTCCATCTTTATTTCAGTTTTTATTTAGTCTATTCCCATGTCAACCACACGCCATCAAGGTATTTTCTATCACCATTACCACTTATAATTATCCATACTACTTGTATTTCACTATCTCTTCACCGAACTAGTTTACCTATACACCTGACAAGTGTATTGGGTGTGTTGGGGACACAAGAGATTTCCTGTATCTTGATTGCAGGATTGCTTGAGAGGGGATACCTTTGACCACTTCCTCCCTAAGTTCGATAAACCTTGGGTGATCCACTTAAGGGAAAACTTGTTGCTGTTCTACAAGCCTCTGCACTTGGAGGCCCAACAACTGTCTACAAGAATAGAAGTGCGTAGACATCAAGGTCCTAGGGGCGGGCGAACCGACTAAGGTCATCCCATCACCGCGTGCGTCTAGACGGGTCTCTCCCAAGCTCGTGGCATTTCAGGTGCTGAAAAGATCTCGCCGGCTGTCTTGCGTATCACGATTCCGGCGAGGCTCCTCCGGTGATGTGTCTTGCGTATCATGCTCGACGCCGGAGGTACACGTGACGTATTCGTTAGTGAACACACTTTTTGGCGACTCCACTGGGGACGATCATCATGTCGAGCGGCCAGATACCCCAGCCTACTAAAATTAGGGCCTAAAACATCATCAAGCCTAGATTCGGTGATCTTTCGGAGAAACAACTCGAAGCCTATGAGACACTCAAGAAGCAGCATCAAGAGCAACTTGATGCGCTGGAACAACATTGCAAGGAGGAGTTCAAGGTGTTGAAGAAGAGGCAAGAGGAGGAGGACAGGGAGATGTTCCTCGCAAGCTTCAAGAAGGACCGCCAAGGCGGTGCCACCTCGCTTGGGGAGGTCAAGCTTCCACCAATGCTCGGCGATTCAGCCGAGCCCTCTGTAAGTGCTAGCGTATTCTCTAATGATCAATTGGTTGCAATTAATCATTATGCTATTGAGTCTAGTCGTCAAGCTTATCATGCCATGATAGAATATTTAAAAGCTAGTAAGAACACGCCTCATGACTACTCTGTTAGCAATGGTACAAACGCTATTGTAGAAGGCCCTAAACCAATATTACCTAGCTCATCGGCACTTCCTCATGGTACGCCGATTAATCCTTACTATAGCCAATATGGTAAAATCATAACCATGCCAACATACCCTAGTCGCCTTAGGAGTGTGCCTTATTCGGCGGCATCGCTGAACCAGGTCACACCCCCTCTACCGCGTCCAACGCGCCGAATATGAGTTCAGTACCGGTAGCGTGAGTACATTCTACGGCTAATACGTCTATTGTCGTGGTGGTGTCACGGCAGATGCCATGGATAGGCTAAAGATGGGGCCAATATGCACTAGAGGAATCCAGGGAGGGATAGTGTGGTGATTCCACACGTAGATTCTTTGTATTCACTAGGTTCCCAAGGTTTACAAGTTCTCCTTGAGCTGTATTGGGGAGAGTAGGAAGAATGAGCTCTCTTACTCTCACCACCAGCTAGCTCCCAAGAACCAACTACTCAAATTCCAACCAACCAAAAATCAACTCTTTCTACAGATTCCCTAGACCTCTTAATAAAGGGGTGGCTAGGTCTCCAATTAGGGGATACGTGGAGGCATATTCCAAGAAATATGCCTCTTCCCTAAATAGAAAACCGACCGGGTCACTTTTCGCCATCGTAAGCCATGTAGAGGCTACGTGAGCCTCTATGGCGCCAGTGTCATCCGACACAGGCCGCGTCACCCTTGTATGCCATGCTTTGGTGGTCCTTCCCTCTGTCCGCTTCGCTCATGCTCCAGCGTACAGTGACCACCTTTTGACCAGCGAGATACCTTCCTTTTCTTGCAAGCCTGATATAACCCGGATCATGCCTGGTTAATCCGTCCAGGTGGGTACCTGCATACGAGTTAAAGAAATCCTGCCAACATACGTCGACCGGGACTCAGTTAGGTGGACATCCTCCGGTCCGGGTTACTCCATAAGTCGGCCAGCCTTGAGGTGACTCGGCCAGCATTTGCTTTGACCTTACCGTACCTCGGCTAACTCGGCCTTTATACCCCGGCATGACCCTACCCGGGGGTATCCTCCCAACATTAGTCCTCGAAGCTGGTGCAGTCTTAGCAACTCCAGCTGCTAAGGCCACGGCAGGTTCAATTTTACCGAGCCTTTTTCTCCCTTTTCCGAGTTACCTCATAGCCCGGATTTCATTGGCTAGCTTTTCCCTTAGCACATTCTGAGTTTTTCACTCGCTGGTCGGGTCACACTTTCGTTTTACGGGTTATCCTTCCTTCTCTCATACGCTTCCCCATGTCCCACGTGGAGGGTAATCATTATCTTTCCTCATTTTAGGTGTCTGCGATAGTTACCACACTTAATGTCCGGTGTTACTGTTGCATACGTCACGTCGCGTCTGTCTCCTTGTTAACGTATCACCACGTCGCGTCGTGGGATCCCCTATGCCCTGTGGCCCTTCCTGTGGCTTGCCTGTGATTGGCTGACCCGGCAAATACACGGCCACACCGTGTGGCCTCGACGCACTGCACGATCCCACTACCACCGCAGGGGCGTGGATAAATAGGGGAGGGGCGCGCCCCTTGGTCTTTTTCCACTTCACGCGCCCCTCTGCCTCTTCTTCTTCTTCTTCTTCCACCTAACCAGCGCCGTCGCTGCTGCATCTGCTCAGCAGCGTCGCCGCCCCATCATGCCTGTTTGGACCTCCATCGTTGCCGCTCCCGTGCAGCTCCACCGCCAAGGGTCCACGCCAGTCGAAGGCTCTACCCCCACCTCAGATTGGGCCGGTGAGGATAGTGATCTAGACATGACCGAAGAAGCGCTCGCCGTCGCTGAGGAAGAGATGTAGGAGGGGGCAGAAAACATGGAGTGCGGTCCCTGGGCTAGTTCCTGGTTGTGCCAGGACGACCTGGACTGGCTATACCGCACCCGCCACATCCCGGAAGGCCTGACTGCCCGCCTCGCCTCCGAGGAGCTCGCTCCCTCACCCAATCCGTGTGAGTTCGTCGTGTTCCTCTCCCATTTTCAGCGCGGCTTCGGCCTTCCTGTTAGCGATTTCTTCCATGATTTCCTCAATATTTATGAACTCCAACCACATCATCTCCTGGCGAACGCCATCACATCCCTTTCTTCCTTTGCCTCCACCATCGAAAGATATGTCGGTTTGTGGCCCACCAAAGAGCTTTGGATCCGGTTCTTCGGTCTGCAAAGAAACGTGATTCCGAATAAACTGCTTGGCCCAGAGGACAAACATCTGACACAGTTCGGTGCTACCTCCATTTCACCTCGGAAACAATCCATCTTCCCCCGGGTCACGGGGCTTGATTCCTGCATGGGCTGGGCCCGAACTTTCTTCTATGTCAGAAACAACACGGATGAGGATCTGATCCGGCTGCGCCCCTATGCTCCGGGTCCTCCTAATCCGGATTTGTGGGACTAGGTTTCCAAGAAACCCACTGTCCTGGTGAATTAGGTCAACAAGCGCTTCCAGGAGCTAAAGGATGCGGGGCTGCGCAATGAGGACGCGATGATCATTTTCGTCCGCAGCCAGATCTCCCCTCTCCAGAAGCGCACACACAAGCTTTGCCATATCAGCTGGCGACTTGACCCCAACCAGACCTCTTCCTTTGAGATGAACAACACCGAAATATTCTACCGGGTCAAGGCCCTTTTTATGACTGACAAGCACTTCTCCGTTGATTGGGAGTGGGGATTGGAGCATTTCTACCAGGACAAGCCTCCTCCTACGGTAAATCTCGTGATTCGATATTTTTCCGAGTTAAATCCTATGGCAGAGTATGTTGTTTATCTGATACTTTTGTATTTCCTTCTTAGCTGTTTCTTCACCAGACCCTCGAAGATGGCACCGAGCCTTCGCTCAAATGGGCGAAGGATTGACTTGTCTCGGACGAGGAGGAGCCGGATCAGGAGATGTTCCTTCTGTTACTCGATGCGACCAAGCGACCCACTAGTAACTTCTCTTCCTTAAGAGATTGGCCAGATGATGAAGATGATTCCGACGTTGAGGTGATGGAAGCATTTGACGCTGTACCCATTTCTTACGCCTTTCCGGCTTCAGCTAAACCGACTGAGCAAATCCACGAAGATCCTCATCTCGCCACGGGTGAGCCTGTCCCAACCGCGTCAAAGAAAAGGGCGGCTGCTTCTGCTGCTTCTTCTGGACCTTCTAAACCAATCAAGAGGCGAAAGAAGTCCGCAGACAAAGCCGCCACCAAGCCTCCGACTAAGGCCACGACTCGGAGAGCTCGGAAGCCCAATGAGCCATTGACTTCCGATGAGTAAGTCACCTTCTTCTTCGTCCAATTTTCTGCTTCGTGCTTTGCTATTCACATACTTTTCCTTTGTTATAACTTATTATTCATCGTTTGATTCGGCAGGGCTACGGTGGAGGTTCCTCAGAGCGGCTCGAGCATCTCCTCCTCCTTCCGGCATAGCCCATCTCCCCCTCGTGGTGACGATACACGCCCGTTGAGCCCCATTCAGGAGGGTTCAGCGGCTGCTCCAGGTTCTAGCCCACCTCGTCTAGAGGAGGGTGACCTTGGAATAGGGGGAAGTGGCTCCGCCGAGGCAGCGGATGCTCCCAGCTCTTCTTCGGCTCAGCCGCAACCTGTTACCTCCGAGGTACCAACAGCCCCCTGCCAAGACCAGCACCAGCACAAGCACCAGCGCCAGCACCAACAGCAGTAGCACAAGTACCAGCAGCAGCACCAACTCCCTCCGCCTCGTCCGAGTCTTCCAAGGCTCGGTGAGAAGGCCCAGTTAGCACCAAGGCTGCACCCAAGACTAAATCCGCGGCTTAGACCTCAACCTCTCAGCAGCATCCTAAGGCCAAGAAAATTCTAACGTTGCCAGGGCAGCATCCATCGAAGGTGGACAGCGCATGCTCGTGTCCATGCTTCCGAAGAAAACTCCGACGAAGAAAGATGCCTCCCCTAGATCAGCTAACATGCAACTTGCATTGCACACCAGCCCTGCTGCTGCCCAAGTTGAGAGGAGGGAGGCCCACGCCAAGGGTTTGATTGCACCCCATATGCTTAGCGGAGAGCGTTATCCCCCGACCCTAATTGAATATGTCAATAACTGGAACAAAGCGGAGTTCGTCGATCCCAATGACGATCTTCTAGAGAAGTTTGGGCCTACAGAGTTTAGCGCTCAAATGAACACAACAGCCAAGGCTATCAACCTTGCCGGCCGGATGATGGAGGTACGCTACTTTGTCTTTCCTTTAGCGTGCACATGTGCTTGATATATATCCATTAGTCCCCGAGCCTCTGGGGGAGTAACTTGTTACTCAGCCGGATGCTCCTTAGAGAACTAGCGTAGCTCCTTAGTAACTTCGAATATGCACACACCTAGAGCTGGGTTAAGTTCCACTTGGCCCGGATCTTGTACACTTCGAATATGCACACACCTAGAGCCGGGTTAAGTTCCATTTGGCCCGGATTTTGTACACTTCGAATATGCACACACCGAGAGTTGGGTTAAGTTCCACTTGGCCTAGATTTTGTACACTTCGAATATGCACACACCTAGAGCCGGGTTAAGTTCCACTTGGCCCGGATTTTGTACACTTTGAATATGCACACACCTAGAGCCGGGTTAAGTTCCACTTGGCCCGGATTTTGTACACTTTGAATATGCACATAATTAAGTCAACTTTGCTTTACTCAGGTCACCACCAATCGTCGGAGCACTGAGTTTCAGCGCCTCTTGGAAACACACAAGGGGCTACGCTCGAAACATTCTGCACTTCTTGCTGAGTTCGACAAAAGGGGTAAGTTTTCTCTTTGCCTTTTTTCCCATCTTTTTTTGTCTTTCCCTGCCGGATTAATTTGTCATTCGGATTGCGCAGCCGGAGTGGAGGCCGAAAACACCATCATGAGAAAGAACTTGGAGCAGATAAAAGGTAAGTCAGTTTTGATTAATCTTCTTCTTCACTCTCTCTCATTTTCTTCTTGGCTCGGCAGATATTTTATGCCTCGGCTCTGCCGGGTTAACACACTATTGCAGCATCCCTTGAAGATAGTGTGCCCGTGCTTGATATGATGCTGCATTTTCTCGAACAAGCAGGGAATATCAGGCCGAGCTTAAGAAGAAGGATGATTAACTTGCCATTCTCCGGGCCAAGGATGATGAAATTGCCAAACTCAAGGCTGAAATGAAAAAGCTCAAGGCGCTCCACAAAACTGAGATGGAGAAAGCTGGCCAAGACTTGACCGAGGAAAGGGAACATCTCAACCTTCAAATTGCGAAAGATCAAGAGCTGCTGAAGGAGGCCCACGTTAAGCTTGAATCATCAAATGCTGAACTTGAGCAACTCCGGAAGAGGCGTGCTAATTGCACCACAGAGCTGACCCGGATCCACAGTCATATCTCGCGTAAGTTCTTTTCCTTCAGCTGATATGAATCTTTTTGGTTCAACCTCCTTTACTTATTTCACTTGTCTTGTTTTCAGGAAAATTTCCGGAGGGCGATGCTATTGCGGTTGCTGCAGTTACCAAGTTCTGCCAGTAGAGGGGTACCCTAACTGGTCCTGGCTCTGAAAACATTCCCTATGATGTGGAGGACTTGTTGGTCAGCTTATCTTCCCGCATCGAGATTGTGAAGAATTACGGTTCGGGTCTCCTAGATGCAACAGTCCGGATCTTCAATGCCCTTTGGCCTGGTGAAGATACTCCAGAGGGGTCCACTGCTCTGATTACCAAGTTAATGGATTGCGAGACCTAGCTTGACCTCTTGAGGGAAGCTGTTGCATTACCAAGTCTGGCTCTTCAATGCCCTTTGGCCTGGTGAAGATACTCCAGAGGGGTCCACTGCTCTGATTACCAAGTTAATGGATTGCGAGACCCAGCTTGACCTCTGGAGGGAATCTGCTGCACGCGCCGGAGCTGATACTGTCCTTCACTTTGTTCTCACATGGTACGAAAAGTTAGATCTGAAGCTTCTCGAGCGCCTGTGCACCGGATCAAAGTGGTCTGATGGCCCGGATTGGATAGCCCGGCGCAAGGCTTACGCCCACAACCTCATCCAGTTTGCTCCCATCCATCAATGGAATGAAGAGCCAAGTTTCCTTGGCACCGTTGATGACGAATACGTCGAAGATGGTTCGGGAGACGAGGAAGAGGACAAAGCTTCAGATATTGAAAAAGATGAAGACAATGGTGAGGTTGAAGGCGGAGTTCCACCTGCTGGCGCCGAGTTTCCTCCTTCTGCTGCTGCTACTTGAGCGTGAAAAAACACTTTGAAGTTCATTAGATCCTCGGTATGCCGGGTGCAGATGTATTAAGCACACGGATCATATTTTGCTACTAAGTTTCTCATGCTGGATTAACTTGGGTGTAGTCCCCGAGTTTCATTTTCTTGTTTCTCCAATTTTCTGGCTCGGCTCGTATCTACTTTGATTCGGTTTTGTGACTTACGAGTCCGAGTTTCAAAAATTGACTTAACAATACTTCGAAACTTTAGGATTAGCTCAAAATAACCAAGCATAGTAAAAAAAAGATAGACATAAAGTTAGTCTGAATAAAAATGTTGGCTCGATTACGTTCTTTTCCTTAGTCGTTTTTCATGTACTACGCAATTCCAACTTGTTCTCTTGCTTGCCATGAAGCCAAATCTTGTTGGACAGCAGCAAGTCAAAGAGTTGAGTTTTTGGTGCTCACACACTACTACTCCGTCTTAGGCAGAAGCAACTTAAGCCAGCCGACATAAAGATAAGTAACAAGTACAGAAGACAACAAATTTTATTAAGGCAGTCCCTGAGTTACTGCTCGAGGTGCCAAGGTTTCATTGATAAACTCACTGTCGGCATACATACCGACGTATGAGAGACTCGGATACACACACTTCTTTGTGAAGTGTAGAACGGACGAAGTAGAGCTACATTCCATGGACGCTTAGATTCCTCGCCGGACCTGTCTGCCTTGTTCTTCTCCTGTGGTTTTGCATCGATGAGATAATAAGAGTCATTGTGCAATGCTTTTCTCACAATGAATGGTCGTTGCCATGTAGGGGATAACTTATGCATGCCAGCAGTATGTTGTACCAACCCGAGTACCAGATCACCTTCCCGGAACACCCGGGGGTTAACTTTAAGGCTATGATAGCGTCTGAGATTTTTCTGATATATAGCGGATCTGGACAATGTCAAATCTCTCGCTTCTTCTAGCAGATCAACATCATTTTGCCGGGCTTCTCGCACTTCGGCTTCTGTGTATTGGGTGACCCTAGGCGAATCATGCTCTATGTCGGCTGGTAATACAGCTTCTGCCCATATACCAGAAAAAATGGCATATAGCCTCTTGATCGATTCGAAGTTGTTCTTAAACTCCACAATACCGCTGGTAGTTCTTCTATCCAGCACCCCGCTGATCTTTGCAGCGGCTCAATGAGCCGGGTTTTATCCCAGATAATATTTGACATGGGTATACCCTACAGGTACTCGAGCTTGGTATATACGGTCTAAATACGTATAGGACCACGGGGTCGCCAAGGCCCAGACGAAAGGATTCGAGTGACCTGCGGACTCTCGATTGCTTGAGAGACAAGAAGAAGCTAAAGATAGAAAGTTTGAAAGGGAAAACCCTAACTTTTAACCGACTCGACCTGCTACCAGAGACCTAGCCTATCTATATAAAGGCTAGGAGGGGGCGGCAAGGAGGACACACGCAACCCTAGTTTCCACAGCTCTCGCTAGATTGCATCTCCGCGCCATTGTAACTTTCGACTCCTTCGATAATTCCACGAGTAGACAAGCAGGAGTAGCGACCTCTATGAGGCCTGAACCTGGGTAAATCTTTTGTCCCCTGTGTGCTTGTTTGCTAGCCGATAGATGTCTCCAGCATTCCCTCCTTCTCCAAAACCCAAGTCCGTATCAATGGGCATTGATGAGTTAAACCCTCGTCAATTGGCACCGTCTGGGGGAACTGGGAGTGCTGATGTTGCGGCTTCTTCGGCCCCATCAACTGCGATCTACAACTCCGCAACAGCGGAGATTCACCAGCTCTTCGGTGCCTTTGACTTCACCGTCCACACGCCGGCCACCTGCCCGGCTTTCGAGTACGTGGGGGACGGAATCAGCTTGGCGATTGGGAGCTTCCGCTTCCAAGTGTGTCAGATGGGCACGCTTCGCATGCCTGATCAACCAACAACACCGGCGATTGCCCCGGCATCATGGTTCCCTCCATCGATCGGCACCCTCAGCGAGCTCAATGCTCCGGTGGAAGTCGCGAACACAGTCAGTGACAGCAGTCACGACTCTGATCTGAGCGATCTGGCCACAGAAGATGGAACCTACGGTTCCGAATCTGAAAGTTGCGGAAGCAACAGCTTCCCCAATCACTTCATGTGCGTCGTCATCAACGCAGGCGATACCTCCGCCAATTGCGCCGTCGTCAACACCGGCAATGGCACCGATCCACCCAAAGTTGGCAACGGTGGCAATGGCGGTAACGGCGCCAACGGGGGAGCAGTTGAACCTCCCAGCATAATCAATGAGCAAATCGGTGAACGCATCGTAATCAGGCTCAACGAGCAAGAGTGGGAGCGCTGCCGCGAGGCCCTACGAGGTGCACCTCTACCATTTCGATCCCCACAGGAATTACTAATGGGCTACCACTGGCTCCTGAAAGAGGAATTCAAGCGCCAAAAAGAAGCAATCGTGCAACTGGAGGCGCGTAAAAGGGCGGCGGACGAGTCGAGCCTTCGTCGCGCTGGGCTCTCCTCCTACGGAGGATCCTCCTCACGGGGAAATGAGTATATCGCCAAGAAGAGGCAGTCGTGAATGGCTCACCTCACCGAACAAGAGCACATAGACGCCACAGAAGTCCTCGACTTCAGCTCTATGATAGTCGACACGAGAGGCAACGTGGTCCCCAGGACACCGCAGGCCGCGGTCACAGCAGCCACCATGTACCTCCTCAACAACCTGCCACCGGCTGGAGATCCCCGAACCGCCATGCACCGATCTACGATCGCGGGTTTGGGGCTAATCGAGGCCGCCCTTGACAAGCAGCCGGTACCAGACCCAAAAAAGGGCAAAACACTACTCCTCGACCTCATCCAGCGATGACAGTCACGACCTGTCTCGACGCCGTCATTCACGGCGACACGATCGCGACTACGATGCGCGCAACGACCTCACACAATGCAAGAGCACGACATGCTCGGTCGACTGAATCAGAAGAGGAAGACGGGGAGCTCTGCGACGCCAGATACTTCAGCAGATCCATTAGGCAGAAGTGAATGCCTAAGGGGTTTAAACTTCCGTCGGAAAACCCGAAGTTCGACGTTCTACAAGACCCTAAAATGTGGCTAGAGGATCACATCTCCTCCGTCAGGCTCCACGGAGGCAGTCGAAGTACTGCCATGCAATGTTTGCAGCTACAGCTGCAGGGCGCCGCCCGAGCATGGCTCAATAACCTCCCACGCGGATCCATTCGCAGCTGGGATGAGCTGGTCTACAGCTTCGTGCGCAACTTTAAGGGTACGTACAAATGGCCCGCATCAATCGAAGAACTGAGATGCTGCCAGCAAAGATCTGGTGAATCGCTGCGCTCATACATCCAAAGGTGGTCCATCATCAAGAACTCCGCGGAAAACATCTCGGAGGACCGCGCGATTGATGCATTCAATGGTGGCGTCCGCCGTCTAGAGCTCAGGGAGGAGCTAGGCCGCTCAAAGCCCCAGACCATCGACCACCTGATGGAGATCGCGAATCGGTGGGCTGATGGAGAAGATTCAGTGAAGAACCGCACTCACTCCGACGAGGAGGCAGAACTCGAACGCAGACGCGGCCGCCGAGGCAAACACCGCATGCGCATCTACGACGACCGTGACGACGTCAACATGGTCGCAGCCGGCTACGCCGATAGACACGACGACAACCGCAACGGCGGATACCGCAGCGGCGGATACCGCGACTCCGGGAAAACCACGCAAGTGTGGCAACGCCGCACTCGCGACGAAGCACCCGCGACCTCTATCGAGGAAAAACTGTCCGGGCCATGCACGGTACCCTTCTACATCGACAAGCATGACGGCAAGAGAAAATCCAGCCACCTCCTCATGGACTGCCACGAGTTTCTCAAGCTACACGAGGGATTGATTCGGATGAATCGCAACATAGTCGAAAGAGGCTACGGGGCCGCCCCAGGCGCCGTAGCACATGGTGCACCACCACCACCACCTGGGCCACCCCCGAACGGAGCTACACCAGACCAGCACCACGGAGGAGAACTGTACCCACGGGCCATGGGTACCATGATGATCCAAAAGGGGCCCCCTTCAACAGGGTGCAGAAAGCTATCACTCGCGAAGTCAACTTGGCCACGCACTCACCACCATCCACCACTGAGTACCTCAGTGGCAGTGAGTCGTGCATCACCTTCGATAAACGCGACCACCCTCCTCAAGTACCTTGCCCAGGTCATTGCCTCCTCATACTCGAGGCACAAATTGGAGGCTTCGACATGAGTCGCGTCTTCATGGACGGCGGAAGCGGCATCAACCTCATATTCGCGAGTACCCTGCGAGCAATGAGGATCCCTCTAACTTGCTTGGAGGCATCAGACACAATGTTCCACGGCATCGTCCCAGGGAAAGGCGTATACCCCCTGGGCAAAATCAACCTCGACGTCATATTCGGCACGCCAAAGAACTTCCGGCGTGAGCGCATTGACTTTGAGGTCGTCGACTGGCCCTCACAATACCACTGCATCCTCGGACGCGTCGCGTTCGCTAGGTTCATGGCGGTACCCCACTACGCCTACCTGCAGATGAAAATGCCAGGTCCCAACGGCGTCATCACGATCAACGGAAGCTTTGAGCGATCTGATAGTTGCGATAGGGAATTCAACAGAATCTCCTAGTCCTTTGGCATGCAGGAGGAGCTCGCGCGATTGAAGGAAACAACAGACAACAGTCTGGCTCCCCTAAGCAGACCAAGCTTACCTGATCTCTCCTTCGACTCATCTGTGCACACAAAGAAGGTGCAGGTCCATCCGACAGATCCCGCCAAAACGGCCCTCATCGCCAACAACTTGAGTCCCGCATAGGAACTCGCGCTCGTCGAATTCCTCCGTGAGCACTCGGAAATTTTCGCCTGGTGTCCTGGGGACATGCCAGGAGTTCCCAGGGAATTCGCGGAGCACGCACTCAACGTCAACCCCGACGCAAGGGTAGTCAAGCGACTGTCAGAGCCACGAGCGCAGGCAGTTGGAATGGAGATCAACAGACTCCTCGAGGCCAAATTCATACGTGAGATCAAGGAAAGCACTTGGCTCGCCAATACGGTGCTGGTGCCAAAAAAGACACGGATATCCTACGGATGTGCGTGGACTGCACTTCTTTAAACAAGCAGTACCCAAAAGATCACTTCCCGCTACCACGGATCGATCAAATCATCGACTGCACCGCTGGATGCGAGCGCCTCTCCTTCCTCGATGCCTACTCAGGCTATAACCAAATTCGAATGAAGGAGGAAGACCAGGAGAAGACCGTGTTTACAACGCCCTTCAGTGTGTTTTGCTACAACACAATGCCCTTCGGGCTAAGAAACGCGGGAGCCACCTACCAGCGGTGCATGCAAGCTTGCCTCAAGGAGCAATTGGGTCGCAACATCCAAGTCTATGTCGACGACATAGTAATCAAAACAAGGGAGGAAGCCTGTCTAATCGACGACTTGCGCGAAACATTCGCCAATCTCGATCGCTACCGGATTAAGCTCAGTCTGGACAAATGCGCCTTCGGCGTACCATCTGGGCAGCTGCTCGGGTATCTCATCTCCGCGAGAGGGATTGAGGCAAACCCGAAAAATATAAAGGCCATACTGGCCATGGAGAAGCCAAAAAACATAAGAGGCGTCCAACAACTAGCCGGACGAATCGCGGCCCTCAGTCGATTTATCAGTCGAATGGGAGAAAAGGCACTGCCCTTCTATCAACTCCTCCGCAAAGCTAACAAATTCGAGTGGACCAAAGAAGCGCAAGAAGCATTCGAAGATCTCAAGCGCCTGTTATCCACCTCGCCAGTACTAGTGACTCCACGAGAAAGGGAGCCGCTACTGCTGTACATCTCGGCCACCAACCAAGTGGTTAGTACAGTGCTCGTCGTCGAACGGGCAGAGGAAAACAAGGTCCATGGCGTACAACGCCCGGTATAGTACCTCAGCGAGGTCCTCACGCCAACAAAACAGCGGTACCCACACTACCAGAAGTTGGCGTACGGCGTCTTCATGACCGCCCGGCGACTACACCATTACTTTCAGGAACACTCAATCGTGGTAGTCAGCGGCGCCCCATTGGGACACATCCTCAATAACCCCGACGCCACGGGATGAGTCGCGCTTTGGGGAATCGAACTGTCTCCACGAGACATCACATACGAAAAGCGCGACGCAATCAAGTAATAGGTTCTCCCTGACTTCCTCGTGCATTGGATGGTAAATCAACTCCCGGACAAGCCAGATATGTCCTACCTCTGGACCATGCACTTCGATGGATCCAAGCGGAAAGATGGAGCAGGAGCAGGCGTCGTACTGACGTTACCTCAAGGAGACAAGCTGAAATACATCCTGTGAATGCAGTTCACGGCCTCAAACAACTAAGCTGAATACGAAGCCCTATTGCACGGGTGAGGATGGAAAAAGCCTGCAGCGCAAAAAGGCTCATCATATATGGCGGCTCCAAGCTAGTCATCAACCAAACAATGCACGAGTGCGACGGACTGAACGACAACATGATCGCGTACTGCGACCTCTACGATACACTCAAAGGGGACTTTGATGGATGCGACTTGCGACACGTAGGTCGCGAAAGCAACGAGGAGGCGGACGCACTTGTAAACATAGGCTCTACCTGCGCCCCCATACCACCTGGGGTATTTCTCGAGCGCATCTGCGAATGCTCCATCAAGCCAAAGGCCGCAGAGAAGAAAACAAGCGCAGCAATGGACTCGGGGGCTACGCCACCCAATGAGCCAATGGCACTCGATGACTTGGAGCTAGACATAGGACTCGAAGGGCCAATGAGCGTCATGATGATAGAACAATCTTGGATGCAACCGTACATTACATATCTCTTCAGCAAGCACCTACCGGACGACCCGACGGACGCACGGCACATTGCACGATGCTCCAAGGCATTCGCCGTCATCAACGGCGAACTGTATAAACGCAGTATCACAGGCGTGTTACAACGATGCGTCTCCCTGGACGATGGAAAAGCAGTCCTCCTCGACATACATGAAGGAACCTGCGGACACCACGCCGGCAGTCACGCCCTCGTTGCCAAAGCTCTACGAGCTGGATTTTACTGGCCCACGGCCATGCGTGACGCCAAGGACATAGTCCAAAATTGCAACGCTTGTCAGGGATTCGCGGACAAACCACACGCACCAGGCGCAGAATTACGGCTTATTCCATTGGTCTGGCCCTTTGCACAATGGGGGCTTGACATGGTAGGCAAGCTCCCAAGGTCCTCGCAAGGGGGATACGTCTATATTTTGGTTGCAGTCGACAAATTCACCAACTGGATCGAAGCCATGCCGGTGACCAAGCAATCGGGTCACAACGCGGTCAAGTTCTTCGAGTCCATCGTCTACCGCTTCGGCGTGCCGCACAGCATTATCACTGACAATGGGACGAACTTCACATCCAAGGAGTTCCAAGAATTTTGCGAAAACCTGGGGATCAACATCAGTTTTGCCTCAGTCGCGCACCCACAGACCAATGGTCAGGTGGAAAAAGCAAATGGGCTCGTCTGCAGCGGCATCAAGAAGCGACTCCTTCGACCACTCGAACAAGCCGCGGGTTGCTGGCCAAATGAGCTCCAATCCGTACTCTGGAGCCTACGTACAACTCCAAACAGCGCCACAGGCTACACGCCATTCTCTATGGTACATGGGGCAGAAGCGGTACTACCCGCCGAAGTAAGGTACAAGGCGCCACGCATAGTCGCTTACAACGAACAAGAGTCATCTCTCGCACTCGAAGACTCCGTTGACCTCCTCGAAGAGGCGAGAGAAATCGCCGTAGAAAGATCCACGATCTACCAGCAGAACCTGCACAACTACCACAGTAGAAGGCTTCGCCCCAGATCTTTCGTCGAAGGTGACCTGGTCCTGTGATTGAAGCAGTAGGGACATCTCAAGCTCGAGTCCCCCTGGGAAGGACCATACTTGGTTATAGAAGTGATCCCAGGTGGCGCCTATCGCCTTCAAGACCTAGAAACAGGAGTTGCATACTCCAATCCTTGGAACGTCGCACAACTGCGACGCTTCTACCCCAAGCTGTTTTTACTTTTACATCGCAAATAAGGCTAATCAGCCAGGGCTACTTAGCCGCACATTGTACCTCGTACTGTTCTCCAAATAAATAAAAGCTAAGTGCCCCAAAACTCTGTGTTTTTATTTTCACTTATGTTACTATTGTACTCGGGCGCTACGCCACCCTACACACATTTGTTCTTCGAACTAATAAACGCGACATCCCGAGTAGCTGGCACATCAATTGAACCCCTTAACGCAAACTCAACCCAGCTGCAACGCACCTGGCAGGTTGATAAAAGGGATGGCCAGGCTAACGAAAAGGATTCGCATAGTGCAACGCACCTTACGCTTACAAAAGCTATTTGTACGCGTTCAACAATAAATTACATACAAATATATATATGAACTTTACAACACAAATACACTTATGTGCAGGATACAAATCTGGTTATTGCTGCAACAGAAGAACATTGGTTTGCTCCTCGAAGAAGTCGACAATCTCCTCTGCTGGACGGTCCACCGCTTGATAGTGTGGTACCATATTTCAGGCAGATCCAACTGGCGGCGCTGGCAGACAGGAAGCTACGAGGGCGACGTCCACGTCAGGCCTGTGCAATCGCACCATCGAGAGAGCAGCCTTGGCACCAGCCACCAACTGCTGCCTCACGCACTCGCGAACCGCGGGCATATCTTGAAATTTGGCCAAGAGAGCCAACAGGCTCGACGGCGTGTCATCCAACGGGAACATCGCCCGATAGATATTCTTCAAACACGATTGCGACTTCTTCAGGAAGAGCAGCACTCGCGAAGCGCGATCCTGCAGGGTCGCCAATGCAGTCGCACGATCATGATCCACCCAGAAGTATCCACTCTCTTGGAGTTGCTCCTGGGTGAGACCATGAAGGCGGATGGCAATCCTATCCCTCTGCTCCTGCGGATGGCGTGCACTAACACCTACACGAAGCAGCACCTACAGCATGCATACAACATACCACTGCGACTAACTACAAAGGAAAAGATCAGGACGAGCAAACTAACACTTAAATTGGGCGCCCAGCTGCATCACCTCGCCAAGCAGATACTGCTCGCGGGCGGCAGCTTTTTCCGCCTTTGACTTCCACACATTTGCGCTATCGCGGATCAGGGGCAACTCACGCTCCAGCTGCTTCACGCGGTCACGAACTCGCGACAGTAAAGACAGCTCCTCTACCCTGGAGCGCGGCGGTGCCACTGTCTCATCAAGAGATGATGGATCCTGGTTTCCCTCTACAGGACCACTCGATGTGCCCTACCACAGATCAAGACAGAAGGAAATAAGGCGACCAAACTAACACAAAGGCAGGAAAAGCATATGCATTCAGGATAAGCATAAAAAATATTCACAAGCACACTCGCCAGCAGGCATGTTCTTAGAGCAAAAGGACAATTCATTATCTATTACACAAGCTAACTACGGAGCAGCTGGCTTCTTCGACTTTGACGCCTTTGGAGGCTTCATCAAGTCCGTGGCAGTATCAGACACCACTGACTTTCCGCATGCCCCTGAAGCCGAAGCTTTCGCCGCCTTCTTAGCACGCTGGAGCTCCTCCGAATACTTGGCAACGGTATTAATCAAAGAATGGACGTATTTGGCACAGGCAGTCGCAAAGGGAGCGAATACTACCTGCTGACCATCCGCGCCAACAGGCATTGTCTTCGAAACCGCAGAGGGGTCTATGTCGACTCCATGGGCCTGCACCATGGTGAGTGACATCGTTGCACCAGTCGCCCGAAGGAAGTTCTTGTAGGTAGAAGGCACACCTCCGGCGAGTGATTCCACCAGCTCGTCCATTTTATCGACCTGCTCTGCCTTTGGCATCAACTCCTCCCGGAGGCGACTAAGGGCGACCTTGGCCTTGGACAATGTATTCTGGACGACGGCGCTTCGGTCTTCGACCGTGGATACCGCGCCGGCCAGAGCGTCATCATGACGAAGGGCCTGCGGGTCAAAACTCAAGTCGCCAGCATCTACACCAAAAAATACATGGATCAAATTTCTAGTGCCACCGGGAAAACTCCAGAAGCAGAGATAAGTATCAATAAAAAATCCACCAGTAAAGGTACCTGAGAGGGCCTTGGCGACTGAGAATAGTTTCTCCTCGAACAACTTCTCCCTCGCCGCAAAAGAGCCACGCAGATCCTCTTCGCGCTTCCGAGCATCATCACGAGCCGCGATTGCCTCATCGCGCCCCTTCACAGCTGCTGCCAATGTCTTCTCCAATGATGCAACATTGCGCAGTAGGGCGTTATGCTCAGCTACATGGCAATCAAATAATTGGCTATCAGTCGAACATACCAAAACGGAGAGAAGATGTAAGGAACAAGCATGGAAACACTCACTTTCGACCACGCGGTGATGCGTCTCCAGCATTGCATGCTGACAACCCATCGCCATCACCTGCTCTGCCACTCGCGCGGCCTCCTTTACAAGGAGCTGTTGCACCAAGCAAGGAATCAGAGAGGGCAACAGAAGGCGTTGACTGCAAAAATAGAAAAGAAGGAAAGATATACTTACATGGTCCTCTAGCGACTCCGAAGAAGTCTGTTGAGCCGTCATCCGAGCAACTATTCGATGGTCCCCTCCGTGAGGAGAGCTCGAAGAATTGTGCCCGGAGTTTGGCCACCGCCGGAGGAGAAGGAGCACGCTCAACCTCTACCTTGGCCCTCGAGGTCGCGACTCCTGATTCCTTCAAAAATTCAACGTCCAGAAGATGACGACGCCTCTTGACTGCAAGACCAAATTCACATTGAGAAAGGGCAAAACTCCAGGGCAAAGCCAACAAAAAGAAAACAGAGAAGAATGAATGAACTCATAAACTTACTAGTTAAACTTGTCCAGATCAAATGTGGCCTCCGCCGACTCCGACGAAGACTCCTTGGGCAATCGCATCTTCTTGCAAGAAGCCGGTGCTATAGCCCTCATAGGAAGGGCGGGAATTGGTGACTCCGCGCCAGCAACTGTGCCCTCTAGAGTTGAAGGAGTCGACACATCGGAGTCCTCGCTGCGCGAACGCTTGCGAGTATCTGGGCTCTCTGACTCGGGGGCTTCCTCTTCCACATCAGAAGGGATGGTTGACTCAGACTCATCCTCTTCAAAAGCTTCGTGAGGAATAATGCCCTGAGGGAGAGGAGGCATGCAAGGCGAGACCGCCCAATCCTGCATACAAACAGAAAAAAGGAGCAAGTAAGCAACAGAAAAGCAATCGCGAACATAAGCTACTTCGTAGCACGACTGTCCCTCGGGAGGAGGATTCGAAGCATCGAAGGGAGGAACGACTGGCTCATTTGGAAGCACATCCTTGAAGGTGTACTTCATGACCAGTCGCACCCTCTTATCTACCTCACTCGCGGACATGCCGTCGGTAGACACGCGAGTGGTATCATCAGCACCAACCCATTGAAACATGGGATGGACTCTAGCTTGGAGAGACTAGACGCGGCGACGCGGCCAATTCCTAATAAGGGCGCAACCTCCCTCTTCTGCGCCTATGCGACTCTCGAGGTCGCAGACGCGCTGATATAGCACGTTAGTCTCCGCGAGTTCGGAAGGCATGATCACGTTCTTCCAAGAACGCATCTTCTTGTAGGGAGTCGCGGGATCAAAAGGCGCGAGTCCAAAGTGCTCGTCCTTGGCCTTCTGGTCGTGAACATAAAACCATCTGTTCCTCCATCCCTGGACGGACTTGGCGAGCTTAATGTCGAAGTAGGTGGCGGATGGGTCGACATGGATTCCACAACCACCTACGTCATATATTAAAGAGCCAGATGCGGACTGACGCTTTAGCTTAAATAAATGTTTGAAAAGGCCAAAGTGCGGCTCGATTCCGAGCCAGCACTCGTAGAGGGTGATAAAACAAGAGATGTGAAGAATTGACTTTGGGGACAGCTGATGGAGCTGGAGCCGGTAGAAACAGAGGAGACCCCTAAGAAAGGGGTGGAGAGGCAAAGAAAGGCCACGAATGATGAAAGCAAGAAACATCAGTCGAAAACCAGCGGGAGGCACAGGAATGGTCTCACCGCTGGGGACACGCGCGTCGGCGACTGCTGCAGAAATAACTCCGTCTTGGCGAAGAAGACGGAGATCAGACGCCTTGATGATTGAGGGGCGCCAAGCACCATTGGTCACGCGGGTGCCCGCGACCTTCTTTCTCCTGCCGGCAGCGGCACTGGTGCCCGCAGCAGCGGGGCTACCCTTCTTCTTCGTCGCAGCAACTGTGGCTGCGGAT
Source organism: Avena eriantha (assembly GCA_910589775.1). Taxonomy (NCBI): domain Eukaryota; kingdom Viridiplantae; phylum Streptophyta; class Magnoliopsida; order Poales; family Poaceae; genus Avena; species Avena eriantha. The sequence goes on along the minus strand of OU342743.1, from coordinate 337,406,483 downwards.
TCAGCGGCAGCGCCTCCTCTCTTCTTTCCCATTGCACGGCGGCGATGAGAACGCAGAAAATAACTTGGAAACGAGCGGAGCTGATCTAGAGCTGAGGAGGAGATGAGCGCAGGAGAAAAGTAGAGCAGCAGCGGCAATGGCGGTGGCAGCGAGGAAGAAAAGGGCGCAGATGGAAATTTACCGCCGTAGCATCTCTACTTAACCCCTAAGAGATGCAATCCAACGGCTCACAAAAACCCTATTGGACACGTCAGGAAGAGGAAGCACGAACCGTCCGTCCAATGCACGGAAATCGAGGAGGCACAGTTAATAATAACATTACGCACGCCCAATCAAATCAAAGTCAGAAAGTGGGACCCACCGCTCGTCACGTCCCGTCAAAGCCGCTCACGCGGGCAACTGAGGTCATGGAAGCGTCAGCACTGACGTCATCAACGGCTACTTAGCGGAAAACTTCGACTACTTTAGTCCTTGCTAGAGTTTTCGACTCCACCAAGCACTCGGGGGCTACTCCCATAGGGAGCGCTGGCCCTATGATTTTTCTTTTCTTATTGCAGGAATACAAGCAATCGCAATCAAACCCAGCCACTCGAAACACGGTTCAACTATGGACATGGGTTACTCCGATAGGGAGTGCTGGAAGCAACTTCGACTGATACAAGCGAGCAAAAGACGACAGCAGTCGAAAAAGTGTTTTAGTCCCTGTATGAGTCTTCGACTGAAATAAACAAGCAAAGACGATAGCATTCGCAAAATTTCTTTAGTCCCTGCCTGAGTCTTCGACTCAACCAGACACTCGAGGGCTACTCCCATAGGGAGCGCTGGCCGCGCACCCTATGATTATTGGCACAAAAACTGTGCATTGATTACATTCATACTCGCAGATCATGGCGACACCGCCTCATAATTCTCCCTACAAAGAGACTACATCTCCTGGGCCGCCCGAGTCATCCCCGCGATGATAAAATTCGGATGCCGCGCTTACAGCATGAAGATAAGACCTGAATAAGGCCTGGCAACATATTTAACTGCGCACTACCAGAAATATATCCTTGCCTACTGGCGCGATGAACATGCCTTGACGGACGCGTCAAGTGCTCACACCCATATAACTGGAATTCGACTCCTGTAAGACCTCCGCGGCCTGAGTCGAATTACGCCAGCACTTTTCCGGATTCGAGTCCGGGGACTCGAGTTTGAGTAGATTGCGTTGTTTCACCCTAAGGTGGTTAACTGATACCGATACTTCGGCTATATCAGGCACGTATATCAACAATCCCTATGACATCAATGAAAGCAGTCGGAAAACATACTCATTCAGGCACTCGAAGACTTCAAAAAGTATGCAGTCGAATCTGCGATTCCATTGGATACTCGGGGGCTACTGACATGGGTATACCCTACAGGTACTCGAGCTTGGTATATACGGTCTAAATACGTATAGGCCCACGGTGTTGCCAAGGCCAAGACAAAAGGATTCGAGTGACTTGCGGACTCTCGATTGCTTGAGAGACAAGAAGAAGCTAAAGATAGAAAGTTTGAAAGGGAAAAACCTAACTTGTAACAGACTCAACCTGCTACCCGAGACCTAGCCTATCTATATAAAGGCTAGGAGGGGGCGGCGAGGAGGACACACGCAACCCTAGTTTCCACAACTCTTGCCAGATTGCATCTGCGCACCATTGTAACTTTCGACTCCTTCGATAATTCCAGAACAGACAAGCAGGAGTAGGGACCTCTACGAGGCCTGAACCTAGGTAAATCTTTTGTCCCCTGTGTGCTTGTTCTCTAGCCGATAGATGTCTCCAGCACTCCCTCCTTCTCCAAAACCCAAGTCCGTAACAATGGGAATTGATGAGTTAAACCCTCATCAATATTAATCCGTTGGATCTCTCCACTTGTCCATTCGATGCGGGGTGGGCTACTGAGGCAACGTCTAGCTGGATCTTCTTATCCCCGCAAAATCGCGCAAATGCTCCTTCAGCACAATTGGTGCCATTATCTGTTATGATACTGTGAGGATAGCCATATCTCAGAATGATATCTTTGATGAATGTCACGGCTGTGGCGCCATCACATTTTCTTATCGGTTTTACCTCAATCCACTTTGTAAATTTGTCAACCATAACCAAGATATGGGTCATATTCCCTCTTGCTGGTTTAAACGGGCCAACCATATCCAAAAACCATACAACAAATGGCCAGGTAATAGGTATGGTCTTGAGCTCTGACATTGTCATGTGTGTCTTGGTAGCATACCTCTGACAACCATTGCATTTTATTACTAGATCTTCTGCTTGTTCCAAGGCCTTCGGCCAGTAGAACCCATGCCGGAAAGCTTTTGCCACTAAAGCTCTAGATGAGGCGTGATGCCCACATTCCCCTTGATGTATATCTTGGAGGATGTCAAGCCCTTCTTCCGGGTTAACACATTGTTGGAGAACGTTTGTGACACTCCTCTTGTATAGTTCGGCATTGATAATCGTGTATGCCTTTGCGCGCCTCTGAATTTCCCTGGAAAGCACCTCTTCACTGGGAAAAGTTCCATCCTTCAGGAATTGAAATATGGGCAGTGCCCCAGCTGGTATAACTTGCACTAGAAACACATCCTCGTCAATTTCCATTTGATCCACCGACATAACCTCTGCCAGATCATGCTGTACAGTCCCCGGGTTCTGTGTAGCAGTCCCTGGGTTTCCTGAACCACTTCCCACTTCAATGTCCATGGGTACGGGTCCGGACTCCGGATCTGCCGGGATGTAGATTGAGTCGGTTTCTGGGGACGGCCTGATAGATGGTATTCTGAGGTGTTCTAGTGCTACGCCCGGTGGAATTGCTTGTCGGGTTGATCCGAGCTTCGACAATACGTCGGCAGCCTCGTTTTCCAGCCGGGGTACATGCTTAAACTCGCGTCCCTCAAAGTATCCTGATATTTTTTGCACATGAAATCTATATAATGCCATGTTTGCATCCAAAGAGTCCCATTGCCCCGAGACTTGCTGAACTACCAAATCCGAGTCGCCAAAGCATTGGATCCGACGTATTCCAGTTATTTTTGCCACTTTGAGCCCATGCACAAGTGCTTCATACTCGGCGACATTGTTTGATGCTGTGAAATGGATCTGCAACACATACTTCAACTGGTCGTTCTTTGGTGAGGTGAGTACAACTCCGGCGCCTAATCCGGTTTTTGTCTTTGATCCATCAAAATGCATTGTCTAGTAGTTCGGATCTAGTAATGGTGGCTAATATTGCATCTCGGCCCAATCCACGAAAAAGTTGGCCACAGCTTCAGACTTGATCGCATCTCTCCTATTGTATTGCGGAGCATAAGGGGCTAGCTCAATTGCCCATGTTGCAATTCGGCCGCTTGCGTCCCTGTTACTCATTATCTCAGATATGGGGTCTTCACATATCACTTTGATCGGATGTTCTTCAAAGTAGTGTTTTAGCTTCTTCGCTGCCATATACACACCATATGCCATATGAGGATAGTTTAGCTTCGATCCTAATAATACCTCACTCAGGTAATAGACTGGCCTTTGCACTGACTTACCCTCTTTGTCGCTCTCTACCACTACTACTGCACTTACAACTCGGTTGGTTGCGGCTATGTAGAGCAACATTGCCTCTTTTGATAGTGGAGAGGCTAACACTGGTGCAGTGGCTAACATTTTCTTTAACTGGATGAAGGCTTCATTGGCCTGCGGCGTCCATACGAACTTGTCCGCTTTTTCATTAGTTGATAGAGAGGCAATGCCTTTTCTCCCATCCGACATACAAACCGACTTAAAGATGCCAGACAACCAGTAAACTTCTGTACATCATTAAGACACTTTGGCAGTTCCATTCGCTCTATGGCTCGGATTTTAGTTGTGCTCGCTGGACACAAGAAATCCGAGTAATTTTCCAGCCTAGACACCGAAGGTACATTTCTCCGGGTTAAGCTTCATTCGGAACCTTCTTAGGTTCGCAAACGTTTTCCTGATATCATCAAGGAGCGTTTTTCTTTCCTTTGTTTTTATGACCACATCATCCACATATACTTGCACATTTCGGCCGATTTGGTCGTGTAAACATTTTTGCATACATCTTTGGTACGTTGCCCCTGCATTACGTAAACCAAAAGGTATGGTGCGATAGCAATAAGCCCCATACGGGGTGATAAATGCAGTCTTTATTTGATCATTCGGGTTCAGAGGTATCTGGTGGAAACCAGAATATGCATCTATGAATGAGCAGTTCACACCTAGCAGTAGAATCTATGACTTGATCTATCCTTGGCAGTGGGAATGGATCTTTTGGGCAAGCCTTATTCAGGTTTGTGTAATCGATGCACATACGCCAAACCACTGCCACATTCGGATCATCTTTCTTCTTTTCCACCACCACCGGATTAGATAGCCAATCCGGGTAAAGCACTTCCATGATAAACCCAGCTGCTAGGAGTCGAGCTATCTCATCTCCAATTACTTTTCTCCTATCTTCGGCGAAGTGGCGGAGAGGTTGCTTCACCGGCTTTGCTCCGGGTCTCACATTCAAAGAGTGCTCGGCCAACTCCCTCGGAACACCTTGCAAGTCCTGTGTGGACCAATCAAGGATATCCCGATTCTCATGGAGGAAGTTGACGAGCTCGCTTTCCTATTTGTCATTTAACCTGGCACTAATCATTACGGTGCGCTCTGGGAATAGATCATCAACATGCACTTTCTTTGTATCTTTAGTTGATTGAAATGAGACACTTCCATGCGGTTTACTCAGCGCCGGTATATACTGCTGTGCGGACTGAGCCAATGCCGCCACTTCCAAGATCTTTCTCTTTTCTTGTGTGATCACTAGTGACTCGGCCAGGTTACACCCGGCTGACGCACACTCAATGGAACGTCAGAAATCTCCTGCTATGGTAATTACTCCATTTGGCCTGGGCAACTTCATCTTCAGGTAACTGATGTGCCAACTTGCCATGAATTTGTTTAGGGTAGGCCTACCGAGTAACACATGATACGCGCTCTCTAGGTTCACCACCTCAAACTCCAAATTTTCAGTTCGGCAGTTATCTCTTGTGCCAAATAACACGTCTACCCGGACCTTACCAATGGGTTCGCAGGAAATGCCTGGCACAATACGATGGAAAGTTGTTCACGTGGCCTGGAGCATATTCTCAGATATACACAACTTGCACATTGTATCCACGTACATAATGTTGATGATGCTGCCATTGTTAATTAACACCTTGGAAAACCTCACATTGATATTTGGCCCTATGAACGTTTGGTCCAGCACCAGTGCATACGAACCGGGACTAGGCATGACCTTGGGATGGTCCTTGATACTCCACGTAATGTCCTGATCCGACCAAGCATACACCTCGTCACTGCCGGCATTACCGCATTCACTTCCGTATGTTGGCGCTGTAAGATCTTTCTATATGTCTCCTCCGTGGTAAACACGCAGTAACTCTGGTGATGCTCTCTGTATTCATTTTCTCCCCTCATTGCTAGGAGATCTTTGATCTGGATGATGCTGATTTTCCACCTGATGCACTACATCCATTCTCTCATGATTTTCATACCTCGGCGGAGGTGGTGGCAACATTAACTGTTGTGTGTTCGCTCCGGAGAGTAATTGCTGCCGGGGTAACTCCTGCCGAGGTTGATCGTTTCGAGGTGCCTGAGCATTCCCCGAACCACTTTTTTCTATCTTCCTCATCCACTCACATTGCCGAGTTCTGTGACCCACCGGGTTACTCGGATTTGGCGTGTGAAATTTGCACGGCTGATCCAGCATTGCCTCATACGTATACCTTGGCCGGTCCTTCTTTTCTTGCCACTGTCTCTTTTGCTCGGGCGTCCAAGTTTTCTTGCCATCATTTCTTGGGGTCCACTGTTGCCCTCCAGTTTTCTGACGCTGATTACTCCCTGCTCCGGGTTGATCTTGATTTATAGCAGCAATTTGTTGCGAAATACCTATAATCTAGTCTATCATCTCTTCTCTTACCCTGGTAATCATTCCGCCGGGATGACCCGGATCCATCTCGCTGGTAGTACTCCTCATTTGACTCGTTTGACACCAGCCTAGGTTGATTCGGATCACCCAAGGCATATGAATCAGCAATCCGGATTGCCTCTGCCAGTGTAGTTGGCATATCCCTTTGTATCCTTTGCCACAACATGCTTGCATATCTGCACCCTTGTGCAACCCAAGCTATGGCATGTGACTCAATCACGCCATCACATGAGTTTCGCACAGTGCACCAGCGGGTTAAGAATTCCCGGTCTGTCTCATTTGGTCTCTTCTTGCACATTGCTATGGTCTATGGCATATTGGGCCTCTAATACGTGCTTGAGAAATTACTGACGACATTTCCTCAAAATCGATCCATCAGTTAATACTTCTGGGTGGCAAATTGTTTAGTCATACCCTCGCTGGCCCCTCCAGCATCTGAGGTACATATCTCACAGCCCATCTCAAGTTGCCTGTAGCAATTTTCACCGTCGTCGCGTAGTTGATCAACCAATCCTCTGGCTTGGTGCTACTGTCATATGTTTTCGTGCCTCTGGGTAACTGGAAGATAGGTACTAGAGGTTCTTTCATGATCCAGGGCCCAAAGCACACTGGACCCGGAGCACCTTGCCCCTCAATTTGCTCCGACCTATAGAGCCGATCCAGTTTTAACCTGGCATCATCGGGCATCAAGTTCCTGCTTCCCAACCTTGAACCTATCACGTGATAGTCCAGCCTAGGGTATCCTGCGTTCACCATTTCTGAATCACCATCATTATACCTATCTTGCTCTTGTGGAGTGCCCCTCTGTTGCATACCTTGGCCGGCACTTTGCTCTTGCCGTGGTATATTCCGCTGCTGCGGTTGCCCTGCAGCCACCGAGTTGCACTGTCCGGCATTGCCGTTCATAGTATTTCCCTGACCGACATTGCCTTGGTCACGGTTACCTCGGCTCGCTTCACCTCGGCTGACACTTCGTCGATCCTCATTTCCCTGCACTGCTTTTCCTTTCCCTGCCCTTGCCGGGTTGTAGGGGACTATCTGTTTGTTTCTCCTCGCCGAGGTTACCACTTCCTCTCTTCTTGGGCCATCATGAGGGAATGATGCTATGGTCCTTGCCGGATTTGGAAGCTCCGGGTCACCTACCGCTGAATAAACGACTTTGGAAGCTCCAGCCCTTGCCGGATTAGCTCTGAGCAATTCTTCATTTTGTCTGTTAGCGATCCGAACTAACTCATTGACCCTATCCTGCTGTCTTTGCCGGGCTTCACCCATCAAACCTTCTAACTCGGATGCAGTTGCATCCGCTGCTTTGAGGTTCTTTGCCAGGGTACTGTACTTCGGCAGCCCCACGGACAGAATGTTCTCTAATTCCTCGACTCTAGTATCACCCTCTTTGTTCATTTCACTGATGAGGTTTCTCCCCTTCACTTTTACAGCATCTACCTTATTTGCTTTTGCGTACTCGCGCAGTGTCATGTTCAACGACTGCTGAGCCGCGGCTATCTTTTTCGCACCCTCTAGTATTTTCTTCCTAGTTTCCTCTAACTCGGCCTATGCTTGAGCCAGATCTACCACAGGTGCTATGGGACTTGCCAAGCTATCTATTGCTTGCTGCAGCACATTCTCTGGCCTCTCTAGTAGAGGACCTCTACTTTTCCTTGGTGCCTTGGGTGTTACCTCCGAATCAGGTGCCGGATCCTTGCTCGCGCCAGCGCCAGGAGCCGTCATCATCACCTCGGTGCGGTCAGGGGAGCGAGTGATACGCGCACTGTGAGCCGTGCTAAGGGGTGGCTCGCCTCCCTCGACAACGTGTCACGGGTGAACGCATGACACATCAACGACGACGTAGATCTTGTGAGCGCCAAGTTTGACGAAGAGGCCGTTGCGAGGAAGAGGTCGCTTGCCGAAGCAACCAGCATTGTCGCTGACGTAGTCCAGCGTTCCAAAGCGCTGAACTAGCCCTGAGACGATGCGCTCGGTGTTGCCGATGTGGTTTCCTGTCCGGATCGTCACTCCTGCTAGCGCCGCTAGCCCCACGGTGGGTGCCAACTGTCATGGTGGTGTCACGGCAGATGCCATGGATAGGCTAAAGGTGGGGCCAATATGCACTAGAGGAATCTAGGGAGGGATAGTGTGGTGATTCCACACGTAGATTCTTTGTATTCACTAGGTTCCCAAGTTTTACAAGTGCTCCTTGATATTTATTGGGGAGAGGAGGAAGAAGGAGCTCTCTTACTCTCACCACCAGCTAGCTCCCAGGAACCAACAACTCAAATGCCAACGAACCAAAAATCAACCCTTTCTACAGATGCCCTAGCCCTCCTTATAAAGGGGTGGCTAGGTCTCCAATTAGGGCATACGTGGAGGCATATTCCAATTAGGGCTATGCCTCTTCCCAAAATAGAAAACTGACCGGGTCACTTTTCACCATCGTAAGCCATCCAGAGGCTACGTGAGCCTCTGCGGCGCCAACGTCATCCGACAAAGGCCACGTCACCCTTGTCGGCCATGCTTCGGTGGTCCTTCCCTCTGTCCGCTTTGCTCATGCTCCAGCATACAGTGACCACCTTTTGACCAGCAAGATACCTTCCTTTTCTTGCAAGCCTGATATAACCCGGATCATGCCTGGTTAATCCGCCCATGCGGGTACCTGCATACGAGTTACAGAAATCCTGCCGGCATATGACATACATCAGCCAGGACTCAGTTAGGTGGACATCCTCCGGTTCGGGTTACTCTGTAAGTCGGCCATCCTTGAGGTGACTCAGCCAGCATTTGCTTTGACCTTGCCGTACCTCGGGTAACTCGGCCTTTATACCTCGGTGTGACCCTACTAGGGGGTATCCCCCCAACATCTATGGTTTCTGCACAACCACAACAAGTAAATTCATCTAGCATACATGAGAACATGGCCACTCTAAGGTCAGAATTGCAAAAGATGTTCTATGATAACTTCGAAATTGAGCTGAAGCCTGTAAGACGGATGTATCAAAAACCTTATCTCAAATACTTTAATTCTTTACCATACCCCCAAGGATACAAGGTGCCTGATTTCGCTAAATTTAACGAGGTAGATAGAAAAACAACTTGGGAACATGTTAGTCAATATTTAGCACAATTGGGAGAGGCTGGAAATAATGGTCCTTTAAAGGTTCGTTTATTCCCTTGTCTTTAACTGGTACCGCTTTTTCATGGTTTTCTTCTTTACCTTATGATTCTATTAATACTTCGTATCATTTAGAAAAGAAATTCCATGAGCATTTTTACAGCGGTGATAATGAACTTATGTTGTCCCATCTTACATCTGTTAAACAAAAACATGATGAATCAGTTACCGATTATGTCAAAAGGTTTAGGGACACGAAAAATCGGTGTTATAGTTTAGTTATAACTGAAAGAGATATGCCTGACTTGGTGCTTAATGGTTTAAGAACTCATATTAAGGAAAGAATAGAAGGTTATGATTTTTTGAATGTTAGCCAAGTGTTATAAAGGGGTTTGGCTCAGGAAAGCCAAAGTAAAGATACAAAAGATATGCATAGGTTAAAGTCTGATCATCCTCGTATAAATATTGTTGGATGTGACAGAGAAAGTTCAGAAGATGAAGCTAATATGTATGCCACTGACTTTGTTTGGCCCTCGAAGGCTAAACCGTATGCTTGTGATGCTCTTAATCCAATTCGTAAGAATTGTGAAGAAGAGATCAATTTCAGTTTTGATGTGGCCAAAAGTGATCGAATATTTGATGCCATGTTGAAAGATAAATATATTAGAATTTCTCATACTTTACCGCTATTTGAAGAGTTAAAACGGTGTGCATATTGCAAGTATCATAATTCTTTATCTCATGCTACTGCCAACTGCAATGTTTTTTGGCGACAGATACTACCGGCTATCAATGATGGACGATTGAGCTTTCCTGATATGCAAATTGACAAGCAGCCGTTCCCAATGAATACCTTGGAGCTGAATGGGAAAAAGATATTAGTCGGCCAGAAGTGGCCGAATTCATTAATAAAAATAATGTTGTTATTGGTGAACCTAGGAACAAAAATGGGAGCGACAACACCTTGGGAAGGGAGCTCGTTCTTGGAAAACAATCTAATGGCAAGGAGACATTAAAGATCACCATAAAAAATCCCGCAACCAGGGGGCAACCACAAGTGAAAGATGATGTTCATGCCAAGTTCATTAAGCCCAAGAGTCTAGAGGTTGGCAAGTGTAATACCAATGAGCTCGAAGTACAAAGAAAATATATTAAACCAACCTTTGACTTGTCGTTGTCCAAGTATGTAAACCAAGTGACTAATTCCAGTTCTAATCGGTCAAAATATATGAAGAATCCAAGATAACCTCCAAGGGAGAGGTCTCCATGACACAAGATGCCATATGGGCAGTGGCCGTCGGGACCGTGGATGGCACCACCCCCGTACGCGCCATATTATTCCAATGAAGGATGGGGGCAAGCCCCAATGGTGCCATATGATTTTCATCCAGGATGGACATAACCTAGAAGATCTATTCATGATAGGATTTCACGACCATTTCAAGACCCTTTGAAATACAATGATAATCGGTTATCACAGAAATCTTGAAGCAAAATTTCTCAAAAGGAGTGGCACCCTAAGTCACGATGTGCTGAAATTTTAGAATCTAGGAAGAAACAAGAAGATAATTCAAATGTTGATGTTGTTGTGGTAGGCACTCATGATATGAAGCTCAAAGAGCTGGTTGTTTTAGATAAACCAGCTAATTCTAATGGGCCTATGTTGGTTATTCAACCAATATCCTCGGCTAATGATCATGAAGCTAGTACAAGTAAGGCTAAGCCAAAGGATTCTAAATATACTCAGCCCTAGTGGTGTCCTCCCGGATTAACCAATACCAAGAAGAGGAGATTGCAGCGCATGAGGAACCAAGAGAAGGTGGAACATGAGGCGGAGAAAATAAGAGATGAATCTTTCAGTGAGACCCGTCCCATTATACGTTCCAAAATATGTGTACCCAAGAAAATTTAGGATGCTACTATTCCCATGGTAATTGCAATAGCTCCTGTGTCATCCGTGGAGGAGAATATGAATATTGTTTCCTCATCTATGTCACCCTCTACACTACCCTCGATTGATGAAACTTTAGAGCCTGCCCCTGTAGTAGAGGGCGATAAAGAGATGGTGGACTTTGAGAACACGCCAACTCGGAAAGGTATGGATATGAATATGGTGTATTATTTACCTGCTGAGTTCCATGTTATACATGAAGAAGGGGATGTAGCGCAGCTAGACTTTGGTCCCAAGAATGCCATCTTTGAGAAATCAAGAGAACCGGTGAAGCACTTGAAGCCATTATATGTCTTCAATGGATTGCTGGTTGCGAGGATGCTCGTTGATGGTGGTGTGGTAGTGAATATTATGCCATATCTAGTCTTCAAGAAATTGAGATTATACAGAATGACTTGATGAAGACCAATATGGTACTCAATGGATTTGAAGGCAAACAAAAAAAACAGAGGCCAAAGGTGTGATGAGTGTGAAGCTCATAGTGGGGAGCAAGACTTTGGCCACTGCCTTCTTTATTGCTGAGGTGCAAGGTAATTGCAATGTCATATTAGGCCGTGATTGGCTCCATGCAAACCAATGTGTGCCATCTACTTTGCACTAGTTCTTGATACAATGGGTTGATGATGAAGTGGAGGTTGTCCATGCGGATAATTCGGCTTGTGTTGCCTTAGCTGATTCATTGGTGGATTGGCAACATCCCAATGCAACTTGCTTAACTGGGCGCGACCTTTCAGATTTTGATTTTCTTAGTGCCACAAGGAACACTTTCGTGCCCATGTCTTTAAATCCAATTGGTAGTAATCGGCTCCCTATCATGTAGTTAATGGATCCCAACAAAGAGTGGTTACAGAAGAGACTTGTTGAATATCGGTCTAATGAGAACGATATGTCTGAGTCAATAGAAGAAATAGATGGTATTGATAAGTTGGGACAAGGTTTTACATCGGCCAATCCATTGGAAGAAGTGGACATAGGAGATGGTTCAATTCCTAGGCCGACGTTTGTAAACAAAAATCTAGAAGCTGATTATAAAGATGTACTAATCGGGTTGCTTAAAGAATATGTTGATTGCTTTGCATGGGAGTATCATGAGATGCCTGGTTTGATCCGAGAGCTATTTGAGCATCGGTTGCCTATTAAGGCCGTTTTTAGACCTCATAAACAACCGACCAGAAAATTCAATCTGAATATGTATGACCGAATCAAGGAAGAGATCGGTCGTGTTCTTAAAGATAATTTTATTAAGCCTTGCAGTTATGCAAATTGGATTTCTAAAACTGTACCAGTAGAGAAAAAGGAGTCCAACAAGTTAAGGGTGTGTAATGATTTTAGAGATTTGAATAGAGCTACACCCAAAGATCAGTATCCTATGCCAATAGCCAATATGCTTATTAATGATGCATATGGACACAAAAATTATTAGTTTTGTTGATGGCAACACTTGGTACAATCAGATTTTTATGGCCGAAGAAGATGCATTCAAAACATCCTTTCGATGCCCTAGTTTTGTTGGTTTATTTGAGTGGACAGTGATGACCTTTGGCTTGAAAAATGCTGGTGCCACGTATCAAATAGCTATGAATTTAATCTTTCATGATCTTATCGGGGTCATATTTGAAGTCTATATTGATGATGTTGTTGTTGAATCAGAAGATAATGAATCTCATTTAGCCGATTTGCGTTTATCTCTTGAGAGGATGAGGAAGTATGTGCTCAAGATGGATCCTTTGAAGTGTTCTTTTAGTGTATCGGCTGGGAAAGAAATTTCTTCATATCCTTTTTGCATGTTGGAGCTTGTACTTTCTGGTTAGCTTCTATCTTCTTGGGATCAATATCTATGCCATGTTCATGTATAATAAACAAGCATTTACGCCTATTCTTCGGTTAAAGAATGATGCCAATTTTACTTGGGGGGCAAAATAGCAAGACACATTTGAAAACAAGCATCATATAGATTTTAACCTTGTCACTCTAGTACCATGGTGGTTATACTTTGGTGGTTCAGTGTGTGACAATGGCCAAGGGGTTGGTGTTGTTTATGTGTATCCTAATGGTACTGTTTTTGAAGCCTGATGCCGCTTAGAATATTTTTGCACAAACAATCAAGCCGAATATGAAGCTTTATTATTCGGGTTAGTACTTTTAACTGCTATAGGTGCAACACATATTGAGGCTTTTGGTGATTCATTTCTAGTGGTACAACAAATATCCAAGGTTTTCCAATTTCTCCATGAGTCACTTAATATTTGCCTTGATGAATGTTTGGGTATAATTTCCACTTTAGATTACTTTAGCATTACTCATATATCTAGAGAAGACAACTGGAATGCAAATGATTTAGCACAACAAGCATATGGCTACCATGTTAATCATGGTGTTTTTCATATATCTCATGAGCCGATGTTTATGCTTGCTAACATAAGTAAGGCCGAATTAAATCCCATTGATTCGGCCACTAATGAAGGATCTAGTGCAAGTGGACATGAAGATTGGAGAATACCCATTGTTGAATATTTGCAGGATCCTAGTAAGAGGAGAGATAGGGTTATTCGGCGTATGGCTTTCAAATATACATTGATAGATGATGATCTCTATCGCCGTATGGTTGATGGTATTATTTTGAAGTGCTTGAATGAGGATCAAGCAAGGGTTTCTATGGGAGAGGTACATGAAGGTATATGTGGTACTCATCAGTCAACACACAAAATGAAGTGGCTATTATGACATGGAGGATTTAATTGTTCGCCAATGATCAATGATTGCTTCAGGTACTATAAAGGATGCGAGGCTTGTCAAAAGTTTAGTGACATTCTGTTAGCTCCTGCCGCTATGTTGAACCCTGCTATCAAGTTGTGGAAGTTTATAGGTTGGGGATTAGATTTCATTGGTATGATCCATCCTTCTTTTTCAATAGGGCATCCTTTCGTGTTGGTAGCTACTGATTATTTTACAAAGTGGTCTGAAGCAATACCTCTCAAAAATATGACCCACAAGGAGGTGATCAAGTTCATAACCGAGCACATTATACATAGATTCGGCATTCCTCAAACACTGACTATAGATCAAGGTACGTCATTTATGGCAAAGGACGTGAAAGAGTTCACCAAATATTACAACATAAAGATTCTTAGTTCATCTTCATATTATGCGCAAGCTAATGGACAAGCTGAGTCGATCAATAAGATTTTGATCATGCTTATTAGGAAGAAGATTGAAGATCATTTGAGAATGTGGCATGAAGTATTATCCGAAGCTTTATGGGCGCATAAGATCTCAAAGCATGGTGCAAAAAAGGAAACTCCGTATGATAGTGCTTTGAGATTTGCTAAGCAAAATGACTTATCGGCGGTAGATATCCATAACTTGATGATGGACAACATAGATGAAATCACCGATAAACATTTATTTTCTTTGAAAAAGATAGAGAAAGAAAAGTTACGGGTAGCAAGAACTTACAATAAAAAGGTAAAGTTGAAGAGCTTCCAAGTTGGCAATTTGGTGTGGAAGGTGATTTTGCCAATTGGTTCGAAAGACAGAAAGTTTGGCAAGTGGTCTCCAAGCTGGGAGGGTCCTTTCAAGGTTGTGAGAGTAGTTCCCGGGAATTCATATTTAATGGAATCGATGGAAGGGACTTTACTACCTCGAGCTCACTACAAGAAAAGTTGGCTTTTACAACGGACGATTTTCTTGGTTGAAGGCCCATTTTTCGTAGCTAAAAATTTTTATGATAGATGCCCATCGTGGTAAAAGCCCTGTCACAAAAGAATCTACCACGGTTTTTGTTCTGACCATGGCATATCGCACCCTTCAGCCACGAAGACTTCTTCCGTCGTAGATCTATTCGTCAGCCGTGTTGACTATTGACGTCATGCAAACTGCCACGTGGCAAACAACGGTAACACTTAGTAAGCTCCCTTAACGGCCATAGAAACCATTATTGTTTCGTCAGGCACTGTCTGAAATGGGCCCAAAAGATGCGACCAGCAGTGGCTCGTGAATTTTAGGCCCGTTACTATTTAGGCCTACAGAAGCCCACACTGTTCGAAAACTGGTCAGCCCGTCACTATTCGGCCAGCTCATCCTGGGCCACCTACGAATGGCCCACTATTGAGAAGGTCCGATACTATTCTGCCCTTTTACTATTTTGGCTCATTACTATTCTGGTTGTCTACTATTCATGTATGTTATTGTTGTTGTCCTTTACTGTTCTGGCCATTTACTGTGCTGGTTGCCGCTGCTCTGGCCTGCTACTGTTCAGGACGGTTATTTTTCTGGCATGTTACTTTTCTGGTCCGTTATTGTTCTGGAATGTTACTGTGCTGGGTTGCCACTGTTCTGGTATGCTAGTATTTTGGCTTGTTTCTATTTTAGCCTGTTACTATTTCGCCTGTACTATTTTAGTCTATTATTGTTTTGGCATGTTACTATTTTGGCATCTTACTGTTCTATCCATTTACCGTTACTGTTTCGGTTGTTCTGAAGCCCATGCAAATATTATAAAAGTAGTATAATTAGCGAGCATCTTTTTCTATTCATGGAAGGCGCAATACAAGAAGAGCAAATAACAAAACCCTATACAGTTACCTGATTGACCTGGCTGGCGCAAATATGGCACCGCCATGCGTGGATGGCGTCAACTAAATGCCTAAATGGCCTATGCGAGTTATCTAGATATTACATCAACTGCAAATTTCTTAAAAATATTACATAACCTGGACAAAAGGGAAATAAAATTTAGCATTTCAGTTGTGAATCAAGTTGATAGTAAAGTCCTCAATTTGCTTTCTCAATCCATCAACTGCATCTCCCTTTGAGTGTGATAGCTATATTGGCAAACCACCTTGAGAAATGATCTTGTAGTCCTCTCTTTGGTGGCGATAGCAATAATTGCAGTCTGAAACTAAGTAATAACAAGTTAATATAGAAAACAAGACAAACTACTCATAGCTAAGAATGAACTAGATAGGAATTATAACTGCATAATATGAACTTGTAGAGAAGGAATGCAAACCATGAATGAACTATATAGTAGAGGATAGTTATGTCATTGCCTAGGATGAACCAGAACCATATACGAGATATAATGATGTGGCTTGTAAACCTGTAGAACATGACAAACAAACATTAGACAAGTATGCCAGCAATGAAATGAGCAATGAAACAAAGTGTTTGTTACAATTTCAGTACAGACTAGCCAGGTCATTTCAGCAAATATATATGGAAGCAGTGGTATCTCCTGGAATGCAAGAGACGTTGGGTGACTCAGAATTTGCGATGAGCTACACAATGGCATGCAGTTACTGTCATAGCTAAGAATGAACCACATAGAAATTATAACCGTAGCATACAAGAACTTGTCAAGCAGGAATAGAAAACACGAATGAAGTATATAGTAAAGAATAATTATGCCACTGATTAGGACGAACCAGCACCGGATACAGAAAATATATAATGGCATCGCTGGTGGACCTATAGGCTATGGAAACCAACATGTTTAGTGTTGCCTTTTTGAGCTCTACGCAAAGAAAAAGAAAATAGTCCGTGTTGCAGCTTTTGAAGAACCAGATGGCAACAACAAAATTATAATCGAACTAGTACGAAGAGTTTGAACGGGTACTATAGGATAGCAGAACGATGCTAGGGAGGAAATAATAGCAAGAACTTAGCTCAGGAACAACTAGATAGAGTCAGAAACTGTGGAGCAGGGAATCCACACTAATATTTTCCACTAACATTACATTTTGCAATAACTACACAATAGCATGCAATTACTGGTGTATGGAGAAGCTAAGATAAGAACATGTGCATGACAAAATATAACGAAATGTGCATGCCTTGAAATTTGCAGCGAATGCAAACCAACATGTCTAATGACCTTGTATGTACTAGCACGAAGAACAGGCGTGCCCAGTGACTTGTATGTACTAGCACAATTACAAAAATGCAGTTCACTATGACAGGCTTGAACCTACTATACTACTAACAAAACAAAAACGGGTTGGAGATTTGGTTACCTTGGTCGGAAAGCCATGTAAGCATCATCGGTACTATGCGAGTGATGTCCAGGTCAACAAAGGTGATGCGGTTGCGGTGGCTGTTTGCGTCGGGGAAGCAGATCTTGGGCGGTCGATGCCGGTGCAGTCAACGGCGACGACCGTGTAGCTGGTCTGGACTAGTGGACATGTAACTTGTTGAACTAGATCTAGTCTGGTGGACAATAGTGAAGCTACTCTGGTATGGTTGGGTAGCTTTCGGCGGCGGGGAAGCAGAGCGTGGGCGGTCAACGATGCCATAGGCATAGTCAGTGAGACCATAGCTCTGATGGAGTGGTAGAGATACCCGGTGAACTAGATCCGATGGGGTGGGCATCGATGAAGTGGCTCCGGCAGCCGTGGATTTTTTGTCGGGCGGTGCTCGCGGTGGTCGTGGAGGTGAGGGCGTGGCAGAGAAGCCTGGGATTTTGGGAGGGCTAGCTGGAAAAACTGCGCGAATCGGGACAATGGAGGTGAATAGAAAAATAATTACGATCGTGCCCCCAAGCTACCGACTTTAGCGTGCCCATACAGCGTCTGAATAATGGGTAGAATGGGAATTTTGAAGTCAAAAGTTTTTGAAATAGAGGGGTACGACATGCTTCAAAGTCGGTGTGTTATTTTGCTGCTCGAGAGAGATTTTGAATTTGGCTACCGGCCAAATAATAATAATAGAAAAGTGGTACTCCCCGGTGGGAGATTTCGCCTCAAAGTTTTTGAAACAGTGGGGCGGGAAATGCTTCAAAGTAGGTGTTTGATTTTGCCGCTTGACAAAGATTTTGAATTTGGCTACCGGCCAAATAATAATTAATAGAAAAGTGGTACTCCCCGGTGGGAGATTTTGCCTCAAAGTTTTTGAAACATTGGGGCAAGAAATGCTTCAAAGTTGGTTTTTGATTTTGCTGCTCGACAGAGATTTCGAATTTGGCTACTGACTAAATAATAATTAATAGTAAAGTGGTACTCCCTGGTGGGAGATTTGGCGTCAAAGTTTTTGAAACGATGGGGCGGGAAATGCTTCGAAGTCAGTGTTTGATTTTGTCGCTCGACTGAGATTTTGAATTTGACTATAGCCAAATAATAATTAATAGAAAAGTGGTACTCCCTGGTGGGAGATTTGGCCTCAAAGTTTTTGAAACGGTGGGGCAGGAAATGCTTCAAAGTCGTTGTTTGATATTACCGCTCGATAGAGATTTTGAATTTGGGTACCAGCCAAATAATAATAATAGAAAAATGGTACTCCCCTGTGGGACATTTGACCTCAAAGTTTTTGAAACAGTGGGGCGGGAAATGCTTCAAATCGGTTTTTGACTTTGCCGCTTGACAGAGAGTTTGAATTTGACTACCGGCTAAATAATAATTAATAGAAAAGTGGTACTCCTCGGTGGGATATTTGGCATCAAAGTTTTTGAAACTGTGGGGAAGGAAATGCTTCAAAGTCGGTTTTTTATTTTGCCGCTCCACAAAGATTTTGAATTTGACTACGGGCCAAATAATAACTAATAGAAAAGTGGTACTCCCTGATGGGATATTTGGCCTCAAAGTTTTTGAAACGGTGGGGTGGGAAATGCTTCAAAGTCAGTATTTGGTTTTCCCGCTCGACATAGATTTTGAATTTGGCTACCGGCCAAATAATAATAACATAAAAATGGTACTCCTCGGTGGGAGATTTTGACACAAAGTTTTTGAAATGATGCGGCAGGAAATGCTTCAAGGTTAGTGTGTGATTTTGCCGCTCGATTGAGATTTTGAATTTGGCTACCAACCAAATAATAATAGAAAAAAGCTAGTAGACCGTACGCTATCTGTCCAGGAATTCAAGTCTTAGAGTCACATCAACTAATCATCCATGAACATAATAATTGCGCAGACAGATATTTTGAATTTGGCTAGCATCCAAGCAATATTTGGATAAAAGGTGTACTCCCTATTCAGGAATTGAAGGCCGAGAGTGACATTAACTTATCATCCATAATGAAAATTGGATAACTCGGATTCAAACAGGGTTGGCTGCAGGTTTTGTCGCTCGACTTAGATTTTTTAATTTCGTTAATGGTACTCCCTCGATACGAATTTAAGGCTGATTCACATCAACTAATCATCAAAATACTGACCATATTGGCAAAAAAATTGGACACATAATCTATGATTCAAATGGGGTAGGCGGTAGGATTTGTCAATGGTTTGAGATTTTGAATTTGGCGGTTGTCCAAAGAAGAAAAAACTTTTGTGAGGTTCATGAATCCAAGGCTAAAAGTGAGGTCAGGGCACAGGATTTTTGTGCATCGAGCATACGGTAAACAGATAAGGCCCCGTTCGGTTTACATGTTCAAGAAACAAATGAATGTGGACATGTATAGGAATTGGGTTAGCTGTACAAGACAAAACTGTAGGATATCTAAACAGCAGGAATTAAAAAGGTCAGGCGTTCGGTCCACAGGAAAGCTTTGCTGCTGGCATTCCTTTGATCCGAGTAGATGTGTTGTTTCCTCCAAAACGTACGGGAGAGAAATCCTTTCCAATGGAATAGATCGGGTGTGATCCTTTGAACCGAATGCTCTAGTAGGAAAACATTCCCAAGGAATTTGCCCCTGTGAAATTCCTTCCGAATTTCTGTGAAGCGAACGGGCCCTAAAAGCATGATGTGAAACAAATACTCCTTCCATTTTAGTTACATGGCCCCAAACACAACCCAAGCTCTGTAGCAGGAACCATTTCACTAGACCATTGTACTCACTTGTCATTGTTAGGGTTCATATTCAATTTGGAAGAGTCTCTTCATCTATGGGCTATCGAGAATTTTGCTGATCTCGTAACATATTCAACTCCGCATCACTTGATAATGCTTTCTGTCACATATCATCGATTGCTCGTCTATGCACTTCCTGTTCAGCCCGTAGTGCTACAATTTCTTCCTGACTAGACAAATACGGTGACTTGTACTTGGACTTGGACTTGCACTGCGACAACCCAACATTATGCAAGAACGTGCTTTTACAATGACCTACACCTTTTAGTACCATTTTAAATGTTTCCAGACATTCTTCTTGGGTTTGTTCCAGACCATCTTTCCCAGGTTTTGCCATCTCATTCAATTTAATTTGTAAGCTTATCAGTTGGTAGACATGGGTGGATAAGAAATGCTAATACAGAGAAACATGCAGACAACACATTTAGCATGTCTATGAACAAATCTTACAAGTTGGCATGGCTAATTACACATCATATGTATTGTAGTAAAAGTATAGCTATCTGATCATACTGATAAGAATTTTATCACTAGCACGCAATAACGGGACTATGCAAACATGTCATCTATCTGTTTCTTCATCGTCGGGTGCATGATATACACAAGACAACTCTTTGTACAGATGAAAACTAAAACTCACACTAATTAAACTGGGCAGGAGTTCAGGCAGTGTTGCACATCTACCTATACATATAAATCACTAAGGGTGTGTCATCACAAAATATCAATTGAACAGAAAACTTACAATAACACTCTCAGCGGAGGGATTGAGCCCTTCTTTTTTGCTCATCTGGCATGCCTCGAATTTTTGCTGCAGACTTACTGCACCTCTCTGCAAAGTGGGCGGAACACATTATCAAAATATAAGAAGCACAAAGTCCGTAGAAGATTAAAAACTAATTATTCTTACTATTGCGCTCAGGTGGCCAACCAATGCACGAGATCTAGTTCAATTTGTTAAGCATTGTGCGACACAGTTTCTCTTGTTTTTTCGGTGTTCATCTACAAAAGGATACTAGTGATACAGATGTGCAAATTGGAATTTCGAATGTGAATGGTATTAGTCTTCACAAACCATACAGTAATCTTTGGATCAAACCAGTGGTCGAGAAGATCTATCCAGTGTTGGTCAGTCATAGTGTGTTCCATAGGAGTCGTTCTTTGAATATCCTTGCTTTCCTTACCATCAAAGTATTTACTCTTTAGCCTATGGCGCTGCTGGCGCAAAGAACAGGAGAACATATCCATGATAATATACTCTACATCCTCATTATCCGGATCGAAGATGAATTTTGTCTGTCAGCAAGAATGGAACATTTGATGTGTTACGTGACTTAGAATTGAACCAAGAGCAAGCTTGAATTCATGGGACAGAGCACCATGACTTACATGTAACTTCTGCAATAATGAATTCTAATGGTCAGGGGTCTGTTGGTGGAGTTTGGACGACGCGAAGATGGGAATATCATTCCTGACAAAATTGCCTATTTCAGATGCTAGAAAAGCAGATTCTTCTAGATCTTCTAGCCTTCGCTTGCCAGGCACAATAGAATTGATGCAATATCTAGACTACTTTCCGGAAATTTCAGCTTCAAGCTTTTTTCCTACCGTTGGCCCCCTTTTCTGAAATCTTCGTGTAGGTGTCAATTCAACCGTTACATCAAGCTTGCATGGTATATATAAGGAAGCATGCATCGATAATCCTTGGAACACATACCTTGTTTGGAGACGGGCTGATCAACAGGTTGGTGATCATCGCTAGCTTGTTGGTGTTGTGCCAGCAGTGTTATGCAAGTGGAGGTCAAAACTAGTTCGGTTGTCAAATGTTGATGGGTGTATTGATTGCCAATTGGTGATTGTGGAATGTGTGGGATGGTATTTTCTGTGTCTACTACTGTTGGAACCTGTGGTGTGCCGCCAAGACGACACTTTTTAGCCGTATGTGAGTTTCCTGATTTTCATTTATTGTATTTCACGGCGTGTGTTTGTGTTCCACCGGTAGCATTAGCAAGACAGCTTGTCGACGCTTCGTGTTTGGTACCTGAACGTGTCTTACATGAACCAGCTGATTCCTGACACACATAAACAATACTTAAATCTGTTATAGTTCTATATGTAATGAGATGCAGATGGAACAGAAGAATAGTAAGGCAAAATATGCTCTATATATATGATGCATGAACTAGGCAGGGGGCATTGCAAAATATTTGGTAGGACTGAAATACAAAACATGGAAAATGCAATAGATATCACAATTACAAAATAGAGCAAGCACCTTTGGGGGTGGACAAGCTGGCAAACTAGCAGGGAGGTCCCCGACGAGTCCAACTTCCTGAGTCAGGTCTCCCTCGAAATATTGTTCATCAACAGAAACTAATGCTAAATCAGACACTTACCGATCATAGTTTTTCTCCCTGCTGGTACTTGGATGGGTCTTAGGTGAACCAGCTGATTCTTGACACACATAAGCGATACATTAATCTATCAAAGTCCAATGTAAAATGAGACGCCTATAGAATAGAAGAATAGTAAGGCAAGATATGCTGAACATATATGATGAATGAACTAAGAAGATGGCATTGCACAACATTTGGTCAGAATTGAGGTACGAAACATGGAAGATGAAACAAATATCATAGTTAAAAAATAGAGCTAGCACCTTGGGGGTGAACAAGCGTGCGGACTAGCAGGGAGATCCTTGACGGGTCCAACTTCCTGAGTCAGGTATCCCTTGAAATATTGTTCATTAACGGAAACCAATTCTGAATCAGACACTTTCCAATCATAGTTTTTCTCCCTTATGGTGCCTAGAAGGGTCTTAGATGAACCAGCTGATTCCTGACACACATAAGCGATACATTAATCTATCAAAGTCCTATGTAAAATGAGATGCAGATAGAACAGAAGAACAGTAAGGCAAGATATGCTGAACATATATGATGCATGAACTAAGAAGATGGCATTGCACAACATTTGGTGGGACTTGAGGTACGAAACATGGAAGATGAAACAAATATCGCAATGACAGGACAGATCAAGCACCTTGGGCAGTGGTAAGCTAGCGGATTAGGGAGGGGGTTCTCGACCGGTCCATCTTCCTGAGTCAGGTCTCCCTCAGGGTTTTGTTGATCTTTACGATAAAATTCTGCATCAAAATCCTATACTTCATGATTGGTGGTGGTAGCTACGAAAGATCTAACTCTCTACGGGCCGAGCGACCTCGCATATTTGGAATTCTTTAATAGTCTATCTTCCCTAATATTCTGTTCTTCCTCATCAGTTGGCCGCAAATCACCTTACATGCATAAGAAAAAAATATTTCTTATGAGATTTAAGAGCGATGTGTGTGTAGAAGAGCAAGTTAGTACAGTGCTAGCAAGCAGTTGAAAGCTCTGAAGGAACAATGACAGACATATGCTTATACGATGCCTCGACAATACAAGATAAAAACTCATTGCGAGAATGTAGGGAAACAAGCGATGAACTACTTTCAGACATCAAATGCGTAAAGAGTATATGAAGTTCATGGTGGCAACCTTTGTGATCATGATTACGCAATTTCCTTCCCGTGCCTTTGCCGGACTTATGGTGAGCTATGACCTCGCCATTCGCCCTTGAGAGGATTTGCCTCCCCATCTCTACGGTGCCATGGACAAAGCCGAGGAAGCATATCCAGTGCCATGGAGTTGGGGAAGTGGATCCAACAAAGCTGTGACGGCATTGCTGAGCCGGCTCTAGCACTGTGGACCTCATGTACAGAGGAGCTGATATGGTGTGGGCTGGCATCCAGAGCTGGTAAACATCTTCGATCGCTACGGTGGCATGCTGGTGGAGAGGGTGTGAAGGGGAGATGGGACGGAAGGAGCACGACCGTGGTAATGCAAGGTGATCTCGAGGGAGTCAGACTGAAGGGTGCGGGTGGTACTAGTGTGTTTTAAACTTTGAATTGTGTGGCACGTGGGAATTTACAAGAGATACCATTTTAAGTAATGGCCTTTGGTGCGTTGTTTCTAGACCTAGGGGCGAGATGAAAATTTCGTACCGTTTGAATTTTGGATGTAGGAGCCCATTGCGGCGGGTGTTTCTGGCGCACTGCTTGGTGGAAGAGGTGATTTCGGCTTGTGGTTTTTCGCTCAGTTGATTTTTTTGTACTCGATCTACTACTGCAGTCTAAAAGTTTGAATTTAGGGCCACACCAGTATATAGTGCACGAATTTATTCATGATAATGGGCACATGGACATGGTCATTCTCGAACTACCTTTCATGGTAATGTGTTAATTTTTGGCAAAACGTGTGTCTATAGATATAAATGAAAGTGCAAAATAAGATTTCAAGTTTATCATTGGAAAATGTTGTTTTTCCATTTTCTGAATGGCTAGAACGAGACCGGGATACATCGTGCAGATGTAGCAAGTAGGTATAGTACAATTTCATACAACGTGCCAAAGAAAATATCAGGCTGACAACACAAGGAAAGTCATCCTCATTATTCGAAATAACAATCTATTCGCAAGGCAGCTCTTTCATCACCCTTCGAAAATCATCTTCCTACAAAGATGCGTAGAGAATCTCTGCTCGTGCTTTCACCTATTCCAAAACCATCACGTTGATCTCATTGACATCTGCATCCGCCGAATTGGGAACACGATTTTCAGCGACTAACTTCTGAAGATCAGCGGCACCATCAAGGCCATCTTCAATAGTAGAAATCCATCTTCGGTTCAATTCTCTGATCCACCGAGTGGCTGTGTCCAAATCCTTTTGGATAAGCCTAATCTTAGCTTCGGTCATGCACCATACTTGAGTTTGGTTCGTAGAAATGGTTGTATCACTAGAACGCTGTATATCTATGATGCGAACCTCCTTGGCAGGGACATGATCATGCACTTGCTTCTACAAATTGCACTGCAGCAAATCAATCAGTAAATAACACAAGCAAGATGCAACAAATAGCCATGTTTAGGGTACTCGACCAGGCCATGTTTCTGTATCAGTTGTGTTGTGCCGAGCGGGGCTAGATCCGCATGTCCGAAACTCTTCAGGATTCATTGGCCAGATAGGGCATGTTTCGGTAGTACATTATCTTCCATGCCTTACAAAAAAATATACTAGTATGACAAGACAGGGCAAGCAAAGGCTGAACTACTCTCGAAAACAAAATGCATAACGATAGCATGCATGTATGCAAAAAGGAGGCAAACCATTGTCTAGGGACGATTTTTGGTGGTTATCATTGGCCTGGCGAGGCTTCATACTAATGCGAGATAACCAATTTGGCTTGACGACTAGCAGTTGCCTTATTTTCTCTTTGAACCGATCCCACAGTACTACAACTAGCATGCATTAGATATAATTGGTAATGAGAAGACACAACAAGTAAGCGATGAACTACATTCGGAAGTAGTAGTAAAGTGGAAGGAAAGCGGGCATAGGAAGCGTGCAACAACCTTCATCTCGGTTGTACAGAGTTCTAACCATCGCCCTGGTGAGGGGTCCACGTGGCGTATGAATCTCTCGGTTGCGGTGGTGGGAAAGCTGACACTCTAAGTAGGGGAATCAGATGTGATGAAGCAACGATGGTAGCATGGATGACAGCGTCGCTGAGTAGACTCCGGCAACCTAGAAGTCAGCTAAGGAGGGATAGGATAGAGGATGATGTGAGATGCATTGTGGAGTCGGCAGGCGAGCGAGCGAGAGCCCCCGTCAGTATGGAGGTAGCTAGCGTTTGCCGAGAACTGAGAAGTGAAGGAAGGGTTAAATTTTGGGAAAGGTAGAAGGGAGGGTCCCGCCAATAATCCTCTAAAATTTTGAACTAGAAGATCCCGCCAATGTCACGCGAAAATTTAGTGCTGAATCGCTCTAGGCTCACCTCCCGAGTAGTATTAAAAGGAAGGCTCGAAAAGAAGCACGCATCAAATGCAATGGGATGGTGGCGTGTGCACCTTGTGAAGAAAGGTCGGAGTCAAGTACGATGGCAGATAGATGAAAAAGAAAATTGGGGAGTACTGGCTGCCAGTCGTGGCCCTCATAAAAAATAAATAAATATTTCAAATTCGTGTAAATACATCAAATAATTGATCGAATGGCCAGCATTCAAAGTTATTCATATGAATGGGGCCCCTATACTATAATGAGCAAAACGCCTGAGTGAACTTGGGTTTCTTAGCTAAACAGTGCGCATATGCATATGTCAACTCATTTGAAATAATTTAGTCAGATAGTATTGTAATTTAATTGGTTTAATTTAGCTACTAACCTTAAAAACTCATAGAACCTAGGAATCACAAGGAAAACATGCATGCTCCGCAATGTCTGGAAATATGGTGCGCTTGTTGCATTCCGAGCCAAATTCTTCTGATTTTCTTGATTAGTACGAAACATCCCCGTAATCACTTGGAAAAGTGAAAAATGTTCTTTCATTATTGTTCGAAACTCCCACTTTCAACATTGTTTACTACGCCAAGACACACCCATCTACCTGATGTGAGAACCGTATCATAAACTTTAGCTAGGGTATCGATATATATGGCCATGACCTTATTGGTCCTTTAGACTGAAACCCAAGAATGTTCATACATTGTAGGCTACTAGTAAATTGCACGTTCCATACACGTGAGACTCCGATAATAGACATATGACATATCATCATTATATAAAATTATAATAGGTAAAGCACAAAAAATTATAAATTTGATCAACATATATAAAGTATGGGTGTATATTTAGTTCTTGTACTTTGTATCATCATGTAGAAGTCAAATATTATTAGCTACCTAGCACTTTAAATTTTTGGTGACATGGTCTAGAGAAACGAGGGATGGGATTCTAGGAGTATGATGGAGAAGTGGGTTTTGCGGTTTGTGCATAACATTCATTATGCTGAAGACTATCTATAGAATCTTCTAAATGCTGGAATGGAAAAGTAGATCCAATGGTTGGAAATATTGGGATTCACGAGTCATGTAGAAGTCAACGATTATTAGGTATATAAAACATGAATTTTTTGGTAACATGGTCTAGAGAAACGAGGGAGAAGATTCTAGAATGATGGGGAAAGTGTGTTTTGAGTTTTGTGCATAACACTCATTGTGATAAAGACTATCAATAGAATCTTATAGACCATTAAAAAAATGATTCCTCTAGATGCTAGAATGGAAAAGAAGATCCAACGGCTGGAAATGTTGGGATTCGTGAGTCTTGATTCAACGGTCAATATTCAAAGTTATTTGTACACTATATAGTGCTAAGATTATAACAGGTAAAGCATAAAAATATAAATTTGATCAACATCTATAAAGTATGGGTGAATATATTTGGTTCTTGTACTTTGTATATCATGTAGAAGTCAACGATTATTAGCTATGTAAAACTTCAAAATTTTGGTAACATGGTCAAGAGAAACGAGGGAGAAGATTCTAGAATGATGGAGAAGTGAGCTTTGTGCACAGTATTCATTGTAATGGAGATTATCAATAAAATCTTCAAGATCCTAGAATGAAAAATAAGATCCAACAGCTAGAAACGTTGGTATTCGCGAGTCTTGATCCAACGGTCAATATTCAAAGTTGTTCGTACACTATATAGTGGTACGATCATGTAGAAATCAACGATTGTTAGCTACTAGTAAGTTGCACGTGCCTTGCATGTGAGACTAGGATAGTAGACGTATGACATATCATCACCATATACAATTATAATTGGGGTGCAAAATTATAAATTTGATCAACATCTATAAAGTATGGGTATATATTAATTTGGTCCTTGTACTTTGTATCAGCATGTAGAAGTAGATTATCAGCTACCTAACACATTAAATTTTTTATAACATGGTCTAGAGAAACAAGGGAGAAGATTCTAGTATGATGGAGAAGTGTGTTTTGAGGTTGTCTAGAGAATTCATTATGCCGAAGACTATCAATAGAATCTTCTAGATGCTAGAATGGAAAAGAAGATCGAACGGCTGGAAAAGATGGGATTCATGAGTCTTGATTCAACGGTCAACATTCAAAGATATTCATACACTATATAGTGGTTTGTAATGATGACAATCAATAGAATCTTCAAGATGCTAAAATGGAAAAGTAGATCCAATGGCTGGAAATGTTGGGTCGCGAGGCTTGATCCAACGGTCAATATTCAAAGTTGTTTGTACACTATATAGTGATAAGATCATGTAGAAGTCAACGATTATTAGCCACTAGTAAGTTGCACGTGAGACTTAGGTAGTAGAAATGTGACATATCATCATCACTATATACAATTATAATAGGTAAAGCACAAAAAATAATAAATTTGATCAACATCTATAAAGTATCGGTGTATATTTGGTCCTTGTACTTTGTATCATCATGTAGAAGTCAAAGATTATTTAGCTACCTAACACATGAAAGTTTTGATAACATGGTCTAGATAAACAAGTTAGAAGCTTCTAGTATGATGGAGAAGTGTGTTTTGAGGTTTGTGCAAAGCATTCATTATGTCGAAGACTATCAATAGAATCTTCTAGAAGCTAGAATGGAAAAGAAGATCCAACGGCTATAAATGCTGGGATTCACGAGTCTTGATCCAACGGTCAACATTCAAAGTTATTCGTACACTATATAGTGGTAAGATAAGCTCATATAGAAGTCAACGATTATTAGCTACTCCGTACGAGGGAGAATATTCTAGTATGATGGAGAAGTGTGTTTTGAGCTTTGTGCACAACATTCATTATGTTGAAGACTACCTATAGACTCTTCTAGATGCTAGAATGGAAAAGAAGATCCAATAGTTGGAAATATTAGGATTCGCGAGTCTTTATCCAACGGTCAACATTCAAAGTTATTCATACACTATATAGTGGTTATATCTCTACTACAATAATGGACCAGTTTTGAATTGGATCCATAGCAACAATCCGGACCATTGGGCTGTTCAATCCAATGGTTCAGAGAAGCTGGATTCATGTTGAATAGTACCTAGAGCAAACTCCACCATGCATGTTGTAGAACCATCATGTTACCACCCCAAAATTTCATAGCAAAGTAGGCTGTATTCTCTATACTACTATAATGGAGTAGTTTTGAATTGGATCCATAGCACCAATCCTAATTGTTGGGCTCTTAGATCCAATGGTTCAGAGCATCCAGATTCGTGTTGAATAGTACGTGCCTAGAGCAAACTCTTCCATGTTCTAGAACCATCATGTCACCACTACCAAAATTTCATAGCACTTTAGGCTGTATTCTCAACATGTGTAGATATAGTTATTATTAATAGACTGAATGTATGCATTTTTTCTCTAGACCATGGTTAATAACATCATAATGTTTGTTAAATCACATTTCATACAATAGAGAAAAAATGCATAAATTAAGTCTATTAATAATAATTATATACACATATTTAGAATACAGCCTACTCTGCTATGAATTTTATAGGGTGGTGACATGATGGTTCTATAACACGGTGGTGTTTGCTCTAGGTACTATTCAACACGAATCCAGCTACTCTGAACTATTGGATCTAACAGCCCAATGGTCAAGATTGGTGTTATGAATCCAATTCAAAACTGCTCCATTATAGTAGTGGAGATCTAAAACATGAAATTTTTGGTAACATGGTCTAGAGAAACGAGGGAGAAGATTCAAAAATGATGGAGAAGTGTGTTTTGAGTTTTTTGCATAGCATTCATTTTGATGAAGACTATCAACAGAATCTTCTAGGCCGTTCAAAAAAATATAATCATCTAGATGCTAGAATGGAAAAGAAAATCCAACAGCTGGAAATGTTGGGATTCACGAGTCTTGATCCAACGGTCAATATTCAAAGTTATTCGTACACTATATATTGGTAAGATAAGATTATAATAGGTAAAGTAGAAAAATATAAATTTGATCAACATCTATAAAGTATGGGTGTATATATTTGGTTCTTGTCCTTTGTATATCATGTAGAAGTCAGCGATTATTAGTTATCTAAAACTTCAAAATTTTGGTAACATGGTCTACAAAAACGAGGGAGAAGATTCTAGATTGATGGAGAAGTGTGTTTTGAGTTTTGTGCATAGCATTCATTGTGATGAAGACTATCAATAGAATTTTCTAGATGCTAAAATAATGGAAAAGAAGATCCAACGGCTGGAAATATTGGGATTCGCGAGTCTTGATCCAACGGTCAATATTCGAAGTTGTTCGTATATTGTTGACCAAGAAATGGCAAGATATGCACATCTACTTTCTTCTAGTACTACCAAATATGGGAAATTTACCATAAACGATGATGTGGATATGTCCATGACCTTGCTTAGTTGCTCATCCTGAAACTAGTTCATCAAAAGACAAGATGATTATTAATCTAGTGGATGGCTTGAATTTCGGGAAAAAACGGTTGCCGGAAGTAGATCGGTGTGCCGTACCAAGGCACATGTGCCCAGCGCCACGCTGTGGATGAGGAAGAGACAAGCCAGAGTGTGCACCCACGGCTGCAGAGAAGAGATTGATGGAGGATGGATGGTGAGATCAGCAAAGGTGAGAGAAAACACAACTTGTTTTGCATGCATATTACTACTATTTACTACTAGTGAAGTGTACCTCGTGTCAATAGCCCATCATGGCTTTGCTCTAACATAGCACCGCCTTCCGACTCCTCCCACTGCTCTCGCATTGCCTCCTTTTTTTGGAAGGAGCCGCCTCCCATTTCGAGTAGTACTAGTACTCAAGTGGAGTACTTTGCTTTACAAAAAAAATATTTCCATCGCTTAGAAAATTGGAGTTGTTAGTTTTCCTAGTATTTGGAAACTCCCATTGGCGAAGCTATTTACCAATGCCAAGATGCGCACATTTACTTTCTTGTAGTACTACTACAAAATTCCCATAAACATGGATATGTCCGTGACTTTTCTTGGTCGCTTGTCCTGAAACCTATTCATACTTATACATGGTAGGTCATTTTTGTGAAGCTGATTTTTTCAAAAGTTGTGAAAACTCATGTTTATTAGTTTTCATGGCAGGTAATACAAGCAAAAGGACGCCATGCATGAGTTCTCCTGTTTTTCCCTGTTTCTCTCTGTTTTTTCAAAGCATGGTCAACTTTGCCGGCATGCAAAGTCTAGAAAGAAGTTGAATCTTTGAAAACTCTCGGTCATGTTATCGATATATTGGCTGTCAGGTGGACAACTTGAAAAGATTTTTGTGGAATTTAAAGAGAAATTGGTGGCTCACATATGGTTCAAAATAATTTGACATAATTTCGATAGACTCCCTCCGATCCATATTAATGTTCATAGATTCGTCCAGATTCAAATGTATGTAGTCATGTTTCTGTGCTAGATACATGTACCCGAATCTAGACAAATCTGAGAACATTAATTTGAATCGAAGACAGTAGTGTAATTTAAGTGGGTTAATTTATCTACGAACCTTGAAAACTCAAAGAACGTAGGAATCACAAGTAAAACATGGATATTTCGCTATGTTCGGAAACATGGCACGCTTGTCGAATTCTGAGCCACATTCTTCTGATTTTTGTTACTGCTAGTACAAAACATCCCCGTTGTCACTTGGAAAAGTGAAAAATGTGTTTCCCTAATTGTACGAAACTCCCACGGGCAACATTGTTTACTAGGCCAAGACGCACCCATATCTACCCGATGTGAGAACCGTATCTAAAAGTGTAGCTAGGGTATATCTTATCTTGCCACTATATACTAGTAAGTTGCATGTGTCCTACACGTCAGATAATAGATGTCTGACATATCATCAGTATCTAAAATTATAATAGGGAAAGCTGAAAAATATAAATTTGATCAACATATATAAAGTATGGGTGTATATTTGGTTCTTCTACTTTGTATCATCATGTGTAGAACTCAAAGATTATTAGCTACCTAACACTTGAAATTTTTGGTAGTAACATTGGTGTAGAGAAACAAGTGATAAGATTCTAGTATGATGGAGAAGTGTGTTTTGAGGTTTGTGCATAGCATTAATTATGATGAAGACTATGAATAGAATCTTCTAGATGCTAGAATGGAAAAGAAGATCCAACGGCTGGAAATGTCATTCGGATTCACGAGTCTTGATCCAACGGTCAATATTCAAAGTTATTTGTATTCGTACACTATATAGTGGTAAGATAAGATTGTACAAATAACTTTGAATGTCAACCATTGGATCTCAAGACTCGTGAATCCCAATATTTCCAGCCGTTAGATTTATAGCATCTAGAAGATTGTATAGATAGTCTTCAACATAATGAATATTATGCATAAACCTCAAAACACACTTCTCCATCGTACTAGAATCTTCTCCCTCGTTTTATAGGCCATATTACCAAAAAAAATTCAAGTGTTTTAGGTAGCTAATAATCTCTGACTTCTACATGATGATACAAAGTACAAGAACCAAATATACACCCATACTTTATGTACATGTTGATCAAATTTATAGTTTTTTGTTCTTTACCTATTATAATTTTATATAATGACGATATGTCATATGTCTATTATCCGAGTCTCACGTGTAGGGTACTCCTCTCGCTGGTCTCGTGCTGCCTACCTTTTGGAGTAGTATGACGGAATGAAGTGGAGTACTTTGCTTTATAGAAAAAATATTTCCATCGCTTAGAAAATTAGAGTTGTTACTTTTCCTAATATTTGGAAACTCGCATTGGCAAAGCTGTTTACCAATGCCAAGATTCACACATCTACTTTCTTGTAGTACTACCAAATTACCATAAACTCTGATGTGCATATGTCCATGACCTTTCTTGGTCGCTCGTCCTGAAACCTGTTCATACTTATACATGGTAGGTCATTTTTGTGAAGCACGTTTCTTCAAAAGTTGTGAAAACTCATGTTTATTATTTTTCATGGTAGGTAATACAAGAAAAGTGTGGGGTCCCCCGGATTTAATCATCCGAGAAATCCCTGTTATGTAAATATTCATGTTCCCATGATCAGTGAGCCGTGGAGCATAATCGACAAGTATCAGTACAACATCCGAAACATAACGACTACAAGACTTCCATTATCTCCATTATGGCTACATAGTCTTCAACAACGGATCTTCATCAAATACAGAGCCCATTCATGCCTTAACCTACATGAAACTGATTGGGAAGATGGCCTAGCTTGCATGAACGTCACCTTAACCTTCCGTTGTCAAGCTTCTGAAAGCCTGGCCAAGTAAATAGCCAAGGACAATGCCATGAGTACTTTTTAATGTACTCGCAAACCACCAAGATAAGTTAAATAAGAAAATGCAATTCTGGCTATGGCGATATAGCTCTATCTTGGGTTGTTTTTGAAAAGCCCAGACTATCTCTTGTAGTTATGGCATCTCGATACCTTTGTTGAAAAAGAGTTTTGAAGCATGCCTCTGTTTTATAAATCAGGATATCCCCATATCCTTGTTGAAAACCTTTTTGAAAATAGTTTTGGAGAAAATCCCTTTTTAAACCTCCTTGACCACCTATGTTCAAAAACAAAACTTTAAACTCAGGTTCCCTCAGAACCTCCATACTTTCATCCATTTTTCAAAAAACCACCATTTGGGTACTCCTAGCCATCACCTTTCCATCCATCCTTGACCGTGGACGCGGCTATTCGAATAGATTATACTCTGTAGAGTTTGCGCACTTTCCCCACAAGAATCAATACATCCGCCGGGATAAAACCACGGCCCACTACACAAGGTAGACGGGGGTTCGGATAATCAAACCTAACCTTTCGCTTGTCGTCCCTAGCAAAGGCTTCTTTTCCTTTTGGGTTTGTTCTGCCCGGCAACGAGTATGTGGCCCCAGGCCATAGTCCTGCCTTACGTACACGCGTATACCCAAACCGCAACTTGGCGTATATCTTAACTTGGTGACTCCAGTTCCTTCCGTACTAGCTAAGTCATACCGTCCACGGGAGACCCAATTGTTGGCACCGGCCCTCCTGCCAAGACAAGCTCACTCTTGCCGAAGCAAGCTACAGGCTCCAGATCCATAGAACTATTAGCGCCCGCCCGGAATTCAAGGGATTTCTACCATAAGCATTGTACAAGTTGCCTCGGCTAAAGAAGACAAACTATGAGCTAAGCCCCAGCACCTGCGGTAATGTGGTTGCACTGATAAATTGTTCCGGTAAAGGCGTAGAACATCCCTTCTCTTTCTCTTGTCCATTTTCTCATTTCTCATCATCGCCACTTCTTTAGTTAAATCCACTTGGAACGGTGCCTCTTCCCAAGGGTTTTACAAAGCAGTTTTTAAACATTTGTAGTAGGTTAAATCCCAAAACAATTCATTCAACAAAAATCTGTGGTTTCCTACAAGGTAGGATGCTAATAATCATAACCTCGATTAAAAGGGGAGTAGATGGTGGGTTTACATCAGGGCAGGTTTCCAACGAGGTAGGCTGCTAATAATCATAACCTCTATTTAAAAGGGGGGTAAATGGTGGGGACACCAAGTCATAACTTGGAGGAGCCAGGTCATTAGCGTAGTATTTTATAAAACAAGACATGCAGATAAATAATGCTGTTTATAAAGGATGTACAGAACATGTAATAAAAAGAGTAGGACAAGTATCAGAATTCGGGAATGGTGGCTTGCCTGTGATCAGCAATAAGTCCCTGGACTTCCTTAGATAACCAAGAATACACAATAAATAATAATAATAATAAGTCCCTTTCTTCTCGACGTCAAACAATCACACTATCGTCGTCATCGAGTATACATGCAACTAGACAATACCACAATCAATACAAGGCATACATGCATCAAACCATACAACAAACAAACATATGGCATACAACTTATTTTGGTAGGTTTTGGCGAAGTTGGATACTAGTAATGGAATTGCTTAGGTTGACCTAATTGGGTTTTCCCTTGGAAGATAGTTGTCTAGGCTATTTACCAAGGAATTAGGGTGGAGGCTTGAGGTCTGTAGCACACTAATGTGCAACAATGGTATCCTCATATAGGTCTTGACAAAACAAGACCAACACAAGTGGTTTCACTAGATTATCTCTTACCTAGATTTAGTTATGCTTTTTATAGTGGAATAAACTCTAGTTTGAGGAAATAATTTACCCGAATTTATCTGGAGGCCCAAAAATTATTTCCTTGGGTGGTTAAGTATTGTTTGATGTACTGAACTACATAGAAGTGGAATCTTCTCCAAATATTTACCAGAATGCCCTTAATAAATCATCAAAGGCAGTTCTGTAAGGTATTTGTCTTTTTAACCAGATTTATTTTACAGAATATTTTAGGGTGATTCCAAATTAATATGGTAGGTATTGGACGTACCTTTCTGTAGGAATTGGAATTACCTATTTTGCATATCTATAACTACTGGATGGATTTATCTAGTGAAAAGGGGGTATACAGAATAGTTTAATTCACTAGAATTCAACCAGAGCTCAATAAAATCTGAGCTGCAGGGCTTTGGTAGATTTTGATACTAGGATGTACTGGGAGGTGGAATTAGGTAAATACAAACTTTGTTTTGACCTAGAGAAATTCCCTAAGGTAGATATTCTCTATTTTTGTTATTTTTGCTACTGCCAAACTAGGAAGCTATCTAGGCTTGGGCGAAGGGGAAAGGCAAGGTATCAGGGGTACCTTTCAGTACCCAGAGGTTTGGCTCTAATTGGAGTTGAGAAACTCACATAAACATTTATTTTGTGAAAACGGTACATCTAAGGGTTTGATTTATTGCAGTTAATCTAGACTAGATCTGGGTGAAAATGTGGTGCTGCATGTTGAAGGAAACTTTAAGGGACCCTAGGAAAAATAGATCTGGACAAAATATGGTCATTTCGATTTTTAAAAATATTTAAACCTAGAGTCATGTTTCCAGGATTTATGAAAAAGAATAAAGGCTGAAAGGGCGTGGACTAGGAAGCTAGAGGGAAATGGGTTATCCGGCCAGATCCGGCCCACTCACAGCGGCTCTCGCGCGGGAGGCCACGTTCAAACCCGCCAGGCGCGACCCGCTGGTCAGCGACAGGGGGCGGCGAAGGGGTATCGGGCGTCGACGACCATCAGATCAAGACGAGATCGACGGTAGCACGTCGTCTTCGACCTCCGGCAGTGTAGAAAGAAGGGGAAACCCTAGGCGGCGGCCAGGGTCGGGCGGGGTGCTTACCAGAGGGCTCGTCGGTGTCGGGGAGGCGACGAGGCGATGCGGTGGACGATGACGACCTTGGGGATGGGCGGAAGCAGGGGTTTCCTCGTCGGGATCTGACTCGCACAACGAAGACCAAGGCGAGCTCGTCAGATCTCGTCGATGAAAGAGAGGGAGGTATTACCATAACACCACACATACCAATATTATATGAGTCTAGAACCTAATTAATTAGGTATTGCATGAAATCACACACATGTTACCACCCACTATGAAGATAGAAACATGTGCAAGTTACTATATTTAGGCAGGTCATGGTGGGGAGTAACTTAGAGTAGTAACATGCATATGTTACTAGTCTAAGTTACTACCTCCATAGTGGAAAATAACATAGGTGTGGTATCATGCAAAGTCTCATTTATTGCAATGTAGACTCATTTTGTCTTGAAATGCTGCCACAAGCGCACTATGTAGTGAGGAGAGAGAAACAATGATTTTATTGTTCTTATGGTCGGGCCATACTGGTATGGTCGACCGCAAGGTTTCTTAGCTTAAGGAAGAGTGCTACAATGTTTAAATTCCACTAAGGTCAACCACAGGTGTCTTATATCCGACCTTATTTTCACATTGGAGATGCCCTTATGGTAACATAGCTCGTTACCCCAAGGCTCTCTCTCATTATTTAATTGCATGCCATGTCATCTAAATGTTTGGTTGGCAATACATGTAGGACTATGTTACTACCCAAATTACTCCTACTAGCACTATGACCAGCCTAAATAGAACCATGAAGAGAGGACGAGCCAGGGCTAACTTTGGGGAGTGACGAGGTAGCGCGGCCCTGCCTTTTGTTTAAGCAGTCCGCTCTCACCCATTTCCCCTAGCCTCTTCCCCCTCATCCAGGCCAGCACCATCGACTAGCCCCCGCCCCTCCCCTCCCCCCACCCCCTGAAAAAATCCCCAAATGGTGGCGGCGCTGGAACTGGAGCGCTCCTCACAAGAGTGCATCATCGAGTCTGGCCCCCATCTCTTCCGTGCCTGCCGCGTCTCTGTAGCCACAACTGACTTCTCCATCATCGAGCCACAGTTAGTTAACGAGGCGATGCCGTACACAATGACTCTGAAGATCTTCTTCTCGAGGACGTACAAGCTCAGGAGGATGCCTGGCTCCATCCTAGCCCATCTGAAGGAGGACGATGTCACAACCACACCCTGCAAAGAGGGAGTGTTGAATCTCAGCCTGCCTCCTAGCAAGCTGCAAAGAGCGAGCAAGGTCGTGGGAACTATGCGCAAGGTTCTTGGCCATGTATGGCTGCTAAAGAACCTGTGACTCACGGCGGAGGAGTGGGACATCATCATGCCATATAGCATTCTGCACCTGCTCTGGATTTAGGCGTGTATGCGGGTCGACGGGTTCCACTTCAACCTAACCCTCAACCTGGATCTCTGGCTCATCGTCAACTTGTCGGCACTTCAAAACAGTTGGTACCTAGTTGAGCAGGAGGATGGCCACTGTAGCATATGCATGCAAGCGCTGTCAAAGTGCACAACGATGCATCTCCGGGGATGCAACCATCCATACCACCGCAAGTGTATCTTCACTTGGTTTGAGACCAACGCCAGCTACCCTATCTGCTGAGACAATGTGCTCGCCCATCTCTACTGACACGAGGTGCATCTGCCCCCTTCTGTATGAAACTGGTCATGTGGTTGATAATTAATTAATGTACTGAACCAATGTTTTTGTTGCACGCCAAGTGAACCTGTTCTACATATGTTTGCACTTGCCGAATTAAGCTTAATCCAATTTAGACAGGGAAAACAATTAGTCTAGGATTACAATCCAACAGGAAATTGTCATCTTGTCTCATACATTTTACAAAGAGAAAACCAATGCGAATCACTTTTTATCATATCACTGCATAATATGAAAAAACAGTCTAATCATCGTCACCATCATCGCTTTCTGCACCACCACGTTCTAGATCCACATATTCCGACTGGGTTGGATCTTCTTCCCCTTGCTATTCATCATACATGTCCTGAGATTCATCAGGTAGAACCAGTTTATTTCTGTCTTTGTCGACTACACTAACCTCGACAGTGAAATCTACGTGTCCATCATGCACAGAGCCACTTCTGGCAATCTAATTGTCATCAACGTTAGGCAGTTCAGTTACCATACGACCATTGGGATCATCTTGGTGGGCAACATCTGTGGTGAATGGCTCGTCATACTCATTCACATCATAGGTGCTCCTTGTCTCAAACTTTTGCACATATTGCCAGTCCTTATTATCTCTATCATCCAAGAATATTACCTTGGAAGCTTGAGTTACCAAACTATAAGGTTCCTCCTTGTACCACTAAGCAGTAGTATTGATCGATATGAAATTCCCATCATATCTAGGGCCTCTTTTCTTGTTCATATCTTGGTCATACCAATAACACTTGAATAGAACCATGGATTGACCACCAGTCTTGTCATTATAATTCAACTCAATAACCTCTTTTATGGGACCATAATGAGCATAGTCATCTGACTTCTTCATTTTGGCAGTCAAGTGCTCTCCACTGGTCGTGATGCCACTGTTTTGTGTCTTCAGATGTTTCTCAGGCTCATAATTGTTGTAGTGGATACCATCGTCATTGCAAGATGAAGTTGGCTGCACCCTATTTCCCGGACCACGTGAAAGGCATAGAGACCATCACTAACATCGCCCAGATTCACTTCATGCAGCGTCGTGATCTGCGGTTATACAAAATAATCAAGAGGTCATCTCATGTGCACAATTTGTATGCAATTCAAAGTTCAATTGGCCATCTTACATGATTCCTAAACCATTCCTAAAACCCACCCCCACATACTGGTGCAGCATAATCTTTGCCTTTGGTTTCTTTAAATAACCTACAAAAATGATGCTCAAGTAAGACATCTGAACATATCTTGCTACAAGTTTCATTTCACATATGTGAGGATATGTATGAATAGTACTCACGCAACAAAGTTTTCAGCCTCATCGGCGTTATTTAGCACATACCAAGTAAGTTGGTCATATTCGTGCTGCATTAATGTTCTATGTTCCTTCTTTCCTACTAGGGGAACAACATGGTTCAAAACAGATTTTTCAACTTCTTCAGTTCTGCAACCCAAACTGGATCTCGTTTTACAATCAGGAATGTATCTTGAGCAAAATGCAAATGCTTCAGCAGCAATGTATGCCTCTGCAATGCAAGCCTCTACTCTAGCCTTGTTCCTAAAGTACCCTTGAAAGTGCAAAGTCGATGTTCCATAGGGTACATCCATCTGTACTGTACGGCACCTCTATAAAGTGCATCTTCATTCAGATGAACAGCTTAATGCACCATCACATCAAAGAAGGATGGTGGATATATCAACTCAAGCTTGCACAGGACTTCTGCTATGTCCATCTGAAGACGCACTACAACTCTTCTGTCCAGAGTTTTGCTACATATTTCCCTAAAGAACTTTCCCAACTCTACAAGCACGTTGTACAAATCCTTGTACACTAAACCTTAAACGCCAAGAGCTAAAATCCTTTGTAGTAGGATGTGGCAATCTTGAGTTTTCAACCCTTAGAGCTTGTTCCCCTCTACATTGATACAATTTGCAATGTTGGAAGCAAATCCAGATGGGAACTTCACACCTCGGAGAAAGTCACAAAATAGTACCCTTTTATTCATTGGCAAGGTAAATTCTGCACCTTGAAATTTGTAATGTTTTTCACCCTCCTTATCAACCGTATCTTCAGGATGCAGCTTCAAGTTGTTATTAACGTTGAATTTTTCGCAGTCAAGCCTAGCATTAATCTATCTGCTGTCTTAGATGGAATGTTGAGTAATGTGCCTATAATATTGTTACATATATTTTTCTCCATGTGCATGACATCAATATTATGTCGAAGTGTCTTACCAGCCTAATATGGCAAGTCCCATAGAGTGGATCTGCGCTTATAAAATATTCTCGTTTCCTTTTCCTTCCCTTGGGAATCTGCTGCTACTTCTTCTGCTCTCTTCATTTTGGATGCTGCTCCTACTGTCGGTGCATCTTCTGTATTCTTTCTCTTTACCTCATCTGGTAGCTGGTTGTTTTCTTGGTTTGACATTTCTGACCTTTTGTAAACGCACCTACAACTCAGCAGCAGTGAACTTTTGTGGTGTAGTGCCACACTTAGTCCCCTTTCCATTGAACTACATTTTTTCAAGTTTTTTCGGAATTTTTGGCCTTGGGGAAGAAAAACCTAGTCGCCAAGGAAACCAGTCTTATTTTGTAGCCTCACTGTGACCTGTTTTGTCTCATAGCAAACACATGCGTTATAACCTATTGTCACTCTACCTGACATAGTGCCAAGAGCTGGAAAATCATGGGTGCAGAATAGCACAACATCATGCATAGGGAACTTGGCATCTTTAGGTTTGCTGGCAAGGATATCAGGAGTCATGACACCCTTCCATTGTTCCTGCAAGTCTCGTATAAAAGGCTGCATGAACAGATCAAAATACTTCCCAGGTGATTTGGGACCTGGGATGAGTAAAGCTAGCAAGCAGTTCGACTGATCAATGCATGCCTAGGGAGGCATGTTGTAAATTGTAACAACTACTAGCCACATGCTGGACGAGTTACTCATGTTGCTACATGGGTTAAATCCATCTGTAGCGAGGCCATGTCTCAGGTTCCTTGGATCCGGTGCAAATCCTAGATGAGCCTTGTCAAACTTCTTCCATTCATCGCCATCAGCTGGATGTCTGAGTAAGTATTCATCTGGCTTGAGAATCTCTTTGTGACACTTTGTTTCCTTAGATGTTTGTTATGACCGAAAAAACCTCTTCAATCTATCTATAATTGAACAATATCTTAGAACCTTACGAGGATATTTTTTCTTTTTATCACCATGTTTCCATGTTGATTCGTTAAATACTGGGCATTCATCGAGGTTTTCATAATCCTCCCAGAACAATACACAGTTATTTGGACAAAAATGGATCTTCTCATATGATAGTCCAAGTACCTTGATGTACTGTTTCATCTCATAAAAGGATTTTGACAGTCCTTCCCTAGGGATTGACTCAAATGTACACCTTAA
Source organism: Avena eriantha (assembly GCA_910589775.1). Classification (NCBI taxonomy): domain Eukaryota; kingdom Viridiplantae; phylum Streptophyta; class Magnoliopsida; order Poales; family Poaceae; genus Avena; species Avena eriantha. The sequence goes on along the minus strand of OU342743.1, from coordinate 337,365,436 downwards.
TCACTAAATCGAAAGCTTTGTTCGTAATCTTGTTGAACAACTTCTCCTTTAGTAATTTCATTACCAGTTCGAATCTTGAGATACCAGAATCAAGGTCCACTAAACACTTGGTATCTTCTATCAGGTTAGAGAAAAGTGATCTTTTAAGAGAAGGAGTGCCTTTTTTGCTTGCAGTGGGGTACTGTAACTACCTCGGACCCTACGCTCTAAGTTCGAGCCTGGATGAAACGGAAGTGGTTAAAATAGTAGAGCGGGGGCCCAGGGGACCGCCCACATGTAGACCCGTCGGCCGTCCTAACCACTTCCAAGACATCAGGACAAGAGCGAGCGGCGTAGGCAACAGGCGAAGAGATCAAATACATACACAAGTGAGTATGTATGCAAGCTACCATACAACAGTTCTTAGAGCCATTCCATCTAAAAGAAATAGAAATATTGCAATGCCATACGTCAAGATCCAAATATCCTAGATAGAGATAATAGTTTAGGATAGTTCCTCATACATCAAACATCAGAGTATTAGGCGGAATCGGAAAACAAGATTCGAGTATGGATAAGAAGCAAATTGGCATAAGATGCCACATAAATAAACACATCCCGCCCATAGATCTCGCAGATCCCCATCCCCGGAATCTCTACACCAAGTGATCATTGCCAACATCATCTGTTTCCTCCACCCAGTATCCATATTGCGAATACACATGTTCATCTGAATCAAACAATTTATCGTGTGAGACCCTAGGGGTACTCCGCAAGTCTTTATGCCTCTAAAGGGGACATAAACTGGGGTGACGCAATTGCAGCAAAAGATAATAACTAACAAGTCTATAGATACTCAATAACCATCCGCTTAACCAATGATAGACGGATGTCCGTTAAGTAGTAACAACAGTTATAACAGTATAAGTAACAGATCCATCCTCCTTCTCGCTTACCGACGAGAAAGCGGACGAATAACTCCTCCATTGGCAGTTTTATTAACCATTCCATGAGTATTGCACTATTTACTACTCAGGTACTTAGTCACGTACTTTAGTTATACTTGTCTATGATCAAGAAACTGTGCTCCAAGTCGTCCATAACCGTGGACACAGCTTTCAGAAAGATTTACCCTGCAGGGGTGCACAAATAGCAACACACACTCGATCAACCTCGGAAAAACCAAATCAAAACCCAACGAGGCATTCACGACAAAGTGATCACAGGATTCAGAAATATTTCAGGGGGCCACCCCAATAACCTACCCGCAATGAAGTTGGCCGCGAAATCGTGCCGCGATCCCTAAACAGTACAGGTGCTCCTCGCACAAACTTAAATAAAACAGTAAAACATGGCATAAGTACATGATAGTAATAAAGCCACAAACTACTTTGTGGCCCCAAGAAATAGGAATGAATCAAGCTCTAGCTCAGGGGGGCCCACAAGGCCTCCCGGATGTGGACAGCGCGAATAGTCAAGGAACATGAATCAAGTACTCGAGGTCCTACGGGCACAAGTGAGCATGAAAAACCAAATGACAGATATTGCTCACCGGTGCCTCTTTCATTAGTTATCCCATTACTACTCAGGTTAAGTTGCTTAGGTACCTCGTTATTCATCAGACACCCACATACCCTACACATGTTGTTCTACGACTCGCATGGCTCAAACAACTCCTGTAGTAATGGCTCATGGGATGGAGGAACAAGCTTCGGTGGGGTTTAAAAGTAAAGGCTATGTAGTACTTGGGATTCAATTTAATGCAATTCGCAACTCAATGATGCAAGAATAACATAGAGGCAATAGGTACTATATGTATGCAAGCATGTGGTAGTGCTTGCCTGGCAGCTCAGTTGAAGCGAGAGACGGATCTGGGTAGTACTCCTGGGATTCCTGATATTTCTCTTGCTCGGCGTCTATTCGAAGAAGAACCAAACAAACAAGGGCCAACATAAATAAAGTGTACAAGCATATGAATAAAATGCAACAAGCAAACAAGCATGTACATGGCAGTAATGTAGCATGGCAAGGGTGAGGTGTGAGGACGAGAATAAATCATTTTATTAATTATTTGGTCAAGTTTTATTGCCATAAACAGTTCTGATTTTTAATAATGACATGATGCATGCTTCAATTCATAACATGGAATGCATAATTAGAACGAGCTCGTCACGCTGATCGATTTAGACATATTATTTGTCAAATTTGGAGTTGTAGATTTAAAGTTATTAATCAATTAAGAAAAAGCATTTTTATTGTATTTAAACGATTTCGAAATTTTAAAATGCTCCATTAATATTTTGAATGGCATATTTCAAAACCTCACATTTTTCTGATTCCAAAGCATATATTATTTGTATTATTTGGATTTACAATTTAAAATTTATTAAAAACAGAATTTAAAACATATTTAAACATTTTCTGAATTTGTTTTATTTTGAACAGAATCGGGAAGACTTTTTCTACTCGGGCAGAGCTAGCCACGGCCACTGATGGGTGGGACCATCGCTGACTGGGCGAAACGGCGTGGCAGAACTTTTCTTACCGCGGCGTTATCCAGCCCGTGCAGTTGACAGGTGGGGTCAGTGGTGTGCGGGGCCACACGCGGGCTCGCGAACCAGACGCAGCCACGTGGCGCAGACAGGGAGCGCGGGGTGGAGGATCTGGAACCCCATGTCCCTTTTTCTAAAACGCCCAGAGGCGCAGACAGGCGGGGCCTGGTGGATTGCGGGTTAAGAAAACAAAAATGCGCGGGGGTTAAATGCAAAGTGCCTCGCGGCACTGTTTTTCTTCCCAATTCTCTGACAGAACTGACGGTCGATGGCGCACGGTGCAGTTGGGGCTCGAACCCACGATCTACAGCGCGCGGGGGCGGCGATGACCACTGGGGCTGGCTAAGGTTGGTGCTGGGTTTTTGCAGCGTGGCTAGGAGTATCTGCCACGGCGCACATCGAGCAGAAGCGCGCGCACGCCGACGCACAGAGCGCGTTCGGCACGTGGTCCGGCGAGGCCAGGAAACGCCGGCGAGAGGGGCTATGTCTGGGAGGTGCGGTGGCTCACCGTGGGGCGGTCGGTATAGGTGGTTCGGGCTGGGGAGCAGCCGATCAGCGACGGCATAGAAGGCCGGCGGCTAGGGTTTCGTCGGTGTGCGTCGGTGTTCAGCGGCTACCGGGCCTCCTCCTCCTCGCTACAGAGCACAGGGGCGACGCAGGGGACCTCCTAGCCTTCCTCGACACCCAAAACAACTCGCCCGCCTCCTTGATCTGCCGGTGGATGCCGATGCCGAGGCTGGGTGGCCGGAGATGGAAGTGAGAGGTTGCGGTAGGTAGGGAAAAGAGTGGGAAGGGCAGTGCCCTGGGTAGATCTGATGAAGTCACGCGGGGCAGGGGAGGTAGAGAAGGTGAGAGGGGAGAGGGAGATGCCGTGGGGCTCGGGTGGAGAAAAGGTGGCTTCGGCCACCTTTTTCCCTCCTTCTCCTCACGAGCTCGGCCAGGCACAGCAGGGCGAGGGGCTGCGGCTGGGCTAGGGCGAGGAAAGGGGGTGGTCTGGATCGGGTGGCCCTTGTGGCAGAGAGAGAGAGAGAGAGAGGGGAACCGAGAGGGAAGGGGGTAGATGGCATGGGTGTGGCATGGAGCTAGGGTTGGCTCGGGTTAGGTTAGGGTTTAGAGGGGTAGATGGGGTGGGTCCCTGGCTGGCAGAGAGAGAGAGCAGCTAGGGAGGTGCTCGGCATGGTGGGGTGGTGGCATGAGAGATTAGGGTGTATGGTTTTTGCTCAAGATCAAGTGCATGGGGGTATGGAGGAGATGGAGATAAGGGGTGAGGTGTGATGCACCTAGCAAGGAACTAAGACCAAGAAGATGAGGGTTGAGAGAAAAGAGGAGCTCACAAAAGAAAATATTCAATCAAAACAAAGACAGCCAAAGGAGAACAATATGGTGGTGACTTACATGGCCCATGCATAAGTAATAAATGCCATGTTTATTTTGTTAAAACAATAATAAGGTCTCATGGCATTTATTCACATGCATTCCAAAAATATGGATCTAAGGCCAAGCTAAATGAATTGAAAAAGGATGTTCCATGTGGAGTAGATGGATATAGTCATATGTGAACATAATTAGGACATGCTAGTGTGTATATTCCACTAGGTGCATTATATCCTCAACAATATTCCAACATGAGCAATTATTCCCAAAACAATCCATAGGGAAGCTAGGAAAAAGGGGTACCCCTCACAAGGCATGCAAAGGTGGCTCCACATATCAAAAATTTGAAAACAACATGATGCTAGTGTGAGAGCATGTGGAAATAGAAATGGATCCATCCCAACCCACGTGAGCTAGATTAAATGCCAAAGGAAAAATGTAAAACCTCATGTATAATTAGGATGGTAGAATTATAAGGTGGTGACAAGAAAGATGGTGGAGTTAATAAAAGATATACCCCCGACTCAACTTGGGCATCAAGCATTTATCAAGAACCAAATACAATATATCAAAAGGCAAATACAATTAATAATGCATATGAGATAAGATCCAAAAGAAAAAGGGTTTTATATGATGCTCAAATGCAAGGTGGCATGATGACATGAGCATGCTATAATTATGATGCAACAATTATATGTAGGAAGTAGCAATTATATTACTAGACCATGTAGCATTACATATGTTAGACAGATGGGATGCTACAACTCTCCCCCACTAAACAGGAATCTCGCCCCGAGATTCTAGGAAGAAGAAGAAGACACGAAGAGGGTAGGATACTTGGTACGGAGCTCGTCCTCGCGTTCCCAAGTGGCTTCATCAACGGAATGCTGCGACCACTTCACCTTGCAGAACTTGATGGACTTGTTGCGAGTCCTTCTTTCTGCGACTTCTAGGATTTTTGTGGGGTGTTCTTGATAAGACATATCTTCTGGGAGATTGATGAGTTCATGGTCCACGGTCCTGCTGGGATCCTTGAAGCACTTCTTGAGTTGAGAGATATGGAAAACATCATGGACCTTGAGTTTTTCAGGGAGCTCAAGAGCATAAGCGACTTCTCCTCTTCTTCCACGAACTTTGAAAGGACCGATGTATCTAGGAGCCAGCTTTCCTTTGATACTAAAACGATGTGTGCCTCTCATGGGAGTGACACGAAGGTAAACGAGATCACCAGGGACATACTCCATGTCCGTGTGCTTCCTGTCATAGTTGCTCTTCTGGCGACTTTGAGCAACCTTCAGGTTTTCAAGAATGATGTGAACCTTCTCCTCCGCTTGAGTTACAATGTCGGGACCAAACAATGTTCTTTCACCTGCGCCCAACCAACCAATCGGAGTTCTGCATTTGTGGCCATAGAGAACCTCAAATGGTCCATCTTTAGACTCTTCTAGAAGCTGTTGTTGTAAGAAAATTCAGCATAAGGAAGGCATTCTTCCCACTTCATGCCGAAAGAGATAATGCAAGAACGGAGCATATCTTCCAGAATCTGATTGATCCTTTCAACGTGTCCTTGCGACTGAGGGTGGTAAGCTGTGCTGAAGTTCAATTTTGTTCCCAAAGCATTTTGGAAACTTCCCCAGAACTTGGAAGTGAAGATGCTTCCATGGTCTGAGCTGATCTCAAGAGGAACCCCATACAGAGAAACAATTATGTTGATATAGAGCTCAGCCAACTGAATTGCAGAAATTGTTTCCTTGACGGGAAAGAAGTGAGCCACTTTAGAAAGTCTGTCGATCACAACAAAGATTGCATTGTTGCCCTTCTGCGACCTTGGAAAACCAGTTATGAAGTCCATCTCTACTTTCTCCCATTTCCATTCCGTAGTCTTCAATGGTTGTAGAAGACCGGAAGGTTTCTGATGGACCGCTTTAACTCTGCGACAGACATCACACTCCGAGACATACTTGGCACAATATCGTTTCAATCCAGGCCACCAATATTGTGTTTCCAAGTCCATGTACATCTTAGTGCTGCTAGGGTGGATAGAAAGAACAGAATCATGCGCCTCCTTAAGAACTTGCTCTCTTAAACCCGGGTAGTTCGGAACAAACATCTGGTGTTCAAAGAAAAGAGCGCCTTGGTCGTCGACGTGGAAGGACTCATACTTCGGAAGCTGAATGTTGGAGATGATCTTTTTAGTGTAAGGATCACCAAGTTGAATGGAGCGAACTTTTTCTTCCAAGAGAGGTGTTGCCAGGAGGTTCAGAAGATACCCTTGATCCACAATTTCAAGGTTGAGCTAGCGGAATTCCTCGCACAAGAGAGGTTGTTGTTCTTCCACCATGAGGTTGTTGACATAAGCTTTTCGGCTGAGAGCATCGGCCATCACATTAGCTTTGCCCGGAGTGTAGTTGATGGACAAATCAAAATCATTAATTGCTTCAATCCACCTCCTCTGACGAAGGTTGAGATCAGGTTGTGTGAAGATATACTCCAGACTCTTGTGATCAGAAAAGATCTCACAACGATTGCCAAGCAAGTAGTGCCTCCATACTTTCAAAGCAAAGACAACTGCTGCGAGTTCGAGGTCATGTGTAGGATAGTTGATCTCATGCATCTTCAACTGTCGAGAGGCATAAGCAACAACTTGTTTTTCTTGCATAAGGACCGCACCCAATCCTTGCAATGAGGCATCACAGAATATCTGGAAAGGTTTTGATGTATTTGGAGGAATCAAGACTGGTGTGGAAGTGAGCTTCTCTTTGAGTGTTTCAAAGCTTGCTTGACATGTAGGAGACCAAAGGTATTTCTTGCCTTTCTTGAGGAGATCAGTAAGGGGCTTTGTAATCTTCGAGAAATTCTGAACGAAGCGACAGCAGTAACTAGCCAAACCAAGGAAACTCCGGACTTCTTTGACATTTTTGGGTGGAAGCGAGTCAACAATTGTCCGAACAGTTTCTGGGTTGATGGCAATGCCCTTGGCAGAGATGACGTGACCAAGGTAGGTGACTTCAGGCAGCCAGAACTCGCACTTGGAGAACTTTGCATACAGACGGTTCACACGAAGCTTGTTTAGGACACACCGAAGGTGTTCTTCATGTTCTTCCTTTGACTTAGAATAGACTAGAATGTCATCCAGATAGACCACAACGAACTTATCAAGATACTCCATGAAAACCGAGTTCATAAGCCTCGAGAAGGTGGCAGGTGCATTGGTGAGACCGAAAGACATGACCGTGTACTCATACAGGCCATAGCGGGTGCTGAAAGTTGTTTTGGGAACATCTTCCTTGCGGATCTTGATTTGATGATATCCACTTCTCAAGTCAAGCTTAGAGAATACCACAGCTCCAGCTAGCTGATCGAAGAGATCATTAATCCACGGAAGGGGATATTTATTTTTGATGGTTTTAGCATTGAGAGCCCGATAGTCAACACAAAGTCTATCAGTCTTGTCTCGCTTCTTCACGAAGATGGTTGGGCTACCCCAAGAAGAAGTATTGTGCTGAATGAAACCCAACTTCTCTTGTTCATCAAGCTGACGTTTGAGTTCAGCCAACTCAGCAGGACCCATTTTATAAGGCCTCTTGGAGATAGGAGCGGTTCCAGGTTCAAGCTCAATCACAAACTCGACCTCTCGATCAGGAGGCATACCTGGCAACTCTTCAGGAAAAACATCTGGGAACTCACAAACCACCAGAACCCTCTGAATAGCCTCCATAGCATCATCATTCAGAGCCGCCAAAGAGAAAAGCTGAATTGCAGGAGTCAGACTTGGGGAATAGACTATATGGTCTTCAGGGATTTTCAGAGAATCCGAGCGTTCAGCACAATCAATCACAGCTGCATTTGATGTTAACCAATCCATGCCCAAGATAACATCAATTTCAGAATTGCCCAATTCAATGAGGGATGCCGGAATTTTTTTTTCCAATTTCAATTTGGTTCCCATGGCTTATTTGAGAAGCCTTCATAGTTGTCCCCGGTGATTGCACCCTAATAACCTTGGACAATGATTGAAGCGGAAGACCTTGTTGCTGAGAGAACCTTTGAGGCACAAAAGAATGTGATGCACCAGTATCGAATAACACTCGTGCATAAACTGAGTTAACAGAAAGCATACCCAGCACAACTCTAGGTGCATGCTCCGCTTGAGTGACGTTGACACAGTTGGCACGAGCAACAGTAGACCCGGGCTTAGTGTTGATGTTGGGAGCCCGAGGTGGAGGTGCACGAACCATAGAAGAACTTGCCGCAGGTCTTGGAGGTGGTGGTGGAAGAGCTTTGTTGTTCATGGGACAACTCTAGTGTTGATGCCCAGTGTTTCTTCTGATATAGGTATTGACATTGTCATTGCCCTGCCTGAGGTTGAGAAACACTTCCTTCATCCTTTCCATGACAATTTCTGACAGATATTGCTCTTTGACAGCTCCAGTGAACTGCTCCCAAGTAGGCTGAAAACCAGAGTGGTTTGCCTTGAAGTAATTTTCCCACCACAGAGCTGCATCTCCCTTCAGAAGGTGCGTGTCACATTTTACCTATTCTTGCTTAGGAACATCCGCAGTCATCAGCAACCTTGACATCTCACGCAACCAATCATCAGCATCAAGTGGCTGATCAGACACCTCAAAGTGGCACGGGTTGAACTTCAGAAAACTCTTGATGTCTCCTCGCTTGGGAGGTGGAGGTAGCGGAACAAACTCATTCCTCCTGACACTTTCTTCAAATCGCTGTTGGTTCTACTGCATTCCTCCCAAGGCATTAGCAATACTTGCCAATGCAGCCCCAAGTTCAGGTGGTATGTCCTCCTCAGAACGGCATGGTGGTGCCATCGTGTGATTGATATAAAACTCAAGTCAATACCATAGCCAGGGGGTCCACACCACCTGGTTGCGCGGCCAGGGCTAGCCCACGCCACCACATGGTGTGGCCGCCCTGTGGCCCCTCTCCGTCTCGTCTTCTAGCTCCGTGAGTCTTCCGGTAAAATATCAACTTTGGCTTTTGTTCGTCCAATTCCGAGAATATTCATTTTCTGACTTCCTGGAACCAAAAACAGCAGAAAACAGGCAAGTGGCACTGTGGCATCTTGTTAATAGGTTAGTCCAAGAAATCATATGAAAAGTACTCCAAAGTGTGGACAAAACATAAGAAATTAGATAAAACCAAACATGGAACATCAAAAATTATAGATACATTTGCAATGTATCAACTGCCAGGACCGGCTTGCGCCTCGCTGGGTAAAATCCAGCTGGACGTCATTTTTAGGACCGAGGAGAACTTCTGCCGCGATCCAATATGGTTCGAGGTGGTGAACCTAATGAGCTCCTACCATGCTCTCCTCGGGCACCCCGCCCTCGCCAAGTTCATGGTTGTCCCCCACTACACGTATCTCAACACGAAGATGTCGGGACCAAATGGCGTGATCACTGTCGTCGGCTGCTTCAGGCGGTCGATGGAGTGCGCCTCAGCCGGCTGCAAGCTCGCAGAGGCCCTCATCATAGCCGAAGAGAAGCGCGTGATCATGCGCAATGTGGCCATGGCCCAGCAAAAAATGCTGGCAAGCAGCAAGCCGGCTGGAGAAGCAACTTTCCAACCGTCAAAGGAGACGAAGAGGATTCTTCTCGACCCCTCTGACCCTAAAACGTTTGTCACCATTGGTTCCAACTTGGACAGCAAATAGGAAGGCGTGCTCGTCAACTTCCTCCGTGAGAATCGGTACATATTCGCATGGCCCCTCAAGGACATTCCAGGTGTGCCGAGGGAGTTCGCCGAGAACTCGCTTCATGTGTGGCCGGATGCCAAGTCGCTCAAGAAGCCTCTGTGCCGGTTCGTAGAGGAGAAAAGAAAGATCATTGGTGACGAGATCACCCGTCTCCTCGTAGCCTGGTTCATCATGGAGGTGTACCACCTGGACTGGTTGGCCAACCCAGTCCTGTTGTGGAAGAAGAACAAGACATGGCACATGTGTATCGACTACACCAGCCTGAACAAGGCGTGCCTGAAAGACCCCTTCGCTTCCCCCCATATCGATCGAGTTATCGATTCCACCACCGGCTACAATTTGTTCTCCTTCTTGGATTGTTACTCTGGTTACAATCAGATCCGGCTAAACCCGGCTGACCAGATAAAGACATTGTTTATCACCCCATATGGGGCTTTCTGTTACGTAACCATGCCGTTCAGTCTGAAAAATGCAGGCACTACCTATCAGCGATGTATGCAGAAATGCTTGCACTCGCAGATCGGCCAAAACATGCATGCCTATGTGGACAATGTGGTCATAAGACCAAGGAGAAGCGCACCCTCCTCGAGGATTTGGTGGAGACATTCGACAACCTCCGGCAGTACCAGATGAAGCTGAACCTGGAGAAGTGCGTCTTCGGTGTCCCATCCGGACATCTACTCGGTTTCCCCGTTACACAGCGAGAGATCGAGGCAAATCCGAAGAAGATTGCGCCATCGAGAGAATGCAGCCACCCAGGAGCTTGCTTGGAGTCCAGAAGTTCACCGGATGCCTGGCATTCCTCAACCGTTTCGTTAGCCGGTTGGGGGAGAAGGCACTTCCACTGTACCAGCTAATGAAGAAGACGGACAAGTTCTCCAGGACCTCGCAGGCCGACGCCGCTTTTCACGACCTCAAGCGCATGCTATCCACAGCGCCGGTTCGAGCCACGCCGGCTAGCAAGAAGCCGATGTTGCTTTATATAGCACCCATCAGCCGGGTCGTCAGTGTCGTCCTGGTGGTGGAGCGCCCCGAGGAAGGCAAGGCTCAGCCGGTTCAGCGACCCGTCTACTATCTCAGCGTGGTTCTCTCCCTCTCCAAGAAGAACCACCCCTACTACCAGAAGTTGTGTTATGGTGTGTACTTGGCGTGCAAGAAGCTCAAGCACTGCTTTCAAGAGCATCCGATTAAGATCGTGTGCACCACACCATGTTCGGAAATCATCGGCAACAAGGACGCCACCGACCGAGTCGCCAAGTGGGCCATCAAGCGCGCCGCCTACTCCATCTAGTACGAGCCTCGGCCCACGATCAAGTCGCAAGCTCTGGCGGACTTCCTTGTCGACTTGGCGAGACCCAGTACCTCCCACCGGTTCCCAATTCGGAGCACTGGAGGATGCACTTCGACGACTCGAAGATGCTGAGGGATTGGGAGCTGGCATCGTGTTCACCTCGCCCAAAGGAGACCGGCTGGAGTACGTCCTCCAGATCCACTTCAATGCCTCCAACAACGTTGACGAATACGAGGCACTGGTGCATGGCCTCCGGCTAGCCTGGGAAATTGGCGCCAACCATATCCTTTGCTTCGGCGACTCAGATCTACTGGTGCAGCAGGTATCCGGAGAGTGGGATGCCCGCGATGCAGACATGGCCCTCTACCAGTTCCACGTACAGAAGCTCAGTGCCTGCTTCCACGGATGTGAGTTCCATCACGTCCCTCACGTCAACAACAAGGCAGCCGATTCACTCGCACGAATCGGATCGACCAGGCAGGCGATTCCGCCAGGGGTCTCCTTGGAGCATCTGCGCAAGCCCTCCATCAACCCGTCCCCCGAGTCGGATTCCATTATCTCGGCGGGGAGCGCTCCTGTTGACGGCACGGAAGACGCGGAGCCGGCAGAACCCGTGAAGAAGGCTCGCACCAACTCTGGCAAGTCCGTACCCTCTGGCTCGCAAGACCCGGGGGCTGCCAACTCATCGAGCTGCTCGGGGGATGCCGTTCTGTGTACCTAATCTGGACGACCCCCTAACGCCCCCCAACTAGAGAACGGAAGTGTCCTTACTATCTAGGAGATACCATCCTGGGCGCAGCCCTTCATGAACAACATCGCTAATGGAGAGCCTCTAGATGATGAGGTGGAGGCCAGGCAAATCCAGCGGCGCGTGGACACGTACACCATCATCAACAAGGAACTGTACAAGCGCAGCGTATCTGGCATTTTCCAGCGATGTGTCGATGTGGACACAGGCTACCGGCTGCTCAAGGACATCCACCAGGGTGAGTGTGGGCATCACGCTTCATCCAGGGCAATAGGCACCAAGGCGTTCCGCCACGGTTTCTACTAGCCCACCGCCCTAGAGGATGCCGAGCAGCTAGTCCGTGCATGCAATGGGTGCCAGCGCTTCGGGTAGCTCAGGCACATGCCAGCTACGGTGCTCAAAACCATACCAATCACCTGGCCCTTCGCTGTCTGAGGCCTCGACATGGTTTGTCCCTTCAAGCGGGCGCGCGTAGGCATGACCCATCTCTTGGTGTCGGTGGACAAGTTTACTAAGTGGATAGAGTTCAAGCCTATCCGGAAGCTAGATGGGGCGACAGTCATCACCTTCTTCACCGACATCATTAACCGGTTCGGCTACCCCAACAGCATCATCACCGACAACGACAAGAATTTCGCCAAGGGGGCCTTCGCCCGGTTCTGCAGCAACAAGGGCATCCAGCTGGACCTCGCTTCCTTCGCGCATCCGCAGTCCAACATGCATGTCAGAAGGGAAAACGGCCTAGTGCTAGCCGGCATCAAGCCACGCCTCATCGAGCCCTTAGAGCGGTTGCCCGGATGCTGGGTTGAGGAACTATCGGCTGTGCTGTAGAGCCTCCACACCACGCCGAATAGGTCAACTGGCTTCACCCCGTTCTTCCTCATCTAGGGCTGGGAAGCCATCCTCTCCGCGGACATCGATTTCAACTCACCATGCAATCTCCTCTACGATGAAAAGGCCAACCAGGAGGCATGGGAGGATGGCGTGGACCTCCTCGAGGAGACCCGCGAGCTGGCGCTGTCCAGATCAGCCCTGTACCAGCAGCGCCTACGCCAGTACCATTCTAGCCAGATCCGCCCCGTCGCATTCTGCGAGGGTGATCTGGTTCTCTGGCTGGTGCAAGACACGAAGGGCATGCACAAGCTATCGCCACCTTTGGAGGGCCCCTTCATCATCAGCCGGGCACTGCACAAGAACTCCTACTACCTTATCGACGCGCAGCAGCCGTGCAAGAACAAGATGGACAAGTCGGACGAAGAGATAGAGCACCCTTGGACGCGGCCTTGCTCCGCCCATTTTACACCTAGTCACCGGACAGTGCATGTATCCCACAAACTCTATGAATGAAAATGCGGACCCCTATGAGATGCTCAGGGGCTCCTTGCTAGAAATGCATGTGTATTTGTTGCCGGTTCAGTTTTTCTGGCTCTAGTAACCCCTACCCGGGAGCTCGTCGGCTGGCCCGACCTACTAAATCAACAAACCGGCTGAGTAGTGTGTGACGATGTCAGAGTCCCACTCTTCGTCTCAGCAACAGACCGAAACCCGACTGTCTGGCTAGCAATAGCAAAAGCCCGAGGCATCCCACATGAAAAATAGGGAGGAGATGCGACGGATCGGGCGTCCCGTCCTTGCAACTAGTTTGAGATGATCCGGCTACTAAGCCGTCAGTACCATGCGCAATGTACTGTCAGCTCCCTTTGATTCCGGCTGTAGACCGTAACTTGGTTGCCCGGCAAGGATGCATCGTAAATAGCAGAGCACACGGGAAAATGACTAAGTGGCCCGAGAAGCACAAGCTAGTTTTCGAAAAATAAATCCGCCTTCCAGCTAAAAGGTGTTACCTTAACCGACTAACCTATTAACGGGTGGGAATGTATATATGTTTGTTTCGTAGGACTACCTCGAGTTAGAATTCAAGAAGGAGGAAGATTCGAAGTCCTTGCCTTCATTAAGTGCTCCGAATCTCGGGGGCTACACCCACTGGGTGTGCTCGCGTGCCCCCAGTGGAATCTTGTAGTTTCCGACAGGCTAAAGGCATTTAGCCAGATAATTGGAGCCCAGCAGAGGGCAAGGGCAGGAAGAAAAGAAAGAAGAAGATTCGCAGCACCTGTCTACGCCAGCTACTCTGAATCTCAGGGGGCTACACCTAGTGGGTGCGCTCGCGCGCCCCCACTAGAATTGAAGTTCTCCTGGCTGTAGGTGTTCAGCCGGCTAAAGTAACCGAGTACGTCCCAAGCTAGGGTAGCCGGCTAGAGGTGTCTAGTCAGATGAAGCCAAAGACTTGGTGAAAAGAAAGAAGATTCGAAGCACCTGGTTACGCCAGCCACTCCGAATCTCGGGGGCTACTCCCAGTGGGTGTGCTGGCGCGCCCCCACTAGAGTTGGAGTTGCCCCGACTAATGGCGTTCAGCTGAGTGAAGATAGCCGGATAAATTCAACCGGCGAAATATAAAAACTTCGAAGCGCACAAAAAACACAAGTTGGAAGCAAGCCAAATAGTTCAGTTGGATAAAAAAGGGGAGACGAAACTCCCATAAGTTGACTCGGCGTTGGAGACAGCCGGCACACAAGACAAAGTTCAAGTAAGCAAACTAAATACAAGTCCACTCGGTATTCCGGGGATTACGCCTAGGCGGCAGTGCCCTTGCCATGCAAAGGATCCTAGCTGGAAGCAGTCTTGGGAGGCGGAAGAGGCATGTTGTCAAATCCGGCTTCGGCGTCCCCACCAGTCAGCCGCGACGAGGCTTCCGCATCAGGAGTGCCGGAAGACTCCGAGTCAGTGAGGACCTCGTCGACGTCTGTGTAATCGGCGATCTTGATAGCGGAGGCCAGAGCTCCCGATGGGCCTAGTGGATGGCGGCGAGGTCATCACCGGCACGGAAGCCTCCATCGTTTCTCAATGCAGGTGTCCTTGTACCAAGAGAGGACCAGGGACAAGGCCATTTCTGCCCCAGCTCGCGCCTCCAAATCCCTTAGGCGATCGACGGTAGCCATTGTCTCCGGAACCAGAGCGTCCGGCCAGAGAAACGTGAAGATGGTCTGAGTCGCCTAACAAAGCTTGGCGGCCTCCTCGCCAAGGAGGACGACCAACTCCTCCCCAGGCCAGTTCTCCTGCAGCCGGTTATACGCCAGCAGGTCTACACCGGGATAAAAAGCTGTCAAAAAAAAGAACGTCAGATCCGGATACCAGATCCGGAGAGACGAAGATAGTCGGATAGAAAACTTACCCTTTTTTGACTTGTGGACTGTGAGGCAGAAGCCCCACAGTATTTTATTAATAACTAAACAAAGTACAAAATACAGAGGAGTCAAATCCCACCTTAGTAGACTAAAAAAACTATAACCAAAAAGAGAACTATACAAAAACTATGAACAGAAAAAAGAAAGGTATACATAGAACTAGTGCAGCTGAGCAATCCATGAAAGAAAGGAGTCTTTATATTTGTTCTTAATCAGGTACTGCAGATGACTGATCTCATGGATAAATCGAGATCTCCATTAAGCAAATGTGGGTCTCAAATGATTGAAGATCTTATCATTCCTAATTAGCCAGATATTCCAACAAGCCATGATAAGAACCCCCATAAAGAAAGGGTGTCCAAAAGATCTCCTAGCCTCATGGACAATATATTGAATATCAGTATGTGGCTGCCAATTAATCTGGAGGTAATTCCAAATGCGAACACTGAAATTGCATTCAAAGAAAAGGTGTATTCGATCCTCATATGTATGCAAAGAGCATAGTTCACAGTGTGTATCATCAGTCACATTCCAATGCCTTCTTTGAAGAAGATCACGCGTGTTTAATCTATCTCTTACTAAAAGCCAAGAAAAAACCTTTGTTTTCATCGTACAGCTAGACTTCCAAATCCAGTTGTAAACC
Source organism: Avena eriantha (assembly GCA_910589775.1). Classification (NCBI taxonomy): domain Eukaryota; kingdom Viridiplantae; phylum Streptophyta; class Magnoliopsida; order Poales; family Poaceae; genus Avena; species Avena eriantha. The sequence continues at coordinate 337,349,888 of OU342743.1, read as the reverse complement.
TTAGGCACCTGAATAGAAAACTTACCCTTCGCCGTGTGCCCGACATGCATCAGCTCATCCACCAGAGCCTTCTCCTGAACCGTCAGCCGTTTGACCTCCTTCTCTTGATCCTTGTTCTGAGCTTCGAGGAGGTCAAAGGATTGGGCCTGGCTGGCGAGGGTGGCGTCACGCTCCTTGACGGTGGCCTCCAGGGCGTCCATCTTGGCGTGTGAGTCCTTATTCTGCAGCCGAAGTGTAGAATTGGACTTGCTTAGCCGGTCGTTCACCTTCTTCAGGCGATCGATTTCCCACTGAGCGCACACCATGATGGCCGCAGAAACATACTATCAGCAAAAAAAATGGAGAAGAGGAAAAGACCAAAGTATCCGGTAGTTGTATCCGGCTGAAGGGACTTACTCTGGGAGGTCCCATTGCCAGCCGCAAGCTTCTGCTCCACGGTCCGGTTGCCACCGGTTGTGGCCTCGAGCAGCCGGATCTCCTTCATCTCCAGCTCGAGGGTGGCGGCAAGGTCCGCCAGCGAAGCGGTAGAGCAGGCGTCGTCGTCGATGGCGTTGACGGCCAACGACTCCTTCGCCTCGGCTACCACCGTCTACCACTCCTCCTCCAGCTCATCGTCAGAGTTTTCGTCAGTGACAACCACGAGCTCCTTGCCAGTGGAGGCCCTCCGCACTGCCGCAGGGAACTACCTCCAGTTTGTGAAGAAGGCACAACCGTTTCTAACTGCACCACCATGGTCGGTGGGGCGTCCCCGGCTCCAGCTAAGGCAGCCGGATCAGCCTAAGGCGGTGGCGGAGACGGTGCCCCGGATGAAGGAGGAGGAGCGGAGGCAGATGCAAGCGGCACGGTGTCCGGCGCGCGGGGCGGCGACCCAGTGGGCGCCCGCACCGGGCTCACGGCGCAAAAGGAAACCAACATGCTGAACAAGAGAAGACAAGAAGGAAACAGAGGCAAATAAGCAAATGACGGAAAAATTGGCACGAAGAAAGAAAGAAAAATGGGCATAAGGGCCATCCAGGAATTTACCCTGGCACCACGGGGGGAGGCCCCTTCTTGCGACCAAGGCGGCTGGGTGGAAGGGTGTCGGTCCGACTCCTCTTGGGGGCTGGCTCCTCCACTGTGGGTCGGATGGCCCCGCCACCTCCTGCGCTGGACCGGCTGGAGCCACTCCCGCCAGTGCCAGACCAGCTGGAGCCGCTCCCGTGAGCGCCAGACCGGATGGAGTCACCGTCCTTTGCACGGAGCCGAGTCGGCTCGGGAGCCGGCGCGACCTCCTCCTCCTCGTCAACCTCCGCGTGGGGGTCGGCGGCCGGTTGGTCGTTCCGGCTGGGTAAGACATCACCGTCCCCATCTGACTCCTTGCCGGACCGGCGAGCGTGTGGCTCGGGAAGGTCGGGTGTGAAGTTTTGGAGAGGGGTCTCGCCCTCCTCCTAGAGGATATATGTCAACACCTAGATTTTTAATCCCAGATGCCTGTTATGTCATTCATCGCAATCCCAGGATTACCATTTTTGTGAGACATAACAGATTGGTTATCACAGTACATCATCCATTACAAACCATACATAAGGTACTACACAAATAAGGATCTCATGATCCGGTCTTAATACAACAAGCAGCGGAATAAAAGATAAGCGTAGCGGTGGGGTCCATCTTCAGGGGCACAGGCAATGCTGACGAAGGAAGATAGTCCTAGTTATCATAGCCGTCCTGCTGGCCATCATCTTGGTAGTCTTCTTCATAGTCTGGCCATGAGAATAGCCAAGGACAAAACCCATGAGTAATCTTTAAGTACTCACAAACTACCACTAACAAGTAGGATAATTCTAAAGTAAAATACTAACTCTAAGTTTAACTATAATGTTGAGTTTGAAACCTAAGCTGAGTTCTGAAGCAAAGAAAGATAAAATAAAGATCTAGAATCACTTAAGTTGGGAAGCTAGTGTCATAAACACAACCTTGTTGTGGTCAAGTCAAGATTCATCATTTATTTCATAAGTTATTTTGAAAACGTCTGACAACGAAACAGTATGGCCATTCCAACTGTCCATAACCGCAGACGCGGCTATTCGAATAGTTTGACACTCTGCAGATGTGGTACACTTTCACCACAAGATTCAATACATCTGTCAGGGATAACCCTGAATCATCATACTTAGTATGCAGATAATCAAACATAACCTTTCCTTTACACACCCTAGTATAAGAACCTCTCCTATGAGCATGGCCTCCCAACCATGACCATCAGTTATCTTGGGCACTGCATAGGTGGACAACATTGAGAGGTACCCTCAGCTCAAACCTCTCCCGCAAGGGAACTAATACTAATGCATATAAACTTCCGGCTAAGCCTTACCCAATTTAGGTATTGTGGTTGTACGGTAAATTTGGAATGGCATCGCATCCGAATCCAACCATGAGTTTTGTAAAAGGGTTAAGGCTCATGACTCAACATTTTCACCATCATAAACCATTTGTTTTTCTCAACACATGTCAAAAACATCTCAATAGATTGACTCATCATTCCAAGGTTTTCATAATTCATTTTCACCAAGTATTCCCATCTAGAGTGACTCAAGTTTTTATCTACTCTAAACTACTAAGTTAAGAGTGTTCACTAAGGTGAGAAAGATGGGATCAATCTCATGCCATAGAATGACATCTAAAGTTTATCTATATAGGCCAAGTTTTATACTCTTTATTCTACCTTCAATACAAGTAAAGGACTTTGTGTAAAGTAAAGGAATTAAAGCTTGAGAATAATACTTGGGGTAAATAATAGTCAAAGTGGTATAACCAAAGCAGGTCTAATGTCTTTGCTTGGGTTATCTAGATTGCAAGGGTTAGATTGCATTGTTAATGGTGGCTTGCCTTGTGAAGTGCAGTGGTTGAAGTTTTCTTCCTCTTCTTGATAGAACTCCTCCTCCTCAAAAGCTTGGTCGGTACTATCGTCTATAAATACATACGGAATACACGATAACCAAACAATACTTAACTAGTCTAATTAGCACTCTAATGCACACATTTGATGATCTATTACCATCACAAGCATCACAAGTTTTATTAACTAGTTTCATTCTTTTTATTTAAGAAAAGTAATTTCTACTCATTGAAAAATAACTAATATTTAATATTCACCACTTAAAATATGGGATCATGTGGACACATGTCATCACCACATATTCTAACATGTGGGAAAGTGATTTAAGGGTTGGATCATATTTACTTAAGTTTAAGTTTATTATTTAATGATTTAAAGTGACTAGAAATGCCTATATAGCATTATTTTGGTACTAGTCCAAAGTCACTGCATGTAAACCCTGATATTATTACATATTCATATAGGTATGGTGAAATGCGATTTTTGAGAGTTGGAATCGACTCAAAAGCTATCCTGGTTGATTTTATAAAAATGTTTGAATGTGCAAAAGCTTTTGTCTTGTTATTTTTACTAGGAGAGACCTCT